>CM067355.1:26624636-27061870 GCA_034190875.2 Urechis unicinctus
GCACCACAGTGACCTGATGCGGTGTTCGACTAGATAAGTCCAAACTCAGCAAATATAATATCCTCTGAAGCACATCCCTTTGCATTTTGCTTGTATGTCTGCGACATATCTGAAATGATTAAATGGTAATGCACAATTCTTTGCCGGTGGACACAACCATGAAATAAGATGGTTATTGAGCGTGTTCTGTAATAATAAAGCGTACAATAGGCAAATTGGCTTTTTCATTATGTTTCTCTGTAATCATAATGCTTATAAAGAGTCTCCTTTTGGCTGTTTATTCACAGGAAAAATTTAATTAGATATGCACGGCTTGTATTAATTGCATACATTGCCCATTCTTAAAGTAAAATAGAAATACTCCCGGACTTAGTATTAGCGGCGGATGTTTTTATTTTAATTTGGTAACTGTTGCCACTGTGTTTAGGTCAGCTGTATCGTCTGCAGTTGCTTTAAAAACCTCAAAGAAGCATCATCATTTGAAGCTACCAGCGTCTCCTTATCATATCACCTGAGATAATGTGTAACCAGTTCTAGCGATTCCACTTTGATTGGTTTATTGTGTGCAACTAGCTACTCGAGGCGTCAGTCAGCGACCATCCCGATTAAGGAATACATAAAACATCGCAAGCTAATAATCTTCTGTAAAATGACCTGCAATGTTAGAAAATATTATGTGCTTAATTTGAATCTCTGAGCGTCAAGTCGGCGCAAGATATCTCCTAGAAATTGTAGGGCGTTATATAACTGTGCTTAATGATATTATATGTGCGGTCACATAGCCATAACCATGCGGTGCTTCTGAAAAGAAGATGCGAGGGACATCCACCTGTCGGCTTTGCCTTCGTTTGCGTTATTGACATAGTGGTCTGAGCTACGTTTGACAGACTGTACAATGAAGCATCATTGTTTGTTTATGGACGCAACAAACATTGAATGCCCAAGGATTTTACTTTTTTCATATGACTACTGCTGTTCATGGTTGTTTCAGAAAATACTCGCAATAGTCATCCACGGAACAAGAACCGTTAATACTGAAGATGTGAATGATGGCATGTTAAGTGCACAAGAAGGGTCGAATAATATTTATTTTTCATGATGCTACAATTGGCTTAGCAAACTCACGTTGTAGTTGTTCGAATGCACGGAGTTTGGTATAAGTTTTAATTTTTTGTACTCGTCTTGAGTAATCCCTGTTGCTAACACTTAAAGGTTTATATGACCTTGTCGATTCGTGTTTGGGTCAATAAGGCTGCAAACAAATATGCCACCTTCTGCGTATGCATCGGTCTACAGCGGGCTTGTATAAGTCACAATACCAGCGCCTATAAGGCTGTGGTAAACTTCATGCTTGCTTCACTCGTTCACTCAAACGCGTTCCGCCTCGATTGTTTCCCCACTTGATATTATGCTCGAATATTTATTCACACTGTTGCAATTAAAGAAAAATAAGATCTTATGCCCCGGGATGTCCACTATGTATGCTAACACGAGTCTCCGGAGCTTCATTTCACTATGTCGTCTGGTGCTGTTGTCGCCTCAAGGACGATATATTTGCACCAAATTGGCAATAAGCTGGTCTAAAAAGAGGCCGCACAATGGTGATGTCATAACACATCCACTCGGGCAACCGTTAGTCAGCAGTTAGCTGAATCTGCAGTATAGTAGCAGATGATCATACCATGCGGGCCTCTTTGTGGTTAGGGTGAGCGTTTAGTTTGCATTCCATGCTTTGTAGGTGAGGACACATTGTCGCGCTCAAGCTATGCTGTTAAACCAATCATATTGATTATCAGCATAAGAAACACATTTACAAACTGCCGGATTGAGGCAGATTTAATGATTGCGCAGCATCTTTTGATGTATATCACTTGCATATAGCATGACAATGATAAATATGGTTATGGGGATGATAATGGTGCGGGTATGGTATTGTTCGCTGTATTCTTAAACAGGCTGTAGAATGGGCGGATCAGTTACTGATGAAGTCAAGCCATAGTAATTAGTTACAGGGCTATTTCCGCGTGCTCCGTAATTCAATATGTCAGCGCTTTGTTCAACATGCCACCACATTGGCTTCGTTAATTGTCAACCAGCACGCACCTATCTAGTTGCTGAAAGACAATACGTTATCGCCAAATACATGTAATTTGGCAATCTGTGATAGTGATTATCGCAGCCACTGTATTTCTTGAGACGTCCTCTTTGTTAGATATATTATGCCTTCGTACTTATTCCCCCAAAAGTCTTCTTTTTAACACGTACCTGTGCGTTTATTGGTTTATATGGAAAATTTACGGATGTGTTAACCCTTTCAAGTCTGCAGTGTAATCCGAATCGACCTTATGTCAACATTGTAAACAACAACCATATTCGCCTATGTTCGTAATCTTATTAACGCGTAATTGTTTAGCCTTAGATGTGGGTAAAAAGAACGCGTTTATTTGCCGTTTAAATGATGTATTTGAAAAATTTTACGGATGTGTCGCAAACGGTCAAAACGGTTTTCGATTGTCTTGCAGTGTGAAATCCGAAATCGCAGGCTTATGTCAACATTAACAGGCATTTGCCGTGGCTTTGAAGTACGCTGAACATCAAAATAAAGCAAATGTCAGCATCCTAGACAACATATCACTTTCTCATTCATTCGTAATGCGGAGAGCGGTATATCTTTATAAAGACCAAGGGATAAATGTCATTGGGTTATTGTTCGGAAACATGTTCCTTTGATCTGGATAAAAAGAGAACAATATTAGTTTTGGTCGTATTAAATCGTCATTAGGAACTTGAAAGAATATAACATGAGCGCGATATATTAACTCCAACAGGAGACTCACTTGGGCGGTTAATAATATTCACAGCTATGTTTTTGCCGCTTGAGGTGGCAGAATATTGTCTATATTATTTATGTATTTACATTTAACAAAGCTGATAAGGACATATTTACCGACAAGAAGCCAAATGCATATAGTGCATAATCCCTAAGAGCAAAAATTGTAAAGGAATCCTGTACTAAAAATATCCAATAATAACAGCCCTCTTAGTGCAATTAAAGCACAAAAGCTAAATAAGTTTAGTTTCAAACATGTAATCATTTAAGAACTATAGCCTAGGTTATTCGTCCGCGGCGAACTTTTATTACATAAATTGCTCAGTTGGCGAATATTGCATGAATTTTGACCTGGCCTGTATGCAAGCAGGGCAATTGCAAGTGCTAATGCGACCTCGAATTATGTTAATATTATGTTATGATTCTTCCGCTCAAAAACGAAAACATAACATAACAGAGTTTTGGCTTTTGAGTGCTTGTGACGTATGTGATATTATGCTTATTGCAGTTGGTAATTTACCAAATAAATCATTACCATAAGCATGACATAAAAACACTTTTATAATGTTGAATTATAGCAAAAGACTTTGCTTCAACCAATTCCAACTGGCTTTAAGGCTGCTGAACAATGTTACCTGTTCAATGGGTTTAATGTCGCACTAATCAATGTCTCATGTTATACTAACCAACGCTGCGAATTCCAATTCAAGCGTAAATGCGCCTCATTGTGTTACCTGGAAACGCCATTACAGTACACTGCTTGAAATTAAGGCGTATAACACAAGGACAAACAGAGGGTAATCGCTGGCTTGATGCTGCCTCATACTGGTGTTGATGTACATCACGGTGCCTTTTTTAACATTATTCAAACCCGGACAATTCCCACAATTTTCATGTTTGCACCATTACATATCAAGTGATACCTCAACATCTGGTGTGATTTCATTGGCGCCTGATTTACAGGAATTATGCATTTTCGTGTTATGTGGAGTTGTCACATACCTTGACTTACCAAATTCTATATTTGAAGGCTAAAATCATGTAATAATGTTTTCTTTTAAGATTGCCATTGATATTACTGAAGATATATTTGCCTTTAATTGGGGGAAAGCAATAATCGTCGATCATTGGTTTAGGTAGTGTCATTCCAGTATATAGCTAAGTTTTAGCATTTTATACAGCTGAAGTGATGATAACCTCAAAGTGAGTTTCAAATGTTATTGCAAACGTCGGATAGTCACTCGATATTGTTGATTCCATCATTGTGAGTTGCCAATCATATGTGGCCATGACATTCACAATATTGCTTAGTTGTATCTGAGTAACAATCAGAGTAGATGCAAGAAACAGCAGGGTGATAATTACAAATCTATTTATCTTCATACATCGTCACTATTGCACATCGTTTTAAAGAAAGTTTCACACCAGGTGGCGAAATGAGCAGTGTGAGCTGTACATAAAGCTAAGGCGCGTGCATTGGAACACGTTGGCCAAATTGTCGTGAACATGGCGATAACTAAAATATTAAATAAATTCAGTATTAGATGATACCGATTGGTCACGGGCAATATGTTAAAACTGGAAGATGAAGATCAGTATTCAGTGTTTTGTTAAGTTTAATTGACGGTAAACCTAATAGTAAAGTTTGCCAATTTTTGGCAAACATGCTGTGGGCATTCGATCCTTGTGTGAATTCCATCTTTGTGCACCGCCCATCATATTCGGCTGGTACAGTTCCTATAGCCGCTGTTGTGCATGAGTCGGAATCAGACTTGACTTTCAACACTTCATTAGGAGGCAACGTTACATTGTGCAGTAATTGAGTAATAACCATAGTAGATACAAGGAACAACAGTGATTACTGCATATATCCTCATTAATAATTCATCGCTATCGTGCGCCGACCAGGGCTTTAAACCAGGTGTTTTCGCACCATTGCACATCGTATCATGCGGTTCATTTGCTGCAAGATTTGATATATTCCATGGCGTATTGCCAACTTATCCTCTGCACAGATAAGTGTAATGTGCAGTGATGCTTTTGCATAACTCTGAAGATTTAATATTACATGGCAAGCACATATTATTTGGTCACAATGCGCTGATTCACACACAATGCCAGAAGACATTATGACTATCAGACACAATTGACAACTACGGGACTAGAACATGTTAAGGCTCAGTTCATGGGCCTGCTATGCCTATACAATGCTACTCTGGGTAATGAACTTTTCACCCCCCAACAAACGCATACATGCACGCATGCACTTGCGAACACATACACACACCACCTCTACTCCTTTCCACCCCACCCCCCACCCAACCCGGCAACACCCCAAAAGTGTAAGTTAGATTTACAACTTTTTGGCCACTCGAGACATGAACACTAAACCAATTTAAGCAAATAAAATTCATCCCTTTTCACTCGTACCAGATTAATTGTTGCCCAATTTACATAAACCTTTAGAATCCCTTTTAAGTTCCGTACGGGTCAGTTTCCAAATTATATAGTCCTTAACCAAACCCAATCCTTTGATGAAAACATCCAAGTCCCGTCAATTCCCTTAACAATTAATTTAGACCCGTTTGATCTCCAATTAAAGCTCCGAATGACCCCAAGCTCCGGATTAACCAATCACAGCTCACCACATCAAGCCACCCGCACCTTCACTATAAATACGACAGCATCAGACACACAAAACATTACAATCGCAGATATTCCTCAACTCGACATATTCATCCCACAACAAGAACCAGAAGTAGAACCCGAACGTGCCAGTCAGCCGCGACCAAATAAAGAAAATAGAAATTCGTATAAAGTCTCGGGTATTATCTAGCAGGACTCCAACCCTCAGCTACCTGCAATCACGTCGGCGACTTACGAATAATCGTCTCTCGTACCTCATCACTTCCCGACGAAAACACATTGACCCAACCGGTCATAAACTGACAATTATCCTTAATGCTGTTTTGCATGGATGTCGTTTATCGTCTGATTGGAAAGAAAATGTTACATGTCCCAAATTAACTGCGTTAATCTACGTATTTTATGCTATATAGAAGCCTGAGTGTAGGTATCTTGATATGAGAGCGGCGGTGCGGTTTCATTTGTAATTACATAATATTGATACAGAAATGTTCATTAATTGTCGTATGCTAAGGTTAGCGAAGAAAACCCTTATTCATAGCCATCAAATATGTTCGTTTTTAAACGGGTATGTCCTTGATATCTGCAAATATAACATCTAAAATGTGATTGCTATTATACGTGATTGCCATTTGCTGGTCTGTTGGTCTTACTATTAACATCAAATGTGAGCATGTTAGCGACTATCACTTACACCATGGTAAATTAGTTGCATGCACGATGCTCATCTTGGTCGCTTGGCATTATGTAATCTTACACATAATTGTAAAGAATCTGAATGGCTTCGATCAGTTGCTTTTAGCTGCAAGCATTCAGCGATAGCTTTGGTCAGTTACGGCGCCAATCAACAAGAAATGTATTCACACAGCCAGCAAAGTGTTTATACATCGCAACTTGTACAGTAATAACCATCCACATTTAACATGCATCTTAGCTAGTGAATGCATCAAAGTATCTGTCTGTGATTCAAGTTCTTCCGAGAGCAGCCTACTTTTGCTTGGATATTCTATGCGACTAAAGCACTTTCGTGCTATGTGAGCGGCAATTATTAACATCAACAAGTGGCAGACTTTAACGAGGACAATAATGAGGCTGCAACGGTGAGCATTTTCTACTAGAGCCATCTGGTCCCCTTTATACGCGAGAGATTAGCTCTGTCTCAAAGTGATTTTTCCAAGGAGGTTCTAGGAACCATAGCGATTACGAAGCAAAATAAACAAACTTGTTGAAGCAAGAAGAAATTAGTGCTGAATGTGGTTTTCCCATTATCATTTAATCCATCGGAGCCCCATTGGACGTGTTAATGATACTTCTTTGTTGCAAGGTGATGGTTTGCTATTTGATGCGTTGCGTAGAGTCTGCATCTCTTGGGGATTGCTCCACCACCTTAGTGTTTGCGTGCAGTGCATGTGGAAAATTGCACCAACCGGAAACAACCCGCTCTCCAAATAAGACAATGCGCCCATCACTTCAGCGTTACAAAGATGGCGGATTTAACCAAACGTGTTTGCAAGGCGAGTTTCGACTGGCCAATGTGTTTTCGCGGTTTTTATTCTAGCGGCCAGTAATGTAGCCGAAATTGCGCAGTTTTCTGGTTTATCTGTCCTAAGACCCTCGAGCCAGAGAGAGAGTTGTGCCAGTCGGGGTTTATGGGCAAAATTGGCCGTAAGCATCTGTTTTACGGTAGAGTTACCTGTGCAATTCACCCATATGGAATCATTTTGAGCTGTGAGTTATGTGTAATAGAGGGCAAACAACTGGGATGCTTTATGCATAATCTGCTCCTTGGTATGTAATTGGGATGCTAAATGCGAAATGATAATTGTTTTGGATAGCTGGTGGATGAGTTGTGCATTTAACATGTAGTTTGATCGAAGATTGTTTCTATAAATCGTGCGAGAATTCAAGTCAGAAGCGACCACCTGCTCGATGCATTACAATATAAATCACTTGCCACATAATTATAATGGCTGTTAGATAGATAAATTAATAGATATGGCTAGATGCACATTAAAATATCATTTACTTTTATAATTATTAATACCCGAACTCTCAAGCAGAAGTTGGGTGTGCGGGAGTCAAATAGCTGAACACATGCTGGCTGCAAGCATGCTTGGATTGTAGTTATAATGATGACGTGAGAAGTAGACCACAAATGTACTAGATACAGCTAAGTAACTATCATCCGGCGTGTCGTAAGGCGATGCAGTTCATCTCATTTATCAAGGGTTGCTGAGGTTGCTCATAATGCATAGTTTTTATTATGATATTGCCGTGCCGGTACAAGAGGGGGTTGGTTGCACAGTATATGTGAATATGCTGGCTACAATCTTTAGACAGATATGCACGTCAAGCAGTAAATGACCCAACGGGATGATATATATACCGTCCAGTGGATGGTGACCAACACCACGCAGGTCCTCAATGATTTTTCGGGTATTAGTGTTGGTTCGGTAAAGACACACAACCAAATATATTACACGGTAACGTTAATGGTTAAAATATACCAGCAGATATCATGAGCAGCATACTAAAATATCGCTTAACATTTTCGAATACACTCACGTTACATTTGACTGCGCATTAATATAGATCTGAGCAGTTTATGCAGTAGAAACGTGCATAGGCATGTAGCATAACCAAGAAATAAAAATCACGGATTTCGGCATATTATCAATTGCAATGTAAAACAAATATGTTAATTTATCAGTGTTATCTAACTTAATTTGGATGTGCTATATATAACCTATTAAAATTAGTAAAGTGGATTTGTTAAGTGCATTGTATTCATTACTCTCAGATAAAAAAAAGGTGAGGAAATCGTGATATGATGCGGCGGTCGTGTTTAAGCCGATGTCTGTTACATATGTTGTCAACATTAGTAGCTGACACCCGCTCTTCTGTATATGACGACCACGAAGAAGTAGATTGGCAGTCTCAACAGGTTTAATTATTCGTCTTACGTTTGGTCGAATAGACGCTTATTGTCTTACCGTTTTTGTCCCCTTTGCGATAGTGGATAATTTTATGGATATGCGTGATGCTGTTACTTTGTGTAGTTAAGAAAGCTTGTTTGTTGCCCATACGCAATGTAATCTATTCCATAAATAGCAATCTACCGTACTATATATAAATTGAAAATTCAATAACAATTGGCCCCCGTTCATGGTTTAGTATCAAATTACGGAGAATAGTCTGATTCATTATGGACAACTAACTGCTTCTTGGCAACAGCCTCAATATACGTTCGCAGAGATTAATACAGGGGGGCAGCCAAAACCCATTATCGGTCCGGAGAAGTTTGTAGTAGAAGACATTAGGGGTTGATGAAGAAAGTTTAAGTAGACAAGCATACTTGTCATGTCAACGAGTGGCTATTCTATATTTCCAACTGTTCTCTTAGCTTATATCGCAAACTATAGATAACAATTTGCAAGAAACCATCGATACCCTTTCAGGCACGTCATTTCCAGACCCTTCAAGTTAAGCTGCGAATCGTGCAATGTTCATGATAGTCTCTCGTACGTGATTGATGTAACGATTACATCATATAATTTTCCACATTACAATGCAGTATACATGTACATGCTCAATTATATATATATATGTAAAAAAGATATATATACAATATATATATAGTTAGTTGTTCCGTGCAATACATAATCATTCTTCGGGCAGGTATATAAACTGGCATTGTAAATATAAATCAATGCAATATATTCATTGAACATATAATTGAATTTTATGAAAAACTGGATATATATATGTTCCACTTGGTCCTTATGATAAACGGCGCTATTTTTTTATATATATAAACGTCTATAACCCTGATATACATGTGCATGTCGGCATTGTAAGATATGCGCAGGTTCGCAAACGTATATACCCAATCGTATCATTAAAGTTATATATATAATATATATATATGATAATCTATCTAGCAATTGATATACCTGCGTATACATACATGTTTATATATATATATATATATATATATATATATATATATATATATATATATATATATATATATATATATATATATATATATATATAAATATATATATATATATATATATATATTATATTATATATATACATATATATATATATTATTATGTTACGTATTTTGACTAAACATATATTTCTCGTGTGCGTAAAAGGTTGTCGTAAAATAGTGCGACAATCAGGGAGTATATTTGTTTGACCTGGCAACGAGCCGACAATTTAAGTACACCCTAAAAACAGAGTTTCGGTACATATCAATTTTGGCAATAACAAACGACCTACCATTCATGTCATTAGGCCATCTTCATAAGCGTGTTTAAAGGGCCTATCGCAAGGTTATAGGCACTTCGCTAAAATCAATTCATAATGTGATCAATAAAATCAAACCGATTCAATAACCGTCGCATCTGATCAGTTAAGGCCAAAATTTGATAAAATGTCAGCTGCGGCAGCCATTATCTAGGTCAACCATGCGTGTGACGTCAGGTAAGGGAGGCCGTTCTCAAAGACGCACGGAGTTCCCCGTTGTTTACATTGTCGGACTTCGTCTCTCGTTTTGGGGATTTTGGATCGTTTTTAGCCATCTTGTGACCGCCTGAACTCGATGGTTAATCGTTGTAGTGTTGGGGCTGCTCGCGTACCAGTCGGGACGGCGTGATCTTGTTCAGGTTTCCTCGTAAGGACGATTTTAAAAAAAACCATTGGATTGGTCAGGTACTACGATCGCGAGACAAATGGCCGGGCCCGGGCAAATACTCGTTTGTTTGCTCTGTTAATTTCACCGAGGAATGTTTTGAGGAGGCACCGAAACTCAGAGAAGAGCTTGGTTGTATACCACGATGTAAGCGGGTTTTGAAGGAAGCTGCTGTGCCTACTCGTTTTGCGAAGGCCTCTGCTGTCAAGCAAGCAAGAAAGGATGGTGAGGCAAGTGAACCCCTCCCACCCCAGCCCACGAAAAGCAGACCTGCCTTTAAATAGAGAGAGAAGCAGAGGGTGAGACTCGATGACTTTCTTGTTGCATTAATATAGAATAAATAGTCCATTATCTTGTTAGGAGGGTACAATACATTTCGACCATGCAACAAATTCGTGGATCTATACAAATATGATAATTCTGAAGATTGATTTAGCTGATGCATTCCATGAAGGCAAGGAGTGGGTGTGGCCACTGAACAACTATCATGCATGCAATGTTGAATCGACACTATGTGTTTGTTTGTTTGTTTTGTGCATAAATTATATCCCAATTGATTAGTTACTTCTTTGGTTTTAAAATTTTGGAAGCAGCTATGGCTGAAAATGTCACTGGATGTTCAAGGGGCGCCTGTCAGATAGCTGAACCTGAACAAATTTTAGCAACAAAGGCAACATTTGGTGAATATTTTTACTGATATATAAAATGTAAACAACAACAAATTCAATAACCATGGCGATATAAGGTAATAAGCGACATTCTGGTGTGGAAGCTGTGACTTGAATCCTGTTATGTTTCAGAGTATGTCGAGTGCCTAATGGCTGAGTTCTTGCTAGTTTGCTATGAGCCAACCCCGCCCAAGACACAAGCCCAGATCCACGACATGCCATTGAGGCACACCAGAGTAGGTTCCGCATGCATCGAGTCCTAGGTAAGTGGAGGGTAGAGGAATCCTTGATAGTCTGGTGCAGGGAAGTTATCTTGTATTGTTGTAACAGCGCAGGCTGGTATCTTTTGTTCAAGATGTCCCCAGCACCAGCGAACAAACTGCCTGCATGCAGTATACCTGTAACGCCTGTAAAACAACCATGTGACATTGTTGATTTATCCATGCTCAAATATCTCTTTTCATACCAGTATTAATAAGTATAATTAAATCGTAAATAATGACTGCTAGCTTTCGTACATATTTATGTGTAAATAATGCTTGCTCTCCTATATATATTCCACCTCAGAATCAATCTACATCAACTTTTAAAAATATTGTAATCTGCCTTTGATAAGGCCTACTTTAAATAAAAGAGGATCTCTATTTATTAACAACACATGTACGATCAGACATAGCTTATCAAGCATTGTTCTGTAGCCGCCCTATGTCCTGGACAGGATGACCCGCGTGAGACCCAGACATAGCAGTTACATCGACAGTGTCTGTTTTCTCCACATCGGAGACGTCGGATTCGCTCATTTCTGGTTCGAATCTGTAAGGCAAAATTTGCTCTGCCGAAGCAACGGTAGTTTGCGAATGACTTGTGCCATACCATGTCTCTTCGTCGCTCTCCTGAAGTGATGAAATAACGAAATTTCCAGCAGCCATTTCTCGCTAATCGTAGCGCAGATTGCGCCTCGCAACAAAAACATTCCTGGACCTGATGTCACGCGGAGGCGATGAATTATTCATGAGCTTGTCGGCTCGATACGCCGATTTCATCTTTAAAGTCGAATTTCTATCAGAAAGTGCGCACTTAGACAATTGACACATAGACAGAATAGGTACTTTTGGGTTATATTTCCGTTATCTGGCGAAAACAATGACATGAATTTTCGTGCAAAAGGCACTTTAATGCAGGTTAACTATTTGCCAAACAAGTTTAGATACCGAATAAGGTTGCTGATTTATATGGTGAAATACGGCAAAGGAAAAAACTTGATCACCTATTTTTCACCTAGGCTTCAAATAATGCAATACTTGATTTCGAAGAAAAAAACAACAAGCCTTCTTCTGTCGAATCCGTATGACTACGAAGCTAAACCCGTTATTCTCTTGTTGCTAAACCAGTAATTCTATTGCTTCACACTGGTAATTCAATAAGTAAAAACAGTTATTTTTGTCTGCATACTGCCAGTCTACTATTGCTCATTTACCAGCGTAATGACCGGGCTTTAAACATTTTTTGGATTATTAAGTTATCTAATGTTTCATAAGCCTCAATATATTACCATAGATTTATTTTACTTGAAGCCTAAGACAATTTTTGCGCTGTTGAATGTTGTATTATTACATTGTACTTTTATTTGACGTTACGTTGCTATGCATGCTGCCCTAACTGCGGAGCTGTTTACATATATTTGTCGAAAACGGATTATGTGGGTAGCACATTTCCCTTTATACCTTTGATCAAAGTAGCCATGAAAATCGCATGTGGCATGGCAGCGGTTCTTGTATTTATATATATGTATATATATTCATACAGATATATATATATATATATATATATATATATATATATATATATATATATATATATATATATATATATATATATATATATACAAATATATATATATATGTATATATATATAGATATATATAGATATATATATCTATATAAACATGTATATATATATATATATATATATATGTGTATGCATATATATGCATATATATATATATATATATATATATTTATATATATATAGTTATATATATATATTTATATTTATATATATATGTATATATACAAATACATATATATATATATCTATGTATATATATATATATATATATATATATATATATATATATATATATATATATATATATATATATATATTTATATATATATATATATGTATATATATATATAATATATATATATGTATATATATATATATATATATATATATATATATATATATATATATATATATATATATATATATATATATATATATATATATATATATATATATATATATATATATATATATGTAGCCTTTCAATCGCTTTTAAGATTCGACGCAAACGACAACTAAGTCTTTTAATATCTACAAACGGAATAACCGCTGTCTCTATTTGTTTTTGAAACAATTACTAAAGGCATGATGCATGTGTTAATACTATCACATGATCCGTTACTTCATGTGTATTTAGCAAAGAGCATTTATCCATTACTTGAACTCAACACCCTGGCAATGTATGAAATGAGCTTGTGCCCGCCTCCGCAACCAGCGCAAGCACCTTAGATAATAACATTGGCAATATTACCCGGCGTTTGGCAGAATAATATGGCTGAGCTTATAACTATGTTACAACGTGTACTGTTCGTCTAAATTTCTTTAGTGTCGCTATGTTCGTATCCAAGCCACTTATATGGAAATACGCCGATAAAGATGATACTATATCAGACCCGCTGTGAATGAACAAAATACATTTTGCGCATCAAGGATAAAACGCTGTGCGCTATTTGTGCAATGCTGGCCTGTAAGATACGGATGTATTCTTTTGCAGTTCAACAATTATCATTCCATCTGTCACAGCATTTCACAACCTCAATTCACTTATAATATGAAGGTTGTTTTAATCCACATATTTCCATGTGGGGAACTTAATTTCATTAATCGTCTGCCGTTCCATGATGATATATTTATATAACACGTCTAGTTAAAGATTGCTATAGTTGCAAATTGAAAATAAATCACGTTATATGAATCCACACCACAGAAAAGCATGAGCAATTTTAACATGCAACAATATATTTGTTAAAAAAATATTCATCAATGTCAAATTGATAAAGCGCACCATGAGCGGATTGGCAAGGCGATATATTTTGATGTTACGTAATTGGAACAAAATAGCGAGGCTAAATTACAGAGGAAAACGAAACCTTAAATAGTATGGTCGGATCACATTGCATTAACACATGAGACCAGCGAGGACAGATAAGTTGGAAACGTTATTATGCACGAACAAGACGGATATTCAGCGGTTTCCATATTAGCCCCCCTAAAACCCAAAATGTAGCTGGAGTAAAAAACGCCCCAAAAACACATGGGCTTCCTTGGAACACAATTTACCTTCAGTATGCACAAGTTCTATGCGGATGCATTTATTCAGATATCACAACATAGCTCTTTTTTGGGACATGTAACTCATAAAGTATTGGGACGGAATAATTACATGATATTGTTTAATTTATTTTGAGGTTCGGCGTCGTCATTGGATATTATTATCTACGTAGACATTCAAAACATGTGCAGAAATTTTGTTCAAAATGGATGTTAAAGATTTACGCAAGCGTATAACATTACGCGTAACATTCATTAATAAACCATGAAATTTTGATCGAGCATACAGTAAAATAATTCAATTGTTACTCATAACTTTATATATTAACAGCCCTAAAAGAACCTTTTCCTGAATCATTCATAATATAGTGCATTTAGGCATGATATACAGCTCTGCTGATACATATAGCATGCAATAAAAGCCTATGATATCAGAATATATGAGCCGTATGCTTTGTCATAGGTATCGTACCGTCAATTTAATGTGCAATCGTATTTCCTTACATATTTTTCCAAAATGGCCGCTACTACGTGACGTGTTATGTAGCACAGTGTTTTTTAAAAACTCGCTTGTATGAGAGTCATGAGTCGAAAACGGCTATAGTTTTGTGCAATCGAATCCTATAAATCATGCGTATATAGTCCCTCATGCAGTTCGATAATTATCGGGCGCTAATTATTGTATTGTTCATGGTCTCGATTACCGTTGACAACCAATCAGTAATAGATGACAAATTCTTAATTGCGCAATGAACTTACTTATATGAGGCTGTTAGATAGGAGTAAGATAATGATGGGGATTAAAAACTCTATATAACGACTGTAGACCACATAATTTGATTAATGGATGACCACATCATTAAAATGATTTGCTCATGTGAAATATTTGCACAATTTGAAACAGCTGCCTACACAACTACCCTCATAAAAAAAAAAAAACATTAGTAAGTGTCTTTATATCTTTCCGCCTATTAAATGGTTGTAATAAAGACACATTATTGGTAATGGGTAACAACCATCTATTCTAATTCTTACACAGTGATAAATTACATGCCCTTCAACCTTGCGGCAGTAACTTGCACATAGGTCAACGCGATTCTGCCAACCACGTTATTGCTTATTTTGTGCTAATGCAATTGATTTGCTTTAAAAGCTCCCACTGGAGTGCCCATACTCAGACTAATCGCTGCGAAATTCGAATCGAGAAAAATTCATGATAGTGTGAACTATAGGTTTTATTTTAAAAGCATATTATACGCAATTGTTCAATTTGATTACCAGCTTTATGTCGTGCCGAGTCAATTGTTTCATTGTCGTAAATCTTCACAATAATAAGTGTGTTGTAGAATGACGCTTGAATTTTATTGTTTATTTTAAAAGTCATTTTGATGCCTTGAAATATTTGAATGTTTTTCACTCCTATATTTTCATACGCAAAATAGGTTACATTCATTATTGATTTAATCTATACTAATGCGTCGCTAACCAGTTTTTGAAGACATATATTACGGTTAAGGAAATCTCTACTCCACTCCTAAAAGTGTCTGTCATTAAGGAGAGATTTCTATATGAGAGCCTATATGGAGATTAACAGACACTCAAATCACAATATGCGCACGAGTCAAACGCAAATGCCACCGCAATCACTATTTATTCAGGATTCCATCACATCATCAGATGGTTGTTCTTGCCACCATAATACTTTGTCAATGAACCGATGTGGCTATAATGTCATATGGGAAAGGTCCAGTGTTATAGTTCACTTGAATTCGATGCGACGGTTACTTCACTATATGTCTAATTGGCATCATATTGAGAGGTAAACTTTTACTATGTTTGCATTCGTCATCTCAACCACTATAAAAGCATTGGTACTTGTGCTTGGTGTGCAAAATATGCTTACCGTTAAGTAACAGACCGCAAGTATTCAGCAAATCCCATGGGTTTCGATTATAAGTCATGCTGACTTTTGAACTCACTTTTTCGCAATGTATACATACTACTACGAATACCTACCAAAGAACCAAACGTAAAAGGAATATGATTGCAAACACTTATTTGGTACACGTGTATGCATAAAACGACAGGTACTTTCCAGTGTAGCGAAATTGCAACTACGCTCTAGCTTCAGACGCAATGAACAGGATAAATTAAACATTTTTCGGCCATTTGATGGATATTATGTGGATTGCTGTTCAAGCCTAAAACACCATTTTACAGCTGTTATGCATGTTTGCCGCTCTTGCATACAATGGAAGGAAATGATGCAATCCTAAATGTGAAAAGTTGCATCATTCACAATGCGTCACTAGTCTAGCTACTCTCGAACCTTTTACGATATATCATGTCTATAGCTTATGCTGTCAATCGCCTTAATATAACTGACTGACACGATCAAATCTATATTTGTGTTACATATATATATCTGCTTAACCAATTGATATGAAACACATATTTCGCATGCAGCTTATCAATAATTACCGAGCCTTTTAGTAATAGCATTGGTTTACTGCGTAATTTATTCGAAACTACACTCAGTGAAAGAGCCGGTGGGTGTGTTATGCATATCTGAAATAAATAAACTGTGTTTTGCGAATCTTAAAAAAGAAAACTGCATGATCCCATATATCATCCCAAAGTTGATTAAACCGACAGAACAGCTAACACAATAGGCAATTTTAGTAAGCCTCCAGAAAATATTCAACTGCAGAAGGCTCATTAAAAACCATTACGCAAGTTAATCGAATAATATATGAAACATATCAAACGTTGAACCACCATCGAACGGGTCAATGAGACAGCTTACCACATATATTGGCTTTTGTGGCGACGCACAACTTCATGATGATGCATGTTACGACACCTAACTAATAGTTTAGAAACCGCAGTTATTTTCTTGACAGTCGCAGGCATTGTAGTCGTACATAGCATTAGACATACACGTAGTCCTCAATGTACTACTTATACGTAACAGCACTGGTATGAAGTGTCCATACATCGATTCGCAGATATGATTACATATTCATTATCATGAACTATATTTGGCATTTATCCCCTGTTTTGCTTCCCATCCAATCGGATCCGATGATGCTAACAACAATAACTACACACACGGCAGCGAGTATGATTCAGGTTATTGCCCTAAAACTCTTGCTCATATACACATATACAAGATTATAAACCCAGTTCCGTCTAACATTACCTGCAACTAGCATCAGCATTGATTTTTATATATAATATGAAACTCAGTTGAGAGCCTAATACAATTTTATCAGGGTTCTAAGTCACAATGCGCCTATCTTTGCTTTAACGGCGGTAAATTGCCAATGAGATATACGCTCTGACAGAGGGCTGGCAAGTGGGTTTCAGTATGCAGTACTTTGCAGGTTTTTCCGTACTGCAGCCGATATATACTAAATGAAGTAGTTAGTATGCTATGACACGAGCGAGATTGAGACTCCAAAATATAACATCAGGCGTAACTCATTAGTGAGAGTAACATGTTAAATTAAGGGTACTTTGAACCATTCACTGTGAATGGGAACATTTTGTTCATTCTTATGTTTTCTTTGCTCCTTTAAAATACATCATATACTAGTTTGAGTGACAACATTTAGACTGTCGATTTAAAATATGTTGACCAAATTTCATACACAACCGTTTTTTGTAGAATATGCATTATTCATCTGCATGTTTTAGTCCGCCCTGATTCAACTGCAACGGTTGTCTCTTAAGAGTAATGTTTTCGATTGCTTTCGCATTCATCAGATAGATTATCAAATTAGTTGATACAAAGCATGCACTGCTGTCATTTAAGTATTAACCAGAACGTAAGTTTGCGTTCAACCGTACATATCGCAATTATCCACGACATGCAATTGCAAAATGGGTTACATATTCTTGCGCCCTGAATAATTATTCATTTGACCCACATCATTTTTTATTTCCTATGGCGCCCTGATAACTAAATTGTGTGAAGCTGCCTTCGTTTAAAATTTATTATACGTGAGTATGGAACCGCGTTTGTTAACGTAAGTGCTTTAAATGCACAATACATTTCGATCTAGTACAATCAGGGCGCAATATGTAAATTTATTGTTGTATATTAGCATGTCAATCGCACAACTTTTTCTGCCAATACGATGTTGGACAAGGTATGATCCACTTGTCATGAGCAACAAGTCGCCAAGTGTATAACATGGCCATTAATTAAAAATAGCCTTAGCCCAACCCCGTTCGGCAAACTTGAATCACATATGTGTAAATATGGTGCACACTTTGAAACAAATTGCTATATGCGATCAACCACAGAATGTGCAAAACGTCAAGCAAGATACTCTGCCAAGCATAATATAAATGTGTTGAATAAATTCTAGCTTGCTTTAACAAATGATCAAAACGTTTAGTCAAGAAATATGATAAAACCTTTTAATATGTTATCTACGCTAAATGGAAAAGCTTCATAATTTTACAAAAATGATCACTCACTATTGAGTGAATGTCAAACCACTACGTATGTATATGCTACGTTGAGATATCATAGTTTTATCATTTCCCACAAGGCTTGATTAATTATTGGCTGGAGATGAATAATAGCTCCCTTTAATTATGCCACGTGGAAAGCGTTGATTTAACTGCCAATGTTTGGCAGATTCATTCAGTTTCCGTATTCGAATACAGTATTGCTCGTAGGCAACATTTCCATTTGCACATCTTAGCATAATAGCCCGTCGAACCTTTTTAGGATTTACAACACAATGATGAAATATTGTGTATTCCATGCCAGACTCTAGTGGCCAAAAGTCAGCAAGAAATGCCCTCTGTAAGTATGTCACATTACTTTTTTCATCGAACAATATATATTGTGTAGAAAATTCGGTGCCATTGAAGTCATAGTATGAACAACGAGGAATCGAAACTAGTCAAATGAATGTTTCTGTGATGCTATAATATGCAGCTTATTAGTTCGATGCTTGTAATGAAATGTTTTAACTCAAACGTAAACCCAACGCTGACAGACGTGTAACGATGACATCCAGGCCGCCGCAGTCCGGAACAATTAAAAAATATGCAAATATCTAAGATAATAGCTGTATCGATGCAAACTTGCTCGTTGGGATGCACAAAGTTAAGTACAGCATCACAGGTATCCTGTTTACATCGTATAATGAACCATGATGCGGTGCGATTACGCCTGCATTACCGTCGGCATGCTCTCATATGCTCCTGGGTCACTATACTAGACTTACTTAAGCTTGAAGAAATGGATCGTTTATAAGGATTACCATGATAGTAATAAATTGAAGTTTGGGTGGTATGACGCTATCACAAGAACATAGTTAACCGTTTCGAATGTATACAATTGTTCTTAATAGTAAGGCACGGATTATTATTTATTGCCAACACCAAATGTCATACGAAAAAAGACAGAGTGTATTTGGTATTCGCGTTAAGCGGCTGTATGCTTCGCTATTAAAGGCTTGATAATGGGAAAACCCCTTGCCTGCAATGCAATGCTGATTTGACAATTTACCAACATATATTTAGCATACATATTTCTATACAATTGTTCTTAATAGTCGGGCACGTGTGTGTGTGTGTGTGTGTGTGTGTGTGTGTGTGTGTGTGTGTGTGTGTGTGTGTGTGTGTGTGTGTGTGTGTGTGTGTGTGTGTGTGTGTGTGTGTGTGTGTGTGTGTGTGTTTGTGTGTGTGTGTGTGTTAGTTTTTATGTGTGTGTGTGTACTAGGTATCTTGAAAAGGTGTACAGCCATGTGAATATTTCGATAATGCAGTTGAAAAATCAAATATTGCAATTACAATTTTTAACAATCAACTCCCTAATAAGCTATAAAAGATTGGTACTTTATTTCAATTGTTTTAAATGAACGGCCTTGCTATATGTTAATGCGCATCCATAGCATGAACTCTGATCATGAAATCCTAACAACATGAATAAATACTTACATTTAGTAACCAAAGTGATGATGCTGCCCTTTTCCGGCTGCAGTTTCAGTATTCGATTAAACAATGACGATTTATTGGAATAAGTTATGTATAGGGCAATAAATGTTTTATTTCAAACTGGTCGCCGAGACATTTTGCTATCAATTATTCAAAATAAGGTGTTTCGAAGTCTTCGAATTGATTTATCCATCTTAAGACAAAGAATACTTGTAAAATTTGTTTTAGATTTGTTCTACATCAGCAAATGGTGTATGGACGTGCGGTTTTCAAATGTGATTCCGTTTGACGAACGGAACGGTACATTTATTTCATTTATTAAGCTTGGAACCAAACTCTCCAAAAAGAGAACAGGCAATCCGGTCGCTGGTTAATTTTACAGTCATCATTTATTTTCCGCACAAGTCAGCGGAATAATTTGGTCCGACACTGTATATACTATACACTAAGCTCCAAGTTATTATCGGTCGTTGCATACGTACTATACAGCCGTAGATTATATTGTTATTCATTGTGTCACCACACAAATTCTTTTTTTGCATTCTGCGTGCAATATTGGGCTGCAATGAGACCACAAACTAACGCTATGGTTTTGTAATTGTAATTGATATATTTGCTACTTACTGTTAAACAGACAATTGGTTCTAGAAACATGCGCCCAAGTACCACGTATCCTGCACCAAAGCCTCACATAAATGCTCTTTAACTCCAGGCTTCCATTACAAATCACTTGATTATAACACCATAACTAGTTTGTTTCAAGTAAATACCAATACATTGCGTTATCATGACGGCCGGAAATACCTTGTCTGGTGAAATACTCTCGTACCTATTATAATAACTTGACGAACGCAACGCATGTATAATTGAGCATTAGAATTCCATGCACTGACATGGCATATGGTTTGGCATTATGATATATTCATACATACACGTAAGATCCTCATCTAAATCATTGGCGTGTTTTAAGAACAATTGTATAGAAAATGACGATAGATCAACATTTGTTCAGAAATAATGTAAATTGTGTGTGTTTAATACTCATTGCAAAATGTGGCATTGTTTTCACCAACGAGGTTTTGTTTAATTCAGCATCAATGACGAGCTCGAATTCGGCGACGGTAAAGATACAATTAATAAGGAGCCACGAAATGTGATATTTATTTCACATAAACACAGGGCATGGCTCACCTTGACTGGCTTTATCGTCAATAATTATTAACGATGTAATACATTCCCAGGGAAAGATTATAAATTATCGACCTATGCATCAAGTATAATAGGTTTCTGCAAACTACGTTCAAAATTCCAACGGCCAAATAATTTTCTAGGTTATTTGTAAAGCCATCAACGCTTAAATGCAGTGATGATAAGTTACATTGTCACGCATATTAATAAACTCCTCGCTGCAAGTGCATCGGATTTTGTTTTGTATCTCACTATGACACAGTTTAATCTTTAACGATGCATCGTGTGCGTCATGTCGCTGAAAACACCACTCCAGTACTTATATATCTAGGTTTCTGCTGCCGTGAAAGCATATTTGAAAACACTTATACAATCTCATTATCACCAACGCATCAGAATATAATTCAAGTTTAAAATATTATGCAGTCAAATGTAATTTCAGTTATAATATCCCTCGCTATGCTATGCTCATTAAGGCGAGAGCGTTTTTGGCATATTTGTTATAGTGACTAAGGCATGTTTCTTCGGTGATTATGATGTAGTGCAATAAATATTGGCTCTAACCCTCGAGTGTTATTGACGTGTTAATATATTTCATATCGTGACGACGGAATTCGGATAACTTGCAAAATCCGAACCCCAGCGAAGAAAGTTGAACATGTACGTCTTGGTGTGACATTGCATTGCTTTAACAATCCAAACTTAAATAATTTTAAATGTACAACCGACGAGATGAGTTTGTCGATTAGATGTTTTTAGCACGGATCAGACTAAGTCTTTGTAATGGGCTATGATAGTTGTGCTCTTGGTCGAAGAGTGATTAAAATGCTGTTATATCTCAACGCGTTAGGAATTCAGTATCTGACATAATGTCAAGCTAAGCTAAGGTAATTGACCGCGATGTGATAAAACTAAAATACCTAAGATAAAACAAACCCTTATACTGTCCAGAAAGAAGTTTGCTGGTATCTGATATAAAGTTAAGACAAGCTGAGGTAATTGACCGCGATGTGATAAAACTAAAATACCTAAGGAAAAACCAACCCATATACTGTCTAATAAGAAGTTTGCTGAAATCGGGTACGGAAGCGACTTCAACTGATATGAGAGTTGGATATGGGAGTGATTGATTGTAGGGATATTTTACAAGGTGATTACTTAACACAACTCAGTAGTAATTAATTACTATGCGATGCCAGTTATTTTATATTCGGCGCCCCGCATTTTTCAGTCGGACGTGTTCATGTTTAGTGTTATCGGTCGCAATGCCTCAACTACAATGTTCTTAAAGCAGAAGTAAACAAAACTCGTTGGGTATGACAATAAAGTGTAAATCAATGGCACCTGCTTAACTTATAAGCACGCACCGCATATTGCAGACATAGTGCGGTCGACAAAGACATGTAGCGCAGAATGGTAAATTACCCACTTTCACGGAAGTTTATCATATCCAGTTAAACAATATCTATTCGCTACGGTAATAAACTTCAAATAGTAATTTGAAATGTGACCAATATAAGCAGACTTGAATAACATAGAATAACACTTTGGTGAGGACTGCATTATCGGTTTATTTATCATTCTGTAATGCCTGCCGTGGTGCGGCAGTGGCTGCCTATTTATTAACTAATATAAGTTCTCTTCAATCCGTTTGAAGACAAGAATCATCCATACTCACTCACATAAGGCAACTGACACAAAAATATAAATACGAATATCACCACCCCAATATATAGCACATGTTATTGTCTGTCACTTCCCATCATGTATAATGATCTGCCATTCAATGCATGCCATAGCAGTGCAATGCAATGCAGTGAGAAGTCGACTCTCTTTGGCATCTAGCTCAGTAATATTACCCCCACTTTTTGTGTTTTAAACGTCTGTAGTAGATTAACATTTACTATTTGACCTGCCAACGAAATTCCATTTGTTTGTCCCTTCATATTCGATTGTAAATATATACTACATTCGCCGCTAATAATGTATTGATGATCGTTCCATGTATGCACAATGCACCAGATTCTATACGGAAAAATATACTGCTTTGCCTTTGCCCGCGTACATGCTGTGAAGTTTAAAACCGCAAAGCACCCCATTTTGCGCTGAGGCTGGTTCTTTCAGGCACGCCGACAGATTATTTGAAAAGGTGTAGATTTAACAGTGCTTGTCAAATGTACTGTTCAATATTCGGCGGGGCATACATGATGTTGGAATTCAATAGACCAGCATGGTATAATCACAGCATAGAGAAAGGAGCATTATAAAGAACAGTTCGTGCTCAGCAATCATAATCAAAAGAAAATACCACTGTGAATGGCGAATTGCAACTTCTTAAAAGGTCGTTTGGCAGGCACTATGATTATCAAAGTCGGAGTCGCCGTTCTCTTTAACACCTGACACAAGCATGTTTTGACTACTATGAGACCACACAGCAGCGGATAATATGCTCATTAATTGTTGTATCTGCAACATGTGTGTAAAATCAAGGAACTATTCGTCAATAATGCATTCCTAATTGTTGTCTCTGCATAGCAAAATATGCGTTAAAGGCAAGCAGCTGTTACAAATGCACTTTATTATAGTATGCGATGTCATCATTCTATATTTCGAGAGGGAGCATAATCATATATGTTATACTTATGGCCACTTGGACGATAGTTCGGGAAATTACTTATGTTGCCTGAGCTTGATGCATGATGTGTTTTAGGGATATTCCAGAATTTATTCTGCCGAAAGCTTCGGATGTTAAGGTTGCCATCTTAGATGACAGTTTCGAAGCTCTATTGTTGGTACCTTAACAAAGCCACTACCTACAAAAGGAATGATGCGTGTAACCTGATGTTATGGAACGCGTCAACTTGCATTAAGTCCATTAACGGATAACAATATTTGATAATTGTGAACATGGATGTCGACAGTTATTTGCTTACTGGCGAAAATGTTTGTCAAATGCTTAATAATATTGTTATTACACTTGCGAACATCGTGTGCATAACGTAGCTTACTTTCGTTAAGTTTTTTTTAAAGAATATATTCTAACTTACAAACATATTCCGTTAAGAAATTATACAGCAGAATGCGAAGCAAATTCGCTTCAGATACAATGACAACGGTACTGATAACATCTAACTTCTAATATCATTATCAAATATGTCAAGTCTGGCCTCTTCGCAATGCACATTACTGAACGGACAGCAAATATAAGAGTGTTGTATAGGTTGATCTAAGTTAATTATAGTATTATGAAAAACTGAAAAATTTCAACAATGTCGTCATACCGCCTTAACCAAATTATGTGCGCCCGATCGACTATTGCATATTGTAAATCTACTCTCCGTCAATATATCAAGCTCGACCACACATATGTCGCTTCGAGACAAAAGGTTTTGTTATCTTTGCATATTCAGCAACCTAATCATATTTGACAATCATCACACTTGCAAGTTAAGAGCTCTGATGTCTTACCTCAGTTCATGCGCATAGTATGATACGCTCGGACAATCAACGTTGCCCAGTTCGACTGCGTAAAGGAGCCGTTAGTGAATATGTGCACATCGCAATTCACGCCTCATAGTATGAAATAATTATATAACAGGGACAAATGATTCCTCCTGAATATCTTTTGTCGTTCATAATCGAAATATTTTATTGCATACAATGCTTACCTGACGCGACATGGCCTTACACAAAGCCACGTTAAGCGGCAATTCATCACCCATATCAATTATAATGCCGATTACAACAGTTT
Organism: Urechis unicinctus; assembly: GCA_034190875.2. NCBI lineage: Eukaryota > Metazoa > Annelida > Polychaeta > Xenopneusta > Urechidae > Urechis > Urechis unicinctus. The sequence goes on from CM067355.1 coordinate 26,649,783, forward strand.
GTATGACTTGTCAATGCGCGAATTCTCCTGTAAATGCGTTAGCCACTGCTCATACGTTAACACCTCGGTTCGGAATTTATACATCGGCGTAATGGGTGTCCTTGACATTTAGGCTGGTGTCATTTAAAATGATTTGACTTGGAGCATAACATGTTGGAACATGCATACAAGATGATAGTTGTTCCGCCGAAATACGCGTATCTGTAGTAGTTAAGATTATTAAGTATAAGAATCATCTTAAGTTCGATAACCTTGCAACACCCAGTCATTATATCGCATCAAAACACTAAGAACGGAAACCACGACAATCCATCTTTTAATTAACACCGAAATCAGGATTTAAAGAGAACGACCTGAGGTCTTCCGACTTCACTTCGCTTGATCCAGAGGGCACTAATGACACAGCCCCATTGTACATACATGAGAAGATTGGGGTTTAGTTTACTAGCTTGTTTTATTATTACTATCTCCCTTGTGCATGAAATTTAGTACGAAGAGGATTAATATTTACCAGAGTGAATGAGAGTTGAAAACATCCTTGTGGAGGACGCATGCAAAACGAAATGGCAGACTGCTGTCCAATTCAGAAATCAAATTAAGAATAAGACACGTGTATGCATGTAGCATGTGGCAAATGTCAAGAGCGATGACAAATGTCCCTACTCCTTGTATATATCTCTAATCCATGAGCAGTTATATGTCACGAAACAAATACAAGTTCATTTGGCTTACTCCTGCTCACCCCTCCGGATGTAACACATCATGAACTCTTTACAAAGCTGTCGATGATGCTTGTCAAGTCAGGCATATACCAAGTGCAAATAGAAATACCGTTAGCACTGTGGATTGTAAAGTACATGATAATTCAAGAACAGACCGCGGCAATAATATTAACAATATGTCCAACATTATGGCGTCTTCCGAACTGGGCATAAAAGTGCGATACTATGATGGAATCTTCCAACTGGATCCTTCTTGTTGATCTATGAATTGTTATATATGCTTTATAGCGATCGAACAACAGCGCTTAAGGTTGACCTTAACATCAATGCACAAATGTGTTAGTCGATGTACCCCAAAGCAGTTGCCACGCGTTTCCGTTGTCGTGTAATGCTATACTATTGTAACTAATAAAACAGTCTGCATCGAGCAAGTCACACATGTTCGTGTATGACTACGTACACAGAAATGCCTATAGATATAGATATAAACTGTCATAGCTTATTTGCAATGTAAATAACCGTTAACTTAGGTCTAACCGGTCCTAGTTTACGTCTCCGTTCCGTTCTCTATGGGGCATTTATACGTTTGTTAGTATAGTACAAATAATATGTAACTTGTCAGAAGCTTGAATGCAACTTAATAAGAGTCATGACGTAGAGCAAGTATTGACAGCATGGTATATTATCTTTGACCTTTTTCCACGGATACAACGTACCAAACAACAAACAAATATAGACTAAGATGGCAATTCTACTTCATATCGCACTCCAATTCATATATATGAGGCAATATATTGTCTGTATTAGATTATCGAGCAGCAAAAACAACACATATATTTCCGACGATAATGAAGTTGTGACAAAAAACTTACAGTTGCAAACTGTGATCGAAGCCATTACTTACGATGTCTGGCGAAAGATTGCAATTTAATATATAATTGCATTCCAAAGATGATAAATACAAATATCCATTGCAGCTACATAGTTAGCATAGTGAAAATGATATATTTCTCCTAGTTTGAACCATATAATAATATGATATCGGTTTTGTGCATTCTATTTGATATCATCGAGCGGAAACACATTGCCTTCAAGAACATAAATCAGTTGTTTTGTCGTTGAAAAGCATAAAACATAACTGATATATGTTTGCATAGTTTTGGTAGCTTCTATAAATGTACCAATACAAGATTATCTGGATATTTCTTAAGTGCCTATGTGTTGTTTGATCATCATATATCTTTGTCGGTTGCTGGTACTACACAGCTTTTACTGTAAGATACTTTTGGATCCTGACGCCTGAAGCAGTTCGTGCTACTTGATGTTTGATTCCATTAAGTCAGCTGTTTTCAATATGACATAGGCGTCTGTTAACCGAGCACATGGTCATTTCTTCTTCGCTCGTTTTCGTTTGTGAAGGGACGTGACCCCGTTCGTGACATACTACCTCAATGATACGACTCTCATTTTTAATTTGTGGTGATGTGGGGAAGGGTTGGGGTGGTATCAGCATCAGCATCAGGTTAACCTGCCGAATCGAATTCTATACGAATCCGGTGTTGATATATTTAGGTAGGCGATCAATACGGAAAGTCATATTAGCTTATCAGCATTAGTTTAGGGTCGATGTTAACGATCATCAAAAGATGGGCCCTAACTTCAGCCGAATTTGTTAGACATCAAAGTTTGTTCCTTAACTCACACCTCATATCTTCTGTAAGCCCATATTTTATAGCATTTTGTAATAATGTTTGTTTAATGCAAGGCTCTGCAATTACGAACACGTTGTTCTTTAGACAATGCGGAATACCAAGTCTATTAAGTAATCGCTCCGTTTCTTGATGTAGGCATAGAATTTCAGAAGCTTTAATTAGATGGGATAAACAGTATTCATTTTATGAACATTTACTGTTTGGAATGTTGTGAGAGCGTGCAAACGTATCAACGGAACTAGTGGGTGAACGAAAAGCCAAATCTATCAGCCAATTGTAGCCATATTCAGCCTGTTTTAGACACTAGGTGCAAATAGTAGGTACATTACCGGTCCTTCTGTTCGCCTTGATGCTTTGTGTTGATGCTTTATTAGATAAAATATGGCTTTCTCTGGTTGAAAATAAATGTATCAGAACAAATCAAAGGAATGGTGTTAACGAGGAGCATGGTCATACGCAATCCACGAGAATTTATGGCTGTAAAATCGTCTCTGTGCTATTGACCTACACGGACTCATCAATTAACTACGTTGGTTTATTATCGGTTTGCAGTTAGAAGCCATATCTTATAAAGAAAGGTAATTTTGAGCCAGTCATAACAAAGATATGGTCAAGAATGTAGCTCATGCAATATTGCACCTTTTTATCCAGATTTGATTCACAAGCATCACACGAGGTGGCCTCCTTATCATGTCGAAAGTCTATTTCCTAATGTACATGGAACATTATAACGTCAATTGTTGCAAAGGTAACAATGCTGCCAAGCTGCTGCGTATGCTTAATATAACTGAATTAGGCAGACAACCATTTAACACTAATTAAAAATGCGCCATTTGTCCTTCAGGGTTGTTGCATCAGACAGTTTCGATGTTTTGGTTTTTACGTTAATGCAACGAATTATAATAACACATATTGTGGCTTCTTTTGTTATCAGCACTTTGAAAGTGGCTAAGTAGTGTTATATGCAATGATATCAGTATTTAAATATCCAGACGAATATAAGCAATCTGACGACATTTGATCCCTGGTATAACTTAGGTAGATGTCACGCAACAACATGCTGCTCGGTCTTTGAAACACGAAATACTTGCTCACACAACCAAGGTTTAGACAAGCCAATTATTCGAGTCAATGCAAACTTGCTAAATTTAGATAACTATTTAAACGTAAGTGAAAATATGAATTTAGAAAAATCCGAAACAAGCAGTGTAATATACGCGAAACAGTTTTATGCGTAGTCTGCAAGGTTTGGGTTCATCGAATCAAAAGGAAAATGGTAAATTTAATTGCAAAGATGTGATAGCCATGCATATCTACATTGAGTCAATAGGGCTATCAGTAAACATTAGAAAAAATATGATTCCATACCATAATCGGCTATGTCACCAATTTGTCTTAAATCCCGTGAGCCTGGATTTTCACCTGCACATAATTAAACTCAGAGCTTTTCACTCGAGCCTTTCGACAATAATTTCATCATCAGCGCCTCTAAGCTGATTTCAGGCATTGATAAAGACATTTTGTAATTTAAATTGAAAAATAATGTTTATTCATCAATCATATATGCGCTTCGAAATATGATGGCTTAACAGCCACACTCATTGCGGAGAGATGACGACACATTCATGGACAAGACGCGTTTATCCGTGTAATACGTTCCTCCTAATGTACTCCTAAATCTCTCACCTATACCCGTAGCCAGATGTGATCCATGTGTAGCTATTATAGGCGCACTCCAACATGTTACTTTAACTGATAGTTGCGTAAGTTGATTCTGCTTAATATTTCTGTGATTTCATTACAATTTAATGAGCAATACCATTAGTGTTTTTGACATTTACCTTGAATATCAATATTTCGATTACAATCGGTTACTTTAGTGCAAATCTTACTGCAATAATGTATTTTACAGCAGAAGATCATTATGTTTATTCATGAATGAACGAATCGATTGGTACTTCATTAATTAGGATCATTCCTGACTAGCTAACTTTATTACTTTGATATGTGCGTGCTTATCTACTCATCGTTCCGACCACATAATAGAGGTTAAATGGTTTATTTGAGTGTATTTTCTCCAAAGCAATTTTTCAAGCGGCGAATCGACACATCTGGATAATAACACCAAACAATACCTTATTATATGACGATGTATAACCTACCCACTGGGCGTCAGCGGGTGCTTAGCGCAATTACATCCAGAGATCAAGCGGAAGAAATAAGGCTTCGAGTATGATTTAATCTGAAACGGGATGTAAATAAACCTAATCTAATGAGGTTGAAGTGGCTGTAAAGCTTCTTTCAATTACTGCAAAATGTCATTAAACAGCTTGCACACCGACGGTTTGCTGCATACAATTGATGCAATGCATAATATTATCCGCAGCCATGATAGCAAGACGTGCGAGCTAGATATATGTCAGATCCCAAGGCAGCTTTGGTGATGAACAATTGGTTTTATGCGTTAAAGTCGAACAGATCCTAATCAATCAGGGCAAACCAATAAGCTGATAAATGAAACAATTGACGTAATATGGCTATCTCTTACTTGTTGCGTCAACCACTGCAAGTCTCTCGAAATTCTTAATACTGTGAGTTGTCATTTGTTCTAAATATGTAACGCTTGATAACATGATAAGGAAAACCAATAATGAATAGAAAAATTCATTTGGATGCTGAGCACGAATAACGATCATTGGAGGCAAGAAAACTCATTGAAGCGTGTGGTTGCAATAACAGGGGATAATTTCTTATCCCCCTCCAATACAATGAAGGCAGCATTTGTTAGTATCTTTCCAATCAATAAGTAATGGCCTACCCTTTCCTAGATTAGTGCTTGTCCTCTGTGTAACGCCCAATAGCATTAGCTTAGATATCAATCGCAAAACACTCGAATAAGTTGTAGTGAGACTTTGTTTTGACGCAGTATCTTAATAAACCATCTGGCTGACCAGTGATGCGAAGCTTTTTATGTTCGAAGCGAATCCAATTTGTAATCTCCTAATAACTTTTATCCGCGAATAATAAGCGCTACAAATATCGAAGGGCTTGAAATAAATTCGAAATATCATTTTCGAAGAGGTGCCCGTCGTATGTGCTAGCTGATGTTGTCTATGACTAAATCAAGCATTATAACCGCATGTAGTTCATGCTACAGCAGATAAATAACACGCTTAAATTCTCCTAAATATTGTTCTCTCTGCTTTAATGGCTAATTGAGAATTTGAGATAAGACATAGGCTATAGAATAATTTATAGCATATGTTTAAGTGCAACATAGATCTAAATTGAACGCGAGCACAGTAGTCCGAGCATTGTACATTGTACTTACATAAGGGCCAACATTACATGTAAATGGAATAAGTGAGTATTGCCCCCCGCAGTTATATCTCCATGTACTATGATTATCCCAATAGACAAATGAATTTGTCAACAATAATGGTTTCACCGTCTCGCAATCGACCAGACCATTCGTATGTCCTTAAAACGAATTTCCCGCAAATATTACATTGTAATTGAATTGACATCGGTTGGGCTAAAATTCGCCGCCGGAGTGCAATCGCCTAGTCAGAGAGGAAACAGTTATTACGTGTTTCCTACTATAGAGAGTTAATTGACGTGGTTAATATCACCGATTAACCCGTATGGCTATGTTAATTTGTGAAGAGGGTTTCCCGAAACATTCTGTTTTGTATTAAGTACAGGCTCTTGTAATGGAATGGAAAGGACGGTACTTGCAATAAATACTCCGCCGGTGTGTTTGATACTTGGTATGACTGTAAGCATGCTAGCTACCCAACCTTAATCCTCCACTGAGAAACAAAATATTAAACGGGATTGAGAAATGACTCCATTGTTTTCGATCGAAATTTAAGCTAAAAGGTTTTGAGGCAAAAAAATCGTGGTGATTGCTCCATGTCACAACAAATCGCAGTATTAATAAAAGTATTATCCAGCATTGATGCATTCTTGTTGTTTGGGGCTTATAATTTCAGAGCAAATATCAGGAAACGATGACATCAACTCGAAGACAGCTAGCAGTTGTTATACATTACAACGTATATTAGTAATACTGCTCTACACAATTCCCGCATCAGACGCGTTGGTTGCCAAACTATCCGGTCTAACAAGGGAAAGCAATTAAGTGTAAGACAACTTGACAAGAGCATTGGTGTTTTATTACTTAGAAAATACAATTGCCTTAACAGCCGTCCAGCTGCTGCAATTAATATATTGCAAACGCCGCATATCCCATGACTAAGGCGCAGATGGCATTCCAATAGGGAACTGCGCCTGGTCGAAATTGTCGGTTCGTCATCAATCATCCGCAACTCTGTCAGTCATGTCACCTTTTGACAGTAATAATTACACCTGTCTTGTCATGAGTGCGTGCCGCGCGTGCCGTTCGCTTGCTTGGGTTGCGTTGTGATCGTCAGTACGTAACCGTCACGGATATTAGAAAGTTCTTTATGACGCACGTCATGATCCGTGAGAGCACAAATGACGTCCCTGTCCTCGGATATTGTGAATTCATCATTACATGGCGGCTACAACATGACCATGATTCATATGAGTAACATAATTTTCGGTAGTAACACTTAACTTTGAACTATCAGCATTGTGTGTAGCACTCGAACATAGATTCCTCTTACAATTTATTTCAAATTTAGTTGCGTGATATTTATGTTACACATATCAGGGGCCAAACAAACCTAGTGCGAAAGAAAATTACTGCAATGATACACACTGCGCTCCGTGCAAAGCAATGACATGCATTTATGCGATATATGTCGTCTTTATTAAGCTGAGTGATATAATTCCTTAATTGCGTCTGTACCTAACATACATTGTCAGGACTTGACCCAATAAACGGTAATTGTTAGACTGAATATATGGTAATCACACAGATCATTTGTTTGATCTCGGCTTGATATTGAGCAGGTGCAATTCGACTAAGAGATCTCAAGCACAAGGTTAATGTTGCCATGGTTGCGTGGTTGTGGAGTTTATATAATTCAGCCCCTTGCATACATGATTTTATAGTTGAATTTAGGACCTTATTATTCCTCATGCATGTAATATTGGTAATAATGTAAGTGTATTAGTATTGTGTTTTTTACGAAAAAAAAACCCATTATACAATATCAGATGAATAAATAAAGAACAATAAATTTAAATTCATCAATAATTCATGTATCTCATATAAACGTTACAAAGTTACAATTAAATGAAATAAATAATTAAATAAAATAATAATTAATATCATTCGCAACAATTCTTTCTTGGGGCGGCACGTGATTGTATAGTATCTAACATCAGGTAGACACGCTTGTTTATTTATGCTATCGCGCTGCTCAGGAAAATATTGGTGTCAAAATTTGCAACAAAAGGTCGACTGCACATTACGAGGACATTTAGCATTACTATAAATAGTGAAAGCATTGATTCTCATCAATACAGGATCGTTTTCTTTAAACATTGAGGTACGAAAGAATTTCAATAATTCGCATAACTCGTAAGTGAGAATAATATTCAACTGAAACATAGATATCTGCGTACCATGATATTTCATTAATATTTTCCTTTGATGATATTGCCACGCCTCACTCAACTCTGGTTATCTCCTGTCCCAAGATGATTGGCCACCCCATCATAGAACACAGAGAAACTCGCGCCGAGTGGCTATAAATTCTCTGACATGCTTTCGCATTCCAGGCCAGACGTAAGTTTCTTGAACGTGAGCCAGAGTTTTCACAAAGCCTGCGTGGGCGGTTTCTTTATAACAGCGTTTTATGGGTAAAAGAACATAGAGATAAGTATCCACCGCCTTGGCTGGTGAGGCCATAGTATATAAAACTTATATTATCCTGTTCAGCTTCAAGGTATCCATCATAAATCTCACCTCACTGACCTTCTATTAATGCCTGTTGTGTTATCGCATCTGCTTTCCATGCGTCTGGGCAGACTTTTATCGGGATCAAGCGAGGTACACTCAGAGGTTTTAACATTGCTACCCGAGATAACATATCATTAGCTTGGATAAGCTTATCTTTACTGATAATTGATCTTTGGACTTTGCTCAGAAATCTGTACTGCCCATTATTTGAGCTTTAAATTTTTTATTTCTGCTTGGAAAAGCGATTGAAATGGCTTATGGTCGGTTTTGATAGTTATAGAAGTGCCATGTAAGTACGCATCAAATTTCTTTAGCGCATGAATCACTGTAAATGTTTTTTTCTCATTCGTAGACCATTTCCGCTGGGCAAGTACGGCAATAACAGCAGCTACACCATCGTCATACATGATGGCTGGTGTAAACAAGGATAGATATTACTTTCGCGTGAAGTGGAGTTGCTTATGCCAGGAGTTGTGAGTAGACACAGCATTGTCTCTTCTTTTCTCTCTCTTTTCTTTTCTCATTCATGTTGTGGTCACAAATTAATATCACGCCTTGGGGTAAGGCTTATAAATTATTATTTGGTCTTCTATTGCGTGTTCTGTTTTATTTCAAATTACCAACACGTTTTTTAAGTGCACAGGTAAATTGACGTCTCCGTCTTGAACCAAAGTTGGTTTATTTCTAGTATAATCCACAAACAGGACACAAAGTAGAAGTGGGTTTTTGGAGTTAAAGTGAGTGAATCTAACAATAATAGACAGGATGTGGCTGAAAGAAGTCTGGCAGCCTACCGAATCAAATAAAAATTGCCATCTTGCTTTTACGACAGCAGCTCTCTTTTTCTTTTTCTAATATCATGTGTTCACATTGCCAAAAACATTCACAGCATAATAATGTAAGCCCTTTCTTCCAACACTTCATGCTCTAACATACCAAACTGTATATTATGGTGCTATTATTCACCTCCAGTCATACAGAAGCCGTCATTGTCGAACTGACTAGAAACCGCATAATACTTCAATGATGTGCCCCACAATTGATAACTTCCTTATTATTGAGTGCATGCCGGATCGCATACACGCCGATAACAAGTGGTCGCGGAGTCATGCGCACTTTTATACGATGGTGCATGAAGGAAAAGTTCCCTAGAATATTGGAAACGTCGTAGATAGTCAAAATGGTATAAATGAATAATAATATAGCTTAAATAAGTAACATTTGTTTCTCACGACAGTTACTTGTTTAGTAAGTTTTGTGGTTGACATCCTTAAATTAGTGTCAGTATGTATATACACAAAAATTAGTAACTATTTAGTTTTCATATATGCATACAAAGCCTCAAAACAGGGGAATATTAAAGAGAAAGTAAATAAGTTGAGTTGAATTAACACATTGAGTTCAGGGATTAGATTAAAACGGACACCTGAGTGCAATAACAGGGCCAAAAAATTTTCATTTTTGAATAGTCAAAAGTGTTAGAAGCGGTGTGGATAGTTCCACAGTGTAACATCTACCCTGCTAATTGGGATGTTTCATTTTGCTGATTAAGGATATAAGCAATATAAGGCAAAATATATTTGTCAAATGAGAAAGTATGAGTGTGCTTCTCGAGAAGATGGGCCACCTGAAACAACTAAAAGAACGAGCACCCGTACATTATTAGCTTGCTTTAAGTATGCAATTTATTTGGTTAATTCTGCATTTGCAAGCTATCTATAGCAACCATTAATCATGATTTCCAAGCAACTCTATTTACATTTCTGAGCCAAGGTTCACAGGCTGAGCCTCGTTATGCGAGTGTAATAAAAACCGATATAAGTGATTGACAGTAAGCTATATGCTGCCGCGTGAGTTTAAGCCAAGAAGAGATATTTCCAAAGGATGATCAAGTGCATTTAAGGAAAGTATCAAGTTGTGTTGCTAGTTGGACATGTAAATACTTACTTGCATTGATATAAGGAGTCTACTAATAAAGTAAGTCATTTGGCAATGATCTAGACGATGATGATAACATTGATGATATTAAACGATCCCTTTATAAGGTAACATGAACTACGGTCCACAACAACTAGTTATGCTGTGAATTACCTTTCCGTAACAATGGGCTTACGTGTCTATTGCATTCATGAGTGGCTATTTATTTTCCTTAGATTATCTTATGCATTCTTAGTTTGCTGCACAAATTGAGCCTATTTCCAAAGATTGACCACAAACAGGGTAAAACAGTTATTTAATTGCACTCTGCGCTCAAAGGATACCAAGAATATGTTTCGGAAAATGAAACCTAACAATTTTGATTGCAATGATGTGTGGCAATTCCTTTGACATAACTTTAGGTATAACTTTTATTCAAAGCAAGACAGGATAATAACTCATGGTGTCTACTTGGCGGGTCCTTTACATGTTAATAATAAATACTGCGCGCCAACGTCTAGGCTAAAGACATGCTTTGAAGTGGACAAGCATCCCAGATTTGTGATCGAATCAGAAGCCATGTGTCTTGGGTACTTTTGAGTCATTGTCTCTGATTGGTCAATGTCACATTTTCCGAAGATTCGGCGCCATATTTGTTTTTATACGCTCCGTTTTACACCTCTTTTCACATGTACAGAAATAGGGCTTGTGCTTAACATGGAAATGAACCCCACAGAAGCCATTGACTACGCGCAACAGTCACCTAGCGTGGTATTAAAACACCATCAAAAGGATTGTGCACTCTGCTGCCTGATGGGTCGTGACTGTTTTGTGAATGTGCCTACTGGGGAGGGGAAATATTTTGCTGTACGTCAGGGTTCGACACTCACAGTTGTCCACTTGCCCACGACAAGTGATTTGTCCTGTCGGGCAAGTGACATGCCCTGTCAACTTGTCCATCCGGACGAGTGATTTCTATGATTTCCGGGCACACATTCTGCGACGCCCCGATTTGTTGTATAATGTCGTGCAGCATCCTTAATCACTCAGCCAGCGAGAGAAGCAGAAACATAACTGGTCTCTTTAAATGACTATATTACGTAAACATACTGTCATGCAGATAAGCGATTATAGTGCTTATTGTGGTGCCAATTTGAACTTGTGAGACGCCCCCAAATTCTGAAAGACATTCTGCGTGTTCTCATTTGAGGCAGATTACAACAAAGTTGATGACGTCACAGAAAACAGTTGATGACCATTGGCCCTCATTGTCGATTGTAGCATAACATGCCGCGGACTTTAGGCAGCTTGATGGAGAGCACAAGTTATCATCCTGTAAGATAATTAATTAAGAGCGACGAATACGAATAGAGATGCACCACACCTGAGTGAAACTATCTACTAAACAGTTTATGCATTTTGATAAATTAGTGGCTAATTAGGCATCATGCAAGAAACCTCTCACGTTCACTCTCTTCACCCTCGTATTAGGTATATCTTTCTCTATATTTTAATCTCGCTCTGGCTTTCTCCCTCTTTCTCGCTATATGTCTCTCTGTATATTTCTCAAAAAGTCAACCAGAGAAACCTATATGTGTATCGAGACAAGAGGCCCAAACAAACCTTTAAAATGTTTGCGCTAATCATGTCGAATTTGAACCAGTATTCCAGAGACATTTATGTTGAACCATTTTGCAATACGGTACAATTGTATATCCCCTTCACCATTTTTTGGGCAGCACAACTTTTTTTGTGGCAAAACTCAGCCGTAAGTTAACTTGAAAAAATGACCGATATGAATCATCCGTTTTGTTCGTTTGCACTGAAGATTTTGGTAATTGGGAAGAATGGCGAGCCACGTTTGTTAAAATTAAGCATAGGGCCTAATCAAATTACAAGCTGATCGACTAAACCGCAGATGCTTACTGAAAAATGATTATTGATGAGTGCGCAATACATCTCTGAAGATTCAAGCGTTCCAAATAATAAAGATGATCAGTATGCCCATCAAACGAAACAATTACATCAAAGCAATCTAGTAAGAGCAAATTATGTTTGATTACGCTTGGCAAAGCTCATTTAGTCGACTTACCCTTGCTTCATTCTGCAACATTGATTCTCAGGCCGCAGCAAGTAATCGTACATCTGAGACTTTATACTAAAATGATACCAGCTGACGGACATGTGGTTATTAATAATGCTATGTACAGTATTATGGGCTTAGGCTACAATAGTCCGAGTTAAATAAACAAACTATTCACTGTCTACACCAGTTTTCCACATTTGTCACAAAATCATGCCCTGATATTTGCCGCCGTACGCATTTACGCAAATGGTCGATTGTCTACAAACATTACGGTGATACCCATGCATGGCGGATAACACATTTCAAGTTATTCAAGCTGCTGCAAAAAGTATGCGTACGGGTCTGCAAAAACAAACGCCGTGAATTTGGCTGTATTGACCAATGAAGTATAAGGTCCAATGTCGAGGGCATTGCCATCAGATTTCCATTTTTGCGTTAAACGTTATTACTCTCACACTCAGAATTGACCGCTCTGCAACCTTATTTCTCATTTAAATCGCTACCTCAGTCCGTCATAAAGCTCGACCCGGCTTAAACGTTATGGAAACATATTTTTAGGATATGAAATGATCGTTACTAAAATAAACAACTGCGAATTCAGGAAGCAACACTTGCCGTGTAGTGTAAGAGAATGGCACATATGAGAAAACCAACGTTACAGGCGGCATTCTGATGCTACATTATATTTACGTTCCAACATGTAAAGGTTGATGTTTACAAATTTGTGGAGATTGCAGGTTGCGATACAAAAGTCATTACTAAAGCTGCTTAAATTACATGCTGGTCCCCCCCTAAAATGCCGATAGTCATGTTTCCTCAGTAATTTACTGCCATTTTGGGCTTAAGTAATACAATAACGAATCCGCAGTACAATCTTATCCTTGCATAACCATTAATTTAATAAATACGCCACTTACGTAATTACTGCACGACAGGTCACACTTATATATAGAGAGAAATATATATAGATAGAATATATATCTAGATAATAAAGAGATATATATCATATAGATATATATATAGAGAGATATATAACATAAGATACATATTATATAGAGAGACATCTATATCATTTATATATGCGTCCAGCACATTATTCGTAATATATAGATTCAATATGGTATTGAAAATAGATATATATAGAGATAGATAGATATATATATAGAGATATAGAGAGAGATAGAGAGAGAGAGAGAGAGAGAGAGAGAGAGAGAGAGAGAGAGAGAGAGAGAGAGAAAATAGAGAGAGAGAGAGAAAGAAAGAGAGAGATAGAGAGAAAGATAGAGAGATATAGACCTCTCTATATATCTAGAGAGAGAGAGAAAGGAGAGAGAGGATATCTAGACATAGATAGAGAGACATCTATATATATATATCTCTAGAGAGAGGATATATATATATATATATATATATAGATATAGAGATAGAGAGAGATATATAGAGATAGAGCGAGAGAGAGAGGGAGATCTATATGTGTATCTATATTGTGAGATCTCTATCTCTATAGAGATATATCTCTATATCTCTATATATATATATCTCTCTCTCTCTATCTCTAGATATATATCTATATATATATCTCTATATATCTATATATCTATATATATATATATATATATATATATATATATATCTATATATATATATATATATATATATATATATATATATATATATATGCTCAAATGCGACAGTTGGCGACAATTGCACAAGGGTCGAGGGCCAATTGGCTCCTGACCCTTATATCTGGTGTCTCCCAAAGTTCAACGCTTTCTGCCGATTCCGTGTTTGTTTATATTCAAATTTTGACAAGCTTTAGTTTGAGTACTATTAAGGTATGGCGATCAGTTTTGTTATTCTATTGGCAGCGAAATTTGCTTTATTGCAATTTTAATGCTTTTATATATATACCTTATTGTTGTCAACGCGACGGTTGGGTGTCAGTCAGAGTTTTGTGAATTATAGCAAATATAGGGCAAATATGTGTACGAAATGCTCATGAAAGCCTGCAAATGTCATTCTTAAAAATTAACCATCATGCAAAGGCGTGAATTATCTGTATAAGTAGTGATCAGGAGTATCAGTATATATATTCTGACAAGTTTTAGCTCTTTCAGGCTCCCACAAGTTTGCGCGCCTCTCGGCGGAGGGGTCACAACGTTTTGTAATCAAGGTCAGATGAACGGAATCATAAAGTGTGTTTCCATGCCAAAAATAGTCAATTAAAAAACTGAAAAATGTCAGCATTATTCTAGTGTCAAATGACATTTGTTAATGATTCAGATTTTAATGAGTTTTGCGAGAATGTCCATTGCATATTGCACCCAACTTAATTTCCGGGCAGTATAGCCAGAGACATATGCTAGAACATTCATGTCCTGGGTGGAAAGGCCTTTGTCAATTCAAATAGTTAATTGCAGCGCAGAAATGCCCATTTGTGTTTGACTTCTAGTCAGACATACTCGCAAATCATAACGAAATTAGTTGGCTGCTGCGCGTCAAGTAGATTCCACAAAAGTAAGGCGCGCTGCCTACGCGGTATCACGGAATTTGTTGGGCGAGCTGCCGAGTCGGGTATCTAATCATAACAAGATCTTTGGACATACCCCGGCCCGATTACGCTCCGCCGATTCCTTTGTTGACAAACGGTGGTAAGCCCAACCGACACGAATTAACCTTGGCCGCACGATCGTGCTGCGGTCTCAAAAGTTACCCGCTTCCGTTCTTGGTATCTTAGTTATTTTCCTATATGTCAACGATGGTATTAATGTAGTCTAGGCCACAGTGATGATGGAGATGTAGCCTGGATGCCAGTGCCGGGGGAGATGTGGCCATCTTGACAGTGATGTTGGCGATGTAGGCTAAGATAGTTCGGTCAGTGATGCATCGAAGTTGCCAAGGTGTAAGTGACAGAAAAGTCTGTCAATGTATAAGAGCTGTTAAGGCGACTGCGGTGATCTACAGGATGCTGGACAATCAGTGTGATGTAAGTTCACATGTGCATGTGACGAACTATTTTGCATCCGAAATATTTGTAATTCAGTAGAACGTGTCTCTTTTGAACTTTGTAGAAGCTCTTATGGATCCCCAATATCTACAGATGAGGTGTCCAGAACAGACTTACCAAACCACTTCAGAGGAGGTATGCGCAGAAACAAACAGCGATGGCTAACGAGTTCTAAGCTGAAGCTCGAACACAACCATGATGGCAGTATTAACAGAGATATAAGCGAAGTGGCGTGAAGTTTAGCTAGAGATAAAAAAACCAGGTCAAGGCAGGTATAACTTGATTCAGATCCAGTGATGGGGAATTATTGTCCGATGCTCACAAGAAGTGATATGAATTATAGACCGATCCTCAACAGCCGTGAAGGGGAATTTGAGACTTAAAGTGATAAGGAGTTATAGACCCATACTCGCATGCCACGCTGTGAATTGTAGCTGGAGACCGACTCTCACGTGCAGTGAAGGAGAGTTCAGAGCGATACTCGCATGCGGTGAACGGTAGTTACAGACTGACACTCACCAGCAGTAGAGGGGAGTTATAGAGTGATACTCACAAGCGGTGAGTGGTTGGTAGATACCGACACTAACAGATAGTGAACGGTCGTTAGATACTGACACTCACAAGCAGTGAATGGTAGTTCGAGACCGACACTCACAAGCAGTAAATGTTTCATACTCATAAGAAGTAAAGTAGTAGGTGAACGACACTCACAAGCAGTTAAGAGGAGTTAGAGAACGACACTCACTGGCAGTGAAGGGCAGTTACCGATACTCGCATGTAGTGAATGGTGTTTGAGACCAGCACTCACAAGCAGTGAATCGCAGCTACTCCATGCACTCATACGCAGTGAATTGAAGTTTATTGGGAGTTAAAGACCAACACTCGTAAGCAGTGAAGAGGAATTGCAGATTGATACTTGCATGGAGACCCCAGACACAAGCAGTGGAGAGGAGTTACAGGGGAGTTATAGACCGATACTCACAAGCCGTGAAGGTGAGTTGTGGACTGATACTCACAAGCGGTGAAGGGGAGTTGGAGACCGATACTCACAAGTCGTGAAGGGGAGTTGGAGGCCGATACTCACAAGCCGTGAAGGGGAGTTTGAGACCGATACTCAGATAGGGATGGATACACAGACACAGAGTGAAGCAGTGAAGAGGAGTTATAAATCAATAGCCACACGTAGTGAGTTAAAGTTATATACCGATACTCACAGCCAGTGAAGGGGATTTATGGACTGATACCCAGAAGCTTTTAGTTATAGACCATTACCCGCAAGCATTGATGGGGAATTATAGACTCACTTGCAGTAAAGAAGAGTTGTTTACTGATACTCACAAGAAGTAAAGTGAAATTATACCATAGAAAGGCATTTATAACACGATACAGAGCCAGTGATGGGGTGTAATGGACCGATACTCATACAAAATGAAGGGGAGTTATAGACCAATACACATAATCAGTGATGGGAAGTTATATAGCGATACTCGTATGTAGTGAAGGGTAGTTATAGACTGATACCCACAAGCAGTGAACTGGATTTATAGACCTATACACACAATCAGTAAATGGTAGTTAGAGACCGACACTCACAATCAGTGATGGCGAGTTATTGACCCATATTCATAAGTGGTTAAGTTGGGTTATTGACCGATAGTACTGAAGACGAGTCATATACGGATACTCGCAAGCATACCTAACATTGGCCGTGTGTGTGTATCTCTGGGTATGTGTGTTCATGTGCATGTTAGCCAGGGACGCATTGGCGGGAAAAGGAATCTGTTGATTGCAGCTTTATCGGCCGTACCTTGTGTGGCAAGGCTGCAGCTAAAGTAGTAGTTACAAAGAACCTAAGCTATAATCCTTCTGAAGACATTTATATGCAAACCTTATTCAACATATCATTGAATAACGTAGTATCTGTGATACTTTTGCGTATCGCAAGGCACCGTTGGCATATCCATTATGAGCTATATTGTCTTGGCTTCTCGTTATGAATACCGCACTTCCTGGAAACAGGTATATAAGTCATGGAGTCCCTTCTTTTCTCTAACTCAAAGACGGCATTATTATTGTTGTTATTATTATTAATTATGCGATGCATAGTTTGTAATGATCGGTCCAGGTCAATTATGTGATGTGTTCGTCTACTGTAAAAGCAAATAAAGTCTCTTGGTACTCGTCATGCAGTCTCGCGAATTACTTCACAACCCGACCGCAGGATGAGGCGAATTTTCTTTGCATGGAGCGAGCAGATTCATGAAGGGAAAGATGAAAAGAAAGATGCTTCTCTGGTGAGGGAGCGATGGGATAGCCAGGTAAGGGATGGGCAACTTGTAACAGCCTGACATTGGTGCCGTGTTCATTCCATTTGTGCCGATTGAATGGATTTGAATGACAGGCGCAGAGGTTAGCTAATCACCATAGCAATTCGCATTGTTCCTTTTTATACTTCAACCTCATTATTTCCCTAGCTGACCTTTAGCAGTTGCCATAAAATATAAATGATTAAAATAAGAAAGCCTTTCTTAGAGAGAAACAGACAGGCTATATAGATAAATATTTGTGCGTAATATAATGCATAACAGGTAGGAACGCGCAGCACATTTTGGAAAATTTCAAACGATATACTATATTTTGGTACACATCTTGTCCACGTGTGGTCTCTTAAAACTAGAGTCAGTTATTAAGTATTATATAACGAAATACCATGTGGGACGGACATTGTGCGACTCAACCGTTTCCATCCACAACCCCTCCACTGAGACCGACACTCTCCAGCGGTGAACGGTAGTTAGAGACCGACACTCACAAGCAGTGAAGGTGAGTTACAGACTAATACTTGTATGACACGGTTCAAATCTTGCTGATTAGGAATGGTGAACGAGACTGGTCTTTGTTGGGATGTGACGGCACGATGATTATATTTTTTCTTTAAGCAGTTAGGGATAAGTATTCCGTATCCCATAAATCCAAATGTCAATATAGATATTGTGATATATAAAAGGTAACGCTGGTCAAGTCTAGGTTTGAGATGAAACGGACCTCCGATCTCCTCTTACCCTCGTAAGAATTCAGCCTTCCAACATGGTCCGTAACACCTTGACTATTTAGTTGCCCGAATAAAAGAGTGTCTTCTAACATCTCGTAATTTGGATCTATTTTTACAAGTGTAGCGTTGCCATCAAGCTTGGAGGTTTCTGATTGGGCCTCAGCTGCTAAAAAGGGGCTTGCCTACAAATATGGGCAGATACTTGAGTTTGATCTGGGGGATTGATATCTATTGCCGAAGCATGGTCAGGGAACTAATTTAGAGCACATTCGGTAATAATAAAATTGTCAACAGAGTGACGGGACATCAGATATCGAGGTTTGATACTTGAGGGGCGGGGGATCATGACTCCACACTGGCAGACGAAGCTTATTACGATATAAATTACATTAGATGCTATATGAGTACACATGTGGACGACGCTGATTATGTTTGATACTACGCAATGCATAAATCTTATCAATAACAGCGATCACACTTGCATGCAATCAATGGTAGTTAGAAATCGACAACCAGAGAGGGGTATTACAGGCCGACATTCACGACCAGCGATGGTGAGTTACAGACATCCTCCCTCGTGTATCTCGCACGCTGGCGCTTGCTCTGTTCGCCTTCCACGTGCGCCCTTTTCCTGTCTCTGAGGCAGTTATCCCACCACGCGGGGGGGGGGGGGCTTTATTGGAGCGTCAACAAGGCTGCATAGCACGCTTTGAACTCGGGTCGTTCCAGGTCACCATAAATACAACGTTTTTTGCGAGATTAGTGGTTATTAGAAGGAACACGCAGCTGCTTTTTTTGCGCCTCATGGATCTCCGGAATGCATAATCATCTGGCCGACCTCCCAGGTGGCTCTTGTCGCCCTACCATCAATTCGAGATCCACCGGTTATCCACTTCTGTCACCACACAAGAGTTTCTAATGACATGTTTCGATTTACATTCAGTCCAATTCAATTAGTTACTTACCCTTAATACTCTGTGCCTCCTTTTCAGGCATCTTCCCTGATTTAGCTAAGATCGACCTCGACGTGGCCCTGATTAAAAACAACGCCTTTGCTTCAGGAACGACAGCCAACCCCATTCCGGCTACCTCTACAACGATCTGTCCTTGCATTGCGAGCATGCTAGTGCAGATCACTATATATATAGATATATATATATAGAGATAGAGAGAGATATAGATATAGAGAGAGAGATAGAGAGAGAGAGATAGAGAGAGAGATAATAGAGAGAGAGAGAGAGAGAGAGAGAGAGAGAGAGAGAGAGAGATATAGAGAGAGAGAGAGAGAGATAGAGAGATAGAGATAGAGAGAGAGAGATCTATAGAGATAGAGATCGAGAGGGAGATATAGAGAGAGAGAGAGAGAGAGAAAGATCTAGAGAGAGAGAAAAAATAGAAGAGACAGACATAGATAGAAAACATAGAAAGAGAGAGATAGACATACATAGATATAGATATAGTATGGGAGAGTAAGATATATATATAGGAAGATATAGATATATACGTATATATAAATATATATATAAATATATATATATCTCTATATATATATATCCTATATATCCATATATGTATATATATATATATATATATATATATATATATATATATATATATATCTATATATATATATATCTATATATATATATATAATGTTAGTGGATTACATTAAAGTGCACTTGGTCTCAATAAGTCTTCACATTTATCTTCAAATATTCAATCATGTATGATGTTTGGGAAATACATATTTGTCAGCTACATAACCTTGTTTGAATGGTTTATGGATGCGTGCATTGATGCAAAGCAAGTATCGCGTTTCAAGACAACTATCATTGCATGAGTTATTTCTATAACTTTAACAATATGTTTACAATGAAATCTGGTAAATCGCTGTTCGTCGCTCATAATACTCTAATGCCTGAAATCCCTCACCTAATTATCCAATGGATGAGTGACAAGACCAATTGTCGATGTGCACTTGCATGCAGCAATTACATTAGCACGACATATAGCCACGCTGAGTGTATTGCTAGACTATACTTGACGGATTGCTTCATTGTGTATCAGGTGATCATGTAAGTGGCACCATTTAAATGTGATACACCAGCCAATGATGTTACTGCGGCATCAATTAGAACTAGCGAAGGTCAGTCAGTTTGAGAGAAATGGCCCCATTTATGACAAATATTCATACGTATTAAATTAATGAACTTTTGGGAAAGTATGCTTCATTTTTGGCAGGCGCGGCCATGTTGGAATGCATATTGTAGTGACGTCAGAGCCTCAACCTTACGCTAGATGTTTGATGCGAGTCAATGAATTTGTCGTCGAAGTATTGCCGACGGTAGCTTTTGAACATTGCATTCTGCATTGCTACGGATGTAACCACAAAAGTTAACAATTTACGCATCGAATAGTATCGTCAGGTAACCGAAAGACGCAAAGGGGTCTAGTGTTCTCAATGAAGGATACCAGACCGATGAGAGTGTTGCTGATCATGTCGTGCAATAGCTGATATCGACGATCAGCACATTTCCCATGTGAGTTTATCAGTATGGATCATATGTAAAGCTTAGCATCTTGTAATCTTGTTTTCTCTCGGGCTCGTGTGTGATATTTTTCGGTGGCATGTCTAAAAATAGTAATATATGCATACATGTGGCGGTAACAATTGTAATATGATAACAGTTATGGTGCTATGAAACATATCTGTCAGACCTTTGGAGCTGATTCCTATCTTTCTGCTGTCTTGTATTTAAATGATGACAACTAATATAAAACATAAGACAATTTGGCACAATCAAAATAAATCAACGATACCGGACCTCTCGTCAAAGTTTTTGAAATATAGGTATAAACCCTCCTAACTATAATTCTTGGCGTCTTTTGAACCCGGATATGTCAATAGATAAGCTATTTATTACTATGAATATATACACACTGCTCATAGAAACCAATGCGTTTTGGAAACTACGGACAGTGCAGCTCAGTTCCGTAACACTATCACAAAAGAAGCGTAACACTATCAAAAAAGAAGCGTAACACTATCGAAAATGAAGCGTAACACTATCAAAAAAGAAGCGTAACACTATCGAAAAAGAAGCGTAACACTATCGAAAAAGAAGCGTAACCCTATTGAAAAAGAAGCAACAAAACAGTATTTTAGTCGACCTAACGTCTTGCTCTATCTGGGTAATCCTAGATGACTCAGTATATGTATTTGTTTTTGTATATTTGCAAAAGATAAGGAAACGAGCGGATGTCTGTGGATCTTTAACATGTGCGCCCGTTTTGTCGTTCTTAACATTTTACCACGACTGACGGAGGTGTAATGTTTATTCGACAACGAACATGCTCTCTTAAGATTTAGCCGTTGAATATGATTTAACCATTTTAATCAGCAAGAAGCTGTATCATGGGTTTGCGCGATTATCGTTCAGATGTGTAGACAATGATTATGAAATGCATAGAACCTAATTCTAATATACATTGGATGAACGTATAAAACTACTAGCTACTATCATTCGACAGAATTTTTATGCAATACATATGAGCGAATTCTGTGCAAACAATATTGTGACATACTGTGACATATTCACTTACAGCCAAAACCATGGTAATGTGTATGTAAATTATCCAGAGAGACAATTAATGTAATAGTTGGGAAACACTATTAACGGGAACGAGTAAGAGTTACCCACTCCCATCCGTTTTATTGAAACGTTGCTGTAAACAACTACAGGGCCGGTTAAACCATTATATCGCGTTCCCTCAAATCTATTTACAGCGGGTTCCAATGTAATGAATATATTACAGGATACTCAAAAAACAATCCGTTGCTACGATCACTGTTTGATTATCAACAGTGACCAGGGTTTTGTTCACCCACAACTCTACATAAATGACAGAATCAATGCTTCCCTTACTGCAAGTGCATATCTCGAGTGATAGCAGCAGCAGTTTATATACGAAGATACCAATAAATGTATGTGAAAGCAGAAATTGTGTAGTTGGAGCCTTTTGAATGCCACATGCTTTAATACAATTGCTGTCATTTGGTTACATATAACCTAGATATATTTTCGTAATAACTCAACTTTATATACTCTTGCGCTTACAACACTTTCATAACGGCCCAGCAGTTCAAATCCCTAAATCATAGTTGCGTGATAAACTGAGTTTCGTGTTTAAGCTCCCAAAACTCTTTTCGAATTACATGCAATAATGATCTAGCAGACATTGTATTGCATTGATCAGTTTACTTCAGTTATTAGATGCTATATTCGATCGACAGAATCAGTTAATGTTTTGGACAATCCATTTATTTTTCATTTAACGTGCCATGTGCAGTTACCGGTCACATAATCTCATAGCTGCAATTCTTTGCTCTATATGCTATTATGTTTACCGTATTTAACTCCCAGTCGGTCACGCAGGAGAAATTGTAATCACACTCAATACTTGATCACCCTGTCATTAAACGTTACTGCTTGTCGTCATTGCTTTTCCCTTATACCTTAAGAGCGAAATGGGAACATGACCTAATATAATATAACGAGGACCATTTGGCAAAGACTGAATTTCTTATCGTCCTTCTCATCAGTTTTCGTAATAAAGCCATCCCGGAATTAAGGAGAACTTTATGTGCACATTAACCCGCAAAACAAAACGACCTGGTTTAAGATACTAATGCGTGATAATTCAATCAATATATGCGCATTAGGTTAACTTATATTTTACGTCGCCATTAAATTCAAAATAAAGGTTTAAGTACAGTTTCCTGAGAATTTTAGTCAAAAATAGATATTTTAGGAGGTACAATAAACGATGCATCCCGTGATATGTACCCGGTAACATTGACCATTGGATTTATTATACGTTGTCAATACAACCTTAACCGATGGAGTCTTTTATTGATATTGGTCGCCTAAGAAATCCGCTTCTTTAACAATTTTAAACAACTGAAGAGTAATGAAAGGTATGCTGATATGTTGTCGACTGTGTAACCCACGCATCACGTGAAAAGTGATATCACTTCCGGTATAACTGCCGTAGATACCACCTGATACAAAAGTAACAGGATGTCTATACATATATATATATATATATAAATATATATATATATATATATATATATATATATATAAATATAAAAAAAATAATAAATATATTTTTATATATATGTATATATTTATATATATACATATATTTATCTATATATATATATATATTTATATATTTATGTATGTAGATTAGCAAATTATAGAGTGATGGAATTGATTGAGAATGTATATATATATATATATATATATATATATATATATATATATATATATATATATATATATATATATATATATATATTTATATATATATATATTTATATATATATGTGTGTGTGTTTGGCTACTATGGAAGACGCTTTGAGCATCAATATCAGCTTTAATTCTCATATCCGGTATATTTCAGAGTGCTCCAGCCCTTTCCCATTGTCTATATGCCTACAGTAATTGGATTAGTCCTTGGGTGGTTATTGAAATTATACATTGTTCAGCATTGTTGTTAAAAAGGTTTGGCTATAAAAACTATTCCATAATATCGAGGCAATCTCATTCGAAATGAACACTACTCTATCTGGGTATAAGGATACTAATATGAATATTTTACTTATTAACTAAAGCGAGGGCATATCTTTTGAGAATTGACATATATAGCTCTTTACCAGAACACAATCTTTTTGGTCAAGGACTCTTAACGTTTACTAAGAAAAAGCTTCCCCCTTTATTAATGAAGTAAATATTGTTCATTTCGTGGTAATTATATGACCCTTAAGTATTATGATTTGATTGCCTTGAATATATGAGAAATCTCGAATGCACAATTGTTATAGAATGTTTATGGGGAAGGTTCGGAGAGCACCAGAATTTATTGACAATATTTTACTAAATGAAGCTCAGTTGACAGTCCAGTCGCATAATATACGACGTTACATACCATGTGCTCAGCTGCGCTGTTCTCTGCGGTCATTATCCCCCGACGTGCCTGATTTCCCTAACATTAGGTAGGTGACCCTCAGTATGCATCGCCTGTAGTTGGCTGGATTCTGTTCCGGAAACAGAGGATCTTCAAAGGTCCAAGCAAGCTTAATAATGTGAGTAAATTAAACTTGGGACAATTTGATAGCGCATGAAAGCCCATGAATATATGTTATATGCAATGACTAGAATCCATATATCACACTTAGCTATTTGTATTCTTGCTTTTGTTATTTTTCAGCTTAAACAGAACCATGAGTTCGAGTCACCATTATGCAAGCGCCAGAATGTTACATTCGTTACCCTGTGTAGATTTTTTTGTAACAGAACCTTGATATTTCCATCGCTCGATAATCCTACATTTTCAAACAATGACGTTAAAATGTTTCCGAGTATATTGCTGATGGTTTCTAATTGACCTGTAGCCAATGTGTGCGCTTATTTTATTATTTAGATACATAAAACTATTTGGAATGACCAATATGATATCATTTCATATTACCATATTACGCAATTAGGAGCGCTCAGGTTTTTTCAGATAACTGCAGTCAAACCGCGTATCTACAAAAAGCAATATAAATCAATTTTGCTTGTATTTACTAAAAACAATTTTGAAATGAGCCAAATCAGTAAACATGTCCATTAAAATTATCGTCCGTTATAAGTTCAGCGCTACCGGAATACTGATGATATACACACAATATTTTATCGGGAGCTATAAACATTGCTTTTCAGTGCATCTTCGTAGCGCCTTCCACACATTATTGTAATGCATCGATGCGCGTTTCCCGTTAGCAACCTCCCCAGCCAGACGACCCCGCTATTATTTCGCGTAAATTTCACATCTTGTTGCTTGTTACACTCGGGCGTTAGTTTTTCAGAACCCCCATACTTTGACGATAGACATACATGCTTGAGATACTTGAGGAGATCCCCGCAAGAAGTACGATTGACATCATCATGCCATAGACATGTGTTGCAAAGTGATGCTGTAACACAGCCAGTAGAAGTGTCGTGTTCGCATTCCCAGAAGTAACCAACAAGCTGTGGAAAAAGTTAGTTTGTATCAAGCCAAGATGGAACAACACATGTAAATATATGCGTGGCTTTCTTGTGCTCTGAGCACTTCCAAGCAGAGTGCTTCGAGAATTATGAAATAGTAAAGAATGGGTTCGCCAAGAAATTAGAACTGATTGCTGGCCTCCATTCCCTCGATACGTGCATCACCTCAATGGAATGTGGATGATGTGGAAGCCAATAACTTTGGTCAGGCTTCACTTCTACCTGACACATTGCCGCCACAAGCCATGTGTGAGAGATCAGCATTCAGAAAGAGAGAAGTAGCAAGAGTAAGTACTGCATGAAATAATCATTCTGTAATGGCCAAATGTGTACATTAACGGATCAATAAAATTTGTTAATTTTTTGCGGCCGAAAAACGATATGGATATCTCCGTGAAATGTAAATACAGAGATGCTGCAACTTAGTGGGAACAATGTCACTCAGGCCAACGTTAAGGCTAATCCATTGGTCAGAGTAAGAAAAGTAGAGGTTAGCTGTTGTTTTGTAAGTATCAATCACTATTTCGATGTAAAATTGTGCGACTTTTGACTGAAGCATTTGTCATAGCAGGAATGCAAGCAGTATCTTCGTGCAGAGATCAAGGGATGACATGCCAACTTTCGTAAAAATGCTCGATATGCAACCCTGGGAGCCCAGGGATTAAGACACATCTCATCAAATACAAGAGCTGCAGACAATTCATTGGCTTCAAGTTAGCCGTCACTTTTTGAGCCTGAGGGATCTCATGTCAGCAAACACATTCTGTGCCAGTGAGTTTTTATGCCCAGGAAGAGCAAATACATCTGAAAGAATACAATAGCTTGGGTCACATTATGGTTTAAAAGTACTTTTTCAAATGTTGTGAAATTTTTCATTTTCAACATGTCAAATGGTCTAAATTGTGGATATTTGTTGAAACGTAAATAAATTAACCTCTCAGCATATTTTGCATCAGATTTAACAGCTGTAGAATTGTGCATATAGCAACGTGGGGCACTTTCTAAACTCTAAATACAGAATCGTGAATGATTATCTAAACAAAATGCTCGGTAGTTAAAGGGGAAAAGAGCCCTGTAGAAATATAATCATCTCAGTCTTGTCTAGCCTTGTCGTCGTTGAATAAAATGCTAACAGACAGTGTGCATTCAACGTTACAGACTGGTGCTTAATGACCTCATTCTGGTTTAATCAAACTGCAATGTGTGATAATCAGGGGATCGGATCGAAATGGTTTATTTACCGGGAAAAGATGGAAAACTACGGCCAGTTTTTTTCTTCAGGTTCTTCCTTCGGCGTCTCGGCTTATATCAATGCGCCAGGATCCTTTTCGTGCTCCGGTTTAACCAGATACGGTTTAATCTCTGTGTCTTCATCAATGTGTATCAATCACTATTTCGATGTAAAATTGTGCGACTTTTGACTGAAGCATTTGTCATAGCAGGAATGCAAGCAGTATCTTCGTGCAGAGATCAAGGGATGACATGCCAACTTTCGTAAAAATGCTCGATATGCAACCCTGGGAGCCCAGGGATTAAGACACATCTCATCAAATACAAGAGCTGCAGACAATTCATTGGCTTCAAGTTAGCCGTCACTTTTTGAGCCTGAGGGATCTCATGTCAGCAAACACATTCTGTGCCAGTGAGTTTTTATGCCCAGGAAGAGCAAATACATCTGAAAGAATACAATAGCTTGGGTCACATTATGGTTTAAAAGTACTTTTTCAAATGTTGTGAAATTTTTCATTTTCAACATGTCAAATGGTCTAAATTGTGGATATTTGTTGAAACGTAAATAAATTAACCTCTCAGCATATTTTGCATCAGATTTAACAGCTGTAGAATTGTGCATATAGCAACGTGGGGCACTTTCTAAACTCTAAATACAGAATCGTGAATGATTATCTAAACAAAATGCTCGGTAGTTAAAGGGGAAAAGAGCCCTGTAGAAATATAATCATCTCAGTCTTGTCTAGCCTTGTCGTCGTTGAATAAAATGCTAACAGACAGTGTGCATTCAACGTTACAGACTGGTGCTTAATGACCTCATTCTGGTTTAATCAAACTGCAATGTGTGATAATCAGGGGATCGGATCGAAATGGTTTATTTACCGGGAAAAGATGGAAAACTACGGCCAGTTTTTTTCTTCAGGTTCTTCCTTCGGCGTCTCGGCTTATATCAATGCGCCAGGATCCTTTTCGTGCTCCGGTTTAACCAGATACGGTTTAATCTCTGTGTCTTCATCAATGTAATCTGATAACTCTGATGAACCATTCTGGTTATTTTCGTGCACTAAGTAAACCGCAAAGATCCGTATCGCTCGCTCGAGAACGCTTCTGCAAACGCCATTGTCGCTGTGATTGCAGTAGACCGCTTTTGTGACGTCAACCTCCTGCGACATTTACCCCGCCATTTTGCGCGGCACGGCGCGGCTTGTGCAACATCATACTCTAATAACTTTGTTATCTGTCCGAGCACACGACTTAAACTTTCCCCAGAGCACTTCTCATGCACGAATCATGTTTCGTTTTAGTGGCCATTTAAGCTACATCGGCATGATAAAAGCCAAAAATGTTTATGTAAAACGCAATGTAATGGCTCGCTTTGATCAGACAAAGTTTTGGTATGTTGTAGTAAATGAATCGCTCAGGGTGTTATGTTAAGCCGGGGACAAGATAATACATCAAATAGAAATACCATGTTGCAGCAGAACTACTTGTAGGCGTATTTAAAACGGTTGCACGCGAGAAACAGATTTGGGAAGCTGAATTGTGACATGCATTCCCTAGTAGGCGAGGTTGGTCGGCTACAGAATGTATTCGTCTGCAGTTTTTATGTGATTGACTTGTTGAGCCTTAAAAGGCAACGGAACTAATTTATGCTGAAGTGAATTAACACAACAACCTTGCTTCTTATCCCGCATTTCCCTAACAATGGGAGCGAACGCTATATTTTCAGAAGATATATAGGTCTATCCTCAATCTCTATCGGCTCTATATTGTGCCGGGTGATCATGTTGACTTCAAAATCGGACCGTCCTTTCATGTTTTACTCCCGTGCATCTTGAACTACTGAAACAAATAATGCCCTTCAATTGAATTATTTTGCGAGCTGTAAATGTAAAATAAGCGCTATCTGTATCGTTCTGTTCAGATAGCTCCCTTATTGTGATCGCTTTCGGACAACGCCGTTTAGTTACAAGCTCAAGTCCGAGCAATTAAATCAGGGCAACAGTACCATAAGCAAAAGTTTGCACTAATGTAAGGGGTTGAGGGGAGGGTACAAATATTAAAGATTAAGAGGTAATAATATACAAATCGAATGGGTTCCACATAACCTGACGACATAATGCACCATCTCAGTAACGCAATACAAGCTTCGTCAGATGCGATAATTTACACCTTCTTGATGCTATGGATTGTAACTTTTGATAGCAAGTCAGTTATTCGCCGAGCTAACCATGGTAATGGCAACTGCTAGGCTAATATCACTTTAACATTGCATCCTAACTATGCAGTAACGTTAAATGGTATATATGATGCAAGAAGAATAAGATATTTGGTCGTATGGGATTTTAGCATGCATTCCTGTTAAACATGTAAATGAGGCATTCTAGGCAGATATGACGGAAGTGATATTACCGAACATGTGATGTATGGCATACTCAATGTACTATATATCTGATTATTTATCATCCGGCAATTTTCTTATTGTTCTTGCAAATAGGTTCTTAGAGAGACAAACCAATCGGAATATAAACCATTGTTCTTGTTGTGCTTTCAATCACAAGTTTTGTGTTTAAATATTATGCCCTTGTGACAATTAACAGTTGTTCTATAGAAACCCAAAATTGCACAAATGGATCGCCAAAGCCTAAAGCTGATGCCATAACTGAAGAAAAGGGGGGAAATTGAATTCACTGCCGGCAACATAGACATTGCCTCAAATGCATATTCTTGTACGTCTATGCACATATTTGTTACCTTGAGCACGAAACTCAATTTATCAACTGTTTGGGATATTTACATTTGAACTGTTTCATGACGGTAGACCAGCCAGGTAGGGGAGAGTATATAGTTTGATTTTTAATCCAAGAAATAGCTAGCCAATATTTTACCAGATAATCACTGTTGTCTTTAAAGCATGCGGTGTTAAATTTGCTCAAACTACCCCATTGTTGCATTTACCTCCATTCCTTGTTACCGTCTGTTTTTATATCAACGCTGCATCTGAGATAAATGAATGTCCATCAGCTGCTGCTATCTCACGAGATATGCAGTTGCTTCAAATTAAATATTAATTTCTATATTTATATAAAGCTATAGGTGTCGTTAATGGCCACATCCAAGGTCAGCGGCTTTTGTAAAAACCGTTTTGTTTGCCACGGTATGATATAATAAATAGAGAAGTTAGTTTCGTACTGGTTGTTTGCAATAATATTTCGATGGCGCAGATGAGAGTGCTCTACTCATATTCGCTCATTTTAATAGTGTTATTAGTTTTAATATCGATCTCAATAATTTAAATTCCATGCTATCGCAGACCTGTTCTTCAGTTATGGCTTCTCCTTGATTCCTCGATGGAAACGTCACAAAACTTGATAACGATGATTATGACTTCACAGTCTTCGAAATAGGCGTCATTGCGTCATGTCAACTAATAGTCCATACCGTAGCTGATGAGTTAGTTCTAAAGGTACAGCAGAAAAATAACGACAACAATCTTGGACTTCTATCAATGGAATAATCTTGTGTTTGAATATTATTGTGAGTCTTACAAGTAGTTTCCTTCGAAATCAACCTGGCAACGCATGCTAATCCGCACTTACAGTCCGAATAAGATATGCTAACCATAATCAGAAATGTTTTTGCTTAGCTTAATTTGTTTTCCACTTTGAGCAACGCCATGATAGATTTACACTTGAGAGGGGTGGCATCTACAATCAACAGGCCACCCCTAAACTTCAGTATTGTTGATCGAGTTGTTTCCCCCGATTGTCATTTTAACTACCCATAACGGAAGTTGTTATTTACACAACAGCTCCAACGCATGGCAAATGACGATCGCAAATAATTGAAATGCACCTGGCAGCAGGAATGCAGGTACGACTTGTTCAGTTAAGCGATGACTCCACATTTGCGGAATACAAGCTAGTTGATGTAGATCGATCATTTAGGGTTATAAAGCATGCCAATATATCTTTTGATAATGCAGGGGTAGGTTAATCGTTCTAAATTATTCATAGTGTTAATGATCAAACGCAGCTGCCGTGTTTGTAAGTGAGTGGATGGTGCTCATTGTAATAACTCCGCTATGTTATCAAGCGCCTCGTAATGGTAGATTAAGCAGCTAAGTGGAAAGGATTTAATTATGCTGTGATATACACGAGTTCTGGATAATATACTCTGTGTTGTCATATTCGCAATATACTGCGTCGTACATATCATTTTAGCCCATGGATCAAATGTGAGATCATTTTTATTGAGCTTTAGTTCGAGTGTAACACACAATTATTTTCCCACATACAACAGATACGCGGACCAACTTCGCAGAGTATGTAGATGAGGTTTGTATTTGGAAATATAAGTCACCCAATGTTAATGTTACTTGTTCTAGCATTGATTACCATTCAATCTTCTTCCCATCTTACACATATGGTGTGGAAAAATAATTCATGGATTACTCTAACACAACACGATAAAGAATTAATCATGCGTCTAGCCTCTATTCCAAAATCCATAGCCTTTTTGCGACAAGCTTCCTGCACTAGCAGGGGTATATTTCATATTAAAGTACACTTTTACTCGGAGTAATTATAAAAGCTATTTCTTATGACAGCCATAAGCTTGCGATTACTGGGCGCATGTTGCTGTATCTATTGTACAACGTATTGTTCTCTCGAAAGAACGCTCATGTCCTGTAGCGTTTAAGCGTCGAACTTGCCTGTGCTAGGAATAATGGACAACAATGTTGTTCAATGTCGATCCATGGACGTAATGGTACAAAATAGCATAATTTTGCACTTAATAATTTGAGGCAACTGTTACATTGATTGCTGACTCCCCCGCATAAAGCTGTAGATATTATGATTGCGTACCATTTACATATCTCGTGCAATCACAATAAAACTCTTGTCTAGACGGTAGCAAAGCGGCACGCATCCTTATTTTTGGTGATAAAGGAGGTAAATGGCGTTCTTATATAGCAAAACCTGTACCTAGCGTAAAAGAAACTGCTAAGGAACACCCTTAAAAAAGGTGAATATACGTCACTTTATCCCTCGAAAAACATTGAATGCTACATCACTAGCTGTGTTCAGCTTTCTTCAGTACGTTATTGAATTGAATAATGATATAAGTAGCGACCGTCGGGCGCATCTTACGTGTTGAGATTGATTAGTCACACATATCGAATTATGCCGACATTACCGTCGCAAAAAGTAATGTCTGTTAATCTGTTAAAGAGTCTGGTCACCTTCAGTTAATAACGTTACGGTTATATCATGTTCGGTCGTGTTGGTTATTGTTGTCAATTGTCTACTCTGGCTACCCAAAATGTATTTAGTTCTGCACTGTAGTTGTTATGTGGCCGCACATTTGACCTGATATCACCAATTATGTTTCATACGAGCAATGGGACCTCATTTACATGTGAAATGAAGGGGGTATTGCCAAATTAAACGCATGAATTAGTGCATTTGCATATTGCTCCTCAATACAACAATATGGTATGCGACAGTTTGGTATCTTCAAACTTATTCAGTATTGCAAGCTACCATTGTTCGGGGTCCACTGAAAGTACTTCAGCATACAGAAGCAAGCAAATACGCGTGGCCGAATTATTGAAATCGTTTAACGAGATATGCTGTCTAATTGTTATAAGAAACTTGTTATTCCCCGAGTACGGCCTTAAACAATTATTTTACCGTTATACGCATCTAAAAAGAGCGGGCTGTACAGGCGATGTTATAGTTTCGATTTACAGTTATGTGTTGCCGCTATATGGAGCAACATTTCAAAAGTATCACAATGCGACTAGTGTACTAATGACTGTACGTTCTCTCGTATATCAAACTAACTATCCATTGCACATAATACTATCAATAAGAAACGACTTGAGTTACCTTTACTCATTACCACGCTCTCAGGCAAGACGAATTGGGCAAATATGATTTTGTAAGCATTACGGTAACCGCAACATGGTGTGAGAATTTGTATTTGGCAGTGAACGCCAGCAATAACATTATAATCGCTCCATCTAACTGACTGCAATCCAGGCAGAAACTAACTCTTAAGGCTATTATTTCAGTTTCCATGTGTGAGGCAACTTGCGAGGAAATGCATTTATTGTGTCTCACTTGGATTCCTCTGAATGGTTATCTTTCCTCTAATGTGGTACCCCAGGGTTGAATAAGGCTTAAAAGAAGCACTCAATGCGTTTCAAAGGATTTAGTGCCATATATTCAAATGCTTACGATGTTCCTTATCATTTGACGAGAAGCTGGTACCTGAATACTATGTCAAGTTTTTATAGCTGTATAGAGCTAGCAGTATGGTGTGCTATTGTAAAAAGCAATTGGATTGATTGGTGATCTGTTCTGTTATTTAATAGCAAACGTCTACGCTAGGTTGCCTAACGATCCGTTTTCTGTGTTCCTTTATTTGGGTACCGGCGTGCATTTAGTATGCATATAACAGCCATTAAATGCCGATAAATAACATTTGCTGCGTGAATGATGTGGAAGCAAAAGCAAAAGCTGCTGATGAACTATCTCGAGAGATGATTAGTCAAAGCCTATGTGCAAACATTACTCGAGCATCGACGAACAATTAGCAGTGTATGATGATAGTACTGTAATGTCATTAATGTAGCGTAGTATACATTATAGTGTAAATATAACCGTCCGGTTTTTCGGTACACCGTATATGTCTTGGATTTTTTTATCCACATTAACAAAACTACCGCCAACTAACAACATCATTGCCAATATGCATGCATACTATTGCTCAATTGCTCCATGCCACTGAAATCAGCTTAATTAGAACGGCAGTGTTAAAAAGGCCATGCACCGTTTGATAAATAACAACAGATAGCTTAATCTGTTCTTAGGTAAACTTCTCATCCGAGTACCAACCATTCAAAGGGTAAGATTAGCCCTGACTCAGATACAAGATGCTGTGAAATTATCATTACTTATCTCCATGGCTTCATGTAAAAAGCCTCACCGGGAAACCAGAAAACCAGCTCTAAATCATTGCGTAATCAGTATCACATTTATAAAGCTTATTTATAGGTTGCTGTACGGTTGTAGTTTGTTGCACCTAATATAGTTGAATTAATACCTAAATATAACACATCGTGGTGGGCATTCCTTTTTTTCGAAACATCATTTCTTGCCTATGCCCACCTATCATGAGATACGGAGCTCGGAACTAGATTAGCCCGTACCAATAATAAATGTATACATACATCGTTATGGAGTAGTAAATACCGTTGCAAACCGCATGTCGGAAGTATGTATAAATGATAGTTTGCGTTCTCGTTCTAAATCAAGATTTTAGATGATAGCAATGATATACAGAGAGAGATGTAGATGCATCGTTTATAATAAACAGCGCTCGTAAATAGACGTCGCTGGTAAGAAGATATAATAGCTTTGCGCATGAAGGTGATATTTTTTGCATACCACGCGTACGTAGTTCATAACTCGTGCATACATCGAACCAAATATTGATTATTGATTGTCGCGCAAGGCGCTGAATGTGGTATGTACTATGTCCGCCAGGCCAGTTGCGGTCATGTGGGTTTTTCTTGTTTAGACATTTCATCAGTTTTGCTATAAATGCCGTATCAGCTTGCCAGCGTCTACTAAAATAATCCATTTAGTGCTTCAAAGTGGAACATTAAAACGGAAAACATCTGTTCCGGATATGTCATAATCAGTAACCTTGATTCAATAGGCAAAGTCAAATTATTTTATCGCAATAACAACCATATCTGCGTCATTAATATAGGAAAAGTTTGAAAGTCACAAGGCGCTGAAAATATCCTACAAGCCATGTTATCGCTAAATCGTAATTGCACATGTAGCAGTAGCTGCTGGCAATCAACTATATATTTCTGCATTGACACATTGTATCTAGTGTGCATCGTTGTAGTTGGTATGACAGAGTTCGATATCGAGGCTAGATTCATCCTCATGTGGTTTTTTGTAGCCACTAATCGATAAGGCGGCGTTCATTGACAGCTACTCTGTGCATGTTGTGCGAGAGCCGTTATTTACTGTAGAACGACTGGCATATAATACTTTTTCTGTTATTTAACCACAAACAACAGCTCTAGGTCGGCCATTAAATGTTCTATTGGTTGGATAAGAAAACAGTCATTACATTTGCATAAGTCACAGCTGTGGTACTGTGAACAGGCTAAATATGCGTCGCTATAGACTATATTAGCAAACGGAAGTTAATGAGCCCTCTAGAATCTTTCTAGTCCTAATAGGTTTTATTCAGCTAGCCGATTTGGGCAGCAGTAGCTTAATTACGAAAGCTGTGGTATTAAATCGTGACTGCAGTGAGAAAGGTGTGACGCCAATCATCAATCGGAAGCGGTAAGTATGAATTTTGCGAATCTGTTTGTGTCTTACGAAGATCATCAAATTCGTCGGCTTTAATATGTTCGTTGAAATCGTTTCCTGATTGTGCTTTTTATGCTTAGCATGTTACCACGATCTATAACTTGAGCGAGTCGGCTTATTTTACGGAACCATAGTTGAAATATGGAAGACAACTTTCGTTGTCATTTGAAATGACAACAGTTTTTCAGGGATGCAATGTTCATGTGTTTATGCTGCCGTAGGCTTTTGTTCATCATGTAACACGTGCTTGTGAGGAGACATCATATACCTTTTGCATACGAGATATATGACGAAGAAATGTACCAAATGGGTATTGTGATAAATTATCTTCTTCCTCAATAGGCTGCTACTATAGAGAACATGGTAATTTACATGTATTCTCGATCAGCAGACTTTGAGTCATATGGTTGAACATATGATACAGCAGGACAAGGAAGACAAGTAAACATTTAGATGCGTGGATGATAACAAAGAGTAGGTTTTGACCATTCTCGCATCTGTCATTGTCTATGTCCTTCCAGCAACATTGCCCTGTTTTGTTCCCTTATGTACCTAAAGTGAATCTATCAATGTTTTATTCATGTGCAGCTAATTGACTAAATAAACAGCAGTTCGTATTTGCCAACCTCGGTTTTGCGCCTATACGTTTTAACAGGGTGTCAGGCATTTGACACATATGGCTTTTACCACTAATGTATATTACTGGCGGCCTTCTAGGTCGTTGTATAAACATCATTTGAATTCAGCAAAATACATTTTATTGACCTTCTTCCGTGTTTGACGTTGCAGCTCATGCCATAGCGTTTAGTTATGCCGCACTAAGTTTGTGGAACACACTTCTTATCGCCGTGCCTCAGTTGAATACGCTTGATATATTTAAATCAACACTCAAAACATTTCTTTTTAGTCAATGCTATAACAATTTACTATCTGCTTAAGCTCCTTTGAGCAGGATCATTTCCTTGAATCAGGCGTTATACAAATGCATTATATTGTATTATTGCATAATATTATAGGGATCAGATTCACGTAACAGCAAATGAAGTTATACAGTGGAAGCCTTCGATGAATACGTATTTCAAATAATGACCTTTTCGCTATTGTTCGAGCTGCGACATTTCGCAATCGCACTGATTATAGCAAATAAGTAATGGAATACTAACGATAAAAGGAAAATCAGGCAAAACAGACGGATAGACGGAGATGGATTTAATATGATAGAGAGATCGACCATTTTAAAAGCAGCAATGGGTAGAGAGTTACCTATCACATATTATCTGCTGTGATGAAAACTATCGCGCCTTGGGGTAAGGCTAAGATATTATTGTTTCTTCTCTTATTGCGCGTTCTTTTTACTTCCCTTTACCAACACGTTTTATGGTGCACAGGTAAATGAAGGACTCCGTTTTCAAACTAAAGTTGGTTTATTTCTTATTTCACTTCCACAAGCACAATCACTCCACAAGCACAGTGAGTCTCTTTCAAAGCCTATCGGGAAGTTGACGAGCGTCAGCCTCTTTTGGAGTCTGGTTGTCTTCCCTCTGTGGCTTCGATGGACGTCTGTGGACTTCTGCGGAGCTTCTGCGGGACTGGAGTGTTGAGGCGCTATTTGGTGGGTCTTTTATACCCTAGAATCTACTTAATTACTTCCAATAAAGATAATAAATAATTCACCACACGACATTTATCTACCTCTTCCACGCATGCATTCTACGAGAGATTCGAGGACAAAGCACTAAAAATGTTTTACGAGGGACGCTAAAATAAAGCAATCACGCAGTACATGAGGATTTCCGAGGACAAATGCGTAGCCGATTTAATCAAGATAGGGGATTCCGAGGACAAAAGCATTAACTTGGCATATAAAGCACATAAAACAGTTCCCAATTAACCAAGAAAGGGAAATTGGACTGCCACGCATACATCACTCGGCCATCAATGTCAAATAACAAAGGAAGAACATTACTCGTAAATAAGCTAGATGAGTAAGCCATGGTACAGATAAAAGTCTCTCCCTCTGTGCAATAACATCACGCTTAATTATATCCATAAATCTCGTACTTTATTACTTTCCTAATTGGATCGTAACAAAAACATTACTCCATAAAGACGCCACAAGTTTATATTACAAATGCATTATTCCTTTCGTTTAGGGCAGCATAAATGCATCAGAAAACGATCGACTAAAAAATACCATCAATAACTGGCTCAGCAATTAACGGGTCAAATGTTCCCGCAGAGCTCAATCATACAGCTTTGCAGCGTATCAGTTTAACGATGATAATCTTACATGTTTTATGAAAATCATCAATATGGTGACATACTTGGGGGTTAATTACTTGAAAAGCAAACACACTAACTATCTGAACACTTAACAATTCATTGTGATAGCTAAAGACGGACATTGCTATTCATGATAATTGATTGTGTCCCATCAGTGTTACAGCGTTTGATCACGCTAGTCGTCAATAAAGTAAATACACTCCCCACTCGGTACCACTTTATAATACAAGCGAATCGAGCACATTGACAATTTGGGCCTACTTGCAACTGTCAGTCAAAGCTTGATATGTCAATGCCCACTTTTGCATCTGCAGCTGCACCAACATTAGCAAATCCTCAAAGTAAAACTAACTGAACAAAGTACAAATAAGATAACATTAACGTTTCTTTCGTAATTGTTGGAGTTTAAGCAATAGTTTATCCCTTTCTTTTCGTAGTTCGTGTTTGGTGGCGATTTAATGGATGATATATTGTTGATATGACGTCAGAGAATCGAGCCAGCAGAGGTGTTTTTTGTTGGCCGTGCCCTATCCTTCGATCAATATTTTTGCAAGTTCAAGAGCCTACTTTACGCATTAGGTTGCTATAAGAACCAAAAGCACCTTTGCCATACCAATTTTAGTCAAAGATGACGACTATCATTTCCGATAGGAAAACATGCCTTTGTTGAATTTTATCCTAAGCGTTTTTCTGTCAAAGAAGCGTCAATTCAACAACAATCAGACAACTTTATCACTCAATAATAACTAGCGCAACGCGCTCTGAATAAAACTGGATATATAACGTCATCTTGCGCTTAAGCGGGAAAGAAAGCTGCACTAGCAGAGATGCTTGTAGAACCAAACTTTATGTCAACAAATCATTTTAGTCAGACCTCAATACGGGATAAACAGTTACCTAAACAGGCTCTCAGTTTCCAGTCAAATAAAATGCATGTTTTTCTTTTAGATTGATATAGAGAGTGCCTGTTGTCGATTCAAGCGTACTACCTCGTTACCTCTTAACAGGTAAGGTATTAACATAGCATCAATGATGCAACAGAGAGATTCATTTATATATGGAAGATATAAAATGACGAGCATGAGCGTTTTTATTTGCCATCAAAGACTTAGTAAAGCAGATACTTTAAACCAAGCATGGGCCGCGACACCAACGAATCTTATATGCCGACTGAATGCATCACTGACTTAAAATGGCATACGGCCACATGCTCATTGATTAGAGAATATATACGTAGCGCACATGGAATACATTCACTACCAGTGTGGGGTTTTATTCTGACTTTCTGAGAGTATGTATCTTAAACAGACGCTTTGTTTACCGAATATGCCACATGAGGTCCTCCCAGGCGCAGTGGGAACAGTTGCAGTATCGTCGTGGCGATGTAAATAGGTACAAGTTAACTAAGTTTTATATTGCACTTGCTCATTTAGCTGATATTACTTTGCCATGATGTTAACGCTCTCGTTCTTTATATGATAATGGGATTGGCGCATCACAGCTCAATAGCTCGTTATGTCCTTTTCGCAGAGTTACCGTTGCATTTATGCAATCATGACAGTAAACTGCCGCTGTATGCAAGCAGTTGTAGTCATAATTGTATGAATGCAACTCAAATATTCGGATCGGCCGAAAGTTAATTATAGGCGGCGAAACATTGCAGCAAAAATTAAGTTGCATAGAAAACTATTCTCAGCCGATGATTATATTACTAACCCTTTGACTCCGTAAGATAAATTCGTAAGTGATGCGGCGTACGATTGTTGGGCATGTTTGTTTTGTCCCGTTACTGATGTATAAAAAGATGCACCAGAGGCCTGTCACGTGGTCAAATAAAACGGTATACCAAGATACAACTTATCAAACCAATTTTTATACCCAAGGTCATGCTCTAGTGAGATAATTGTACCGATATTCAGAGAGAAGGCTTCGAATCTACATCGCATCTGCGGCAGTGTATCTTCTTGCTAGCTTATGATTAACTGTCTTAACGTGCTGGATACCACATCATCTATCTGCAACATGCTGCCTGTTGATTCCGTCGACCCTAGACGTTGTCTTTTTTAACAATAATAAGCCTATTGACGCATTGTTCAATATTTCAAAACAAAGAGTCGCGAAAGTGGCAATAGTTTTTTATCACTAAAAGCCTTATATTACTGGCTTGGGGCTTGAAGTTTTAGTGTTAGGTGTTACGAGAAATGCGCATTTGTTGCTGTAACATAGCGAATCACGCAATAAAATAACATGGATCCTCAGGCCGAGTTGGCTTTTCACCTGTACTAATCATGATGTATGAAGCTGTTTATCTTCTCAACAATATTTCACATAACGTAGTATTTAACCCAATCAACCCCTGCATCCGAAAATAGATCATGCAGATGAAATAATGCTGCAAATTATTCCTCATGGACGTATGCAAGACCCTGCTGCCAAATGCAATAGTCAATTGTATTATACATCCCTGCTGAGAGAGCCAACTGCGCGAACCCATATAAGCTCGACTCTGACTTGGAATCAAATATCTCGAATCAAATTAAAGATCCATGAATTATTCAGTGACCATATAAACCTCATGTAAGAGGTAATTTAAGCTATTCTGCACCTTGAGTAACGGATCGGGTGCAGCTAGAGAGAGATACTAAAATCTGATATGGTACAAACTTCGTGCGAATAAAGCATGGAGACACACAATGTAACAACTAATTTTAGCAAGCTTTCCGTCATATATTTCATATAGAGCACGTTTAATATATTAGTTCCGTCGATTGTATCTAGTGTTCATGAATGGCTTCCTCGTCGCTAAAAATATTCGGGCAGTGCTTGTAAAATATTAATGGCAAATTCGGGCAGTGCTTGTACAATGGATATGATATTGATTGCGGAAATACACTCAACAGTACATGTGGATTGGTTAAAAAAAACTGCTATTTGTTATTGAATGGGTCGTTATACTTGATGATCGGATGTCAGAGGTATATTGTAAGCATTATCGCAAATCATCTACAATATTTATCCCTAATATAATATGAAATACGTTAAGATGAAAGCACTCGTGTCAAGACAAGGGTTAAAACTGTTTTTTCGGCTGGATTCGTAAACTCATTCATTCTTACAAGGGTTTTATCATTCTAACATGGATGATTTAGTTGCGAAGGACGTACAAGTCATAATATGTGTATTCTAATCAATGTGTTACAAAGCATAGTCTCCATTGCTCACGCGACATTGTGAGGCATCTGGGTTAATATGATATAATTGTATGGTAAAATTACCAATTGCCACATTCAAGCATGTTGCCTCGATAAGTAGGCAATAAATGATTGATCTCTTACGCTGATACAAGATCGGGCGCTTTTAGGGAAAACCGTATATCAGCATGGCAGGATGGGGCTCATTACGTTTTGATAATCGAATTATACAGACCAAAAGCGAAATATTATGCTATGTACATATGACTGCTCTTACTAATGCAGTTCATTAAGTACTTGTTATCCTGATAGATACGGCAAATAAGAGAAGCAAATATAATTAGTATTGACATATGATCTATGTTCTGATATCCTCGATCGCTAGAATTATGCTAGGATTGATTGGCAGAAGTTTATTGCAAATTTCTAGATATATGGCCTCGGATATCATGTCAGTGCCTGTACAAACAACCAGAATATGCAATAATGAAACTCATAGAGCGTATTACTGCATGTCGCTGTTTTGTAACGTTAATAATTTGAAATAGACAAGGCGACTATGGCAGGTGACCCAGCTGAGACTGAGTCGGCGCAGACAAACCGCAAACTAACTACCAAGCACTGTCGTCTCACTCTTCAAAAGGCGAACTATTTGAGCAATTTATTTGCTTTTTGTTTTCGATATGCATCCATAAATGATGTCGGAAGTAGGCAATTCGGAATATTTGTGTCAAATATTCAGCTGTGATATCTGATTGGATATAAACATGTGTACTGCGACATTTCTATTAACAAACTTGTTCGGCAATTAAAACGACGTTATTTGTTACCAGCTTGATGTGCTAATACGGTCGCCGTAAATGCATAGTCTAATCGCATCACGTTAGCAGCTTGAAACAAGAGAAGAAACTTGCTCAAGCGAGAAAGTGGACTTCGCATTAGAGTCTTTTGAGTGGGTCTTAGTTCGATGCCATCGAAGCCGTAACTGCGCATGTTAAAATGCTAATTTTGAGGCACAAGCTGTGACAGATGTTTGTACAAAATATGTGTTTGAAATGGACAAATGTTAATTCCTGGTCACAGTAGTATATATCTCCTCAATCATTTGACAGTAAGAAGCAGTTTCAAATAAAAACATGTCATCTTCATAGTTAACTACCGGGATAACACTCCGAGAGTATATTTAATATACTACTGTGTGATTGCTCCGCTGCCGGCTTGCATACTCATGGACTTGTGCGTCAGCTACTGGATTGCAAAAGGCTCAATTAGATGTATATATATGTCACAATCTGCCGGCTGTCGTAGAAAGCATATAATTTACAGAAAAACGACCACAAATATAATTGAGCGCAGCTGTGGGTATTCTGGCTGTAGCACCCTGAAGCTTTATGTTATTGCCCTGGGAAATCAATATGCAAGAATTTCTTTAGCAGGGAGGAGCGGCATCGTTATCACACTACTTTGTCCTTGGTGCGTGATATATATAAGAAAGGTTT
Source organism: Urechis unicinctus (assembly GCA_034190875.2). Lineage (NCBI taxonomy): Eukaryota > Metazoa > Annelida > Polychaeta > Xenopneusta > Urechidae > Urechis > Urechis unicinctus. Next base: position 26,691,883 of record CM067355.1, read on the forward strand.
ACATGTCACATCTAGCCAAATAATCATTGTCTGTCAATTCGCAATGATTAGAATTTAACTGATTGCATCATACCACATCAAGAAAATAACGTTATGTGGGTATGTATAAATATATTTATTTTTATATGTATATTTATATATATATATATTTATATATATATATATATAAGTATTTATATATATAGATATATGTATATATATATATATATATATATATGTATATACATATATACATATATATACCTTATGTATTTACGCAACGCAACATCTGATTAGGAGAATCATTTTGCAAGTCATAGATGGTATCCGCAGGTTATCAGTTGTTGCTGGCAAGCATAATAAGATATTCAGAAGCGCTGCAGCATTCAATGACACCAGAGTCTTACCATGAAATATCTATCTGTGGATCATGTAACAAAAGAGGCCAAAAAATCTTATCACATATTTACACATATCTATATATTTAGCCGTTTTCCTTATATGTTTCAATATATGTCAGCAATTCCCCTTTTTGTTAGTGTTGCCATGTTCCTACATGTTATAAATGATTGTTTCATGCGCATATCACGTACTTATCGTGTATCAATTAAAGTTCGACGAAAGTCGGTTAAAACGCAGATCGCAAAGCACATTACTGATTATTGCACAACCAGTCTTTGAAGATTGACGATGGCAAACTATAGAGCCGCTTTTCACGCGCATCTAGCAAAACACTGTAAGAAAAGCTAGCAATAGCAAAAGACCTTGGCCTGCGCTTGGAAAAGTTCATTTAGTTGACTCACTGTCATTTAAAAGTGATACTTAGGCTGCAGCAAATAATCATTACCCGGAGACTAACACTATTATGGTACCAGCTGACAGTCCGATTGGTCTGATTATTGCTATATACAGCATTGTAGGCTTAGGGTACAGCAGTCAGAGTTCAATACACATTTCTGCAAAGCGGTCTCTTAATGCCATAAAGCATTGTGAGCTTATTCCTCACGCACATTGCCACATTAGGCTGCCGTAAAGTGCGACCCGACTCAAACGTCATTTGAACATCAATCTACAATCATATCTTTTCTTAAATGACTTTTTCAAATATCAACAACAGCCAATCAAGCAACCAAGAAGTGCCATGTTGCTTTAGAGAATGTACGAGATGAGTAAACAACCTTTAGCTGTGAGAACAGGTGACAGTTTTGTTTTCTTAATTGTTTTCATCAGCAAATAAAGATTGAAGTATGCAAATGAGATGAGCTACTCTATTTTCTATTTCTCTTCAGTTCTGGAGGTCGTACTTAAAGCTCATTACATTTCCTGCGGGGGCACCGCACATCAAGCACACATAATATTCGTTCTTGAGACATATTGTTAGCCCTGGGATTTGACGCTGTGTCGATGGGCGCAAATAAATATAATTTTGCGTCAATCGCTATAGTGTTGCCTCGGTGGGGTAATGATGGGTTATAGGCTTTCCACTTTCGGTGTCTCCACCAGTTACAATGTTTAGTTTCCTGTGATATGTTATCGACTTAAATACTGATTATAGTAGCAAATATGCAGTGCATATTCCCTGTTTATATTAACGAGTAGCACATATCCTATTCTGCTTATATAACCGTCGTTTATAGTATTGCTGCTATAAAACCTGCCCCTTGATTCGTCAGAGAGTCTGGTCACCTTCAGATAATATAGTTATGGTTACATTAGGTTCAGTAGTAATGATCGCTGTTGTTAACGGACTGTTCTAGCTGCCTCATAGTCCTATCTCAGCCCCCCGTTTGCCTCATGTCACCAATTATGTTTTGTACGAGCAATATGGTCTAATTCACTTTGAAAATTAAGGGGAATGGATGTGTCAAAATGAAGCGCAAGTGGTCCGTCTATGCGCACATAACGCGTATGTATAAAAAACACTCGATGTAATTTTGTTAATGGACTACTCTAGCAGCCCAAATGACCTTAGTGCTTTGTTGAGTTTCAGTCTCCCGTTTGCCCTTATGTCACCGATTTTGTTTTGCTCGTATATATAAAAACACGCGAAGTTAAAGTTCAGGATCATAAAACTTTCGGGGTCCAGTAACAGTGATTCAACAAAGATGGACGTAACAAAGAAGCAACCAAAGGCGTTTAGCCACATGTTGGAACTAGCGATCAGTATTGGACATTCATTGAACACAATTATATATCGATATCACTTGCATTGTTCTGACCCATGTCCCACGGAGGTTCGTTGGACCAATCCGTGCAATTTATGTAGTATTTTGACTTCCCTAAGGGTGGCGTAAAACAACTATTTCCTAATTTTGCGCTTTTGGGAAGCGGGTGGTTGTCTTGTTCCCGGTGCTGTTTGATCAAGGTAATCGTAATCTGATATGCCTTTATGTGGTGCGGTGTGCAGAACGCGGTATGAATACGCGTCTCATACACGTATGAGTGTGTGTCCTCTCGAAGCTCATATTATAAGGAATAAAAAATAGACCTCACAGGAAATGGATGATAAATATCATGAGTGGACTACCAGCAAATTACCACCACCATTAACGGTCCAATGCACTAAGTCCTATCCTCTAGGAACTACTTGCGTTGCATTCACACATTAACACGGGCCCAGGCAAACAGAATGCGGCCTATGTATTTGTATGCGGCAACCGAAACATGACATGAACAGAATTGTTCGGTCACAAACGTCAGCGATTGCATTAACATCGACCAATGTATCTCAGGTAATTACTGACTAATAGGAGTTCCAGTGGGGCTTAAATTAACTATTTGGACAATTATTAACTACTTCAGCTCTGTCGTGCATCTTGCGAAGAACTGCATCAATTTTGTCTCAATTGACCGCCTCATGGGGGTCATCTGTTTCTTTTAGTAGGGATTGAGAATAGTAGTAAATGCATTTGAATGGCTAACGTGTCACAATTTCAAAAATGTATGATGTTCCTTGTCATTGGTAAATAGCAGGTTCGTTAACAATAAGCGCTAGTTTTGCACAGACAGATATAACAAGTGTTATTTTGTAAATAGCAATTGTGATGAGTGCTACTGTCTAGACAAGAGCCTTATTCATATTGCAAAGTTAAACTTCCATTCAACTGCAGAGGGTAGGGCGGGCACGTCGATGCAGCTATTGAATAATGTATTTGAAGAAGTCATTGATAAAGCTTTTACCACGGACGATTTTGCGTGCCTCTAACAAACTAGCCGGCCAACTAAATATTCTCACATTTATAATTTAAAAAATTGAAAGGGGTTGCTACGTGGGTTCGGTATATCGAACTATCGTATTGAATGTCGGATTCAACATTTGGTATAATGTTGCTGTTTTTCTATCATTAAACGGGTTCTTGACAATCTTGCTAGATGATTGACAGAGTAGAAACAATGAATTCGTTCAACTTATCTGATAACAACATTAATTCCAAGGTAATAACATTTAATTCCCCTCCGTGAAATAAATTCCTATCATCTCCTCGTGGATCGTCTCGATAACATTCCGTTGGCTGGTATTAAGCAGCGCAATAAGCTTGTCTTTTCAGTAAAATATCTCGCTACACCAATCATTTATTCTCCTCTTAGCCTACAGGTGCCCAATCTACGCCAGAAAGGTTTCATCAACTTAACTAGTTGGTAGTATTGTCCGTGCTGTAAAATATTCTTCCTTGTCACAGTTATCGCCTTAAAAAGGTTTTAATCACCAAATGGTGCCTACTCTTAGGATCTGTTTGAATGGGTGTGGTTAAACAGGATTCTGCGAATGTCGCTTCAAAGGCAGTCATGCACAGGCATTCGTTCAGCAATAGCAAGTGTAATTATATATTGTGTGAAAGCAACATCAATTTGGCATTAACTAGTGCCATGTACGGTGTTCACATACGAACAATAGAACAAATTGATGTAATTGTATTGATGAGAGTATTGTTATAGTTCGCATGCCAAATGCTTACTCAGTGACACCGTGTTTAATTTTCCAATAAGAAGCGATTGTACATGATATAAGAAAATCGCATTTTTGCGAGATTAAACCAATTGCACTGGACGAAAATAAGCGATATCAAATACTAATTCCTTACTTTGCACACAAACGAGGTACACGAAGTGGCTAGGGTGGGAATATTAATACAATTGAACACATATATTGCAATTATGCCATGCAATCAATTAAGCACAGTCGCTATTCCTTGTCATTAACTTGCTGCAACGTCATATGGCAACAGCCGGCTTGCATATAAGAACTGATGGTGCTATTTTGTGGTAGTTTAATTCATGTGGAGGTGGATTAAAACCGAAGCGTATCTTAATTTTTATTTGTCGAGCTAGGCACTGAATCTGGTATGTGTTATGAGCAAGGTAAGCTGTTAACAAAATGGGTCTTTCAGGCTTAGGCACTTCATCAGTTGTGCTGTATATGCAGTATAAGCTTGACGGCGTATACTAAAATCATTGATTTAGTGCTACAATGATACTGTATACAAGCTATCAAACTCGGTCGACGTGATGGTGAGGTCGTTGATCTTACATTAAACATAGATATTGCTTGCTCATGAATACTTATCGACACAACCTATGATAAAACAAGGCGGATGATATACCATAAACAACACAATTAATATCACGTATCCACATTCCAGCCCTTCTTTAAGCTTACAGGAAAATAATATTCATAGAAGCTAATCGACTATTATGTTCGATACCTTGTTCAGTCCGCTGAGATTTTAGACGTACTTGTGAGCAATGAAATTGTTGAGTTACATTCCAGATAATGCTTATAAACGGAACAAACGGCAGCAACCTGTAGAGGAGCCGACGTTCGTCAACGACAACCGACCCACTTCATCCATAAAGTGAGAGAGCAAGGATTTAGCTCAGTACGACTTACGTATTATACTTTTCTACCATTTGACCATAACTTGGCCTTAAAAAATGCTGTATTAGATGGGATATAAAGCAAGCATTTGCGTAAGTCACCGTTAAGTAACAATGATATGACAAATTATTAGAATCTATGCATTTAGCGAACAGCACCTTGGAGTAATGAGCTATCGAGACCCGGATGGGGTTATTCAGCGAGCCAAAGTGGCTAGAATTGGCTTACTTATAATGCCTGCGGTATTAAATCCTGACTGTCGTGACATCAACAACATTTGATACATGATATGTCTTGCGCGTTGTTTTTTCACATAGTTTCTTCGTTTGAGCTTAGTCTGCCGGAGATGTAGCTGCGATCGATAACTTGGGGAGGATGCCGCAAATACTTGAAATCAAATCATCATAAGAAATATATTTGCCTGCGACTTTATAAAATAATTACTAAAATGATTAAATCCAATTTCATCTAAATGACGCAGTCATTACATTCTGAAGGCATTTTAAGATGAGTGAGTGAGAGGAAAATGCAGGAATTCGGATCCAATATTAATTATTTTGCCATGGACAGTGAGCATTTGCGTTCAGACAGGCGAAGAATTGATTCGATCAGCATGATCAAAGCCAATCAAGTGACGTGTAAACGGCAGATGTGAATTAATTAGGAACTGTTTTTGGTTCACGATAGCCATGGCAAGTTTTCTCAACTCTTCCGTCATTTTGGTTGATGCGTTAATTCCCAACAATAAAATTTGTCCGATCGATTGTTTAGTTAATACGCAAATCGATGGTCAAATATTGTCACAATGGTACAATTATGTTAATCATAATTCAAAAGATACGCTAAATTGTCTTGAATCAGTGCTAAATATGTGATAAAGAACATGGAAGACACGGAGACATAAAGATACATAAGTACCAATGGTAGTGGGTATTATTTATCCACTTATACATATGTTTTCATGTCGAATGGGTAAGGTTGAAATTTGATAGCCCTTTTTTCAATCTTAACCATCGGCTTACTTGGCAATGCAAGCGGCTCTCTTTGAGGTCCATCGCGTTATAGGTATTCATCGAACTGTGATCGTAACGACGACCACTTAATTAAGACTGTTATTCAGACTTGTTAAGAATACAACAATTTATGTAAATTCCGCAGACAGCACATATCACATGCTTTAGCCTGTCTGAAGTTATTGGGCCCGCTGCCATGTTTGATGATGTGTGAGCTAGAGATCGGCTGCATATTTCCTGCAAGTACCACTTGTCTAATGTAAAAAGCATAAGAGCTGTAGAAAAATTCACAGCTAAGCGTATTGCAGAAGTAACATTCTAAACCATTTTTGTGTTGTCGTCCACTGAGCACTGCATGAAACAGTTTAAAGAGGAAAGTTGATTCATATTTGTGACATTATCTTATAATGAAACAGTGGGGCATTTATTTAGTACTGGAAAATGTAGGTTTGTCATTTTCAAAACCTTGCGATCTATTTTTCATATTACATTAGTGAAGGTAGAATTTATAGCCGATACTTACTTATTTAACTCATAGGCAGTCAGGCTCCGATGCCAAACGTCCGTGTCGACATCTGCTTGACACATTACCCTAGATACCCCGTTGTAGTTACGATGGTTACAATGCAGTGATTTTTTACAGAACATTCGCTAAAACTACAAATGCTTTCATGTGCATTTTATGACGTAAATAAGCCGATACAATGAAATATTGTTTTTGGTATATTTTGCATAACGCTTAATATGAAGCCCCAAAATTTACTTTTCTGCATGGTTGGACTGAAATATGTGATAAACCATAAGCACATGCTGCATGGCTGCAATACAAACAACAAACGTCGAACTACTATTTAAGACAGCATGCTCCCAAACTGAAACGTACACTTTATTTTGAGGCTTATTGGGGATAATAATTATGGTCAAACTACTCTATCATCAACTCAGAGAGCCTGAGGGAGATTATAAATGTCTTAATGCCCATGATATGTAGAAAAATCGATTCCTTATTTTTGATAATAGGTTTTGCATACAACCAAATCAGTATAAGTGATATATTTTAATTCCAATGATTGCAAAATGAAACTCTCTTTGTGCTCCAGTAGTTGAGTATAAGGCTCTGATTGCGTGTGCATAGGAGAGTTGCGTATATAAAGCACAAAACCAATGACAATGCGATTCATGAATGATGTGGATGTAAAAACAAACAGCTGTCGAGGAACTTCCTGTAGAGGTGATTTTCTGCAGCGTATGTGCTGCCATTTACACGAACATCGCAACACAATGAGAAGCTGACAGTAAATAATGATATTACTATAATGTAATTGAAAAGGTACCAAAATGACCATATGTTAAAAATCGGACGCAGATTAATGTGAGTTGGTTATTTTTCTGAAACAGGTTATATCGACTCTGATCTGCCCACTAGTGGAACACTCACGACAAGTTGACTAACCGCATAATAATTCTACATATGTTATTTCCTAACTGCTCATATTAGTTCACAGACATATATTGTTATACTCAATGCCTAGATGTAACACATTACATTTGTTAACCCTGTTTTTCTTAACGTTATTTAATCCATCAGCCCTATAGTTATGCAAAAAAACGCAGCTCAGACCTAAATGAGACAATACCTACAATGTACTTCCCTTTTTAAATCGGTTGCCTACTCTTTCAATATTAATATTTTTGTGATAGCAATGCCTTGCAAAAATAGATAGAGGCATCGTTTATATCAGCTTCCTCGGATGAATACATGCCTTTTATGTGATGATGAACCAGATTTGTATAAATCCCGTCTGGCCTTGGCAATGTATAGGCTTCTCCATGCTCTGAATGTGACATTAAAGGATTAAAGCTTACATTTCGTTCAAAGCCTACGCCTGGAGTGCGTGTTAATCATTCATCGTTCTTTAGTGCGTATCGTGCTTTACCTCACCACATACAGTTCACGACACGACAAAACATTAAATAGACGTTAACAAATACAAACGACCCTGCACATGCTTGGTAAATGATTTATATCGCCAGGTTTCACGGTTATATTCACCTTTTGCTCACATTATCATGCAATGTCATGTTTTGGGTTATTTACAGATAAGAAACTTGCGGTCGTAATTTAAATATATATCTGTTCTGTAAGCATGATACATTGTATGCTCCACATAATTCCCCTTCTAGTCATGAACCTTGCTTCGTAGTAGCAAGATTAATGATCAAACGTTTATGTCTTTTGAAACGCAAGCGTCTGCTCTCGCTATTAGTTACATGCATTGGTCGTGTTTCATTAGTGGGTTACAAAATCGGGATATCATGCCCATCTACTTTGGCCTTAATTACTGTGCTTTGGCCATCGCAAAAACAACCAGGCTCAAACATTGAATAATGATGATGGTTAAAAAGGCCGAACATTCATTTTTAACGCATTAGGTTCCTTGACTACTTCCGTTGAGTAGAAAGTATCAAACACTGCCCGGCTAAGATCAGCTTTTAGATTACAAAAGCATGGAATACGTGATGTCACCAAAGAGTGTATAGATTCGCTTAGAGCACTCACTCAAGCCTCAGCCCGAGAAACAAATGTGAAGACGCCACCTGTTAGGCGCCGTGTGTTGTTTTGTCATAATGTCCCCGCAAACCACGTGGAATTCTCTTAATAATTATGAGCGTTGGTCGCCTCGACCATTCCGATGACTTTATTTCTTTAACAGACGCCGATACTGAGACGTCGGATCAACAATCCGGTGTTCTATGGCTGATTTCATAGTATTGTAGCTTAGTGATGGGTATTTCATGTAACTAACTAATGTGTGTATATATATATATATATATATATATATATATATATATATATATATATATATAGATATATATATATATATATATATAGATATATATATATATATATAGAGATATATATAGATAGAGAGATATATATTTATATATATCTCTAGAGATATCTCTATCTATATATATATATATATATATATATATATCTCTCTATATCTCTATCTATATATATATATATATATATATCTATATCTATATATATATCTATATATATATATATATACATATATATATACCAATTCGTGTAAGTGAAGGATCAGATTGGTGATTTTGTCTTTTGATACTTATTTAAAGAGGAACTCTTATTAGTATCATCACTATAGAAACCGGATTTGCAAATAGAAGCGCTTCGTACCTTCGTTGCATAACATCATCTTGTTACAGACGACCGCATTTACGGACGCATATGCATAGCTTTATTCGCTGGGAAGCAAGTTATTCGACTAAATAATTCGAAGGGCATGAATATGATATCCGTTTTGTTAGGCGGCTTGTCAAAATAATTTTGTGCTATTATCATCATCGTAATCAGCAAATTAACAGTTGTCGCAGTGAATATGACCAACACTTTCGTAAACACATTGGCAATTGCGGTGCATGAGCCAACTATAACTTGCAATTTGAAATTGGCTATCAAAAACTTAAACATTTTGAAATAATTAAGTCGTTAGAAATATCAAATTAATATGCATTTCGTACTTGGAATTATTAATGGTTAGAAGAACTTGGCTTTTCGGACGCGAAAATCTCGTTATTGCTCTGCTGCATACCTACACATTGGCATAAACAGCAAATTCATATTCACACATTCTAGTCAGCTACAGAAAACCCAATAAGCACAAAAACCTGGCATCGTTTGGCAAACGATGTGGGGAAAGTTGCTTGTGTTATTTTAACACATTACTTTACGTTACATGTTTTTTTACATAACTGGCTGATATCCCACGCCATAGTCCAACCTCAGCATATATAGATCGGTAAATCACCTCCTTTTATCTTCTATGCTCTTGCGATATCTCGCGCTGTTCATTTTCAGTAAACCCGACTAAAATTGCCACCAAGTGAAACGCGAAGGGGCCCAATATATCTGAGGTTATTTTAGGTAACTAGAATGCGAATCCTTTTGTGATCCGACATAGGACCGAGCCCGATAAGTGTAAGAAAACCACATTTGAAAACATCGCCAACGACCTTACAAAGCATTGTAATCAACATTCAGCGAATTATCAGATCAGCATAAACTCGCTGTCTAATATTTATTGTGTTTTACTTTCTGCTTTTTAGCGCGAATGAGTGATGCACATAACAAGAACATCCGCACTGACTAGCATATCACTCTTTGTGAGCAACAGATAATTCAGCGTCAAACTTGTTCATTGTTTGAGGGAACGCATCCTGATTAACTGCCGCCAATTTAGCTATGAGGAATACGTTATTGTCAGGATACAATCTGCTCACGTGCCGGAAAACCAAGATACAGAATATTGTCGTGTATGCCTAGTAGGGGGCATGCCTGTTATCCTAAGGTTACAACCCTTGAGAGAAAGGTGGTTAGTTGGGATGACCTTCACGTGGTACGCGATGTAAGTAGGAAACTAACACTCCCTCACCGAAAAATCTCCAGTGGCGATAAACTTCCGGGCATACTCCCGGGTGTCTGGAGCAAACGTAAGGGCGGAGCGCATGAAGTGCGGAGCGCTTGCAGTGGGCAAAATCGCCGGGAGCACAGGGGGTTAGCATGCCCCCAAGCTTCCTTAACCTGACAGAGTTAGCAGTAAGTCAGTTACAGATACACGCAAATGTATAATACGATTGGTCAAAATAGATGACGTCGTATGCAATGGCAGGTCTACCCTTAATTGGGACGGCCGAACAGACTGATATAAAAACGGGTGGTGGCCGGACGGGTCCGAAATCCGTTGGCCTTGCGCGAAGCTGGCCAATGGCGCTCATCAATGAGCTACTCTCTCTAGGGAACGAATTGAGCAAAGAAGGAAAATGCTCATGTAGACACCTTAAAGAAGCGTGGGTGGAAAAGTATCCAATGTAGACGGGTACACGAGAACCCCATAGCTTATGATCGCAGTACCGCCGCAGTAGCAAGAAATACTCCGACGGGGTACCAGCAGAAATGCTGCAAAAAGAAAGTGAGGTACTGCACAGATGGTGTTGGACTGGAGTGGTAAAGGAAGGAGGAGAAACAGAAATAGAGGAAGGGAAACGGATTGTCGGTGAAGATCTCAAAAAGGAGGACAACGAGACCGAACCAGCCGGGGAGGTCAAAAGGGGAGAACAAGGTGACGGAGAAAGCCAAACCGACGAAGTCCCGGAGCAAAATACAGAGGTTGGTAGTACGGAAGAACCAACCAGTACAAGTACAGAAGTCGGTAGTACCAAAGAACCGACCAGTACAAGTACAAGTACAGAAACCGGTAGTACGGAAGTACCGGTCAGTACAAACGAATCTGTTGGTTGCATAGAAGAACCAACCACATCACTGACCCTGGACTGTGACTCATGTCCCTTGAAGGAATTGTTTCACTCTGCAGTTCAGCGTAACCTTAAGGAAATGAAGAGACGACCCGTTGGCAAGAAGGGCGAAATCGTTGACGAAACCCAACTAGCAAAATCAAACAAGCTGTTCAGTGACTACTGGAACACTTCAGCTCAGTCCCCAGAAGAGCTCAGTGCGGCCACCTACACGGCAGCTCAATTTGCACTAGGCCAGCTTGAGGGACACGGCAATCGAAGGTCAGATACTCGACCCCGCCCAGCTGACAAAAGTTACGGTACGGTGATAGCAGATACCGGAAAGAAGATCGGGTGGGTAGATCAGGAACTAGAAGAAGCGAGCAGACTGGAACGCCAAAACAAAGATGGATTCCAGGCCAGCTGGCGAAACTGGCAGGAGGGAAGTCGAACGTCAGACTAATGCGACTGCGGGAGAAATTGCTATCTAAGCTGAAAGCTAGAGCATTCGTAAAGAAGCAGTCCGACCTCCGGGAAGAACGTAAATCCATCAACCATAGGTTCACACTAGAAGGGCCGAAGGTCCTCGATGACCCACCAGTGATTCCAGAGGGGATACTCTTAGCCGCTAAAATTGAAGAGTTTTGGGGAAATATTGTCGGAAACACTGGAGAGGCAGAAGGATTGACCAGTGAGGTGAAGGAGTGGCTCGAGGATCAGAAGGGCAAAGCCGGTTCTCGGTGGCACCCGGAAGTCTCAGAGCTACTGACGGATAAAGTATGGGACAAAATGGTCAAAGAAGCCAAACGTGGAAAACGGCAGGTCCCGACGGGGTTCGCAACTTCTGGTGGAAGAGAATCCCAGGGGCAAACAAGGCCCTTAGAGTCATCGTCACAGGTTTTCTGTCGGGTGACTTACCAGTACCAGAGTGGCTCTGTGAAGGAAGGAGCACACTGATCTATAAGAAGGATGACGCGAGCGAACCGGCCAACTACTCCAATAGCATGCCTGAACACCATGTATAAATTCCTGACGAGCGCCATGGCGAGGTATCTTACCACCTTCCTTATTCAGGAGGAGGTGCTTCCAATAAATCAGCGAGCGTTAAGGAAGGGACAAAGGGGATAGTACGATTGCCTGCTAGTTGACCAGATGATGGTCAGCGACGCAAAGATCGGAAGGAAAAGCCTCCAAGTCATGTGGTATGACTTCAAGAAGGCGTACGATATGGTCCCACATGCGTGGTTGCTGAAGGCGTGCGAAGGGCTAGGATTGTCGGCATGGGTTACTCGTACACTCAAGGAGATTATAGGGAAGTGGAAAACTCGGTACGTAGTGAGGGAGGGGAAAACGATGGAAGAAACGTCGGAGGTGAAATACAAAAGGGGGTTATTCCAAGGCGATGCCTTTGCCCCAGTAGCCTTCTGCCTAACCATTGCACCCCTGAGTGCGGCTCTAAACAAACTGCAAGGATACAAATGCAGAGGGTCTAACGGAGGTCCAGTCAATCATGCGTTCTATATGGACGACCTGAAGATTTGGACGGACCCGAGCCAAGCTCCGGCGTTCCATTCGACAGTAGTCCGCGTCTCAAAGGCTATTGGTATGAGCTTAGGAAAGGACAAATGCGCTACTGCTAAGCAACTCAGTATGTAGACAGGTTCTGCACCAGCTAGCAACACAGACAAGGTTAGTAGGAGGCCCGCTAAAGGAAGTTGGACGGAAGTACCAGACGTAGTAGAAAACGGAGAGTACAAACTAGTCTGGAACATATGTCTGACAACCACAAAGCGGATGGAGCACCGAAGACCGGACATATTCCTCTGGGTCAAGAAGGATCGCCGGATCTTTATTGTCGAAATCGCCGTGGCACTCGACCACCTGGTGCACGACCGAACTGCAGATAAGCGGGCACGGTACTTCGAGCTCGCAGCAGATATGGCTAAGACGTCTGGCTACACCACGCAAGTCGTGCCCATAGTGGTTGGGAAATCAGGCAATGTAGACAGTTTGGAGAAGGAGCTGGAAAGGTTTACTCTGATAAGAGATAAGCAATGGTTGGTCGGAAACATCCAGCGCACAGCGGTTCTCGCTAGCGCAGGGATGATCCTTCAGCATCTTGCAAGCAAGTAAGAGAGAGTGGCTAACGATAGCGCCAAGCGGGTGGATGACGCGGACGTTTGCCCGGGTATTGCCTTGTATACCAGGGACCCTCGGGGCATTAGATGAGGACTGTTGACTCGAGGTGACCTATGACATGCAATATGCAACCCCTTTTTCTGTTGAGAATAGCCTTGATGTATGCCAGAAAGAGACAGCAAACCAGGCTACAAAATACATTCGGTTGCACCAAACCTCATACCTTGAACTGAAACGTTTACCATGGTTATGGTTCGTGAAGGAATATTTTGGCGACAATTTCTTGAGATAGAAGTAGTCAGCTCGCTGACTTCTATCTATTTTGGTTATATCTGGACATGAATGATTCGGCATATTCATCGAAACCGACGTCGTTGAACTTTCGACTCAATGGTTACCAATTAAGGCTTTTAATTGAAGCTACGTTATTTGAAGGCTAGAAACTTTTTCTTCTATCTGAAAGTGTACTTTTATATGGGGTATGTTTTCCCCGAATCTAATTATTCATGTAAGAGTTATCCAAGCGTAGTGGAAAGGAAGGGTTCATATTAATATTCTTATTAATACATTTAGCAAAATTTCTAAATTTATTAACTTCCATACAAGACTACTCAGCTTATCTTTAAAACACTACATACAAATGTGCATGCGGAGCATCATTAAGTACAGGTACGTGTTCAATTGGCATTTTGCGCCTTAAGCCTATAGGGGTAAATTAGGTATAAATTGGCTTACACCAATTGACGACCACAAGGAGCAAACATTTACTCGGTCAAATCACACACCGAGGCTATCCATTTCATGCCGACATCTCGGTTATTTAATGCGATAATAGACGAAAAAGGGAAACAGGCGTGTGAGCTGCCACTGCACAACACTGTCGTATGGATAAAGAATCTGCTATGAATGAGTAATCGGATTTTAGTTAAGAACAGATGAAGTTGCTTACTGGCAATCCGAAGTAAATGTGCAATATAATAATTGCACTAATTGGAAAGGCAAACCAAACTACATGTGAAACCACAGTCTCCATTATTATGGTTCTGGAGAAAAACAACTTTAAAGATAGATTGTCTTCTGAAATGCGAACGACAGCTCTAAATGCCCATAAGACGCATCGGTCGGGCTACCTTGTGGGATTTGGAGTAAGGATTTAACACACAAAACGGCACGCTCATCATTCTCTGTGTTAAGTACGGCTGGTTCTCGACCGTAAGGCAATTACTTGGATTACTTGTGCTGTTGACTAGAGTAGTATATATCTTAAGCACTCATGTTCAGCTCAGTTGTTAAATATTTTGTCGACTTTGAATGAATACGCAGCAGTTATTGTGTATATCTGTCGGCAGTGTGTTAGAACGTATGCGCGAACATTCTCAGGAAACTACTATCACTGAGAAGAGAGAACAGTTGTTTAAAAACCTAAACATCGGCTCTATGCTGTTGGTTTTAGGTCGCATATACAGCCAGATTAATTGCTTAAATCCAATGAACAACCGGCGATTATTTGTGGATCTTAGGTTAAATCTATGATGACAAACTATGATGTCATGAACCGCTGTCAAGAAAGAGGAGGTTCGTGACTCATTTGGACAAAGTTGGTCATTATCGGATCAGTTAAGTTACTCATTATCAAGGCGATTATCAAGTGTAAGACGGCCGGACATGTATTTCCCCCGAGATGATCACTTCTTATTTTTAGAATTTGAACGAGCGAAATCGTGCATGGCTATTACCAGCGATAGTATGAAAACGAGCATTTCAGACGTTGCGTATTTTTGAATATGATCTTATAGATAAAACCATACCTTGAAATAAGCGGCACAAATGGGGCCCAAAAAATAAGCATTGTGATAAGCGGCACAAATGGGGCCCAAAAAATAAGCATTGTGATAATTGGCTATATGAAATAGGCATACTGGTGTTCAGCATAGCGTTGTCGATGAGGGTTACAAAACTGAAAAATTAATGTGTAGGGGATGTAACAAACATACTGTTACCTTTAACATATTCAAGATACCTGGGTGATTGTGAACCAGACAGGAACTAGGGCTTTACCAAATCAGCGACTATGTTGCAGTACGTTCTCTACGAAACTGTATCTGTAGAGATAATCGATACGATGTTTGGATATCATATTGATATGCATAATTCATCTTACATTTATTCTATGTGTTAGACTTCTCTTTGGATAATATAATCCATCTGAACCTTTGTGAAGAGTGAACGATAGATAAATCACTTATATTACAAGTGACTGAGCTTTACAAATAAAAACATTTAAACCGCGCTCATCTCCCAACGTGGCATGCTGATTACAGACCACAATAATTTCAATTATCTTGATCTATTTGTGTTTTAACCGCGATCGATGAGTTTTGCTATGGGGAAGTGGTCCCTTACCGCATACACTACAATGGTTATTTTTCTTTGGATATGGAATGTTTGGTGCCCAGTGCCATTCAGAGTTAACTCGTGCTTTATTCTGAGATCCCGTCACTATATGCAAGCAGTTTAAGTTGACGGTAACTCAAGCACAAGTTAGGTTTCCCAGACAGGGTGGCAAATATGCAAAGAGCAGGTAGCAGCTGACATGTCATTATTTCCCGGGCACGGGCTTCAACAGACAATAATTCTAGGTACTTTACAGCGGTCCGCTATTTCGTGCACGATGACATTTGCGACATGGTTGCGATAATCACTATTCTTTAATAGGCCTTTATCGAACAGACGACGCAACAGTTGCACCGGAGGTTGAGGGATATTTACAACCGTCTAGACAATATCATTAGTTCTATTGCACGAGATGTGTTGATGTTATTTGTCCATAATGCCTTTAACATCGTTAACCAGCCAGAGTAATATGGAATAAAGATACTAGAAAACTGGACCGTGAACCGCAACAGTTTTATTACGCCATTTTGCAAATTGGTACCTTGCGAGCTCTCCGTGAATTAAAATAGAACAATTTCGTATTTTATGGACTTATAACTATTGATTGAATGTCTATTGAATCAACTTATTCGTAAAGGATGAGTAGTGATGAGGAACTGAATAAAAGCCTCTGTGATCCGCATTTCACCATTTATTGAATCGAATGATTATCAATTTGTAGAGAATAACAGTCGATATTAAATACAACGTGTGCAGTGGTTAGATTGTAGCCAATATTAAAACTCTTTCATTAATAATATACATTTTTGGTCTGAAGTAATTTTCAGTGGCAATTACCTTATATTTGATGTTCACCATACATCAGAACAAAAACAAGTCAACGAGCTCGTTATTGCAGCAGAGAGGTTCGTTTGAAGCAGGTAAGGTAAATGTAAGATCACTGACCCACTTTTTGGCGCAGCGCATCGTTTGCCGATGGTAAGTGGCATTTATATGCTTTAAACATCACATTCAATACGTACGAATAGGCCGTCGATGTTTTTAGTGCCTGTTGGTTGAAGGACTACTTAAAATGATCAGAAGCTATAGAATAAATCAACAAGTGATACTAACTACCGTCGAATGATCATCGCTACTTCCCTCATTTGGCAGCAGCAATAAACATTTCTTGCCGCTTTCGAATCTATGTAAGTCTATAAACAGAGATTATAAAATCATGACAATTTCAGGTTCAGAACACATAAATGCCGATTAAAACCTTTAGATGTGACTGGTTATGGCAAAGAAAGCTCATCTTAGAGCTCCAGCGATTGGAAACAGCTTGAATTCTGAGGAATATTGCTTTTACGTGTTTTGTTAAACTAAATACGAGACATACGGCCATTACACTACTACTGTACGGAATCGCAGAATAAAGCTTCTATTTGATCCGACGAAAAATAGATAGCCGTGCTCGACTGACCCAATGCAATGATATGATATATAGTGCATTAGTCTATTGCTATTTGGCGGACATGCTGATAACGTTGTTTCCAAAATTTGCCAAGCACAGCAGCATGAATAACAAGCTCTTAGAAAAGCAATGATCAGATTTTAATATTTCGCGCCTTATCTCGCGTTCAGTTGTCCATTTGAGCCATTTGAAAATTACTGAATTATTTGCGAAAACTACTGCAACATAATAACTATAAATATAGTTGAGTTAATTGCTGCAGCTGGTATCAATACGCTGCACTTTTGGGGGCAGTAAATTCATGAAGCTAACACTTTTGATCTCGGCTAAATAAGCCTCGACCACCCAAGCCAAAATGACTCAATTAGCCACAGCAACATGGTGAGTAGAATTGAAAAATGAAATTCATTAAATCTATTAAAGTTTATTTGTGAATATTTGACAAGCAATTAAGAAGCAAACTGTAATTAATCTTAGCATTAGGTGCATGAAAAGACCGGCTTTGCTCGGCTTGGATTCACAAGGGTTAGTAGTGCTGAGAAATGCTCGTGTGAGCACCCTTGATGCTGTTGGTTCGATAGAGCCAACTTCCAAACACCGATGTGGCATTAAGTAGAAATAAATACATGATCTCGAAAACCCAACATTAATAATGATAATTATAGCATAGATATTTTGATTTAATAAAGTCGTGAGTACTTGATGCAGTATAAATGAAGAATATTGCGTTCTCTCAACAAGGGTCGTAGCTTTTTTACCTTCATCCACTTGCAAGGGAAGGATATGTTTAGTGCAAAATTAATTGTCATAATGAAGTGCATCAATCCGGCATCAGTTCAACAGAGTAACCCCCAACGGCTGATCTCTGTTATAAATATCAGCTTACCAGATGCCTAAATGATACACCGGTCGCCTGCCACCTTCTCCTTGCCGCATGTACGACTCTCCAAAGGATTACTGCTTAAGTTTCATTCAATGTTTACGCCTGGAGTGCGTGTTCATCATTCATCCCTCTCCAGTGCGTATCGTGCTTCACCTCACTACTTACAGTTCACGACACGACAAAGCATTAACTAGACATTGACAAATACAAGCGACACTGCACACTCTCGGTGCGCATGATATGGTAAGATATTTATATCGCCAGTTTCAACGGTTATATTCACCTTTCGCACACATTATCATGCAATATCATGTTTTTGGTTATTTACAGAAAAGAAACTTGCGGTCGTAATTTAAATATATATCTGTTCTGTAAGCATGATACATTGTATGTTCCACATCAGTCACCGCCTGGTCAGGAACCTTGCTTTGTAGTGGTAAGATTAATGATCAAACGTTTATGTATTTTGAAACGCAAGCGTCTGCTCTCGCTATGAGTTACATGCATTGGCCGTCTTCATTAGTGGGTTACAAAATCGGGATATCATGCCCATTTACTTCGGCCTTAATTACTGTAAGGTTTATAATTACTTTGCTTTGGCCATCGCAAAAACAACCAGGTTCAAGCATGGAATTATGATGATGGTTAAAAGGCCGAACATTCTTTTTAAACGCATTAGGATCCTTGACCACTTCCGTTGAGTTGAATGTATCAAAAACTGCCCGGCTAGGATCTGTCTTTTAGATCGAGTGCCACCCGATTCTGAAACCTGCAATGCCAAGTAGCGTGTGCAGGTCTCTAACTGCTTATGCTAATAGACATTGCAGCTGGTCTTATCGTACCATGTGAGATACCTGCATTCGCCAATCAGCGTTGCAGGTGGAACGAGATCTCGTGACGCGAGCGGTGAACTGCGAGATTGGATGCAGCGTGAGTATCGCCACCTAGCGAATGACACTCGTGATCTCCATCTCGTTAAACTCGATAATCGTTTTGCGATCATGGAAAACGCAAGCATGAAATCTGGTATTTTAATTGCCACATTTTAAAACTTTATTCATGTTTTACTTCAAAACTTAATTTTGGCCCCGGATAAATCTTTTAAATGATCCTTATCTTTATGATCGGTGTTACTATTTATACGCGGTGAACTCATCTAGCAAATTTTTCTGTTTAATACTGAAATTCGGACATTGGTCATTAATAAATTGCCAATGTTTAACCTAAATAGCCTTACTCGAGGGTTCGTTAACATTCTACATCTTGTGACGTATTGCCGGTGTACAAGCGGGAGTGATTTTTGGGACAGATTTCTGTCATATACAGTTGGCTGTGTAGTTTCCCAGGGATAAACATTGTTTTTCCATCCATGTTTTCCATACATCTTATTCATTACAAAATCGATCCGACTGGCCCCTTATCCGTAACAGGTCTTAATGGGTATCTGCAGAAAAAGGCGACATTTTTGGCAACGTCATGGAATCCTGGCATGGAATCCCCTCTATAGGCCAATCACACGTCTCCGCAGTCATATTATAACCACGACGCCCAGACGGATATACCGGTCTCTGGTGTTGAAAGAGTTTAGGTGGTACATGGCAAAAGCTGCCGAAACCACTCAAATCTGAATAACCAACAACAACATCATGAACATGGGAGAGTTTAGGCTGTCGAATTGTTGAAGTGATTTTGTTTTTCGGATGAAAGCATTATTGGAGATGATATGCGATATCTCCTCGATCCAAAGGGGTCAAGTGTCAATTTATCGGTAGCATTGTTAATAATTAACAGCGAGTTTTGTCTGAACATTGTGACTTGATATGGGCGATAATAAAGAGATAAAGCGATTGACGTGAAATATTGAGTTCGGTAACTTGAAGTGGTCAGGCGCTGCATTAATAAAACAACACGAGTGTTTAATGTACGCGAGTGAGTGAGTTTGGAACTAGTGTTTAATATAATAATATCAACATAAATATTGGTGTGTGAAGCATAGCCGTAGATAAATTTTGAAATGATATGACGGGGGGGCGGGGGGGGGGGGGCGGGGCACTTAAATGTATAGAGGTAGTATATATGTGCCGCGAGACGGGGTATGTTTTTTCGGCCTCTCAACTTGTACAACGGGTTATTTTGGCCTCATATTTGTACAACAGGGTTAATTTTTTCAGCTTCAAATCTGTTCGGAGGGTTATACATTCGCATAATACCTTGTACAACGGGGTATGCTTTTGACCTTCTTTGACGTGTACGGGTTTTTTAGGTCCCGCGTCACACACCTATTCAGAATAAGGCCAAGTGCCCCCCCCCCCCCCAACCGGGTATATGAGCGGGCTGATTATATAGTGCTCTCGGTCATTGTATTCCCCCGAGGCCCTTGAACAGCCCACGCCATTGGTCCACGGTCTCTTGTCAGCCATTAATCAAAGGGATTTGGTACAGGCCACATCATGCTGATAATTAAGGGCTTATAGCTGGAATAGTTTCATAACACACATGCTGCTGATTAAATTATTATATACAACTAGGTTTTTGTGATGTTCACTCTCTGACAGAATATTCACCTGACCCTAAAATTCCCTTAACAAAAGAATATAGTGCACATGTGGTTTTGTCATACCCCCACCACTTTATTAAATAGCTCCACCCTCGTCCTCGTTTCATCCATTTCAATATGTCTTCCACTTCATATCTCCCTTCTTTCTTTCAATACTCTCTTCAAACACCTTCAACTGTACATGTACTGGTGTCCTCCACAGAATCTACTGTTTCCATTACCTTATTGTGGTCGTCGAAACTTGGCTCTACCGCATTCATTGAGTCATTTCCAACGTGGACCTCCACTGCACCTTCCAAGTTGTTGGTGACCACTGAAACTGTGTTTAATCAAACATAGTTATCCATTATCAATGACGATAACATTTCAAAAGAAACATATGCTACTGATAACATCATTAAATTCAACTGAGTTGACATTAAAGATCCACATATCCAAAATAATGATTGATTTTCTCTCTATAAGTTTTTTATGCTTTTCACACACTCGACAGAATATTCGCCTGCCCCAAAATTGCCTTGACAAAGGAATATGGTTCCCATGTGTTTGTATCCTTGCTTTTGTCCTTCACAGCATCTACAACATCTGTTTCCATGTCAACAGTGGGCTGGACCTCATTCATGGGAGGGAATTATTTCCAACGTGGACCTACACTGGATCTTGTCAGTGACCACTGAAACAGTGGTGATTTAATCATCAATATGTATGATGTTCTGACTGACTATGATATGTGCTCTTATTGTTTTCAATGATATTGGTATCAGTTACTATAGCTGCATATCTTTTCTATAATTCAATATATAATAATAGTGTTCAGTCTGGAACATTGTTGTATGTACCCTCAAACTTTGTCTTTCCTGTGGGACAGAACAGCTTCCAGTTCAATCAGGTTGTAACTGCCTGGTCGCTAACAGACGACCCCAGAAGGCAATTCTAATGCTTGCACCTTGCCAGCTTCCACCTTGGACATTTGCGCAGTGTCCCTATTGTTTCAGCTAATGCACTTACCGACAGACCATTCAACATAGCATATCTTAATTAAAAAAGTACAATGCAGGTAAATAAAACGACATAAATACTAATGACACTAAGTTACTCTTGACAGTAATTTTCAAATAGGTATGGTGCTTCACTAACAATATGCCTTGTTAAAGATGTGTGTTTACCCTTCTTCCTTTTATCTTAGCGGTTCGTTTCAGTTCTTGTGTATGCTTCTGAACAGATATTAATATAATACTTGATATTACATTATTATCAATTGAATAAGCTAGGTAAACTAGCCCATTGATTCTACTAGCACCCCAATATCAAATCACACAGGACATTACCTTAGAGTCAATATTCAATCAATATTTATTTCATGTATGTGTTTTCAATTACAAAACCCATATAGCTAGATACTGTCATGAGTGTATTACTTACAGCATAGCAGGAAAATGTCTGATTGTTGTTGTGTGTGTTTAGGTTACTCATTTATGCTCCCTGCATTGATTTGGGGGGGTGAAAGATACAGTGGAGAAAATGCTCCTTTCACTACTGAGTAACAGCTTGGCCAGATCTTCCAACTGGGCAAGAAAAGGTCTTGTCAGCGCTGTGTAGGGTTAGTAGATTAATGATAATATTCAGTTGCCATAAATTATCAATAACTTGCATAAAATGTTTAATCAGATGTGGCTAAAATGCTGTCAATTAAGGAGGCAGATGCTGAGGAATGCATCAACAAATGGCTTTTGGTAGCTAGTGACAGGAATGGAGGGTAAAAAAGAAGAAGAAGAAGAAGAAAAGAAGAATTTTTGTCAGTAGATAGTAAACTGTAACCACCATATTTCTGTTGAAGGCTTCAAATTTTGTTTGATTGTTTGTATGTGTGTGTGTGTGGGTTTGTGGCGCGGGTGGGTGGGTGAAAGGAAACGAGCCAGCATATAAGTGTCTAGGCTTCTCTCCAATATGATGATTCAGTGAAAAACACATTGTTCTGTATTTTTTCTACATTATTTAGCTCACAATTTTGTACTAATGTTTTACAGCGAAACTTGACTCCAAGCAATTACAGCGAGAACTCAGATTCTGGTTCAGAATAAAAATATGACACTAAATAAAGTAGATGTTTTTCTGAGATCTGGTTGTTATTTATTTATACACATGGAAACTACAACTAAATCAGTTCAACCATGTCCACCTAATCGTTGGAACACTAGGTCTGGGACTAGGTAGGCTTGCCAACGTTGACAAAACATTAGCAAGCCTACATTGGTCTGCCGGATAAGACTAAGGTGGGCCTATGTTGGTATGCCGACTTGGTGCCAGCAGTTTAGCCAGTGTTGGCCCAGTGTTGTAGTGCTATCTGTGTTGCAACAACATTCTGTGACTAACAGTAACGTTGGCGGAACGTTATGTGTTTGCTGGGTATGATACAAAAAATATATATTGAAATACTATTCTTATACAAATTACCACATTTAAAAAGATAGGAAATAGACCTGGCCGCAAAATATCTATTATACTAAGATGTACTTTAGATTTCGTGCACCCAATTTGTATCGCTTTAACATGGACTAAACAAGGTAATATGCTTAATGTTGACGAAACACACCACTTCTAGACAGTTGAAAGTACCCGCTTGTCGGGGTGTTCAGACGCTTGCTGCGCCGTCAACATGTCAAGTCATGCCACGTGCTCAACATACACCTCTGATCCAGGCCGCTGAGATCACCCTATCTGAATATATCAGGCTCTGTGATGGCCCCGTCAATTACAGTCATATATAGGCACTTTATCCACATTTTTTATCGCCACCCTGCAATACACGACATTCGATAATCCAGTGAAACAAGCACTACACATTGAGCAAATAATCAGATCTAGGTATGTGGTGATTTCGCCGATGGACTGCAAATTATATTTGAATCTGGTAACTGTTACCATGATATTAATAGTCTACTCGCTATAGGTGGACGTAATAGATTTCAATCAAGATTGTCTCGTTCACCCATATGATAGAATACCCTAATGATGGTCAAAATATACAAAGCAGGGCAATATAAGATACTATGCAATTAATCTCTGGAAAAATACCAGCATATAATTCTACACATACCGCGTTCAAATTTAATTCTTGGAATGATTGTTATACATCGGAGCCTGTGTTCACTTGTCGGTCACTTTAATAATAACGCCAGAATATTCTCTATCCCCGACAAGAAATCCTAAACATTTAACTACGGTAGTTAGTTTAATCAGGGTAAGGTGTAGCATGTGAGATAAATGAAGCGTTTTCAGATTAGCAGTAAAATGTTATTTTTATCAAAAGCCATCCATATGATATACTCATCTATCATATAAAATCTAGTTGTGTCGGATATATCCTGTTAAAACCATAAGTTATCATAGGCAGCTCGAATATTTAATATGGATTTAAGTTGGGATACAGTGGCGGACTCCGAAAGTGTTGTAAAGTTATGCACTCCGTGGTTTCCTGCTCCGCTGTGGACAGCTGATCCGTTAATGTGAGTTTTACCGGGGTATAAACGCCACTCCCTTTGATCCCAAAATAACTGATAAGAGGTGGCGTGAATCTGCCGATTTATCGTGCATAAGCAATTGCCATCCCCCTTATGACTCACGTCCATCAAAATTCGTCTGTGTTGCAAAGCTAGCATTGAAAACCCTTTAAGGTAAAATATAAAAGCGAAGATGAATATATGTTACAATTTACATCAAGTATATTGTCATAGACTTTGGGATAGAATTAGTAGTTAGCTATTGGCGAAATTATAGCAACTTAACATGATTTGCTAAGCGTCTCAGTCTGGGGAAGGACATGAGCTATGGTATCGACAATACCAGGAATCGCATGTGGTGAATTTGCAAAGGTTAATATTTGTCGCCACCTGGGATGTATAAGTTTAGTCAGGGTCGTTCATCAGGTCTGTTTGCAAGATATATTTAAAATATAGAGTTATATCTGGCCGCGTGTCAGGGAACACGATTTAATTTTCGATAAGAACCAACGTGCCCATGACGTCAACGGAACCGCGTTAATCTAATCATTGACTATGGTCTTCACTCGCATTTGTGCTTCTTCTGTAGCACATAGTTATGTCCGGGGGTTATTTTAAATATACTACTAGAACTATCTTTGATTATATATCGACGACCACGAATAAGAATAAGACTAACAAGTGTGACGTCACATCGCTGATTATGACGAGATCATTATGTAGCCCCATAAAATAAAGTTATTCATGTTGTTGGGTCCAGTGTGGGGGTTTTCGCATCTTTGCGGGGCGCAACATGGGGTCGCACGGGATAATAACGGCATCACTTTGTAGCCTGATATATCCGGTGTCTAATAGTTCCGTTAGCAAAGCGATGTGGACGCTCTAGTGAGTGCTCTATCGACTGACCTCTATTTCACTGTCAAATTCGATTGATTTAATTATAAAGCATATAAATTCACGTCAGAAATTTCCATATTGTAGCTCAAAACGCTATGATATTCTTGTTATTTTACTTGCAGACCCAGCACAAATGCCAGAGCTATTCTAGTCAATGTTCACATAGCTTGTGGTGGAATAATTCATCACTCCCCTATGTATTTGCGTATTCATCGGTTAATATCTTCATGGTACTGTATTGATATTATTGATGGCACAATAAGTCCTTAAGCTTGATAGCCATGCATAAATCAACACTAAATGAGAAAGTTCATAATATCAGGTTACTTTATTTCAGACATGCTGACAAGAGTGCAAAAATATGGAGATAATTGAAAAAGAATGTGCAAGATGTTGCAACAGCTTGATGGTGGTTGTCGAGCCTTGTTCTGTAGACCTTGGTTGCATAGTGAATAGAGAACAAACAACCTTGATGTTACTTGCCAATTTCAGTCAGCTTCTTGTCAAACCTGTAATCAAATACATTTCTGACATTGTTTGCAAAAAATACAACTAGATATAAAACATTCAATTGAGAGGTCAATATACCTTGGATCTCTTCATCTTTTGGCATTAATTTCAATTTAAAGTAATGACTAGAGGACAATTAATCACTATTATGGTTTGATAAAGTATTTAACGACACACCAGGGTTAAACACTAATTCATAATTTTTTCATAAATAACTCGGCGAAGGTCATGCAAGGCAGATTTTTAGTCTGCAGGGTACAATTGTCACAGGTAGGTCTTTGTGTAATTTGGGCCATCAAAAGTTTACAAACAGACAGGTACTTAGTAAACTCTGCTGAACAGAAGAGCTAAAAACTGTTTATGATAGTTACATACATGGTGAGCTTAGCTGTGATCCTCAGGGTTGTGTCTGCATCATCTGAGTCTAGCAGCCCAGACTGGAAATTCAATAAGCCAAGAAACAGGCAATGAAAGTGATATTGGGGCAGCCCTCATCTCCTGCCACAGTTGTGGATTAGTCTGCGTCCCAGACTCTAGGGATTCCGCTATGCTTCTCGCCCTAGAGACTATTAAATATCAGTAACATGTAAACAGCGCCCACAGGCTTCAGGCTAGGGGACCTTGACTTGTTGTGGATACTCAAGAATCTTTCCACTGCGACTGGTAGGGAAATATGAATTGATCACACATATCTTATTTCATTTGTTAATCAATTTTTAAGATATATCACAAATTACCTTGCCCAACTTTAAGGATGTGTGTATATCAGTGGAAGTGACAAATGCCTGCACTTAAATCTGTGCCTCAAGTGATAGGCACTGCAGTTGGTCAAGCTACCTTGCTATAACTCCTCGCTTGTTAAGGGTCAGTGGCCAGAAGCCATTCTTCAAAAGATTTGTGAGGTCCCTCTCTTCAATGCTGCAACACCTGAGTGGGTGCACCCTGCATAGCTGTTATATGCACAAATAAGATATGCATGTACATATACTTAACATTTTTAACCTCAGTTATTGTATTACCATAATATTTATATCAAATCGATGAACCATTCATATGCATTTTTGCTGTGTCAGGTTCAATCAATGTGTGAAAGAAAGCAATGGTTAGGTGCTTGGCTTATTTCGGTTAACTCACTTAAATATTAGTAAAGATGATGGTGCGTCCGGGGATTCATGAGGATCCTTGATTTTCTTCGAACCCGGGAGATCAGCAGTGATAAAATGGTTGCCCTAAATAGAGTAACACAATACAAAAAGGACCACAAGTAACTGTCAGCAATAGTTATTTCTTCATTAATAATACATACAGCAGTGGCGCCATACCTGCCACTCATGAATGGGTGTTCAATGCGCCATAGTAGAGTCATATTGCAGACAGGCAATCAGGACAACGATAGGGTGCATATGTACTGTCACAGTACCAGCAGTGAGTGTTGTTATTATATGGTGCTCCCTGTCTGCTATCAATCAACTATTTATGATTGCAACCATTACAACAATATCGCTTACAGCTACAGGGTGAAACATTAACCATCACCTGATTGTCCCTGGCAAGTAGGGTAGCCATCGGACAAGTGAAGCTGCCATCTAACTTGTACAATGGGACAAGTCATTTTTTATATTCAAATTTGTTTTAAACAAAGTATATTAAGATCGATCAGCAATACCTGGGAACGTGGGTTCGGTTTACCAAAAAAGAAAACCTAAATTGTCTGTTTGCGACATCAACGGCTAAACTAACTGCATTGCAAGACTCACAGGGTGATCGGCGATTCCAGTAAATTCCTTGTTAGTCATATTTTCAATCGGACTAGTAAAAATTAGCAGGACTTGATTGAAAAACATGAGGAGATGTTAACTAAGTGTTGTTTTACTTACGTCCATATCAGGAACTAAAAAAAATCATGCTAAAATTCCACTTGCTGCAGTAATTTACAAGCATAGGATGAGCACTCTGGTAGTCTAACTCCCCGGTCTCCAAGGTGTTATTTTAACAGCTATGCTAGCTCAATTATCGGTGCAATATAAAAAAGAAGCTGCGGCGATTAAACATACAGGGCATGAAATTGGCAAATATGTGAATTGGCCCTCAATTTTTGTTCAACTGGCCCTTCAACAAAATGAACTGGCCCTACCAGTATTTAACTGGTCCTCTCAATGGCCTTTTTATTTACAATGCTGAAAGTAGAAGTGAAAAAGCTGAGTGAAGGTGGACTTTTTTCTAATTCATCACAGTTGCAGTCAGGTAAAGGTTTGACAAACTTGTCCATTGTTGTTAAACTTGGGAAAAATATTTTGCGTGAAGTATCAAATCAGAGACTTGTAATGCCGGGAACATTTGACACTCATTTGCACTTGACATAGACTGACCAATAAAAACGAGTTATACAAATTCATTGATAATCGTGTGCTTTCGTCAATACACAAATAACTGAAGTACTCTGGATAAAAGCTGAGGTCATGTCAATTGGGTCAGTTCACAATTTCAAACAATCGCGCTATTGTCAACATGTTTATCTTTTGACGTCGAGCATGGTAACAGAAAAGTTATCGGCCTGGCGGACGACAAATGTGACAAATGAGTCCGTGGAATATACTTTTATAACCAATTTCGTGCCCTGACATACTAACTTTGTTAAAAATAAACGTCAGAATTTTACGTTCTAACAAAGGGCAACAACATTGCTGGAAAACGATGAATTAATCAGTTGTATAATATAAATAACGATGCTAGATTTAATACCGCTGCTTTATTAAAACACAAAACCTGTCCTTAAATATAGCAATGAGGTAAAATCTACGCGGATGTATAATTATGCTAATGCTAACCTGACAAACCGCATAATGACAATGTGTATCCTGTTAGGGTTTTCTAGCCATGAAAGTTTTGTCAGATATGGTGACCAATTTATTGCCAGTCGACCCAAACTAAAGAACAAAAGCCATTTATGAGTCAACCTCAGTTGACCCTCTGCTAGTGCAGATTGAGGAAGAGACCATCCCACTACCAACTACCTGCTTTATTTGAAGGTACTCGAGCAAGAAGAGTAAATAAATGTCAGCTGATAAAAGTGGCAACACAGCATTACTGCATTATTATGTGACGGTAACCAATAAATATATAGGACTAATTTTTTCATTAAGCTTAATCAACCTCATCCAACGGGGCTTAGGCCTGCGACCTACACACACCATCGCCCCCTAGTCCTTACCCACACGGGCCACAGCACTCGCCTGAAATTATCAAGCCACTGTTATATTATCGCTCATATCAATACAAAGTGTATTTCTCTGGCTTCACCTACATGCAAGAGACCAACACGCAATGAGTATATATGAAACAATGCGAGTAAGGTACCTGTCATATACCATGAATATTCTCTGAATTATAACTCGTACAGTCCATTAAAACAGACACTGCATTGCGTCACACGTGATATGCGACAGGCTTGTTGATCATTAAACTAGCTCGATAACGGTGCTTCCGCGGCGAACCGCCCTGAAAAGTCGAAGGGGTTTGGATCAATGATGCTTTTTAAAAATGTACCCATCACTGAAACTTCACTAGGCTAACGTCATCCCCGTCCAAGAACCTAAGCAACGAGCTTCTGAATATGATTCAAACATGTAATATCTAAAAACTTGATAGCTAAGTTATGGGAATCGTATATCAAGAGTTAATGACTTTGTGTTGGCCTGAATCAATCCATTATACTCCAATTCATCCCAGAATGCTCTTTCTATAATCGTTTCGTAATTCAATTATAAATAAATAATTATTGACCACATCCCATATTTTTAAAATTTATTACTGATATTGGCGTAGCGCTATACCGGTCTTGCATGTCTTTGGTTGCATTTCGACCTGCAACGCTGATTGGCGAATGCAGGTATCTCACATGGTACGATAAGACCAGCTGCAATGTCTATTAGCATAAGCAGTTGGAGACCTGCACACGCTACTTGGCATTGCAGGTTTCAGAATCGGGTGCGAGTGCCATGTAAATATCGTTTTTTGTATCAAGTTATTCCATCTGAGATGTGGAAATGCAGCCCAATGTTAACTGCGCTTTTTTTAGGAAGCTGATATCAGTTCCCTTTTCTAAATATTCAAACAACGCACACGTGCCACCACATCTCGTGTATATGTGAGAGAACTAGTGTTTAATGAGTTGCATCTTGTGCTGCTAGACCAATGCTTTAATATTGTAACAACATAACTTGGTAAATATCTTGAATCATTGATTGTGTTATATCCTTTGCTCACTGCTACTTGGAGCCAGATTTCTTGCTTCAAAAGTTTTATGTTCAAACCGACGTTATATATAATCCTCCAGTTTCAAATTCGGCACCATCACCCTATTGTGGCACAATATGTGTGCAAATGATGATTGTCATGGATAATTACCCTAAATAATTTATAGTTACTATTATGTAGGAAAAAAAAGGGGACGCTTACAATGAAAACGACATACGGTATTCTAGCGCACAACCACGAAGCAGATGGTAGATTAAATTACAAAAGCAATGCAGGATAGCTTTGGCGATGTCGTGAGACCTTTGTATCGATGGTTCTTATTCCTAGCGCTGAGACATATTTGCAGTTTTTACACTAAACGTATAATGTGTCGGTCCGTTCAGATACACTGTATGTGGTGATAATTAAATGGATTATGTGTAATTATTGCCGGCGTCACTAATGCAGCATTAAACCATAAACTATATTGTACCTCTGTTTTTCATTTCGTTTATTTACGCAGAAAAATATTTAAATTCGACAAAGTGAATGATCAGAGGTTGCAACCTTGAGAGACAACACGAGGAGATGGTAGATCATGTGGTCCAATATATTGAATGAGATATTTTGCATTGTTTCTTAAAACAGCGCAACATTTCCACATATAGGATGGAGCAACCTGTTACAAACACACAAAACACATTTACACGCGTATTTGCATGACACTCGATCTAAAAGACAGATCTTTGCCGGGCAGTTTTTGATATATATTCTACTTAACAGAAGTGTTCATGCATATTGATGCGTTTAGAAAGTATGTTTGGTATTTGTCACCATCATCATTAGTCAATGCTTGTGCCTTGTTGTGTTCGCGATAGCCAGAGCAAAGTAATTAAAACCAAAATGGATGGGCATAATATCCCGACTTTGTACCCCACTAATGAAACACGACCAATGCTTCTAACTCATAGCGATAGCAGACGTTTGCGTTTCAAAAGACATAAAAGTTTGATCATTAATCTTACTACTACGAAGCAGGGTACATGAACAGGCGGTGACTGATATGGAACATGCCATGCATCATACTTACCGAACGCATATATATTTAAATTACGGCCGCAAGTTATCTATCTGTAAATATCCAAAAACATGATATTGCATGATAATGTGAGCGAAAGGTGAATATAACCGATGACCTTGCGATATAAATCTCCTACCATATCATGCGCACCAAACCTATGCCGTGTCGCTTGTAGTCGATGAATGTCTAGTTATTACTCTGTCTTGTCGTAAACTGTATGTGGTGAGGTTAAGCACGATACACACTAGAGAAGGATGGATGATGAACACGCACTCCAGGCGTAGGCTTTAAATGAAACGTAAGCGTAAATCCTTAGCTCAGACTTATGAATTTTTGATGGATCTTTTTGGCTAAATTTCAAATTCGGAGCATGGAGAAGCCTACACATTGCTTAGGCCGGACGGGATATTTTGACGATAAGTTTAGGGAGTCGTGCATGAGGCGAGGGGAGGGTTGTAGGCGACAGGTGTATCACTTAAGGATCTGGTAAGCTAAGGTGTATAATTGAGATCAGCCCTGGGAGGTTACACTGTTAAACTGATGGCGTAATGGTGCACTTCATTATGACAGTTAATTTTGCACTGAACACATCCCTCCCTTAAACTAATTACAGTTTGCTTTTTAATTGCTGGTCAAATATTCACTTTTTTGAACCAATATTTAATTAATTTTATTTTACAATTCTGCTCACCATGTTACTGCGGGTAATTAAGTCATTTTGGCTAGGGTGTTCGGGGCTTATTTAGCCAAGATCAAATGTGTTAGTTTCATAAATGCGCTCTTAAAAATCTTACTTTGATTATGCGTGGTTGTGTTTTGGGATGAAGTGGTACTTCGGGGACTATAGTTTTTTGCAAAAAATCAAGCTTGCTTGTGTAACATTGAGTTTTTACATTTGAGTCGTGGTCGACCGTTTATTTTTACTGCAATCAACCACTCGTACCGTATGTTGATGCATGCATGTTAATGTCATGTCTACATTGACCGGCTACTAATAAAATGAGGACAAATATTACACTAAAGGATATGTAAAGCGAAAACCTAGCACGTTTTTCATGTCGTCATTGTAATTGCACAATTTAATTGAAATGTTGGTATATAACCTTTGTAATGCCATCTCATATACTATTAGCGTCGAATCCACTGAATAGATCGATTGCCATATACAAAAATCGTCATTTATAACTACAGGGATGAATTCTATTTTTGTTTAACATTCGTTGATGACGCTTAATAAACCTGTCCTGATTGAGAGAAAATAGACAACTCTTTTGTATCCGAGTATATTTGTTAAGGTGGTACTGCAATATGACTTTGAGGCTGTGCCTTTGTAACGATGTATCAAATGCCTCACATATTACAATTATGCAGGGAAAACAAGGCAATATAATTAATCCGATGCTGAAATCATGCAAATTGCAACAAAGAATTGAAATAAACTGCCCCCCAAAAGTGCAGCGTATTGATACCAGCTGCAGCAATCAAATCAAACTATACTTATATTTATTATCTTGCAGTAGTAGTCGCAAATACCTCCGTAATTTTCAAGTGACTCAAATGGACAATTTATCTCGAGTTAAGGCCCGAAATATTAACATCTGACCATTGCTTTTCTTAGAGCTTGTAATTCATGCTGCTATGCTGAATATATTTTGGACACCACTTTATCAGCATATCCGCAAATAGCAATAGGCTAATGCACTATATTCCTATCATTACAATGGGCTACCTATTTTACGTCGGATCAATTAAAGGCTTCACTCTGCGATTCCGTACAGTAGTTTTGTAATGGCCGGATGTCTCGCCGTTTCCATACGCTTGAGCTCCTAGATAAGCTTTCTTGGACCGCTTACCAGTCACACCTAAATGTTTCAATCGGCATTTCCGTGTTCTGCACTTGAGATTGTCATTATTTCGTAAACTCTGCTTATTGACTTACGCATATGTGAAACCGGCAAGAAAGTGTTTACTGCAGCTGCCTAAGGTGGGAAATAGCGGTGATCATTTGACCTTATTTAATTTCACTTTTTATTTTATAGCATCTGATCATTTTAAGTAGTCATACAACCAACAGGCACTGAATGAGTCGAAGGCCTATTCGTACGTATCCAATTTGGTGTTTAAAGCATATAAATGGCAATTATCCTCTGCAAACGATGCGCTGCTTCCAAACGTGGTTAAGTGATGTTACCTTCATCTTAAAGGCGTCAGATCATGCAACTTGTCAAAACTCCAGACATGTCTCGGTAGTTCGTGTCCGCCTTCACGTGAACTTAACTATCGTAAATAACTTCATCAATATCAATATGCGCGCTGAGTATTGCAGCAAATTGCAACTGTACTAATATTGACGGCTTGACATAAATTCAATAAACATGTTGTTTTCTTTTGCAGGTAATGTTAGAATGTGCTTTATGGCCGTAATCAGGCTGGAATCTGTATGCGTAACTTGCAGTTAACGTGCTGCAAATCTTTAGCTGAAATTTCATCATACCCGGCAGCTGGCCTACATCGCCTCAGGTAACCTTGCGGATATGAATTGTACTGTACTTGGCTTAGCAAGCATGTAACATATGCCTTCTCTCGAATGAATGTAAAAGACCGACTGTCCAAAATGGTTTAACTTACAATTGATGTTTAATTAGTTGGAAACGATGTTTAGTTTGTCATGAAAATGCCATAAAAATGAATAGGTATTCGACACCACGCTTTCTTAGCATGAAATGTTGCATGCTTTACAGGCCAGTTGTAATTTTGAGATTGACAATGGCAAGAACCAAATTGAATGACAAAACCCGGCACCGTGATTGACTATCGAGTCAAAGAGAGGCGGATGTATTTTTAAGGTATCGATTCTTGAGATTAACCGGAGATATGAATATGACGTAGAACACTTATCCATGGACGCGATCTAAAGATATTAGTCAATTAATTTAACCGCCTCATTCAACGTCTGCTGAGCAAATGTATGCATGCTGTACATGGTAGTGAAAAAAAAAGAAACTTCATCACAATATGGCTCCCTATTGTTATGTTTCTTCATCAGAGGTATCGCATGCAATAGGTCATCGATTCATTCGTACACTACAGAAGCATATAAATGAATGATGGAAGATACACCAGGCCCAATCCAAATAAGAGCGTCTGTAGTCTGGTGCCACAATGAGAGCAACAATACATTAAAAAATTAGCCAAATACTTGTAATTGGTAGTAACTTCAGGCCACAAAGAAATGTATTGCGGATCATAGAACATATTAAAGAATTAATTGAGATTATAGAAGCTGCATATTGCGATATAATGTCAACATTGATATAAATGACACATATTTAGATGCAAACCTATGGGCGCCATTGTGCAATCACAACAATAAATGCTAGACAATTATGTTTGCCTCTCTTTGTTCTTGTCAGTTACTGCTGCGTGTAATCGGATTATAGTTTATTCAAGTCAGACAGACACGTAAAAGATGCTTACGGAAATCGAACAAAAACCATCGGCATTAATAGTGCGCAATAAAATAAGCCCGTACAAATTTGGAACGTTGCATTAGATGCTCACCGAGTCAAAGTAATAATTAGATCAATAAAGAAGCATAAAATTCCGTTTTAGGTGTAATCAAACCTAACGAAATTACCATTTTAAATTCACACACCATAATAAACATCCTAAGCAAACGATGCTCCAGGCGGGTGAATATTGTTAGCGTTTTTCGTAAAGTGCAGTGTACGTATTCCGTCAATACACCGTGTAAGTCTGGGGATTTTAATCCACCTCCACATGAATAACACTACCACCAAATAACACCATCAGAACCAATATGCTAGCTGGCTATTACCATATGAAGTTGCAAGTTAATGACAAGGAAGAGCGACCGTACTAAATTGATTGCTTGGCATAATTTCAATATATGTGCTCAATTGTTTTTCCTATGGAGGTACTAATATTCCCACCCTAGCCCCGTTGAGTTTCTCGTTTGTGTGCACTGTAATTCATTAGTAAATGATACCGCTTATTTTTGTCCAGTGCGAATCGATTAATCTTGTCCGAAAGCGATTTTTATTTCGCCATGTACAATCGCTGCTTATTATAAAATACATTACATCGACTTCGGCAATAAGCAGTTTCATATTAACCTGTTTATAACCATGCCGAAATTTGGAATTACTGGATTAACAACATTATCCATTCTTCGTCTAGAATAACATTAGCTATGCACAGCTCAACTTCTAGTAAAGGTTTTGTATTCGCATCACGGAAAGATATGCTATCACAATAAATACACCATACAGCGCTGCAGTAAAAACAAAACTGTCGAGGCAAATTTGTGTATAAATCCCGAGTGCATTGTTACACTGCCTTAGGGGGGAAGTCACGATCATTTAAAATGAAGTGACACAACATTGGATGTTAAAGCCGGGCATCGAAATGAGCATTTAGTCTGAGTGCGGCCGTGTATTGCGATTGTATAGATATAAAGGTGATCATGGCACATTAAAGATGGCGCCGTTATGAAAGCATTCGGCATGCACACTATACAAATACTCTCATCTATGCAATTATATCAATTTGTTTATTGCTCGTATGTGAACGCCGTATATAGATGTAGGGAATACCAAACAGCTGCTGCTTTCACACCAGATATATAATTGCATTTGTTATTGCTGAACAAATGCCTGTGCAGGACTACCTTTGAAGCGACATTCGCAGATTTCCATTAAACCAAACTCCTTCAAACAGACCCAAAGAGTAGGTACTTTATTAATGTGTAATGAAATAATTTCATTGGATAGCTAACGACTGCAAACATATTTTAGGGAACGCACAATGAATGTCTATTGAGTCAATTACATTTGTGGGGCTGGTTGAAACATTCTACGGTTCTAAATGTTTTTTCTAGTTGCCCTTATCGTGCTTTATCAGATATATACCAACTGTGCGTATAAATTGCCATGTTTGCCATGGCATTAGTCTTACAGACGAACAGGACAATTAATCACAGTATTACACCCAATTGTTGCATTTCGTCAACATCCATGCGTCTCGCAATCAAACTAGAAAACTTGTTAGGGTTCTATGTCAGTCGTACTTTAGTACATTCTGGATCTCATGCTGCTGGCATTAAATGGATCAGTTTTCTCAAAGAACATCACCTCCTCGATTGTTTTCTGTCATTCGGTATGTTTTGGAACGTGGCAAGGTAGGCGAATCCATATTCACACTGCTATGTTGGTTTGGTAGCTTGTATGACTAGTATCTCCTTGTAAGTCTATAGACGGGCTGGACTATGGATGCATCATACTAAGTGTGTGGTCTGTGGTAAATCACCAGTCGTGGGTAATTAATTTGCTGTGTGGATTATAATTCATCGGATCATTGTTCTCTATGCCATTCATGCATTACACACATGTAGCCAAGTAAATTTTGCTCGATATGCTTATATGCTACAACCTCTTAGTTACCTAACGTAATCCGGTATTATTGAAAGTATCCGTTAACAATGATGCAAACACAAGTATCATCGAGCTCTGGGTATTCCCAATATTTCAATTAAATGCGAATTTGTAGCTTCAAGTGAATGCTCAAACAGCTCAACATATGATGCAACGCTTATATCCGACGCTTTTACACAACGCTTATACCCATTGCTTATTCACAACACATATACCCAACGCTTATACACAAATAAAGGTATGCGATAATAACTCGTACATTTGAAATAACTTTAAGCTCTATTGTTTTATTGCACAGTGAGAACATACAAACAAATGAAGATTTATTAAAAGACTATTATTTGATGGACGCTTATTGCTTGCGCCGTGCATCAACAGATAGATGCTAGCCATGTTCAACGGTACCGATTCTGAGTTACTTTATTTGCTGTCATGTCACAAAGTAGCAATATTAGGAAGTGCGGAATGACCCTTGGTCTGATTACACACGACTACGGAACGGTGTATGATCCCGGCCGTTTTGTAGCGCAAATATGTGAACAACCCTATTGTTCTAAGTGCCAACAAGCCTGATCCTAAAAATATATACATCCTCGCGAAACTGAATTTGCCGTAAATCGAATTGTGCAGCTAAGC
The DNA here is from genome assembly GCA_034190875.2 of Urechis unicinctus. Taxonomy (NCBI): domain Eukaryota; kingdom Metazoa; phylum Annelida; class Polychaeta; order Xenopneusta; family Urechidae; genus Urechis; species Urechis unicinctus. The sequence goes on from CM067355.1 coordinate 26,728,812, forward strand.
ATGGGACAAACTATGGTGTGTTGAATCAGGCACACGGTTACTCACATTTGATTAGCTGTGTTTGATTAGCTGTGTTTTCTTACGTAACATGTTTCAGATAAACTCACGGATATCCGCTGAATTATTCTGACTAGCGTTTTTGTGATTTACTTACCTGAATTATGAACTGGTAACCAATTTAGCCGAACTTGCTAACCAATAATTTAATATGTTAGGCAGCATGTACCATCTGGATATTTTAACCTTTTTTAGCAGACACAGGTGAAATTCATGTTGATGAAACCTTTCTGGCGTGAAAAGGGGCATCTCTATGTGAAGAGGAGACTAAATGATTAGTGTAGCGTGATATTACCCTGAAAAGACAGAATTGGCAAGCTTATTGCTTTGCTGAATTACAACCAAAGAAATGTTATCGAGTGGATCAACGCAGAGACGATAAGAACTAATTTCATTGAGGGGAATTGAATACTATCACCTTGGATTCAATGTTGATATTAGATCAGTTGAACTAATTGATTGCTTCTATTAAGTCAATCATCTAGCAAGATCGCCAAGAACCCTATTCACGATAGGAAAACAGCAGTATTATTCCAAATAATCAATCAAATATACAAAACAAGAATTTTTGATCTTGACGACATACCGAATTATTTGGTTAACTAGCAACCCAAGTGGCATATTACAAATGTTAGAATATTTAGTTGGCAGGCTGGTTTGTTAGAGGCACACAAAATCGCCAGGGGTAAAAGCATTATCAATGAAATGCTGAATTCTTAAAATACATATTTCCATATTTGAATCGATGTGTCCGCCCCACTCAGTGCAGCTGAATGGAATTTAATATATGTTAGAATAAGAGTAAATCATTGAATAATAACGGAGCCAATTACTTAAGCGGTTTAGAGACAATAGATAAATGTTGCATAAAGTGACAGACAATAATACGAAAACGGAAAGGGTCGGACGCACCATAAAGATATTTTACTACTTCTCCTGTCCTCATTTTCTATTGTGATATTGGAAACATATGAGGTGCAAAAATACCTCTTAAAATGAATGTGAACGGACGTGTATGTTCCTCCTGATATACAGACAAAACTAAATACTTTCATTAGCATTGGTAGTGCATCAAATAAATGTCCACCATTGAGTAGCTTTAGTTTACTAAGGGTTTTTTGATGTAATACGGAATACGTGCTTGCTGTTCTTTTACATAGATAATATGTCACCTGCATCGAATCTTAGGCTGTGTGATAACAACAATTTGTTCATCATAATTCCAAGAATATTTCATGGTTTGACCGTGCACATCCTTTATGTTCCGCATTCGTTAACAGTTATCTTTCACCAAACAATTGGCTGAATATTTTGTGCGTATCAATAGGATTAGGGCGAGGGTTCGGGGTACATTCACCGTTCAAGAATAGCTTCATGGATATTCAGCTACATGTTCGTCTCGGAGAATGCCTGTTGAGACCAGCTGCAATATAAAGCTCTATTGCGTTCCAGGCTCTTTACAGAACGGAGATAGATGGTCCTCCGTCGTTTTCGCTCAATTCAAATGCCATTGGCACAGCTGGGCTACTGGCTCACATGCTTTATCAGTCGCAGTACACACGACATTATCACCTCAGCAGTTTGCTTTCCCGGCAGTGCAGATAACCTTATCTGCACCTGCTGAGTGGAAATACACAATACAGTACTGGTCAATGCGAACCGGTGTTGTTTTTGCATTTGCTATATGACCTTCAGAATAAAGAACAGTACAGATAAAGTTATCCTGTGGTATGGTCGCGAGGTTCACTAATTACGCATGATTATGAATGGGCTTACGTCGATATTCTAGTCCCAATACACGCTTTGTAACTTACGCAAGCTGTGCCCGGGTATGAACTAGCGCTATTCTATCATTTAAAACAGTGATGCTATAATAATACTTTCCACAAATAGAATCGTATGTTATAGATTCAAATTATCAGGTATGCAACCATAAGGCAAGAATCATCATCATGACTTTTATCGTTTTCTCTTACAACACATGTATAAAATGATATTATTTGTTGGATAATGTTTCTTCTCCAAAAGATTCGTATACCTTATGCTAATGCCCGAACAAACGAAGCATAGTGCTGACATCAAATGAGACGCCAATATGTTTCTGTACCTATTGACTCTAGCATTGGATCCAACCTTAGTAAAATATGGCTTCTGTACTCCTCTTATATCTGTTGAAGGTCTTTACAGTGGTTGTTTACCTCGTTTTTCCCCATAATGTAACAACATTGCAAAATTTCGCATTCAAACTGTTGTGGTACATGGTTAACGAAATGCCCCAATATAGCGCTATCTTGTTAATGATAATAAACATACAAACTCTGTTAACATGTCTCGCGCAATAGAAATAGAGCTCTTGTTTAAACGTTAGCACTCATCCCAACTGCCATTTACAAGATAACATTAATATTGGTCTGCGCTAGGATACGGCTTTATCATATTGCAAACCCAGCGCTTATCGTTAACGAACCAGCAATTTACCAATGACAAGGAACATCATGTATAAGAGAATATGTGAGGCTTGAGGCATTAAAATGCATCGACTACTTCTCTCAATCCCTACTGAACTGTGTCTTTATACTAAAAGAAACAGATGACACCCATGAGGCGGCAAATTAAGACAAAAGTGATGCAGTTTTTTGCAAGATGCACGACAGAGCTTAAGTAGTTTATAATGGCCGATGGAACGCATTCTTTCAGTTATTACCTAAGATACATCGGTCGATGTTAGCGTAATCACTGACGTTTGTGACCGAACAATTCTGTTTATGTCGTGTTGCGGTTGCCGCTTGGGTCAGAACAATGCAAATTATTGTGTTTAACGAGTGCCCAATATTAATCACTAGTTCAAACATGTGGCCAAACGCATTTGCTTGCTTGTTTGTTTGGTCTATCTTTGTCGAAGCACTGTCACTGGACCCCGAAATAAATGTTATGATACTTAACTTAAACTTTGTGTGTTTTTATATATACGAGCAAAACATAATTGGTGACATAAGGGCAAATGGGAGGCTGAAATACGACTAAGCACTAAGGTCATTTGGGCTGCTAGAGCAGTTCATTAACAAAGTCCATTAAATCGCGTGTTTTTTATATACAAGCAATGTGCGCATACATTGACTATTTGCGCTTCATTTGGACATACCCTTTATTCTCAATGTGAACTAGACCATGTTGCTTGTACGAAACATAATTGGTGACATACGGGCAAATGGGAAGCTGCACTACGACTATGAGTCAGAACTAAGGTCATTTGGGCTGCTAGAACAGTACATTTATAACAGCGATCATAATATAATATAACTTTTACAATACTAACTGAAGGTGATCAGACTCTCTGACGGATCAAGTGACAAGTCTTATAGCAGCAATACGATTTACGAAGGTAATGTAAGCAGAATAGGACATGTGTTACTATGGTAAACTCACCGTATAGTTGCTACTATAATCATTATTATAGTCGCTAGCATACGCGGCAAACTGAACATTGTTGATTGTGGAGGCACCTAAACTGGGAAGCCTATAGCCCTACCGAAGCGACACTATGGCGATTGATACCAACATATATTCGCCCGTCGACACAGCGTCAAAACCCAGGGCTGACAATTTGTCTCAAGAACGAATATTATGTGTCCTTGCTTGACGAAGCGTAATTCGAAACGCGAGTTAAGTATTGTTTAAGACCCATGTGTTCCAGGCGACAAATATGACGTCGGTTATAAAACCCAGCGTTTCCTGTCAAACAAGAATCAAGGTTGGCAATAAACTGAATCAATGTTTATGTGTATACCAAGAGCAGGGTATGTGCTTTAACGATCTTCGTTACATTAATCAACAGCAATGATGCTATAAAAAGTCGTAAAGCAGTCGTGCCATCAGATATACGCTGTGTTGCGTTCTTGATAACTTGCGGTATACTGGGGTCAGGGTCGGTAACATCCCGAAAATCAAATTGTTTTGGTAAGCAGTGCATCTTTATCACAAAATAAAGTCTACCTTAAATATGCGGGTGGTTTAGGTTATATTCAGCGTTCATTTTCGCTGGAATACTTACCATTTATCAAATATCTATGGGTTTGATGAGTATGATGTTCGGGCTTGTCTGCAAGCATATGAATTCCGGAATCATCGCCGCCAAAACATTGGAGTGACAGCAACTGGTAATTCTTTCTCTCCCATTCCCCCCAGGGTAAATAATCTTGCCTGAAATATGCAGCAAATAAATTGGGCAAAATCGAATAATAATCAATTTATTTTATGTACCGGCAACATCATTAATTTAGCATTTGTCGCTTTATCAGGTATACACAAATACGATCGAGATTTATCTGTAGACAATCAATCGCTGAATATAGACAATAGTTACGTCTTAGCAAAAAAAAGGCTAAGAGATTTATCTGACATCATAATCGGTAGCATGCTAGAATGAGATTAAATATGAGCATTCAAGATTTATTTGTTTACGGACAAGAACAGATATTATTCGCCGAGTACATTCGCCATTCCACCCACCAAGTCAGAATTGTCCTAAATGATGGAGTTGGGGCATTCATTACCATATCGATTCGATATATATTAAAAGCATTGGGCAAAAAGCATATATAAACGTTGGGAAAGTGTGACCTGCCGTTTAGTAAGACAGTAGATTGCGTACCTTTCAAATTAATGGTTATTGAAGGCCAATTGTTTTTACCCGGGAACCGCCATGATTACATTTAAGACACACATGGCTTTAAACAACAGAGAAAACCTGCTTATCTGCAATTTCTGCGCACCTGCAGGGAATGTAATCAGCTTAAGGTAAGACCTCCAGAACTGAATAGAAATGCAAATTATACAGGCTCATCTCATTATTCTCAAATTTGCATACGTCAACCTTTATTTGTTGACATGTAGTAGACGAAAACCATTAAGAAAACCAAACTGCCACCTGTTCTCACAGGTAACGGTTGTTTTCTCATCTCGTACATTCTCTAAAGCAACACGGCACTTGATGGTTGCTTGATTGGTTGTTGATATTTGAAACAGTCATTTAAGAAAATATTTGATTGTAAACTGATGATCAAATAACGTCTGAGTCAGGTCGCACTTTACGGCAGCCTAATGTATCAATCTGGGTGAGAAATAAGCTCACAATACTTTATGACATTGCAAGACCGCTCGGAAGAAAGCCGCGATATACATATATTTGTTTTTTTTATTGAACTCTGACTGCTGTACCCTAAGCCCACAATGCTGTAAATAGCAATAATTAATCTGACTGTCAGCTGGTACCATTATAGTGTTAGTCTCCGGGTAATGATTATTTGCTGTATCACTTTTGCGCAATTAAATGGCAGTGAGTCAACTAACTGAACTTTGCCAAGCGTAGGACAATGTCATAAGCCATTGCTAGCTTTGCTCACAGTGCTTTGTTAGATATGCATACTAAACGGCTATATGGTTTGCCATCGTCAGTTTTCAAAGACTACTTGTGCACTCATCAGTAAAGTGTGTGGCGATCTGCATTTTAAATGAATTCACGTTTGTCATCGAGCAATAATTGATACACGTTAATTACGTGATATGCACAATGAACAATTATTTACAACGTGCAGGAACATATCAATAGAAACAAAAAGGGGAATTGCTTTCATATAATGGAACCTTTAAGGAAAATGGCTAAACATTAATGCAAGTAGATAACTGGTACCAATCCGACGTGATTCGTGCATAAATGTGATAAGTTTGTTTGGGCCTCTTTTGAAAAACAACGACTGATAACCTGCGACAATCTTTATGACCTGTAAAATGAGACTCCTGATATGATACTGCATTGAGTAAAGGTAACTATTTTTTATATCAGTATTTTAGTTTCAGATTCCAACAGCAAGATCTCGAAGATCCATAATAGGGCCCTATATTTAAACTTATCAGCTGTATTTCAATTAAGCCTAGATAGCATGGGTTCTAAGGCAAAGACTTTCATCAGGTTTAAGCCATCCAATAATTTGTAAGAATATGCTAATCAACGTTTCAAATGGTGTTTTGTTCTAGAACGTATCATCGGTGTGATCGAATAATTCTCTAGCTGTCTTAATCAGTACAATGCACATCGGGGGTCCACCCCATAAAATTTAAGATAATCCCATGTAGTTACTTTTATTATGCTCAATTCGCATAATCGAAATAGGTTTTGGTGTTTTGCAATTATTTGCACCAAGCTGTTCTCAGTAGTTGCTCTCTTGTTACCTCAGGCAAGTAGCCCACTAAATGAGACGCTTGAGGCTAATATAGCCCTGCAGCTTACTCCAAATTGAGCAATATATATATATATATATATATATATAGAGATATATATATATATATATATATATAGATATATATATATATATTTTATATATATATATATCTATGAGGGCCACACAGTGTTACTTGAAAATGGGTCTTACTATCATATAGATTGAGAGAGATATATGCTATCTCGTTACTAGAGATTAACATATTGTCCATTTCAAACATATATATTCGAACTCACAACTCTCCACTCTCTCTCTCTCTCTCCTCTCTAATCTATATCTCTATATAGATATTCTCGCTCTCTATTATATCTTATATGGCATATATATATGGAGACCCTATCAGGAGGCTCAAGCTTTAATGAAATGTCCACTTTCCCAAATGAGTTAACGACTGAGCGAATATATTACTCTTGTTTCAAGCTGCTAACGTCTGCGGTCAAACTATGCAATTACGGCGACCGTGTTGGCAAATTAAACTGGTAACAAATAACGTCGTATTAATTGCCGAACAAGTTTGCTAATAGAAATGCTGCAGTACACATCTTAATATTAAATCTGATATCACAGCTGAATATCGAGGCACAAATAATCCGAATTGCCTACTTCCGACAGAACTTTCATGGAGCAGATCAAAAATAAAAAGCAAATCAATTGCTCAATGAATCCGCTATTTGAAGAGTGAGACGACGAAAGGTCTTGGTATTTAGTATGTGGTGTGTCTGCCCCGACTCAGTTGGCCCAACTGTCGTAGGCGCCTTGTATGTTGTAAATTATTAACATTACAAGACTGCGACATGCAGTAATACGCTCCATGAGTTTCATTATTGGGTGCATATTCTGGCTGCTTGTATAGGAACTGACATGATATCCGGGCCATATATCTAGAAATTTGCAATAAACTTCGGCAATGTTCCGTTGATTATACACCGAGGCACTTAGTCACGCCCATCAATCCCGCTCAGTCAAATGCTAGCGATCACAGATATCGGGATATAGATCATACATCAGTAATAACTATATTTGCTCCTCTCATTTGCTGCACCTGTCTAGGTAACAAGTACTTAATGGGGGTGGACAGTGGAGCTCTCCACGGTGGCACTCAGACTTTGCTGAACTGATACATTGCCAACCGTGCATACTATGTGTATCTTTATGGAAATTGTGCGTAATGTGGTCTCCAACCACTCTTGATTATGCTTTCGACTAAAAAGTATAAAAAACAATGACGATTTGTTACTTCTTACGTTTTCCTAAAAATCTTCTTATTGCCAGTTTATCACTGTGGTCATGTATCCGATTTTCTAGTTTGCTTAGTATGGTATTTACTGATACTGATGCATCCTAGTTGGCCAATAAATGCGCGCGGATAAGACCCAAGAGGCTCCTGCAAACACGAAACAGAGTCATAAAGCTGCACTAGCAATAACTAAATGTGATCTACAAGTTTGCTTTCAAGAGCAGATGATTGATCCTCCCGGGCAACTGTTAGGACATACAGGCAAATAACGAGGCTTTCACATTTGGCCCGTTACCAAAATGCAGAGGAACGATTTAATAGCTATTTTCCGTTTTTTCCCTTGTGTCTTTCGTAGCGGACAAATACCACACAAAACCTCTTGTCGCAAATTGTATAGCATCACACAATGATTGGTGTTACCACTACGGCAAACTAACCAAGCATCTTGCTCATAATAGAATGATACGTTATTTTCGCAAAGGGACAAATAAGATGGACATGAAATAAGAATAATGCTATTGTCAAGGCGCATTAGGATCTTTCCCAACCTTTATTAGCTATTATTATCAATCACCTGTTTACGGCATTGGAAGTGGTATAACCTCATGCTTATTGATGCATTTATTAATATTCGTTGCAAAATCTCTTAACCAAATTTGTGTGTGTGCCATGTTGGCAGATTTATCGTCAATGCTTGATTCGTTGACAGAATGTCAATGTGCATAGGAAGTTGCTCATTTTAAAAAGATATGATACGGTCATTTGAAATAAACACGACAATATACATTTATGTATTAAGGCCAAATAGCTAATATATGGGCTGTCCAAAACAGATTGCTAGCGAATACGCCAAATTTAAATTTGACATCGTTTCTCGTTAATAACTCACGCATAATATATTTTTATGCGGTGCTTGGAGAGACGTTATTTTATGAACAAAATTCCATAGAACGGCTAGCGCATGCCATGCATAGTGTGACTCCCAGAAACTTTCCCTATTGCTGGCTCTCAGAATTTTCCAATACCGTCATAAAGCATTTTGACATTGAATTTAATCAACTGCTAATGAACCCGAGGAAACAAAACCGGAGCAGATGGTTTTAATATGTGCTTAGTTTTAATCATACGAAAAATGAGCAGTATAAAACTGGCAAAATTAATAAGGTGGTGCTGGCAGAATTTCGACGGGTGGATTCTGGTCTACGGATTCACGAATTACTATTCGTATTATGCACATGATTTGTTGTATGCATGCCCAAAGGCATTTAAGGTACGGGCAATAACCAAATATATGGAATAAAAACAATGATATTGTCATTTCATAAATCGCTATTGGCCGACATATTAAAATTAATATGCTGCAACGAATTCATAACGCTTAAGTAATCATGAATGTTAATGTTTAGTCGGCATGGTCATTTCAGCCCAAATGGAAATAAATAACCAAATAAGCTTCCTATAGCATTTACATTCAATCCTTCCCTTTGTTTCACTTACATCGCGAATAGAAGACACAAACACACATACAGCGGTCATAATGAATGTGAACAAAATATCCTCTTTGCCTAACTTCTTCTCGTGTACCTAGACATTGAGGGCTATTAACTTAAAATTCACTGTGTCATATCCATAGCACAGTGTTAAATCAATGTCAATAGCTTTGTCCGCATCGGTGTGACGTATCATTTATATGACGTTATCTGTGCATTTCATAGGATGATTTTACAGATAGTAGATTTCTTGTTTTATATATTCTGTTCTCGTTTATCAATTGCATAACACACTAATAAGCTGATGCCTTCTCCCATAGAGATAAGATTTACGCAACCGCAATGGCGTCCATTTTAGCACGGACATGTACCTATGCGCAGCTGATTAGCTCACGTCTTACATCTAATTTGATTTCGTATCATTAGAGTGGTCAGGAAGTTGATTATATATTCACGGAATTAACTTTCAATTTATATTACTCAACAACTGTTTATAACATTGACGCCACTCATCCTGTGGTTGTCTTTAGCAAATCACCAATCCCAAACGATTGCCAAAGCTGCAGGGTATTATATTAAATTGACCACATCGATAATGAGCGGATACGAAGTTCGTTATTTATTACAATGTCATATCAGGACAATGTTTGCACACGACGATGGAGAAAACAGTCAAAAAGTGCCATAGACTACTTATCTGATTCGACTGACTGAAGCCTTAGCATATGGTACTAACAATAACTCCTTCCACGCCTACCTGTCAGCTGGTAATGTTATATTATAAGTTTCAGAGAAAATAATTTTTGTTTTACTCCTATTATTTCTGCTGCGGCGTTAGATACATTCTAATTAATGAGACCAGCTAGGAGTTAAAACATCGATTACTCTTGCCGCATTATTAAATGTTTTTGCAATAGTCCTAGATGATTATAGGAACGTTCATCTATGGGGATTATACTTACGCCCACATCAGTAATGTGTTTGGAAAGCTATAAAACTTATTTGCTATTGGTTCGGCACACCCTCATTTAATGCGACACGTTGCTTGTAATTGTTTGATGTACTGGACACCCTGTAGGACTGAGGCAAGTTGTTATTGATAACATGCAGGTATATCCAAACATAGGTGTGTTAGAAATAATAAAGAAGCAATAGAAAATGTGCTTGACAAAGTGCAAGCCATATATTCGTAGGTTTGATGTGGTGCACGCTTGTATGAATATATATAAATAGAATCGGTTGAGATTACATGCACAACCTACATGCAGTAACGTGATTCTCAGCTCCCATTAGGGAGAAAAAAAATTTAACTTCAGAAAAAAAGGATTTTACTTTTTATTGAGAATATATACTGTTGGTCCTCTAAAGCTTTTCCACGAATGGAGAAGATAATTCATATGTACAAATCCAACATTTCGTGCCCATATATATTGGAGTATATCTACCGAATACCGATATTATTAACATTACATTATGAACCATTAGTGGCGTTTCGCAATATAATTCAATGTTTTAGATGAATAATGAGAAAACGAGTTTTCAGTAATTCAGTTCTGAAAACAATCATATATTTCAATACTTTAAATGTACATATTCAGCAGTCAGGTTTACACATTATATAGACCATTTGGGTCAAAGTATATATGGTTGCAGGGAAGATATTGAGGTTTTCGGGTTATGCCAACAGAATTGGTTAGTTGTTTAATTTGATTTTGTCCTATAATACTCAAAATCTAATGAAACCACTCATGAAAAATAACTAACACTAGACTAACATATATATAAATAAATATGTTTATATATAAATATATATATATATATATATATATATATATGAATATATATACATATGTATATATATATTATATATATATATATATATGTATATATATATATATATATATATATATATATATATATATATATAAATATATATATATATATATATATATATAGGGCGACGATTACGACTACTCGTTGACTCCAACCATTCGTGGACAATTTTTTTAAGTGCTTTTTTGCTGGCATTTATTAATAATTATTAATGCGGCATATATTGATTGATGTAATGAAAATGTTTAATGCAAATAAAAATATGTTTTACAGTTTTTATTCCTAACATATACTTTTTGTCCTCGATCGTCCACCCATGGTCTAGATGCTTAATCATACGCACTTAAACAACCTTTCGTGCCCATATATATTTGCGTATATTAGCGGAATACTGACATTTTGTTATCAATTTCATCCATTATGGATTAGAAATATAATATTTATCATTGATGTGATCATTATGAACGATTAACAGTGTTTTGCAAAATAATTTAATGTTGAATATAGATAAAAATAGAATGAGTTTTCGGTAATAAAATGTTAAAATCAATAAAATGTATATTTCTATATTTATGTAAATATATATATATATATATATATATATATATATATATATATATATATATATATATATATATATATATATATATATATATATATTATACATAATAAAAAATATTAAGATATCAACTCCTTTGAGCTTCAGGAGCTTGGAATAAGGAAAACGAGCTCCATCGGCAATCGGGTTATTTACCGCTTGGACAATTCATGCGGTTGCAGTAAGCTTACCTCAATGGGGAAAGGTATTAACTAATAAGTGTGTTTTGCAATTGAAAAACGAGAGCAGAATATGTAAAACATGAAATCCACAATCTGTAAAATCATCCTATGCAATGCACAGCTACGCCTAACAAATAATGCGTCTAACCGACGCGGACAAAGCTATTGGCATTGATTTGACACCATGCGATAAATGTGACATAGGACATTTTAAGTTAATAGCCCTCAATGTCTAGGTACACGATAGGAACTTCGGCAAAGAGGATGTTTTGTAAACATTTGTTTTTGCCGCTGTATGTGCGATGGTGTCTTCTCTTCGCGTTGCAAGTGAAACAAAAGGCAAAGACTGAATGTGAATACCGTATTAAGTTAATTTGATTATTAATTTCTTCTTCCGCTGAAATGACCATTTCCCATCTGCATTAACATACATGATTACTTAAGCGTTATAAATTAGTTGCAGCATAGTTATTTCAATATGTCGGCCGATAATGATTTATGTAATGACTATATAATTGCATCTAAGACATATATTTGGTTATTTCCCGTAGCTAAAATTCCTTCCGGCATGCTAACAACAAATGATGTGTGTAGAATGTATAATAATTCGCGACGCCGTAGACCAAAATCCTACCATGTAAATTCTGCCAGCACCACTTTATTCATATTGCCAGTTTTATGCTGTTCATTTAGCATGAGCGCGCTTAAATTGCCTATCGCACGGTTATAGGTACTTTGCTGAAATCAATTCATAATGTGATCAATAAACTAAAACCGGTCCAATAACCGTCGCATCTGATCAATTAAGGCCAAAATTTGATAAAATGTCAGTTCAAATTAGCGCACCCGACAAAACGTTGCGGCAGCCATTATCTAGGTCAACCATGCGTGTGAAGTCAGGTAAGGGTGGCCGTTCTCAGAGACGCACGGAGTTCCCCGTTGTTTACATTGTCGGAGTTCGTCTCTCATTTTGGGATTTTGGATCGTTTAAGCCATCTTGTGACCGCCTGAACGCGATGGTTAATAGTTGTTGTGTTAGGGGCTGCCCGCCCGGGACGGCGTGAGCTTGTTCAGGTTTCCTGGTAAGGACCATTTAAAAAACAATGGATTCGCCAGGTACTACGTTCGCGAGACAAATGGCCGGGCCCGGGCAAGTACTTGTTTGTGTGCTCGGTTCATTTCACCGAGGAATGTTTTGAGGAGTCACCAAAACTCAGAGAGAGGTTGGTTGGATACCACGATGTAAGCGGGTTATGAAAGAAGCTGATGTGCCTACTCTTTTTGCGAAGGCCTCTGCTGTCAAGCAATCAAGAAAGGATGGTGAGGCAAGTGAACCCCTCCCACCCCAGCCCAAGAAAAGCTGACCTGCCTTTATCAAGATAGAGAAGCACAGGGTGAGATTTAATGACTTTCTTGTTGTATTAGTATTGAATAATTATCTTGTTAAGTTGATGATATGGTTGCAAGGCAAGTATCATTGTTATGATATAATATGTTGCTTTTTACAGTGCTCTTTCAAGGTGGTGTTTGTTTTTAAATTTGGGAGTCATTAAATTTGTTTACATGTGCTGATATGCCAAATATATGTAGGTCATGTATAATTGGTTCATTGTATCACAGATATCAGAGAATAGGCAACAACAGAAGCTGGGGATCCAGTCTTCAAGCTAAGATATCCCAAGTTTAAGCAGGGGCATATTGTCACTGAAGTAGCAACAAAGGCAACATTTGGTGAATATTTTTACTGATATATAAAATGTAAACAACAACAAATTAAATTACCATGGAGGTATAACTATAAGGTTATAAGCAACAGTGTGGTGTGCAAGCTGTGACTTGATTTCTGTAATCTTTCAAAGTATGTCAAGTGCCTGATGGCTGAGTTCTTGCTGGTTTGCTATGAGCCAACCCTGCCCAAGACAGAAGCACCACCTCCAATGTGTGCAGATGCAATGAGACCAGATCCACGACGAGCCATTGAGGCACACCAGAGTAGGTTCTGCATGAATCAAGACAAGTCGTAGGTGAGTGGAGGGTAGAGGAATCCTTGATAATCTAGTGCTGGGAAGTTATCTCGTATTGTTGTAACAGCGCAGGCCGGTAACGGAACTCTTATCTTTTGTCCAAGATGTCCCCAGCACCAGCGAACAAACTGCCTGTATGCAGTATACCTGTAACGCCTGTAAAATAACCATGTGACATTGTTGATTTAACCATGCTCAAATATTTTTTGTCATACCAGTAACAATAAGTATAATTACATTGTAAATAATGACTGCTAGCCTTGGTACAGATTTATGTGTAAATAATAGAAAACATTGTCACCTTTGTACATCATTATCTGACATGTGCCTGTGCTGTTGTCTGTAGGAGAAATATCCCGCTTGCAAGGCCCAAGGGTTCAAACAGATTGGGCTGAAACCAGGATGCTGGGTTATGCAACCAATGGGAATGAGGCTGTTCTCTATTGAGGTTATGACTCAAGGAATTTTCACATAGCACACAGATTCTTCTACCTCTGTCTGCCATTGGTTGACAGTAGCCATACAAACACCTGTAACATGATGTAATGATGGGAATATTATTGTATGTAATAAAGGATGACATATTCTATGGCAAATATGTTTTAGCCTCTGCATTCATTGAAACTCTGATGTAACACTTACCAGATGATAATATAATACCATAATCTTCACTTCCAGTTATACATTCATTTATGGGCTAACTGACAATCCTATGAGAAAACAGCTGTGGTACTTGCTCTCCTATATATATTCTACCTCAGAATCAATCTACATCAACTTTTAAAAATAATGTAATCAGCCTTTGATAAGGCCTACTTTAAACGAAGATCTCTAACAGCAGTCCGAAATTAGTTTGTTTGCAATTCGTGTAGAGGAGCATTTACATTTACATGGTACGATTTGAAAACATAAACCCCTGCGACCACTTGATTTGAAAAAAAAAACTTTATGGTATCTCATGTCTGCTGTCTGATAATGATATGGAAAAATTATTTGCTGCAAAGCTCTCTTGTATAGTCTACTGTTAGGAATAGAGCTTGCATATGTTGTTTGTGAAATTTATGGATTAACTTCGTTACATGCCAACACATATACGATGAACTGGGGCACAAGCAGAATCAGATATAGCTTACCAAGCATTGATCTGTAGGAGCCTTATGTCCTGGGCAGGATGACCCGCGTAAGACCCAGACACAGCAGTGACATCGCTGGTGTCTTTTTTCTCTCCTCGGATTCGCTCATTTCTGGTTCGAATCTGTAAGGCAAAACTTGCTCTGCCGAAGCAACGACAGTTTGCGAATGACCTGTGCCATACCATGTCTTTTCGTCGCTCTCCTGAAGTGATGAAATAACGAAATTTCCAGCAGCCATTTCTCGCTAATCGTAGTGCAGATTGCGCCTCGCAACAAAAACATTCCCGGACCTGACGTCACGCGGAGGCGATGAATTATTCATGAGCTTGTCGGCTCGATACGCCGATTTCATCTTTAAAGTCGAATTTCGATCAGAAAGCGCGCACTTTAACAATTGACACATCGACAAAATAGGTACATATGGGTTATATTTCCGTTATCTGGCGAAAACAATGATATGATTTTTCGTGCGATAGGCACTTTAACATCAAGTCTATAATACTAAATAATTCATTGCTGTTATTCCACTCTTATAGGAGACGGATACAACTAGAAGATGCTGTCATATGTTTTCAGGGATGCAAGACACAAATGATAGGTTTTTGTTTGTATAACTAAAACTTTGCACATATATGGATAATTAATACAGTGACTCCTCACATCTACTGCTCCATTTTTTTCCACGAGTTCATTTGCAGGCGAATAAATTTAATGACCAAATGCTTTATGACGGTATTAGGAAATTGTCATCGAAGACGTAACTGCGTGTCTTAAAATGTTAATTTTGAGGCACAAGCGGTGAAAGATGTGAGTACGAAATTTATGTTTGAAATGGACAAATATTATTTCTTAGGCACGACACCATATTTCTTCTAAATCAATTGAAAGTAGACGCACTTTCAAATAACAGCAAGTCACCTCCATAGTTAACTACCGTCATGGAACTCCGACAGTATAGTTTATTGCTCCGCTGCTGGTTTGGACACTTATGGACTGGTGCGTCAGCTCCTGGATGACAATAGGCTCAATTGAATGCGTACATATATCCATCACCTACCGTCGCAATAACGCATATAATTTGCAGAAAAACAACCACAAATATAATTGATCACAGCTG
This sequence comes from Urechis unicinctus, assembly GCA_034190875.2. Lineage (NCBI taxonomy): Eukaryota > Metazoa > Annelida > Polychaeta > Xenopneusta > Urechidae > Urechis > Urechis unicinctus. The sequence goes on from CM067355.1 coordinate 26,744,761, forward strand.
AGGTTATTGTAACTGCAGCACCCTGAAGCTATATGTTATTGCCCTGGGAAAACTATCTTCAGCAATTTCCTAAGCATGGAGGAGCCGCATCGGTATCACACAACCTTGTCGTTGATGCGGAATAAATAAACGAAAGTTGTACATGTCGCATCTAGCCAATCAGTCATTCTTTGTCGATTTTCAATGATTTTATCTCACCTGATTGCATCATACCAGATTTAAAGGTGTATATATAGTTATATATATATATATATATATATTTATATATATATATATATATATATTTATTTATATATAAATATATATATATATAAATATATATATATATATAAATACATCATGGATAGGACAGCTGAGGGACAACATTAGCCGTATTGCAGCTATGTTACAGCACACAGATAAACATAATCCCTCGGTCATATTGAATGTGCGTATACCAACGCCCATAAACATTTATATTTGCACACCACATCCAGGAATTCTTGCTGCAGACGACGACAGGTTATTATCTGCGTCAAACACACTTGTCAGCAAACCGATATGCGTGACACAATACGGACATTCAACGACATCAGTTCGCGCACTAGTTCGGCGATATTTGCAAGCCGGGTACTGCTGTCAACAATTAAACAACAGCGACAACACATTTAAGATGGTCAAAAACAAATACATTGACAATGTTATCAATATTCACAAATATCGAAAATGTGTTGATACTTCAGTTAGCACCTTGTTAAAAGGACTAACATATATTATGCTGATCCGTGAACTTAAAATTCTACCTGTGATATCCATATATACACCGTTACCATTATTGAATAACGATCATAACGACAATCTACAAATGTCAATATATTTGCTAATTTATTCTTACTAACATAGCTAACAGTAAAAGTAAAATGCTCTGTTGATATCACAAATACAAAGCAAGGCATAACACCTTCACGTACAACATTTCCACATGCGACAGACACTTTGCATTGCGCAGCAAGAGCAGTAATATCCCCGAGCATACATGCCACCTATGTTATATCAACAACAAATGGCAGCAGCGGATGGTATCTGATGTAAGAATATATGGTTTGTATTTGATTGGGTTTTGTAAAACTGGTCCACTCCTTTTACAACCAAATGCTACAGCTGTAGTTCGGCGGGCAGCTCAAGCAAATATAGCTAGGCGCCACTGGCAACTTGCTCCGTTTGATTTCACAAAATTCCACGTGCATTTTGTTTCGAGGGTGATTTCTTTGTTTATATCCATTACATCACTAACTTGTATGGGCATGCGCTATCTCTTGCCTGCTATCGGCGGGGCAATGTGATATTGTGGTCATTTACAGCGATTTTTTTATCATAGTTGCGGCCATCGTCGCGCCATTGATGTAGAAGATTTGAATTTCGTACAACCCAATGTATTTATTTTAGAAGTTATCCCAAATTGCTCACTGGCAAGTCTTTAAAGGCATGATGTAGCTATCGCATTTTGATTCATAGACACATAGTACATGAAAACAATTACAGTTGCAACTACCGAAAGCCAATTGAGATGTCGGACGTTATGAATATGCTAGGTAGGCAGTTAGACACAGTCAGTATTTTGTTCCTTTATTTGCACACTCGCTAATTTGACTGGATATTAGTATCTATAAAACAGCCATGACAATTTTATGAAAAAGCACAGAAGCTAGAAGTTATCGGCTTTGGTCACGGAGGGCTATCAGTTCCAGCTTCGTGGTCTGAGATTATTAACGTCGGGGCATATTTGCCCTAATCGCTACATCTAAGAACAAATTATGAACATGACTGTACCAACGCTCACACGAGCGATTGGGTCTGATTCTGGATAACATAAATCATGTATAAAAACTGCTGTGAATCAGTTATTTTTACGGCGGTCGGTTCAACCTTTTAGACCAAGTACACCTTCAACGATTTGGGTAACGATTGTTGCTTTGTGCAGTTCAGTGTGGCTCTGTTAATGTGTTATGTTTTATTTTGACATCAGCAATCTATTAAACAAAGTGATATAACGGAATGTATTGGAATACAATATACTACACAATGTACGGTCCGGGCAAGCTTGAACATGAGTCTGTGTACTCTCAAAAAGTAAATTGTTTACCCCGTTTCAAATAAATTCTACCATCATGGTCTCCACATCATGATTAACGGGGACGTTATATATCATGAGTAAGTCTTTGCTGGAAGAATTATTGCTTGCTATTACTACAATGTATGTCTGCTCGACGCCGTAGGGCGTGTTCGGGTAAGAAACATAAGCTCGAAATGATGCACGCATGCTGCTTAAACAGAAAGGGTGTATATTACCACTATGATATGATTGCTACAGAATATTTCGTTGTAAGAAATGAGAACAGATGCAATTTATTCATTCAATTATTCGTCAACTTTGATGTTGAACATCGCAAAATAAGATAACAGCATAGTACATCACGATCGATGGCGTAATATAGTGCATCATAAATTGTAAGGAATATGCATGTTCCATTAGTCATGCATTATCCATTTTGGGAATAATAAACGCAAACAAGTAAATTAACGCTTTTATGAGGTCAACTTTCAATGTGCATCATCAAAGCGAATCAGATGATTAAATGCATACCAGAACACACTCTTACTTAGTTGCGATGCAATGTCTGACATGCAAGTGTTTTCTTACTCAGTGAATCCATCGAAGCCAATGTGCATCACGAGCGCGACTTCAAAATATAACATAGACAGGCAGTTATTTGAAGCAATTGTAACTGCTCCTATATGACAGCTGGTGCAAGACATGTGAACAGCTTGATTTTAGGAACCGAATACATCATTTTACTCGATTTCTGTTGCGAATTAAACTATCCATTGATGTTTTTTTACAAAGAATGATTGTTTTTGTCAACACCGTAATATTTGTATTACAAAGACAAATTATACCCATGATGGCAAGTAACAGTGGTCAGCTTGGCAAACAAAGAAACTGATGACTTGGGATATTTGAACGCACACATGAAAAACCACGGCTTACCGAGAAGCAGCAAACGGCCATCAGCAGAGCCATACCGCCACCATTAAATGTAAAAGTACCTCATTCGGCGCGATATTTAGTACATTGGTAAGTTGTTCCCATTTCCAGTTTGACAGTACTCTCTTGAGCAACTAGATACATTAAGATTTATATTTTTAATGTCTGTGTGTATTGACCGTTGTGGTTCACGTTAATGTCTTTCGTGCGACTTCTCGATTGTGAGTAATTTAACAGCCTCTGATTAACTTATTGGATGACCTTTAAACGTTTTCGTGATAACATGATGGCCATTCTCTACAAGAAATGATTGTGTATAATCTCTACGGAGATCTCAAAAGCAGCAAATCAAGCTGAATGGGCGATGGATATCTCTGAACATAAACATTACCGTATCGTCCATATTCTGTGCCTGTGGTACAAGAAAGATTGTCTATTCCCTCGCATTACACCCGGCGCAAAAACTTTGTCGGCCTTTTTCATTTTTTTTAGTCTAATCTTAGCTAAAAGGAGACTCGGCGTACAATCTTCAAGCCAATTACACTTTAAATGCGCATGATTAGAGTCCGTCCCTTCTTTTGTAACATAATTATCGTGGTTGTTGTTTAGCGCTCCATTGTATCATATTAAGTAAATACCTGATAGTAATGGTATTCCATTATTTCTTTCAAAGTTCAGTGAGAAAATAAGCATTTTGGGATGATACACACTGTCTGGCATGTTTGGTGTGGATTATAATTGAAATGGTCTGCATTCGATCCCAGCCAGGTATGAATAGTCGTAAAAATCTATTAACGCTATTCAATACATTTTGGTTAATGTAATTCGGCATCCGTTGGTTGCGGAAACATCTATTGCTAATCAACCAAGCATGAGTTCCGTCATTTAACGCATAAGAGACACTCGCTAAATTTTACGACTGGATTATACTGTGGAGGGATTGATCGCCGCTGCCGGAATTTGGCGGTATTACGCAAAGAGGACAAATGTATACATGTTCGTTGGAGAGACAACGACCATGCCAAGCTACAACTATGAACTTACCTCATTGTCACTCGGACGTTAAAAGTACAATATAAAATAACCTTGATTTAATTTTGATAAGATGATTATAGCACCGTACTATAACGAACTCTGAATGATTTATGTTACCTACTTGAACTGTGTAATTGGCTCATTATATACCAGCTAAATCCTGCTCATGCCGTTTGGTCGTCGCTGCTGGTAAATGCTCATCATAAAATCTTGATCATGGTACCACGTTACAATGTTTGATACCACGCATCAGTTTCATCAGTATGAACGAAACTGACTGATAGATATATGTCATTCGTGTGAAAAGCCGCATTCGGCTCCAGAGTCATCACGCAAACGATAACCAACGTGATACAGATGCTGCCACTCAATATCATCTTTAAGTCAAACTTTATTGTTATTGGCGAGTAAGAATGAATGATGACAAATCTATCCATTCTTTCAGGATACTTCTTTAGTCCCACACAAACGTTGTGCTAGATAAATGTGACATTTGGCCACTGTTAGAATATGGGATCCACATAACCAAAAGTACACAGTACATATGGTACCGCACGTAACACAATATACTATACCTGATTTCAATCTGCCATTTCCACAATACTTTGTCTGTTCAGGACTTAAGTTATGGCCACTGCAGTTTATAGGACGACAAGAGCCGAGCTTAGTTGCACACCTTATTTACTTTGGCATATATCGGAACGCAGTCAATTAGCAGTGAAACTTATTCTCGAGCATAACAATTACTTTTGAGAATATCCACCACGGTCTGACGGGAGCTATAAGCAACAGCATCGTGTGAAATAAAGTAGATTGATGGTGACAAGATAATTACAGCCAGGTATTATATTGCCATCTGAATGATGTATGTCATCCCCTGGTGCTGCCTTTTTATATATTTTAAAGATGCACCAATATGAAATACCGCACACCACGTGATTGTACTTTGAACTACGCGCCTCCCTCTCCAGGGAAGATGGTCCTAGGGTGGCGGAATTGCCGCCTACTAGACATGCACGAGTTGTTAACATATTATGTATCTCCAAGTTTGATTGACATATATTACTATAATGTTCTTCACGTTGTACCGACACTCTATGTTTCTCCAATTCACATTTATCTTAGCAATGTTGGCAAACGGCACATGCGATCAAGTCCTGTGTTTTTGATTATACTAAATAGGCAAATAAGTGTCTTAATTAAGTCCATATCATGCCGCATCCCCCGCACCTGCGCGCTCTCAGCGCAAGCGAAAATATTAAGGGGTAAAATATGCTCACATGCAAGAATGAATCCGGTGCGTATTGTTGGATCGATGCAATATAGAACAGATATCGTGTTACAATGTTATAGAAAACAGCATAACGTTCTGCTGTATTATGATTGTGCATATGTTGGGGTGTCATAAACCCAATATTGATGTCTGATAGCGCTATGATATGCATGTTATGAATTAAATCTTTTTAGCCAATAGTTCATCATATATATATGATTTGAACAGTTGGATAGACATGGAAAGAGTCCGTAATTTAATGTTTAGCTCATCGTTTGATGCAACGCATTCTTACTAGACTAGACGGCATATTCAAGGCTTGGTAGCACCTCATGATGGAGGCATTTTTACATACATGAATATTGAAGATGTACATAATCGTGGCATAAAACGAATATTGATGGTGTTGAAATCAATTAATTTTGCGATTAATATAATGCTAATTATTGGCAGGCGTGCTGCAATATGTTGGCGTTTTACCTATACAATCAATATAAATGCGAACTCAATTATACAAATATATTAACGCATACGCTATACGCATTCTGGTGTTATTTAGTGAAATAATGTTCTAATACCAATCTTATCATATTTTACATATGATATCCCTAGACAATTTTAATTTTACATTAGTTTCTCTGTTTTACTTACCATTTCGAAAAATGATGGAAAAATAACATGTTAGCAGTCCCACAATAAATGCTTACAACTATGTGATAATAATTTTCAGGCAGTGGAGTTTTCTTGGAAAGGTGCATGGACTTTGAACTAGAAATATGCTCAAATAACCACCGGATTTGTCGAATCTGATCGTTAATATTATCCATGAAGCCCCTAAAGTAACATACATTTTAACAGGCAAAACAAATCATCCTTGACAGTTTGTGGTTCAACAGCTTGTAATGATTGTATGACTGGTTAAAGGTACTGGTGTACGTTCGACAGCCTCTTAAAGGGTATGGTGAATTGTAATACAAACGGTCGGTAGTTATTAAAGGTCAAATATAATGATTTTTTTATTCCTTTTTTCCATAGTTCTATGTTTTAAAAGGGTATCGTAACCAAAATAAGGCGACTGCGGTTTTTTTTTCTTTTAGAAAAATGATTTTTAAATGTACATTTTCCACGTCGAATCAGATAGGATACCGCTCGGTAAAATTCGTGAATTTCCGGACAGTGACGTCATACGGGTTGTTTGCGAGTATTCTTCGCCATCTTCATCCTTCACGGTTGGTTGACAGCGTGTGACTACTCGTCTTTCTTCCCGGTCTGGTGCGTTTCTTGGTGTGGATTATGCCTTATTATTGTTCGGTTGTCGGAACAAAGAGACGTCAGGCGTGAGTTTTTTTCTGTTTCCAAAAGACAGTAAAATGCGCCGCATATGGGTGTCGATAGTCAAGCGTAAACACTGGAGACCGACCCTTACGACATTTCTATGTTCTGATCATTTCGAGAATGGTGCTTATGAGACTGACCCAGAGCTGCTCAAAAGTCTAGGATTTTAGTAAGAAACCTAGGCTCCGAAAAGAAGCTATACCGACTCTCTTTAGCCACGTTGGAGTCGACCCTGACGGACTTCGAAGGTTCCAGACATGTTACTTGTTCAGGTATAACAGTTACAATTTATGACCAGTATATGATGGATTCGTTAATGTCTATTGTACAATCAATTGCCTGTTAATTTCTTTCAGAGCAACCAAGTTAAAAATTCAAATGCTATGGAGTTAGCTGGTCTGAAGCTTGCTTTGAAATCCCTGTCTGAGAATGGCTTGACCGTTGAATCCATCAATAATGACAGACATTTGGGAGTGAAAAAGTACATGAGGGAAGAGCAACCTACAGTCCAACACTGGTTTGATGTGTGGCATATTGCAAAAGATTACTTTCTTTGTGTGACTTAAGCCGACACAACACTCCGTGTAACAATTTAAAGAATATTTAACATGTTAGCATACCGAATTTATATGTTAGCATTGATGACAAACACACACTTATTTGTAAATGAAGGGATCAGGAAGAAAATACTGGCCCAAGGGAGAACAAAAGACTGCAGTGAGTGGGTCAGAAGCATTTCCAATCATATTTAATGGTGAGCATTAAAAAAAAAACTATTTTAAAGATTAAACTCGATTACTATAAACCTATGGTAATGAAAGCTTTACTCCCAGTCGACATGAATAAACAACTCATACCTGCTGACAAGTGGTTGGAGCCTGTATTCGGAGGCACATCGACTGTTAATGGAGTGCAACTAAACATACATCGATTACACATGCGACATCAATAGCAGTAGTATGATTCCCACGCAAATTAAGTTATCCGATTCGTCCAATCGTTTCAGGGGATAATGTGAATTGGCAACGCTTGTTGTGTTTTGCATGAAGTAACAAACCCGTTGTTATGGATAAGCTCATCTCCGCAGTCATTTATGCACCGTGCATCAATAATTGCGAACGCAAACAAGGATCTGTAAGTGATTCCAGCACATTGTAACGTTATGCCTGGTTAAATGTGTACATGCCTCAAGGTTTATCTTACAGAGCCAATTGTTTCCTCCAGGTTATTTTGTAACAGATACTTTGTCGTGAAGCGTTAAGCGTATAACGACATACAGCCAATAATGCAAAAACGTGATGAGTTCGTTTCACCTGCCTGTTTTATGCCCCCTGACTATTATAAAAAATATAGCTCTTAAATACCAATGTGTCATAGCAATGCGACTTAGCAATTGGTAACAAAAATCACTCTCGTGATACTTGTTGATCACTTTTATTATACAGGGATGTAACATGGAGTGCAATTTTCTATCCACATATCATATAGTATTTAAATGGCCATTGCGTAGCGCAGAATGAGTAAGAGTCACCTTGTGCATGGAGCAAACCCTCGTCGGAATCAGTAATATGGCAGTCATTGTTTATAAAACAATATATATCGCACAACAATTAATCGCTAAATTGTAAAGTAAACACTAATAAACCAGAAATGATCTGCAAAACCGTACACTAAGGGATGTCTGCAACTCTGCTGTTTCTGCAACCGGAGCGTTTGCAGTTTGCTCGGGTGACTGCCAGAACCTGATTGGAACTGGCTCTATTGTTTGACAATATTACTCCTTTGTTGGCCTTCTGAGATGGCAGCGTCACAATATCATCATTTTTCAACACTGAGGCTTGCCCATCGCAGCCACCTATAGGTAATGCTGTTGCTGACTTTCGATATTAAATTTACCTTAATCGATTATATTAAGAAGTAACTTATCTTGTGTTAAGTAATTTGTTTTGTGTAATGTTAAATGCACTGAAGTCCCTTTTAGCTTCCATTGCTCCTCTTTGCTATCAATGTGAAACATTTCGATTCATTACAGAGCAAAAATATGATACTCGACAGTAAATGCAGAAAGTGACATTTAGGAAGGCAAAAGTCACATTATATTTTTAAGGTAAGATAGATCGTTATGGTCTCATAATATAATAGATAATTAAAAGTTATCAAACAGTGTTAATATGTGGTAATATTGAACCTTGCATATACGATGCAAATTGTTTATTGCGCCAAACTTCACCGCCAAGCTGTTGCCTGGCACTGATTGAGTTGTCCGTTATTTCTCCGACGTTTTTATTTGCTATGCCATTAGTTTATTTCCAATCCAAACGTACGTACAGCCATTTTGGATGATCTGGACATCAACATGGGAAGTACAAATTCCTGTTTGCTATAATTGCATCAAGCACAAAATATACGCTTATCAAAATGATGGCATCCATGTAGTTTTATCAAATCAAATGCACATTTCCAGGGTTTATGTCAGTCACTCGGAGAATCATTACAATGAACTAGGCGGTTAGCCCTCAGTTATTAACGCCACTCTCTTGAAAGAGTCTCTAAATCTATAACACGAGCACAAGGCAATAATTCAAATGAATTTAAAAGAGAATTTTTTTTTTAACACAGGAACTGCTCTCGGTCGTCATATTGAATAGCAGTCGTTGGCTGGCGCATCTATCGTATCTTCCTTATATGTCGGCAATGCGATGATAAGCTAAGTGCCTCCTGTATTGAAATTATATTCAAATAAGTTTTTTAAGCTATATCAGGAGCAACACATAGCTAAAGAAGATTATCTGAGCGGTGATCTTTCTTGCACTTACTACGCAGATGCTGTATCTAATAAATATGTAACTTTGCTGTTACCTGGAATAATGTCATATTTCATCTTGTTTAGTTAAACAGAGCAAATGACAGCATACTTTGTTATTTTATAACAAGGTAAAAATTGCGAATTCCTTCTTTCCATGCGGGATGTGTAACTGTTGCACAGATGTCTGGCTTTTGTGCGAGAAGATGTAGCGTGAGGTTATATGTGTTTTAATTCTGAAAATGGTTGGTGGTAATCTAGCGAGTTCCAGGTACGTGTAAGGCCCATATATAACAAGGTACAATATCGCTCCACAACTGGACGACCTGAACGAGGCCTTTATTTTTAAAAACTATATCAGCCATATTAGGCGACATTGTATTAGCCGCACCCGTTCAATGATTGTTCTGATAACTAACCAGTTATGATATACCCCCTTTGTTTGCTTCTATAGTTCTTGGAAGTCGTCATATAGAGACATATAATCTATGCATGAGCTTCTTGGCACTGACGTTTTGGACAACCTTTATTTTCAAATAATTCACCAGCACAACCAGTGTCGTTCCCCAGAGCCAGAATTATTTGAGAATATTCAAACCAATTCTTCCACAGCACATGAAGGCTATGATATAATAAAAGGATGACAGTTTGTAACATTTCATTAAAATAGAGGTGCAATATATTTATGGTATAAATGTACAGTAACAAGCTTGGTATGTGAAGCTGTGCAAACTTACCCATTTATAGCGTACGAATCATGTTTCAAGATAAGTAATCATATTAAAACTGCAAATGCAGTATCGGGGATAACTCCTTGACCAGACGGACCAGCTTTTGTTCCTATCCAATCTTCTTGCTTTGTGTGTCATTGTTTTTTATCGGATATGATGTCCTTTATTCATCAAATGGCAGTTGATTTGAAAGAGGGTAATTAATAAACGGTTATACGTATCGGACCCTAATGAACTGCGCTTTTACACGAAGTGTCACACCACAGTGTTACTACTTAATCTACGCATAAATATACATGACAATCATGTAGGAGGTTTTTTGGGCACCGTCAAAACTAATATTCCCAATACCTCATTCAGTAAAATTATTAAATGTTTCATCGACTATCTAATGGTTTAAGAGGAACAGAGAAATGAAGTTTATTTTGTGTAGCTAAATTAAAGGCTGAATTATTCGAGAAATCATTTCAGGTTAGAGCAGGTTTTTTTACTTTTCGAATGGACCATCGACATTTCCCTCATTGAATCGTTACTGTCGCTGTATTGTCCAACAATTTATCTCTTGTCAATAGTTTAACCTATAAATCAACCCCTTTTCCGAACATACAACTCGGCCTGACAATAGGTTATACAGCCTTATTACCTATTCCTTCTGACGCACATGTCAGCAGTTTTATGTCTCTAGGCGGCTGCATCGATAGCAATTGCGACTGCATTCACCTCATGGCTCGCCGGGCTGATCTAGATAAAATTAAGCTGCTGCGAAGAGCAATTCTCCTTGTTTTCACTTCCGGTATAAACAAAACAATTGATCTGTAGACCCATTTATTGTCATACCGCCATCGTCGTTTCAAATGTTCCATTCATCTTCGAACTCTCGCATTCGTGTACATAGCGAGGCACAAGGAACTCAAATAAAATGACTGATTGATCGAAGTACGGAATGTTATCGTTATATTCATGTTTTGCTTATGATTTTCGAGCGATTGTGAAGATAATGAAGCCTTAGTGTTAGATATTATCGGTATCATGTTATCGCTAATATTTACGTTTGAACACGTAGTGATGCTGAATTTATCTGTTCCTGTGTTTCGATGATTAAATAGCTGTTGTATCGGATAGTGTCCTCAAATGTGCGCTTACATTTCGATCGATTCGATCACATACTTATGATAGATTTCTCAATCTCACAGCAATTAATCAAGTCGCACAAGTCTGACAAGAGCGTGTCTATCTCAGAAGGTGGATTTGGTTGATGTTTGTCATTACCTATAGTGAAGATTCTATCCGTACTACAGGTGATGACGAACACCAACAACATCCACCTTCTTCTGTGAAATGTTTCAACAGATATGCATCTTTTCTCGTGTAACTTCATACATATATCTAAAACCTCCCTCTGGTGTTGTTGGTTCTACTAAGATTATGATGTAGCTAAGAAATCCATGATGCAGAGAGATGATCTGAACATTTTCATATTTATTGATTCTCTCCGTTTGCGACAAATCTTAACAAACGTAGTGGGATGTCATCTTCTGATACTTCCTCTTCCCACTGTGCATTTCCAGGAGCTGAAAAATATACAAGTAATTGGATGACTAAAAAAACACGATATCTTGCATATACATGTACAGATTTAACTGGTTTATTTGGGATATCCATTCACCTCATCTGAAGATTTTATTTCTTCAGTATAAGCCCTCAAAAGGTGATTCTGCTGAATGTGGATCAAAACATGTTTTGTTGGGTCAAATTTATGGTCCCACAACCCGTAGGTTGGCATGTGGTTCACCAAAATATAACGTAACCAATACAAGCATGCACTTACAAACTGAAATGTTGGTTTGTTTTGTCATCTGAATCAAATCAAGTTTGTACCAGGTTATAATGTCGTTCCATTCTAATTGTGTTATCATGAAAGAGACATCCATATATGATCAGAGAGCTAATAAAAGTACACATTTACCAATAAGACTACTCAGTTCCGACTGGTCAGCTGAATAAAATAAAGCATACACCTGGTTGCTATTGACCCACTATATGTTATCTGGGCGTTTTGATGATATTGCCAATTCTTGTATGGATAATTAAACAATAAATGCCAGTGGTTCTCTTATCACTCTCCATACCTGCATCACTGTTACTGCGGTCTTTCATGAAACTATTATTCGAGAACAGTTGTTAAATTGGTCATCGTATACCAAACACCTCAAAAACTTTCCACCCAGGTATGTTACAGAGTGACATATTACGTATCATTATGCTATCAGGGGCATTTACGCTGTTAACGTCTGTCATAGACAATCCCGTTCGCCAATGTTTATATTGGCAAATGAGATAAAACTGTTGCCATTGGTTTCAAACAACCACGAAGTAAGATAATCATTGTGAAAGAGCACATATGCTGATCTACGAACTAAATGTAACACTTGGATAAAGCTGGTCTACATTTATTCTTATCCCTGCAAATTATTTTCATACACGCTGACCTATGATGTAAACGGTACTTCCTGTTGGTGCATCTTAAAAATATATAAAAGGGTCAGCGCCAGGGGATGACATACATCATTTAGATGGCAATATAATACCTGAATGAGCAGGATTTGGCTGGTATATAATGAGCCAATTACACAGTTCAAGTAGGTAACATAAATCATTCAGAGTGTGTTCTAATACGGTGCTATGATCATCTTGTCACAATTAAATCAACGTTATTTTACATGGTACTTTTAACGTCCGGGTGACAGGTTCATAGTTGTAGTTTGGCATGGTCATTGTCTCAACAACGAACATGTATGCATCTCGCTTACGGCAGCGGTGGTCAATCCATCCACAGTATACTCTAGTCGTAAATTTTAGCGATTGCTTCTTATGCCTTAAATGACGGAACTCATGCTTGGTTGGTAAGCCATCGATGTTTCCGCAACACACACAAGCCGAAATACGCTTATGAAAACATTGACAGAAATGTATTGAATAGCGTTAGTAGATTATTACGACTTTTCATACCTGGCGGGGATCGAATGCAGATCATTTCAATTATAATCCACACCAAACATACCAGAGAATGTGTACCATCACATAATGCTTATTTTCTAGCTGAACGTTGATATAATTAATGGACTGCTATTTGGTATTTACCTATCATGACACAATGCATTGCTATGCAACGAGCAAGTAAAGTATGTTACACAAGGGATGGACTATAATCGTGCGAATCATGTTTTTAAAAGAGTAATCGGCCTAAACATTGTCTCTGGGCTTCATACAGAATGCCTACTTTTATTCGAAAACAAAACACCGTTTGTATGATTGATGTATCGTTTATATTAGTAATAGTAATATTAATTTGTACGGAATAAGGCTAGAGCCTGAAGGTCGTATTGGTGGGCGGTACAGAGGCTATCAAGGCGTGCCTTGAAAGTGTTGACGGAGGGGGCTGTGGCCACACCCCTGGGGAGAGAGTTCCAGTCGGATACCATTCTCTGACCGAAGAAGTTCGTCCTGCATAGGCGGGTGCTGAGTTGCTTGAAAAACTTGAGGGCATGACCGCGGGTGCCTGGTGCTGGTGCTCGCTCGAAAAAGTCAGATATTAGTAATCGATCGATTTCATGCATTATTTTATATGTCTGAATCATGTCTCCTCGCCGGTGGTGGAGGCTTGGGAGTTTTAGGTGGCATAGCTTATCTGGGTAGCTTAAATCCCTTATCCCGGGTACTAGCTCAGTGGCTCGTCTCTGCACCCTTTCTATCAATTCTTTGTCCGTCTTGAGTAGGGACCCCCACACCGTGTTGCAGGATACTAAATGAGGGCGGACGTTTGCCTTGTGGAGCAGGGGCAGCGAGATTTCATCCAAAACGTAAAACGTCCTCTTGATGACAGCGAGGATGCTGCTGGCCTTCTTCGCCGCTGTGGCAGTCTGCTGGCGAAAGTTGAGATCCACATCGACGATTACCCCGAGGTCGCGTTCATGTTGAACCGGCTCGATTGCGCAAGCGCGGATGTGGTAACTCTAGCCTGGGTTGTTCAGACCAATAGGCAGCACCTTGCATTTGAGGCGGTTGAATGGCAACTGCCATGTGGCGGACCAGCTATCGAGTCGGTCGATGTCGTCTTGTATGCTATCCTGGTCGGCTTGGGATGCAATGGGGTGGCTTATCTTCGAATCATCGGCAAAGAGGCGACAGAAGTTGACGGTGCAGTCTGGGAGGCTGTTAATGAAGATGATGAATAGGACCAGCCCGAGGACCGATCCCTGTGGGATTCCACTCGTCACAGGACGCCATGATGAATTTCATCCATCTTGAAAGAGTGAGTTGGAGAGGCATTTTGATTATCCTCCCAGCATTTAAATCAAAATGATGTGTGTTATGGGTACAAAATAGTGAATTGGACATGAATATTGTTGAACCGCCCAGCATTAAATACCAAATTGATGGGTATTATGCGTGAAAAAGTATATGTTCGAGTTGCAATAAGTTTGTTACTGGCATTTGAACCAGTGCCAGATATTTTTCCAGCTATACGATTGATATGGCAGCTTTTCAAACACTTCCATACCGTTATAAACTGGCTTGTTGCCAAGATTTCAGCAAAGTTATATGTAGTGTTAGAATTCACTAGCGAGGATGTAAATATACTTTTATGCTGTTCCCCACAAAAAACAATGTTAAACTGTACAACAATTATAGAAAAAGCAACCCAATATATTTCTATCGAGTTGGTATGGTATTGGAATTGTTGTTTGGCTTTGAGCGAAATATTGGTGTGAACATAAGCGTAGTTATATCGGAAGCAATATATTTTGGGTAATTGTCAGTGCAGTCAACGGGCTACTGACATGCCTGTGAGCAATTTGGGATAACTTCTGAAATAAATACATTGAGTTTTACAAAATACAAATATCCTACTTCAATGGCGCGACGATGCCCACAACTATGATAAAAAATCGTTGTAAATGACGACAAAATAGCATTGTCCCACCGGTAGCAGGCAAGAGATGGCGCATGCCCATACAAATCGGTGATGTATTAGATATAAACAAAGCAATCAGCCGCAGAACAAAATGCACGAGGAATACTTAAGCGACGAGAGTGATCGTGTGTTTTTCATCGTGGCAAATAGCGGGGAGTAGGATTTTGGAAATGAAACGGAGCAAGTTGCCAATGGTGCCTAGCTGTATTTGTTAGAGCTGCTCGCAAAACCACAGCTGTAGCATTCGGTTGTAAAAGGAGTGGACCAGTTTTACAAAGCCCATTCAAATATAAGCCTATATTCTTACATCAAATACGTGCACTTGCATCATAATTTTCTATTGCCACCAGTGAGCAAACCACGGCTTTAAATTGCGTACTGTAAAACATATTTCTTAGCAGAGAATAAAGTGTTTAATAAAGTAACGGTATTGCTATTGGAATTGCGATGGCTGGTTATTTTTCATATTGCATTTTGATTGTAGTTTGTTTGAATGTTCCGGCATATCCGTTGCATGATTTATACATATGACCCACGCGAAAATGAACACAATGTTCAATCGCAGTATATTGTATCAAAGTAATGTGATAAACTCGGAGAGAGGCGAAACACTTACGTTTTGATGAAGTATGGGCCATTTCTATTAGCTTGGCCGCCGAATAACGTCTTCTGTTGGTATTGTACTGTATCCTAAGCATTGCACCAGGTGTAATAGTAAATATTAACAGGAAATGTGGGATACTATCACAATTTAATCAAACTAGGAGTTGATTTTGTAAGTTTGAAAGCATGTCGTTACCCAGACCGGTTACATGTTGAACCTTTGCATAACGCATAACGCACACATTTTGCATAAGCCCATAAAAACATTCACCGTAGCAACTTATGTCGTAATATGTAGTGATAGAAAACATTACCGAGAATGAAAGTATACTTTTA
Source organism: Urechis unicinctus (assembly GCA_034190875.2). Lineage (NCBI taxonomy): Eukaryota > Metazoa > Annelida > Polychaeta > Xenopneusta > Urechidae > Urechis > Urechis unicinctus. Next base: position 26,760,877 of record CM067355.1, read on the forward strand.
TGCTGTTTAAAAAAACCCACAATGTTAAACTGCACTTTAATTTAAGAAATGCAAACCAATATATTTCTGAAGAGTTAATATGGCATTTGAGTAGTAGCGGGGATGTCATACATGCCAGTGGAAGATTTGTATCACTATTTTGACCGCTCTCCTGTTTTGTGTTTAGCAACCATTAACGACACGAATGATTGGTAGTAAATTGATGGAGCTATGAAGCAAAATGTCATTAACTTAATTATGTGGTGCTTACAACTACAACATGTTCTGCGGTAAAGAGTATAAATAGTATGTTAACGATATATTTTCTGGAATAATGTGTAATTTGTGCATAACATGAAATTCACCTACTAGAAGATCACTTGTTTTAACGCATCGTAGCTATTGCGATATTGCCAGGTGCTCGACTCTATTTTACGCTCTAACGAAGCTTTTGTTAAACAGAAGAGTTTGCACTGACTGCTTAATTAGACACATCGAGTATTGTTTATTTTTACGCCTTATCGGGTATAACATCGGGATTTTTATATCCAAATTTTTTCTTAATACTGTTGAATTAAGATTGTCATAGTGCATTTAATACCAGTGTATATTAGCACTTTAATATCATATCCCGAAACCCGGAACAAATGCATTACAGTTCCCATATATTGGTAAGGTTCGTCACTATATAACAGTTAACCTGTTGTCATATGTAATGCATCCCCACCATTAAAACTGAACGATAGCGTAAAAATATTATATTGAATCGAACTGTTACAATGTTGTTTTTTCAAGTATCAATTCATCTCTAATTGATATGTTTCACTCAATCCCTGTTGTACAACGCTGACCAAGAATTGCATCAAAATCCAGCTGAATCCCAACTGGCTTTCATATTTGAGCTTCATTGCATTAATTTCCGATGCATCTACCGAGAAACAAAAACAAGGATCCTTTGTGCTTAAATCAATCTTCTCGTTGTTAGATAAACACATTTGAACAAAATCGCCATAACTCGCGAATATAACTAATGTAATTGCAGTAAAGGGCGCACAATGAAATAAATACACTCTGGCACTATATTTCCATCATCTTTAGGGGTCAAGACCTCTTACATGTCTCATGAGATCAGTTTGGCAGTGGGCGCAATTAGTATGCTTGTCTGCATGGATGGTCGATATATGGTAGTTGAGTGGTGGGTTGCCTAGGCATAAGTTAGTGTATATGGTTTGTATGTGGATGTCTTGGTGTACTGTTTTTAGTGTAGTGTTAACTTTGGGCTGTATATAGTGGTAGAGCAAGTGTGCGTGTTTGTCCCATGCTGTTTGCCATTACTTCATGATCTGTGTGTGGATTTGTTGGTGTTTGTGTGCTATGTCAGGTGGTGTGTACTGGATGATGGGTAATGTAAGTGATTGTTTGGCAAGTGTGTAGGCTTTTGTGTAACCAGGTATTCCACAATGAGGCAGAATCCAAATGAAAATGATATTGATGTTTTAGCTATGAAGATGTTTATTTGTTTTAATGATTTCTTGGATGTATGGGTTTTTGTTATTCTGTTCTATTGCTTTGATGACTGACAGGGAGTCTGAAAGGTTGGCTATGTTTCTGTTTTCTTGATATGTGTACAGGTGTAGTGCTGCTGATATTGCTTGTGCTTCTGCCTTAACGATTGATTAGTGTTTATGTATTTTGAAGGCTTTGTTGAGGTTTAGTTGTGGGATTGTAAATGCTTCCCCTGTCAGTTCTTTTTATATGGAACCATTCATGTAAATATGTATTGTGTTGGGTGAAAGTTGTCTATGAGTTGTTATGCTTCTGTTTTGTTATTTGTGGGGTTGTCTTTCTGTGTTTTGTCTTCTAATGTGGTGTCTGTAATGGGCTGTGGTGTGTGTCATGGTGGACTAGGATTGGTGTGGGTGATTATTGGTGGTGTTGGGTGTACGGTGCTGAAGTCGTGTGATTGTTTTTGTACTGTCGTGGTGTTAGCTTTGTTTTTGTGTGTGTGCCATGTTTCCTGGAAATTAGTTTGTGTAGGAAAAGAGCGTGCTTGTGCTTTTATCTGATATTTTAGTGTGCTTCCTAGTAACTGTAGGTGTACTGGAGGGTTGCCAAGGTTTACTTGCATGGCTGCTGTTGATGTGTTTCATTGATTTATTGATGATTATGTGTGCTGCGTTTTGTAAAGTGTCAGGTTTCTGAGATTTGATTGTGGTTGGCTGTTATGAGTGCTGGCGCTGCATAGTTGATGAGTTGTTCTATGTTTGCATTGTATATTAATATTTGCGTATGTTTGTTTGCTCCCCATGTTTTCCCGCTTATGTGTTTCATGAGATTAATGTATTTGTGAGCTTTGGTGATAATATATTCTATGTGGTGATTCCATGTGCTGTGTTTGCCAAAAAAAATTCTCAAGAATTTGTGTTTGTTTACATTTCCTAGTTGTGTGTTGTTTAATGTGTACTGAAGTTGTTCTGTTTTGTGGGAGTATCCGAATTTTAATGCTGTGTTGTTTCGAGAGAATGCTATGCCCCATTGTTTTGCCCAGGTATTTATTGTGGTGAGCTCATGTTGCAATGTTTTGTCTAGGTGTGTAGTGGGTTTTCCTGTCTGCCATAGTGCGATGTCGTCTGCAAAAAGTAAAGATTCTTTGGGTAGGGGTATATCGTAAATGTATATGCTAAATAGTGTTGGACTGATAATGCTGCCTTGTGGTACCCCCTGGTCTAAGTTATATTTCTCCCATAAGCTGTTTTGAATTTTGACTTGAATGATTCTGTTGGTTATAAATTATTCTATGAAGTGAAATGTGTTGCTTGAAATGCCTATTTGCGTGAGTTTGGATAATATTGCTTGGGTCCAAATCATGTCGTATGCTTTTGTGATATCTAGAAATATTGCAGATACTGTTTTTTTGTCAATTTTGGCTTTGTTGATGGTGTCCGAAAGTCTGAGAATGTTATCTGTTGTACTTTTATTACACCTAAAACCTGATTGTGTTTATGATATTGTTTTTTTCGAGGTACCACGTGCGTCTATTGTTGATTATTGTTTCAAATGTTTTGCATATGCATGATGTTAGTGCTATTGATCTGTAGGAGGTGGGATGATTTGGATATTTGTATGGTTCTAATAGTGGGATGATGGTGCTCTGTTTCCATTGTGTGGGGTATTTTCAGTGTTGCCAATTTGGTTAATTATTTGTAAAGTTGCTTCTTTGGCTGATAGCGACATGTTTTTAATACAAGAGTAGGTTATGTGATCTGGGCCTGGGATCTCATTTGTTTTTAAATGCGTCGTTGAGTTATTGTATTATTAGTGGTTCGTTTAATGGATGTGGGTGATGTTCGGGTGGATTTTCCAGGAAGTCTTGATGTGTGTTTTCAAATTGGTGTTTGTGGTTGTTAAATGTAGTGTTGTTGTTTCTGTTGCTGCTTGTGTTCTGAATGTGCGATGCTATAAAGTTCGCCTTTTCTTTGTTTTCTGTAATAAGTTGATTGTGTGTGTTGAGTAATGGAGGTATTGTGTGTTTGATGTTTGTGCCTTTGAGTTTTGATACAGTTTTTTGAGATTGGATGAGTTGATTGTATTCCATGTGTTGTGCCAAAAGTCTATTTTGTTTTGTTTTATTAATTTTGTGGTTTTAGCTTGCTGGTGTCTATAATTGATAAAATCGTGTGGTAATTTTGTTCGTTGTGCTTTATTTCGTAGTTTATTTGTTAGTGTTGTTGAATCTGTGCATTCTCTAGTCCACCATGGGTTTCTTTTTCTTTTTAGGTTTGGTGTGATTGTTGGTGTAGTGTCTTTCAATGTGTTGTGTATTGCTGTTTCTAGATTGTTGTATGATGTAATAGGGTCTGTGTTTATGAGTGTTGGGGTGATGTGTTGTTGTGAAAGTTGTTTGTATTTGTTCCAGTTTGTGTTTTTGTAGTCTTGGTAAGGTGTGTCTTGTTGTTGGTTGTTGCTGTTGTCATGTTGTGTTGATAGTTGTAATATGGTGTGGTCGCTGTAGATGTATTCTTGTAAGTTAACCCAGTGAAATTCGCGTGCAATGTCTACTGTGGTGAGTGTGAAATCCAGTGTTGATGTGCATTTGATCCCCATAAATGTGGTGGATTTGTCGTTGAATAATGCGAGGTTGTGAATATCTATGAGTTGTGTGAGTGCGTCCCTTTATTCGTTGTTGTTTGTGTGTCCCTATATTCTATGGTGTGCATTAAAATCCTCCATGATTATAGTGTTTGTTCTGTTAAATAGTGTGTGGTAGTGTTCGATGTTGATTGTGCAGTTTGTGTCGTAAATGTTTAATATGGTGTATAGTGTGTTTTCATGTTTTATGGTTATTGCTAGGTGCTCGATATGTGAATCTACATTAATGATTTGGTGTGGAATACCTGGTTTGATTAGTGTGAGAAGGCCTCCTTTGTCTTTGTTGAGTCTGTCGTGCCTGATTGTTATGTATGTGTTTGGGTCTATTTGTGTGTTGTGGTGTGGTTTTAGGTGTGTTTCTTTAATTTGGTGTTGTGCGTAGTAAAGCCAATGATAATTTTTGGCGGAATTTCTTTAATGGTGTTGTTAAAGGTGAGAACTATTGTGGTGCTTTTTGTGTTATTTCCTAATCTGTTGATTTCTGTGAAGTTTTGTTATGCTAGTTGGTCTGGAAGTTCATCGAAAGTTATTTCAGGGTCTATATAGTGTATGACTGCTTTTATTCTTGTAGATGTTGGTGGGGTGATTGGGGTTTTTTTTACTTGTATTTTATACTGTTCCAGTTTGGTGATTTTTATAGATGTTTTTCTTGAGTTTTGTTGACAGTGATGAGGAGGTGATTGATTCTTGGTACTATTTTTATGATATTTCCGATGTGAGATATGAGGTCCTTTTTGAGTGGTATTGGAATAGGAATTTTGGTTATATTGACTTCTGGTGATGTAATGATATATGTGATGATGTTGGGATCTAAATGATAGGTGGACGTTGGGGTTGGAGGAGTTGTGGAGGCTATTGAAGTGTTTGAAGAAGAGTTGGATATGGATAGTTTTTTTTGCTCTGTACCGCTGTATATTCCATGGTTTTTTTTCTGTGGGTGGTGAATTCTCTCTGATTTGCTTTGCTTTTGTCATACTGATATCTAGAATACATTAAATATTGATGATCAAAAGAAATTGTGCTGACAGAAGAGACAAAAAACAACCCCCAAAACAACAACATTCATGCAAGACAATTAAAGTAGGATAACATGTAATATAGAACAAAGTTGCGCACAAGAACGCAAAGATCGAACATATTCGGCCTCTTGTAGTCAAACAGCGTCTCTCTTGTTCATCATACACCTCTGTCCAAAAAACAATTCTTCGATTCCAAAATGGCCGACGATCTTTGTTTGTATATTTTCGCGCCAAAGCTAATTATGATTCTTTGTCTTTGACAGCTTGGTTCGCTATTTTTACGGCCAGACGTATTTGTAATTTACTGGAGTTAGTCACAGGAGCGAATTTTGCAATACCCTGCATCTTAAGTTGAGGAATACGGCATAGGTTGCCATAGGTTCATAGTAATCGAGTGTCTGTGATCGTTGAAATAGGTTATTTGTAATACTCCCCATTTATGCAATTTGGTTTAGGCCTCTGATGTAATCTGATATGCAGCCTCATTGAAAATATCATTTGCTTCGGGCGCAACGTTAGCATACTGGTTCAAACTGCCATGGTAATTGACAGCTCACTTTACTTTACCTAAGTGTTGCAATACCCTGCACCTTAAGTTAACATTGCTAAGAAAGGGCACTACTAAAAATAGCTTAACAGCTTGCGGTCATTATTAAGGCATGGCGTATTTCCCGAAGTAAGAAAAAGGCTACGCATGTCATAGTTCTAATATATGTGAGCATTGCAGAGGATGTCTGGCTTCTTCAGCATATGTCTATATATCTATATATGTCATATAGCGCCACAGATAAGCCGCCTAACTGTTGTCTCATGCTTAATCACTGATGTAGGCACATTGCTTTAAAATGTTGTATAGAAAATATTCAATGAGAGGACAATGCTATGTGATATGAAAAAACATTTCGCAGAAAATATCGCAGCATCTTTCAGTGAAACTTTTCACTGTCATACGTACATAGTTCTCACGCTCGGTATTGTTGGACAAATACTATAGATACGCGACACAGATTGCCAGGTGTGAGATCCTAGGGGCTGGTGATTAACGCTGACAGTTTATTGCACCGAAATCAAGCTGCTATAAACGATAGCATAGGATGTATTTAACATCAAATAAAGAAAAATGGGTATCGTAGCCTCAAATATCAGTGTGACGCAATGCTTTACTAGCTGGCTTTTACAACTGAGCTTCATTGGATGAATTTTTTATGCATCTTTCGAGGTGAACTACAGCTGGACAAGACATGATATACAAATGTAACTATTGCTATTGCGGACAATGGACACACAAACATTCCAAAAAAAAACTTTACACCATGGACAGATCAGCAGCCCTCGTAGCAATGTGATTGCTCATCTTCAATGGGGACAACCTCTGCCTTCACGTACAAAATCGGTTCTTGAAAGACCGTTAATGAAGGGGGTTAAAACTCCCGAGCGGCATGCAGCACACAAAGTGAACGTCTATTCTGAGCAATCGATCAATAATGGTCTTGTATTAATGGAACTGGGAGTGGCAAGAGTTTTAGCTTGAATGTACATAGCTATAACACTAGCAAAATAGCGTAACAGCTGTAACCCTCGAACGCCAGTAGCATCAGACAAAGACCGCACTGCGCCAGGCCTTATGGGTAAGAATGCAATTGAATGGGGTACTTTTTCACATATTAAGCTATTGCATGCATCTAAGTGCCGCACATGTACCCCATAGGCAACTATACTTTAGTCTTAAGTCGATTGGAGTATCCCGGAGTTGATGCGGGTAGAAATACTGACTAGCTATTGCAACAATCTTTGTACGTATGGAAGCAAGCCATACATTAGTGTCAAATTCTCAGTGTGATGCCATAGTTCGCTGCTAGTGTTATTCTAAATTAAGCGCATCAATCGCCGATGTTATTTATTGATGAACATTATAGCTGCGCGTAATGCATATGCTGTTGCAATAGGCTAGTGCACATACCGGCGGTTATTAAGACAGAATAGCGTTATCCACTGCCATCTTAACTGTGGTACTCAACGTGTTCGATCGACGATAGTATTGGATACTGTTAAACAACGGAAAACTAATCACATTAATGCTATACCAGCGGTGTTTCAGGCCGCAGATTAGATACACAATAGGAATGGTTTTTGGGGTGTTTCAAACAAACAGATTGCTGCGTGGCACCAAATCTACTCTTAATGCATTGTTCAACTAATATTTGTATCTATGTAATAATACTTGTATTTTCACTTGCAGGCGTTTGTGCACACGTGTCTACAATATAGCTCCCAATTGTATCTTGCAGTTGGTATTATAAAACTGGTGCCCAGGGTAGTCACCCCATACTTTGGCCAGCGATTGAACAGGTACAAATTGCGTGTTATGTTTAATGACGTCCGATTACTTACGATTGTTTGCTACTGCTTTAGCTAGGCGATTTGCCTCATTTAATAGCAAACTAGGAAGCAAAACATTACACAATTACATACGTCTTAGAGTGGGATACATGGTGTTGGCTGACATATGCAGTTGCAGGGTATCGAACTTAATGTTTTAAAGTCCGCAGCTATTATCTTAAACACCGCAATGTTTGGCGGCAATGTTTGCTCGGGCTTTAAATGTTAAATAATGAGCTGCCAGCAAAAGCTGTAAACCGACAGTCGCCAGCCACCCTGTTGAAGATACCGTTCAAAACTTGCAAACACAGATTCCAAGCATCATATGAGATGCTCGCATTGAGGCTCATGAGTGCGGCTCCCTTAAGTGCTTAACAGCTATCGACCGTTAGAATTACAAACCTTGTGAACACATATTATTTTATACCAGTCATAAATCCATTTTTGTCATTGGGAGGGGCAGTGATAGTGGTATTGCACGTTCGCAGTTCCACAATATGTTTTACGCATCAGTTTTATGTCGAAAAGTACAACTGCTGAGGTGGCCAACAACTGACATAAGTGACAATATGCATGGCATTGCAACAAATGAGTAACGTTTCACAATCATTACTTTAATAAGCCTCCGTTAATGGTCCTCTTGGTGAAAGCGGCTTGCATATAAGGCAATATTGCCATGTGCTTAATGTATCTGCAAGGACAAAGTGTGTTTAATAGATGTATAGGGATATGTTTCTTGTTGTTTGCGGAGTTTCTGGACGAGCGCATTCCAATAGCTTTCATCATCATGTGCCCACTGTGTAATGGCGTATTGCTTCGTAAAGCATAATGCTTTTTAGTCCAAACTGCTGTGACATGCGTAAGTGATGGTGAGATTATCTCCAAACCAAATAGAATGTGTGTGTTTGCACATCACAGCGTACCGCGAATTAGTTCCTATAATAGGATCGGATCAGAAGGCGATGCTGCATGTAACAGTGACAATTGTTGACTATGCAGGGTGTTATATGGTTATATCATACACTCATTATCAAATCAAACAGAGATGAATGAGAGCACATGATTCGTGGTAATTTTCTATTAGCAAAACATGAGACGCTCGCATTGAGCCTCATGAATGGGGCACACCTAAGTGGTTAACAACTACCAACCGTTGTATTATAACTCATCCTGTCATTTGAGAGGCTGGCGAATCTACACTAGTACATTTAACCAGCCATACAATCATTACAAGCTGTTGAACCCAAACCCGTCCAGGATGATTTATTCGTAAGTTACTGGGCTTTACCTATTACGGTATGAATATCAACACATTAAATTATTTTGTATTTTAGCGATCCTAGGTATGCTTTTGCATGATCAAATGTGCGTTGGTTCAGGTACTTCACGGATAATATTACAGATCAGATTCGATAAATCATGTGGTTATTTGTGTATATTTGTTATTCAGAGTCTATGCATCTTTTCAAGAAGACTAAACATGCTGAAATTATTATCATTATAATGTTACGCATTTATTTCGATCTGTTTGACTGCTAACGCTTACATGTTATTTATCCATCATTTTTAAAATGGTAGGTAAAAACCAAGAAACAAATGTAAAAATAAAACATGTTGGGCAAATTAAAGGTAAGATATGATAAGGTTGGCATGAGAACATTATTTCAATAAATATCTCCAGAATGCGTATAGCGTAGGCATTAATATAATTCTAACTGGTCAACAAATGCTGTCTATTGTACACAATATCCGCCCCTCCCATAACATTGTAACACAATATCTGTGCCATATTGCATAGATCTAACAATACGTGCAACATTCACCATTGCATGTGAGCATCTTTAACTCCTTGATATTATCACTTGTGCTGCTAGAGCGCAGGTTCGCAGGAGGCGGCATGATATTGACTAAATTAACACAGTTATATGCAAATTTAGTATAATCAAAAACAAAACCCTTGGTCATATGTGCCGTTTGCCAATAAATGGGAATCAATTCCTCGAGGAGCCCATGTGGTGCCCCGGGCACAATAAACAAATATCGCGTGCACGTGGGCTGTTATGGTCAAGGTGTTATTGATTCATTTCAACATAGTAATTGTTTAATCTCATTGACGCACATGGCATCGTGTTAGCTTTCAATTCATGCAAGCATTTGTTTCGGCATAAATATATTTTATTCAAACGTGACTGCTCATATATCTACGCAATGCAATTACGAGGTCGCCATGTTGGGTGTTGTTCCGTAATGCCTCTTTCCGCGTCTAGTATATCTACGGTCACATGGAATATAGTTTGCCCGCATCATGCATACCATTTAATATAGGTTGTGGTAGTTCAATATAACTAAATGAAGTACCATAGAGTTTTGGAACAACGTGCAGAACCATATCGAAATATATGTCACTCACACTTGGGGATACATAATATGTTAACATTTCGTGCCTGTCTAGTTGGGGGCATGCCCTGGGGAGGGAGGCGGGCGGTTGAAAGTACATTCACGTGGTGCGCGACGTTAGTAGGGGACCAAGAGAGCCAGCTGGTCGACCGAAACTAAACGTCGCTCACCGGAAAAACCTTCGGCGAGAAACCAGGGTGTCCGGAGTGCAAGACGACTAGAATATTTATAAGAAATGTTATATCACGGTTGATCCTTTAGATGTGGAACTTGAGAAATATAGGCCGTCCCTTCACTGGGACGCCCGAACCGACTATGATGTCTTAGGTGCCTACCTGGGATGGGGGTGTGGGCGTGTGGGGGAGGGGGGGCAGCTAGAGGGCAAATGGGTGGTAGCCGGATAGGTCATAAATCCGTTTCATTGTACGCAGCTGGCCAATGTCATTCTTCAATAAGCTGATCTCTCTGGCATATAGTCTAGACATTATTGGAAAAGGCTTCGGTAGACACCTTAAAGAAGCGTGGGATGAACGGTACCCGAAGTGGACGGGCACAAGAGATACCCATAGTTTACTAATGCAGTACCGCCGCTGGAGAAGGCAATATCCCATAGGGATTCTAGTGGGTTCACGACGCAAGGGGTGCGAGGTTCTGCACAAATGGCGTGGGACCGGATTGGAAGTAGTGGAGGAGAGGGAGGCAAATTTAGAGGAAGAGGAAAGGACTAGTATCGATTGGGAGACTCTCAACGTGCAAAGTTAAGGGCCCGAATCTGAAGGGGAGGTCGTGGGAGAAGGAAGTAAGGAAAGGGTAAGTGAGAGTCAAACCGATGAAATATAGGAGCAAAGCGGAGAAGAAGACGCTGGTAGTACGAGAGAACCAACCACAATGCTGACCCTGGACTGTGATCCATGTCCCTTGAAGAAATCTTTTCACTCTGCTGCCCAGCGTAACCTTAAGGAAAAGTAGCGAAGAGCAGGTCAGACACCACAGGAGCTCTGGCCGGCGACCTACAAGCGGCTCAATTTGCCCTAGGGTAGCTAGAGGGATACAGCAACCAAAGGTTTGATAGATTCCACCCAGCCAATAAAGGTTGCGAAACAATTATAGCGGATACCCGCAGAAGGATTGGTCGAGTTGACCAGGAACTGCAGCGGCGTACAAGCAGAAACGCAGGAGCGCGCAAGCAAAGATGGATTCAAGGTCAGCTAGGGCGACCAGCCGGTTGCGTCCGGAAGTTTCCGAGCTGCTGACAATTGAGATGTGGAGAAGGATGGTCAAAGAAGCCAAACCCTGGAAAGTCTTAAGTCCCGACGGGGTTCGCAACTTCTGGCTGAAGAGGATTCCAGGGGCAAACAAGACCCTAAGAGTCATCGAGTGGCTCTGCGAAGGCAGAGGTACACTTACATTCAAGAAGAGCGATGCTAAGTATCTTGCCACCTTCGTTTTCAACGAGGAGGTGCTCCCATTCACTCGCGTTAAGAAATGGATAGAGATGAACTTTCCATTGCCTGCCCGTTTGCTAGATAATGGTCAACGACGCAAGATAGACAAGAAGAAAAAGCGTATGATATGGTCCTACATGCGTGTTTGCTGTAGGCGTTGGGCGGCCTTGGTCTGGCCGGGTGGTTAACTCGCACACTCAAGGAGATTGTAGGTAAATGGAAGATACTGGAAACAGCGGAGGTATGGCACAAACTGGGGCTATTCCTTTGCCACAGTCGCCTTCTGATTGTCCATCGCACCCTTAGAGTGCGACTCTATAAAAACTGCGTGGATACAAATGCTGAGGGCAAAAGGAAGTCCTATCAATCCTGTCTTCTATATGGATGACTTGATCTTGACAGACCCGAGCTAAGCTCCTGCTTTCTATTAGACAGTGGTCCGTGTTTCAGAAGCTATCGGCTAGGAATTAAAAAGGGCGCTACTGCTAAGATAAACCATGGTAAAGTTGCTAGCGCCGTGGGCCAAGTTCAAGTACTAGAAGGGCTGCGAGCACTACGAAAGGGTCCAACAACTGCTTAAAATATAAGAAGAAAGGATGACGAGCCGACAGAGTTCAAACCTGACGTCCAACGGATATATAAATGAAAACTAAACATTCGTAACAAAGCGTTAGCCAACAGCTGGCGGGCGTCGGCAAATAAGCATACATTCTGGCGACGGGAGTGTAGAATCACAAGAAGTTGGATGGGATCACAGCAAGACGGATAATGTCCAATAACTGGGCCTTGTTTTCCGGAACGAACAAGATTTACTTCTACTTAAAGGGAGCACAGGACGGATGGGGGTTCATGAGCCTCAGGGTCGAGTAACAGGTGGCTTTGCAATCCTTGTCCGAATACGTTTTAGGTAGCCTAGACCTATTGCCACCATAAGTGCGTGATGCCCGGTAGAAAATGTGCATGAAGGTGCCCAACCGTAAAACGTCGTAGTGAGCAGAATCTGTCTGGAAGTATCAGTGATCCAGTGCCAGAACTGAGAGACATACCTGCGGCCAAATACCTCAGATGCTATGGAAAACGATTAGTTCAAACTCGTCTAGGATATCTGTCTGCCAACTGCTGAACGACTGGAGCACCGAGCGCCAGACATTTTGCTCTGGGACAAGAAAGAGCGACGACTCTACATTGTTGAATTAGCCTGGCCATCAACCACATTGTGCATGACCGCACTGCCGAGAAGTGATCGCGTTACTTCACGCTCGTTGCCAAAACTAGCGGTAATTCCACACACGTCGCGCCTATCGTGGTCGGGAATCTAGGCAACGTACACTCTGAAGACAGAGCTAGAAGAAGACTAAAGGGTTTCCTCTGGTGAAGGACAAAGAGAGGCTGACGGGAAATATCCAACGCACGGCAGTTCTCGTCAACGACGGGATAATCCTGCAAAACCTGGCAAACAAAAGAGGGATAGATCAGCAATGGAGGAGCGCCAAGTGGATGGGCGACATGAACGTCTGTCCGGGTATTGCCTTGTATACTCGGAACCCTGTGGGCATTAGATAAAGACTGTGGTCTCAAAGTGCCTTAAGACCCGCAATACTAACCCCTGTTAACACTTCGTTTTGGTACGTTTTGGTAATACATTGAAAGCGATATCCTTGGTTAATGGTGTGAAATAAATCCAATCAAGCTTGGGGTCCAAAAAAACGTTGTTTGGGTAAACTAATGAAGGGTGTAGTGGAGCTGGTATTTACGAAGTTTTACCACGTATATCAACATGGGCATCAACCATATATGCTCGCAATTAACGTATTCGATTAGTCCAGCACTGTGTATATATATACAGCACTACTATATCTGACCTCATGTCATTGAGCACTCGTAGCGACTTACCAGTTCAGTTGTAATGAAAAAAATCAAAGCTAGGAACAACGCCAGCTGATTGTATGGCACAAACAGTTGCTTCTAATCCTGAAGATTAAACAAAAACCTCGAATGTGACAATTGTTAGACTAATTATGACAACGATTTAGGAAAACCACAAAGCAATGTAATTATTGATAAATATTGCAATCAGCTTAAAAGGGCTCGTGCTTAAATAAACCTCTTCCCAAATAGCATGTTCTTGCTTACCCGTGATGTAAAGTACTCACCCTGCTAAACTATACGACCGCAATCTGAATAAGCGCAGTGTGATTTACTCTGATATCAAATGATACGCTGCTTTTTGGGTGAAAATGGAATGTATGTTTATAATGAAACTACAACCATGAGTTTGCCTCGTTTGCCTTTAGTCGTTATCCTCAACTTTATTGTATAAGGAATGTTGACTTTTGGTCATGGAGCTAAGTGCATGTGTGCCTCGTTTGCCTTAAGGTCATGGAGCAAAGTAAATGTGTACCTTCTAACGGACCAAGGCTCGTCTCGAATAGTAACTTACGACAGCAGTTAAATTGTATGGGCTATAAGCCTTCTTATTTGCAACTGAGGGAACTTAGACACCGAACCATGTTGATATAATCCTTCTGATAAAATCGATAACTGCAAAATGCGTAATGGTCAACGCATTATGTCGACAACAACTACAATTTCTATTGACAATAAATTATAAATTGGAATTCACTTTAAAATTTTGTCCATCCGCATGGACGTAATATCTATATGAAACCAGCATAGATTTGTGCATTGATGAATTTAATTTGTTAATAAATATTTTCCTTTCCTTAACATAGCCGATGCATGTTGATTAACAGTTTTGCCGCAGAAGACATTGGAAAATTGTGGATAATTTTGGCATCGTATGAATTTTGCCTATTGCCTATTGCGTATCTTAGGAGCATTGTGCCTCCTACTCAATGGCGCCTGTGCAATGAAGTGCTATTTTCTTAATTGTTTCATTGGCGTTCGAAAGATTCTTGTGTAAACAAAAAATCCTTCATTTTGTGTTCGTCCATGCTGGAAGTCGGGCTCTGATGGCAATTTCAAATTTCTACAGTTTGTTGATATCATTAATTGAATGAAGAGGATATTGAAGGCATGCCATTTTGATAGTCCGATCAATCGTCATCTGATTAACTAATTACTTCCAACAACACTAAGCGTAGGCTCTTGCTACAAAGGATGCCGGAAAACTTTGACAATGCATCACCCAGCTATTGATGTTTACCAAGTAGATATGCTATCGCCAACAAGGCACGAGCATGAGCTTGATATTATATAAACATTCAGATGCACCACCTTTTGTTGTTTGCAAAATCTCTCTCAATAGCCAGCAATTCTGATCTATTAAATGCATGTTAATGAAGCTTTATTTGCATTAATATTTAAAGGTGTTAATATTCAACTCCTAAAATTACTGGTTATCTCGCCGATAGAAGAGGTGAATAATGCCTTGAGTTTATAAATTTTAGATGCTTCTGTGTTACCTGATCAATTGCATTTAGCGAACCTTTCGTCATGCGTTTGGGGGGCTTCTTTAATCACTTGCTTACATGTAACTAAGCCTAGACGAGCCATGGGTGGCAAGGTATTTGTGATGTTATTGTTGTGCGGCGAAATGATTACAAAATTACCCAAAACGTGATCCGAATATGCAGCTTGTGATGTGACACAAGCAAAAAACCAACAATTCTGCAAACTTCTCACTTATTGATGGATGTATCAAGTTGTGTTATAGGTGCTACATTGAACAAATTCCTTTGAGAAAATCACCATAAAATTTCCAATATATGCTAGCTAATCTATCAGCTAGCTTTGCAATAATTGCTCGGAAGTGTCAATCATCGTGCTCTCACACAGTTCTTCCTATAAGCTACATGACGGGCGAACTGTTGTGCGCATCGATCATTGTTCTGACGGCAGCGCAATCAGCTGACTTCTGATTTAATACGTCTGTATGATTGACTGTGTGACAAATAAGGTTTTCGGATATCATCGCTATGGTTCACCTCAAATAGATATGACCATAATAGCTAATTGATCTCCATCCCCCCCCCCCCCCCCCAGCTCGTTAATTAGCCAAAACAAATATGCAATATAAGATCAGCACTTTCATAACGAAGTTCAGATTTTGATTGAAAACTAAGGCTCTCTGATAATCATTCTAAATTTCGACAGAGGACGGGTTGTTCACCCGTTTCCACCATTATTTAGTCCTTATTTATCCATGGTGTAGGTATGACAACTCATGGAAGCTTTTTCACGAAAGCGATAAGAAGTATTCATTTAGCGATTGGTAGCAGCATTTTCTTTATATATATATATGCACAGATTTATATATATATGTATATATATATATATATATAGATATATATATATATATATATATATATATATATGATAGGGATATATAGATATATAGATACAGATAATTCTATAGATATATAGATAGAGAGAGAGAGAGAGAGAGATAGATATATAGAGATAGAGATATATATAGAGAAGATATATAGATATATATCTTTATAGATATAGAGAAATCTATATATCTATCTCTATAGATCTCTAGAGATCTCTCTCTATCTATATATATATCTATATCTATATATCTATCTCTATATATATATATATATATATATATATATATATATATATACATATATATTTATATATATATAGTGCCGATTACATCCTTTCGTGGACTCCAGCCATTCGTGGACAAATTTTTATGATACATTTTTGCTATCATTAATTATCAATTATTTATTCGGGATATTTTAATTGATACAATGAAATAGTTTTATGCGAATAAAAATCTTTTTGTCACCCTTTATCCCTGGTTTATACATTTGGTCCACGAAATGTCGTCCACGAAAGGTCAAGACTCTAATTTATACGTATAAATCCAACCTTTCGCGCCCATATACATTTTCGAATATCTGCGAAATACGGAAATTTTTAAATCATTTGCAGTCATCATGGATTCTAAACATAATAATTGTTGTAGATGTTGTCATTATG
Organism: Urechis unicinctus; assembly: GCA_034190875.2. Taxonomy (NCBI): domain Eukaryota; kingdom Metazoa; phylum Annelida; class Polychaeta; order Xenopneusta; family Urechidae; genus Urechis; species Urechis unicinctus. The sequence goes on from CM067355.1 coordinate 26,777,204, forward strand.
AATCATTGGTAGCATTTCACGATCTAATTCAATCTTGTAGATTGATGAATAAGGAGAAAAATAACGTTTTCGTTAATGAAATTTAAAATAAAATCAAATATTTGAATTTTTCAAAGAAACGTATCCATCACACGTGATTGAACATTATTTCGGCAATTTGGGTCGAAGTATATATGGTTGTATAGAAGATATTGAGGTTTGCGGGTTATGTCATTGAATGGTCAGTTGTAAAAACTTTATTTCGCTATTATATTCAAAATCCAAAGAAATCACCCGTGAAAAATTATCTTTGTATGTTATTAACATTAGACTATCATATTCAAATCGTCAAACCAAAATATTTTCAATTATTTTTAAAGAAAATGTGCGTTGACTTTATGTGGACATATTGGTATATCGTTTCGTTGACCCAAGTCTACGAAAGGCTGGCGGTTTGTCCACTAAAGGTCGCGTTCGTGGTAATATATATATATATATATATATATATATATATATATATATATATATATATATATATATATATATATATATATATATATATATATATATATATATATATATATATATATATATATATATATATATATATATATATATATATATATATATATATATATATCTATATATATATATATATATATATATATATATATATATGTGTGTGTGTGTTTGTTTGTTTGTACGGTGCGTACGGTGTGTACTGTGTGTGTGTTGTGTGTGTATTGGTGTGTGTGTGTGAGGGTGTGAGGGTGTGTGTGCGTGTACGGTGTGCACGGTGTGTGGGTGTCTGTGTATTTATGATATAGCTCTTGTATGTCCGGAAATACAATCGGGGACCAAGAACGGTTTACATCACCATTGTCATATAATATGTGCATTAAACGCTATTTTACAGTGAGCTGTATAACGATGGCCATTGCGTATGTTTGTTTATTTCAGAACTCGTAAAGCGAGCTACTTTCGTGAATAAAACCGGGGATTTCCTCATTGAGGATATTTAAAGGTCCGTGTACATTAATGGTGATAACTTCGTCTATTGCAAAGTAAGCTAGTCGTGATTGTGTTTGACTTGTTGATGTCTGCTTATGACTCTATAATTTGATGCTACGTTATGTAACGCACCTAACAAACTGTGATAGGTGTCATTTAGCAGAGTTCAGGTACTGTGGAATAGCACATCTAAATTATTCAATGGCTGGTAGTATTATATTGTTCATCGATAAAAATGTCAAAAGCTTTCGCCGTCTAAGAGATTCACATATCATACCCAGTGCAGCTACTTATACGGTCTCTACCTTGAGCTATACTCTACACTGATTTATAGAAATTGTCGGCGCGCTCTATGGCGGTATGCAACATTTGCTTGTCAACGGTTTGATTCATTGTCAATACAAGATTTATTACGATACGAAACAACATCAGAGAAGTAAGGCAGTATATGCAATGTGATATATCCGATAAGACAATCTATATTGTGTACCACATAGAGGAGCAGAGGTGGCGTAAGTTATTGCTGTTAGAAAAACGATTAGGCAGTCCTCGTGATAGGTCTGGAGATATTGCATGCTGTTCTTCTATGAGTCGTTTATCAAAATTGCACATGATACCTCTAGACACCACATAGATGGCCAAAGTTTTTCGAAAGTCTAACTTAATTCTTTCTAAGACCGCAGCCCTGATTTTAATACTATCGATTACTCAATCATAATAATAGGTCTTTAGCCGCTTCACATTGTTCTGGAAAGAGTAGCTTCTCAAAATTGCCATGATACCCACATACACTACATGAAGTGTAAAAGCTGCTAGAAAGTGTCCCTTTATTCTTATTTAGGCGACAGCCTCAATATGCAACCAGAGTAATCATTAGCAACTTGTGCACAGAACCATATCTAATGAAGAACCGTTGTATTGAATTTTGCAACTAAAATCTGACCAACTATCAAACTACGTCATGAATTAAGTGCTCGACGAAACAGGTCCGCTGACAATTGTGACCGTTGCATGCAATTTCAGTTATTTCGGGATTTATATTTATATTTGCACTAGTAAACAATTTCTTTTACATATCATGTCAATGATTTACTTATTATTTACACATACGATGGCAATCATAGAGCGAATCACAACATACATCAAATATCAACAGGGGTTTATATGATAAGTTCTGATATGTACACAAGAAACACATTTTATCGGCTTCATATATGTGTATCAAGCATGTGTTTATTCATTCTGCTTCGGTCTGCGTCAGCATGTATTACAAATAATTGTGGTTGTTGAATAGCAAGATTAAAAAGTGATATAATTACATATCAATAAAACCGCTGGAAATGACAAACGAAATTACAGGGACGCATGACATGGCACCATAAACAAACTTTCATATTACAGGAAATACCTCCTTTTCAAGGGATCCACACAATTTATCCAAAAAAGGAAAATATTTTATTATTCAGTTATTACCCTAAACCATGGCTGAGACCTCCATAGTGTTGCCTGTGTCATTCGGATTGTTACGTCGATGAGGTTTCTGTCCCCGCCGGCAACATATCACTGCTCGGAATCCTTTTCGGAATTCGCGGCTTCCTAGATGATATATAATTGGATTCATGGCGGAATTGCTGTAGGCCATACATACCCAGAGAATCTGGAAGAACACATAGGCGGGCGTGGACGGCAGCTTGTGGAATGTTCTCACCACATACTCGACATGAAGAGGCAGCCAGCATACAGCAAACGTAACAATAACAGCCAGGATAACCCGGTAAGCATGCATGGTTCGCTCACGTGAAGCGGATGATTTGTCTAACATCGCGGCCTTATTTTTTATCAGAAACGCAATAATAAGTATATAAAGCAAACCAATAATGACTAAAGGTACAGCATATGCAGTCACAAAGAAAGATAATCTCAACGGCATAATGTATTCATCGATAATGCCGCAATACGCCCAGACTCCAATGTATTTAAGACGGGGCACAATTAGATACTGAATGTTACAGGTCAACATTACAATCCACAGGGTTACAATGAATATAATAACGTTTATCTTGGTTCTGTACCTAACCGTTTGTGCCGACCAAACTACAGTTAGATAACGCAATACGGATACACCCACGAGGGTATAAACAGTGACATAACACAAAACGTACATAGCAAACTGCGTTATTTTGCACATGGCATCCCCTAGCATGTAAGTGGGGGCGACGTAATTGTAGGCAGTTGGTGGTACAAGGATCAACAGAAAACCCATGTCAGACACTGCCAGATTCAGGAGTAGGAGGTTATTGGCAGTGCGCATGGCGTCCTTATAGCAAATGACGATGATCACTAGAATATTACCAATAATGCCCACAAAGAAGATGAGGGCGAGAAACGAAGGAGCTATATATTTAACGGCAATGTTAGCGAAGATGAGGTATGAGCTTGATGTGTCGTTATTGGGCCCTGTAGTGTTCTGAACATCTGTTATTGCCATGATGATCTCAACGGGAGCGCTCTCAATATCTTTAATGCAGTTCCTCTCAGCACCGTTAAACTTTCCGTGCAGGGGTGTTGCTAAGTCGTCGGACTACACGTAACTTAGCTCTTGATTTTACATCGCTTACTTTATAATACGATCTTTGATCATACCAGTCTGCCCTGTTAGCCTCCTTTATTTTGTCCGTACTATCCGACGTGGAATTTGAACTTGTCTACCGGGTACTTGCTGTCTCGATTGTTATTTGATGTTAAGTTGGTCCTATTTGTTGTGCACTGTTACAGGATCTGCCAGAGGAGGAATTTGGCTCATATTGCCTGTGCGCCGAGAGAAGGTAAATGCACTTGTTTCTCAGGCTCAGTTGTTGCTCGTGTCATTGAAACATTTAAAATATGGTCTTTTCTGTCGAACAATATGGAATTTGCTCGTACCAGACGGTGTGGGGTTAATTACTTTAGTAAGTATAGTCCTGTAAGGCAAGCCCCCGTCAATGAGACAGTTAAAATGTAAATATGGTCCTATGCGCCATCCCTCATGTTACTTGGGACACATAAGGAAGTGAAAGTAGCGCCTGCTAATTTTGTGGCTGTTTGGAGTAAGAATTACTCTGATTCAAGGCTTGTTATTCGAAGGTATTACAGTTGAGAGCTATGTTTAAAGCAGCTGGCGTCTTGCTTGCATACCGAGGTGGTGACAATGTTCTCGCCAGCCTGTTGCCCGGAGTGTTCTCTGTTCCTGCAATAGGTAAACAAACATTTGCGCTGGTTAAAAACCCTTCCGTTGATACGTTCAACAGGAGCAGGTATGGATATTAGTGCGTTATAATAATGGTGACGTAATGAAGGCTGTCTGGAAGCTGCGGGCGTGTAAAAATTAGAGATTGGTATGAGTTATTCTTTAATTGGCGTATAAGACTAATCCGAGTTATGTTGTGTATTGTATGTATATATTTATGATTAGATGGAATGACTTAAATGCATGGATAGCCCTGTGCAGCATCATAATGTCCTCTCTGACATAGTGACCGTTGCATACAACGTTGTTTTTGTTCCGAGGCATTCGTGACAATGCGATGATAACCAGCGCAGGCAGAAGTTAAACAACCCATCTAGCAATGTAAACTTCACATTCGACGCGGGTAATGTTTTCCACAGATTGTTGAGTAGATATTTACAATAAAGCCGGAATATTTATTCCGCTTTGGCTTTGACTATTAGCAATGCCTATCACCGGGGCAATATGTAGTGAGCAAGCCCGAAATCAAGTCAAGTGAGATGAAAGGGGAAAACATACCCCAACTTAGCGCAAACGAACGAAGTAATGGAAACCATCTTACCCAACTATGCAGGGCATTTGACAAAAGACAGACACACACGTTAGCGGTCATACAGAAGGCAAAAAGACAGAACGCAGAGGTGGAATGTTACCTAATATCTAAACACAATGGTGCATCTGCGAATTTATCTCGATAAATGATATCGGCGGAGCAGCCACGTGCGGGTATAAAACTGATGGAAAATCAAAAATAACGTACGAAATGATATTCAATGGGAATCATAAAATTCATCGCATTAATGAAAACAGAAAAAAATGTCTGCTACCGTTTCTAGGGTAGTTGATATGAGCGCAAGATTACACTAATTTAGCGCCGCACACAATGTGAAAAAGTATTCCTAGGTTGGCTTCAGTCAAGAACCGATAACATCGTTCGTGCTTATCATATCTTGCCACTAAAAGCATTGCGATCCTGCAATTCAACCTTAAGGAATATATCATATGCAAGCATGCACAGGTAAATGGCCCAGGAAATTCCACCATCCAATAATATAAACAGATGCACATTGTTTATATAAATGTAAATATATATATATATATATGTATAAGTATATATATATTTATATGTAAATATATATGCATATAGATATATGCAAATTTAATGAATCATATGTATCTATGTATATATGTATAATTATCCATATATGTATGTTTATATATGCAATTGAATATAATATATAGGTGTATATATATATACATATGTATATATATTTATACATATGCCTACACACACATATATATATATACATAGAGATATATATATATATTTATATATATATATTTATATATAAATATATAAATATGTATATATATATATATATATATATATATATATATATATATATATATATATATATATATATATATATATATATATGTATATATATAGTATTTATGTCGTACATATTAACGTACAGATTTGTAAAGAATCAGTGCAAGAAAGAAATGAAGATTAACATCGTAACGTGCAAATTGTGGACTGGATCTTGTCATTTTCTAGTGGGGTAAGAATAGAAATTGCTCGTCCATCTCGTTGCATAATGAGCTCTCTCAATAATGAAATAGTGTTTAACACATTAATGTGTATTTCATTCTCACTCAACCTGAGTATGTACTCATTCGCGTGATTTCTGCTGAGAAGATAGCGTTAGTACTGATACCAATTGTGGACAATTCTCAGATTGCAAGCAACAGTGGAATAACTAAATGCGCATAAAGGACAACACATTGTTACCACTGCTTATGTATTTACATAAAAACATGATATAGTGCTTCATTAATTGTTTAATGATTGGTTGTTGATCTGTTAAAAGATGTAAGTATATGGAACGCGTTTGTGGATGGAGCTTCCAGATACGCCTAATACATTTTCGCCTAGTTCGGCAAAAAACCTCTTTGTGTCGGTGGTCTAAACTCCATAAGGTGGAGCAATAAAAACTCGTACAGAAACTTTTGAGCATCTTGTTTCTCACATCTACATTGCAAGCCCCAAACCTTGACATCAACAAATGTGTTTGTGACACTAAATTAGAACATGCTACATTCATACCATTAGTAATACAGTCCTTACCGACATAGGTACCAAGATGCAAAGCATTTTCCCAAATAGGAATAGTGCAACCATTTACATATATATATGTATATATTTATTAGCATGACCGCGACCTTTTGTAGTAAATATTTTGGTTTGACGATTTCAATATGTCTGTCTGATTTAAATAACGGACATAGATTTTCTTTCGCGAACGATTTCACTGGTTAATAAATGTTGAGAAGAAATACGATTGAATCAACTAACCATTCGTTGACATACCCCGAAATCCTCAATATCTTGCCAAAAACGAAATGGTCGAAACAATGATTTTACATGAGATGATTGTTAAATAAATATATATATATAATATATATATATAAATTTTATATATATATATACATATATATATATAAGTATAGGGATATATATATATATATATATATATATATATTTTCTTCTATACGCATATATACATATATATATACATACACACATACACACATATATATATAGTATATATATATATATATATATATATATATATATATATATATATATATATATATATATATATATATATATATATATATATATATATATATATATATATATATATGTGTGTGTGTGTGTGTGTGTGTGTGTCTGTATATATAAATATATATATTTATGTGATTAATATTGCATTTTTTTTTGCCGCTGATAACGCCTTTATAAATATATATGATACGCCTTTATACAACAATTAATCATTGCGCGAAACGCTATTACAGGTTTATAACGATCATAACTATAACAGTTATTATTTTGTTAATCCATGACTAATGAAAATGATTTCAAAATACGTTAATATGCACATCGGCCGCAAAAAGTTGGATTTGTTCTTAATAATTATTATCATCACCATTTATGGACGACGTTAAGAGGACATAAAGTATAAACTTGGTATTAATAGAGACAAATATATTCTTGCTGGCATTAAATCGTTTTGTTGCATCAATTGAAATATGACAAATTGATAATAAGTTATTACTGATAGCAATATATATATATATATAAATATATATATATATATCACACACACACACACACACACATATATATATATATATATATATATATATATATATATATATATATATATATATATATATATATATATATATATATATATATCTATATATATATATATATATATATATATATATATATATATTAATGTATAAATTCAAGGCATATTGTATTTATTATCCACTCCGAAACTACCTGTAATCTTATGCGAATATATCACAAACAAGACCAAAACGGTTCACACGCGTTACAGTATCCGATCAATGCGCTACTGAAGAATCGTGGCTAACGAAGCAAATGCGTTTTTACCTCACGTCTCTCTAAATGATACAAACGAATATTAAGCAATCACACGCAAAATCCGATTCATGTGATTGGATAAACAATGCCGTACAATTATATTTTCTACTTACACGAGGGAGAGTCTTAATCTTCTAGCTTGTCGTCAATTGTTGCAATCGTGGCTGTGTATGCAGATTAATCCCACTAGGGTTCCACATACATAGCGCCACTAGGTATGGATAATTTGGTCCTGCATAATGCTGCACAATGTCGGACACGGCACTGACACTGCGGATCTGCGCTCAGCTGTTTCCTCGTCGAGCCATTAACGAGCCTTGTTCTGGCGGGGCTGCTGAAGCGCCACCACCTTTATATACCAGGCGACGCCGTGTACCAGCCACCTGCCGCCTTTTGCGCCCACCAGATCAACACGTCTCTCAACGGACACCCACTGCACCACTGCAGCTTACCTCGTGCGTGGCAAGACAGTCGAATATATCCGAGGCAGTTGGCGCATGCATGAAGCTAGGTTTGCTGTATGTTCCATGTATTGTGCTATAGGTTCCCTGAGTTCAGTTTGTTTTGGCCAAAAGAAATCGGCAATTACACGATGCTCCGTTGTAACTTTGCAATTCTTGTCGGTGATGGGCTGTTCCCATACTGAATGGGGCATAAACAATGATAATAACAACCATGCTATGAGAACAGCACATGCCGAAGCATTCGGCGATATATGTCCCTGAGGTAACATTCACGTCGTCGATGCACACGGAACGTGGCATTAGTAAATAATATGACATGCTATTACAATCGATAGCATGTAAAAAAAGGGCACATGCCCAATCGATGCAGAAACAGCTAACGCCTCTAACCCCACTACAATTACTCTTAAGCCATACATGCATGTGTCAAGTTCTTCGTGACCACACGTCCGTTTATATAGGAAGATTATTTCATGCACATATGCTTCGTTCGCTGCCTTGAAGGGATAGACTTTCGTTTGAACACAAGGTAAACATAAATTGTATTGGTACACAATTAAATGTATTTTAACCATGCCATGATTACAGAGCTAATCCAGCGGAGATGAATGGATTCAATATTATTATCAGCCGTTCACTTAGAATCTCATAGACCCAGCCATGGAAAGCTCTTCATATCATTATAAGTATTTAGCCATAACGGGAATGGTTATTCATAATTATTTCATCGCATCAACGGAGAAACTGAAATGCGATACGGCATTTGGGCATGCAAGACAGTAGAAGAAGAATTTGAGAAGATTTGCAAACCTTACAAGATATGCAGTCAATGCTTAATCGTAGCCACTCTAATCCTGAATGCTGAAATGCAATGTTTGTGATCAATGAAGCATGAGGTTCATATTATTGCTGTGACTCGCATATTTATTACATATCATGATTGTGTTTTTCGCCATAATCTGTGCTAACAAAATACACATAACGATTACGAAGCATGTGACTGTTGGTGTATGATAACATTAAACCAACGGTTGACTGTTCCTGCAAAACTAAATGGACTTGTGGCTTTAATATATGCGTATATACAAAGATGCTTGTGTTCCTGAATACCTCATATTAATACGCATATCCACGTGCATGTGCGTATGGTTACCTTATGTGCATATATCCGATCGCAAAATGCACAACGATATTTTCATGTAAATCAACCAATAAGTAGGAACTACGAAATAGGCTATGGGGTTCATTTATGAGACCTTATGATGGATCTTTCAATATATTACTTATTAGACTTCAAGCAAATACTTGGCCTAAAATGTAATATAGCTTGATTATCGTCTCATATCTTGAACCCTAAAAGGTGGAGAAACATGTCCAGGGTTGATATTATAAAGGCAGTAATGTAAAAATGTTATGCAACTTTAGATACTATTGCCTACAATAACATCGTGTTGTCCAGAGTGGGACAGTGCTGTTTTGTATGGTATTAACATCTATATACAAACACTTTAGTGCTTCAGTGGTTTCAAGTAACACCAGGATGTCCAGGTAATACGTACTGGAGTAAAAGTTGTGAAGCCAGCGGCTAGGACCAGCATCACGAATTCAACAATCATACGTCACCGAGGTTCCTGTATCATGATACATTATGACACCACATCTCTTGGGAACCACACGCTGTGTTCTATGAGACCATGATGAGCCAAACAAGTCTCTATATTATAATACGTTATGACACTTCACTTCTAGGAATCAACATACTATTGAACCATATTAAGAGTAGGAAGGTTCCTGTGCAATTGCATACAAAGTCCTCAAACACACAGAGAGCCGACTCTATGGCGTCATGATGAGACCGTGCTCACAATCGCAATCTTCAATGGATTGTTTTCACAATTTTGTTCTGCTTAACCTAATGGGACGTGACGATGTTCCGGCTTAGGTGTTTTGCGGCGGATTACAATTTTGCAGGAATATCGATTTTTGACACTTGAAATGTATCGTTGTGCATGCTATGTTTTTCTCACCAAGCCACTACCTTTGCGAGCTGTCATACTTGCTTTCGAAGAAATGAATAATCTCTATTATCCAAGATTAATAATGGAACAATGTAACATAATTTAGGTGGTTAGACAATTAAACATCAAACATTCTCTAGCGAGACTTTACATACGTAAAATATGATATTTGTTTTTTTTGACGATAGGTATGAGCAAAAGGTTTATTTGAGAAATGTACAAATTCAGTTCCTGCATTATCACTAATGTAATTAGTGTGTTCATAACAGTGCTGACGTGCATTTGCTATCACTTTTTGTACATTTATCCAATATCAAGTGGTACGGATAATCCAGTGATCACCAACAATACTACCAACAAAGAATTCGATAGAATATACGGCATATTTTGTTATTATTGTGACAAAATTCCATCTTGTACAGTCTATATAATCTCTGGTTTTTTTAAAAGTCGACCCATGTCTAACAGTTTTACACGAATCAACCCAAGTGTATCTTCATAAGTTGCTTCAATAGTGTGCAAAGTTGTCATTGTTTCATGACCCCGATGAAGTGTTCACCAAGGCAATGAAATACAGCAGTGGATAACTCATTTAAACCATGCAAAAAAGATGATGTTATAACAACTTACAAGCGGTATTCACAAACCTAAACAAGGTGACATGCATAAACCTACTTCATACAGCTTCCTCTGTAACGTATAACCGAGCATTCGATGGTATTGAACTTGTATAATGTTTCGTCATAAAAATCGATAAACTTGAGCAGTTAACACTTCAGGTGCCAACGATAAGCTGTGAAGCGCTATCTGATAACGCCCTGTTTCTCTCCTTGTGAGCTTCTCACTATTCATCCGTATTCATGCAGCGATCCTCCAATATATTTTCCACGTATTTCCAAAATACCATCTATCGTTACACAACTTCTGATGTGTCTGCGGGGTATAATTTTGAGTTTCATTCAACCTTGGGCTCGACGTCTGTTGATACTCATAACAAGAAGCAATATCTGGTAAAAATACATCAGCTGAAATACAGATGACGCTCTGGGGATTTGTCCCTTTGTTACTCATTTCACATTGCACCTGCTACACGCGCAGATTACTCTGTTCATGTAAAATTAATATGGAACTGACATATTTTCTCCAATAAAACACTTTTAAATGGGCTCACGAGGCAGATAATAACAAAAAATTGGGGTACTAAGCGGTTGTAAAATTGCATAAGTCGTGTAGAGAATGATCAAACAGCTTAGGTACACATTGGCTACGAACGATGTCAGGGACGATTTGTGACCAGTCTATTGCCGTTTTAACGTCATGGAAATGGCGACAAGCGCAACGGGAGTCCATGCGCATTGGGAGAATCAACCATTTCCTTGCCAATTTCAGATTTAGTTGATACAAGCAGGTATCCTTTTGTAAGAGAGGCGTTGCAGCGGCAGTTTTTCGTGGATCTGATGTTGCAAATTAAGGCGAAATTTATGTATTATATTATGGGTGCATTATCGTGTCATATCATTTGTCCTGTACACAAAATTAAACTGGAAATTAGCTTATGAGCGTGAAAATTTGCTTCGCGCATGAGCATGTTATGTACATATTTTGGTAAAAAAATTATTCACAGTTTCACCGCAGTTTCATGTTGTTTATTCAACTTACAACTTGTCATTTCCTTCCATTGCCGCGTTGTCGCCCTTAGAAAGGTGACCATAACTTTTCGAAGTCAAAAATATACCTATACTTATGCACGAATGGTCATGCGTGTATCGGGCGTTATGTGAGGGTAAGATAGTGAGGAACAACTAGTACTAACACCACTGTGACAATAATGGTTATGCATGGTTTAAATCCATGATATGGTAAAGTATCCGTTGTTATGATCTACTTATGATGTACTTTATGACGCCATAAATCAAGACATATCATATCAATCTTATTCTTATATATTCAATATCAACATAAGTGACGAATTAATAAACAATGGCGGCAGTAATGTGCAAATTTGCATCTATATCCAAGACATATTTTTAACTGCCTTAAATGCTGGCTTGTGTTGTGCAGTGTGAGCTTTGGTGAACTCGTTTGTTCTCGTTGTATGTCTTCTCTATCGACTTATCGTATTATATTACGTTGATAATGTTAGAGCACTATCTGATTATGCGCGCGTACATTTTAGTTGAAAAACGCTATGTAAACAAGTCGCACTATATAATGTTAAATCATCACAAACCTATCATCTAAGCATCTATTTCGCCGCTCGCATCACGCGCACTGTAAAATGACCTATATCTCGAAAGCGGTTCCGACCTCTAGCATCTCCAAAATAAGCTCCACAACATGGCCGCGCCCAACGATGGAGAACGCCTACTTTTTCACAAGCTCAGCAATTATTAAATGCTTTGCTATTCTTCTTTGACCGTCAACTATGTTTATTATACACAGCACAATATCTCCCAAATGCTGCTTTATATAAATAAAATGAGCGCTTTGTTGGTAATGCAAATTCAATACTTAGGGGTGATTAGCCATGTTGTTCTGCTAAATTTAAATAAGACGTGCTTCCAGGCGATCTTTGTATTTTGATTGCGAGCGTAGCATAAAACAACTTGTTCATTTGCACAGTAGTCAAGCTTATCTCATCATCAGCCGGGTAACTAGCTGTAACAATCGATACTTTGATGTCACTCATTTAAAAAAGCTAGAGGTCATTACCCGACACAGCTTGCCCAAATGCGTAATATTTTAGGTTCCACCTTGTACAACTAGGAATACGCTGTTAAACGGTTAGTTTTTCCACAAAAATATTTCTGTTTGTTCAATATGCACAGTACTTGGTAATTCATTATAGCCATAATTCGAACAAATAAATATAACAGAATTAGCTTGCGCAAGTGAAAAGTATCCTGTTGTTGCCTTTATGCGACGATAATAGAATCTTCAGGCGCCGGAGAAGATATGTGCAGACATTGCTCAGAAGTCCATGCGACGATAATAGAAAAATATCTCAGGTCTTCAGAGCTCTGAGACGATGTATGTTTTGCAAAGAACGATATGTAAGCTCATTAAGTACAGCGGTATGCCATAGTGTCCAAAGCGAGATCGTAAGGAATTATAATGTATCTACTCTACTTCATCAGTATATTACGTGCCTTGTGACTAAAACAAAGCAACCTTTTCTTTACGAAAACATGTTTATGTCACAGTTTACGGACATGGGCATGGCTTAGTGTGATAGGTGTATCGGCCTTGGGACTTAAAAGCTTTTAATGTAAACGAATAGGTCAAGCGCTCATTTCCCTTGGGAGTGATATATATATCTCAGCGCTGATATAAGATATATATCTGTGTTTTTGTTTATGTCGCTACATTTAGCTTATGCGTCTTCGTCAGAGCTATTTATCGTCACCAAATGCCATGTTATGAGCGCGCGACATGCTCAGAAGTATATGGCTCTATAATATTATTGTTATTGGGAGAAAAATATATAGAGATATATATATAGATATATCTATCTTACATATCTCAGAGAGAGAGATGATATGTTTTGCAAAGCAACGAATCAATATTGTTAAGCTCATTAAGTACAGCGGTATGTCATATTGATCAACATTATAGCATCACTCTTGGTCCAAAGCGAGATCGTAAGGAATTATATATATATATATACTCTATTCATCATATACACATGTACATACGTACCTTATATATATATATATATGCATATAAGCAATATATATTATCTGTATATATAAACATGTTCATGTCACAGTATTACGGACATGGGCATGGCTTAGTATATAGGTATTTGTACGATTGATACCATTTCGCATCAAAAGGCCCACCATTTTGTCGCACAGTTACATTTTGAACCATGATTTGTGATTCAAAAAAGTAAATCTTGATTAAATACTAAATAAGGGCTTAACTCTGTATTTGTATATTTTTACCTCGCAACAATTTGTTGCTTGATTAAAAACACTCTCTTCCCTATTTATTTCGAATATGTTTGTACCAACTATGAACAACTCGCCAAATCAAGATTTGGGCAACACTGTGAACAATTTTCAAGAACATCTTGCAACTTTCCACAAAAGTTGAAAAATATATATTTTCATCGCACGCTGCCACAATTTGTCAGGCTTGGCTTTGGCTGCAATTTGCGAGTGTTGAGATAGCTTGATTTCCATCGGCGGCTTATTTCGAAGGTTAGACAGTGCATTCTTTATGGTTGTCCAAATCGATTATTAATACAATGATAGTCAAATTGGTTGCATATGTAGTATGTAACAATATGTTTTATGTTTTGCATGACCATTGGTGGCTAACTTTTTTGAACCGCCTTTTTTCTAACCAAAATATATAAATTCTATCCCACTAAAAAAAATTATAAAAATTAAATTAATTTGATTGATGCAAATTATCATTAGACTATGATAACATAAGTTATAAAAATGATTTGTCTTTGCCATGATGCCAAAAAACCCAAAATGGTTGTATATATGGATATTGAACAAAATGGTAGCTATTGTAAGTGTATATATATATATATATATATATATATATATATATATATATATATATATATATATATATATATATATATATATATATATATATATATATATATATATATATATATATATATATACGTATTGTTTATTTAGACATTCGCGTCTTACATGCCATATGCACATTATCTGTCGCCTTTGTCGCAGAAATGTCCGTTGTTGTTTTACCAAAAAGGCTCGGAATATATTGCACACAGTTGGGCAAGGTTGACGCAATTACGCTGATGACATATAGTAAAAATAGTTGTTATACAACACAGAATTTTCTAATTGAACATATATTTTGGATAGGACTCGGATACGATTTGCTTCATTCGACTAAAATAAGGACATGAAGCAGCGCAGACATCTGCTTATGAATGACACTGACTTATTGAGCCAATAATTAGCATATGTCAACGAGAGAAGGCCAGCCAAGCGTGCGCGATAACTTAAAGACGTATGTAAGATACATGTTACGACGTATCGAAAGCAATGTTATCGTTGATGTAGGTCAGGCTTTGTGACAATAACATTAAGCAGTTGAGTAAGGAGCCAACCACTCCATCACTGTTGATATATATTCATGTTTTATGAATTGTGGTAGGGTTTGTGATTCCACAAAATCGACTTGGGTGTTCATGTATTGGTAGGCACTTCATGCGCAGCGCAAAAAAACTAAATGTTACGATGTTAAATATCCTAATGGTGGGCGACCAAGGCGAAAATATATCTTGTCAGGTATACTATTTTATGAGTCACACCGCAATTAAAAAAGCTACCCCTTCGCACTCAACGAGTTATTTTTATATGGAGCGTTCTACACTTACAGTTCTAATGATGCTCTTAGATGAACACTTGAGTCACGAGAAACTATTGATGATTCCGAGGACACATGGAATGCGCTAACACAGTGCATGCGGATCCAATTATAACCCTTTAACAGACATTAGTTGTGTAATAACGTTGTTGAGACACTAACAAATACAATCATTTAAAATAATGAACCCTTTTACAAATATGCGATAATGCTCAATTGCCTTTAGTCACTTTGGAGTATTTGGCTTGTGGGGAAATACTTGTTTAAAGTGATGTTTAAATCACAAGTTGTGTTGAGTACATGGCAAAAATGAGTCAAAAATATCATGGATAAAGTGTTTTTAAAATTTCATTTGATCATGCCAAAGTCGCCATTTAAGTGTAGATGTTCAAGTATTTTTATTCGTCGCATTATTTATGCCTTTTGACAATTACTCGGAAGCACAGTTTTCTTACGATATTTAGGCATCATGGTCGCTTTCTTAAGTTGTGAACTGAAGACGCCATCGGGAGGTGCAAACATTTGCTAGACCAAATGCATTTATATTAATACCTTTAGCGTTATCAATGCCTAGCATAAGATTATGAATTGCGTTTTGAAGCTCAGCATATCCTAAGTATTAAATATTTTGCAGGCAATGTGTATATACATTGACACATGAAGCTCTTATATTGAAAGAGCATAAAAATATATCACATATGTAACAAGTTCGTGCCATTAACTGCATCAAACCTTTTGAAGGCATTAATTCCATGCTTAGTTAGATAGCCGATTAATTTGCGCAGCAAATGCAATTTTGTTTTGCCTTAACATATATTTTGACGAGTAGTCAACGTTATTGCGCGGGCTTAACTTGATATACGTATTACCACAGTCAATGTCGTTATGGTTAATGTGTCCATGACCAAACAGATACGCTTTGTTCCTCAATGGTTGCTTAAGCGTTTAGGATTTGACCTGAAGCCTATGCTGGTTCATCCACGTGTAAAAACCGTTCTTGTACGGGCATGTTATACAGAAAGAGTGTGGGCATATAAATCAATTTATTCTCAGTGTTATGTGCTACCGGTTTTTTTTATAGCCTGGCCTAGTGTATCTATACATCTCCATACTTGTTTTACTACAACAGTTCCTTGCAAATCATTATTAGATCCATGGACTGCGTGACCGTCTGGGCAAAATGTAATTACATTTAGCACCAGCTGGTATCAAGAGAACAGGAGATATATTGCAATACGACCGAATTATAAGGGAAAACAGTTGCTATATGTGACATAGGGTCACCGCAAGCAACACAAAAACACGCAAACAGACACACATTAAACTGAATTCATTATTATGGGGTGCCGCCTCGAATTTGCTTGGGAGAGAGCAAATACATAGAAGCATCTTTACCTCTATCTTGAACACTTAAGTAGTCAATGAACAACTTCATATTTGAGCAAGCATAAATACGTTATGGATACATTTAACGAAGCTCATATCGCTTATAAACGTTTTACAGTAACACAATATTATTTCTTTTGTGGTCAATCGCCCATATATATTCTGATTCCAGGTTAAACAACTCGGAAGCACAAACACACATTGTGTTAGTGATGTATAGTGTGTAAGTTATTCGATGATTAATCAAGGTTAAAATAAAAAACAAAATAAAATATTTATCACGTACATCCGTAAGCCCAAGTACATCGCAGCAGAGATCGGCATAACAACTAAGTCTGGAACTGCGTGCATTTATTAACGTATATTCAGTGTAGCAGTTAACTGCCGGCCACGAATGATGGTGAAAGTGACTGGAACTGTCAATGGATCTTTGATCATGGTAATCCCGCGGACATTAAAATATTTCGTTCGCCTAATTTATTTCGGTCTCCTCATGGTAATCGTGACTCACAATGTTTGTGGAGTGGTAACGGTGCTAGAAACATAATTATGAATGATATATATTTCTATCAGATTTTCTTTTGAAGTAGTCGATCTCTTTTGTATTATCCCATGTCTCTTTAACTAATTTACGGATGCACACGTTTGAAGGTAAGGGCGGGTAGCTACCGAAAGTATTCCGTTATACGATATTTCACTGGGATATATTCACCTACTGATACTATAATGCCAAGTATATAATCCACACACTGTCTTCATCGCAGGGTGATAAGCTAGCATGTTTTTCTATGTTGAGCATTCATTGATATGTATGAAAATACTTGTCCCGCTACTAAAGGTTTTTTTTTAAAATTAATCGGTGAACAGTACATCAAGCTAGATAATCATTGCAATGGAAATCAACTGGCTGTGACTTTAACACACGACACCTCCAGGGGTCAATTTGTTCTATTCATTAATGTCAAATTAGCGATAATATGTTGAATTATTGATAATATGGCATTAATCTTATTCTAATGCGGTGACGAGATGAAACTGATGGTATTCAAATATTTGCTGACAAGACTAACTGCGCTTAGACACCAGAGGCACAGCCTATGTTACAGAAATATCTCTTTGAAATTCGGGTTTATGTGGAGCTGACCCCTAGTTGGCTAGGCTATACGTTGACGACACGTTCCACAATATTAACATGTCTCAAAGCTGCTCCCGGCATAAATGAATTACCGAGCGTTCATATTTCTCATGAAATCTTATCGCATATATGTGTCACGTTATACTCATTCTTTGCGGTAAATATATCAAGTACGTTATGATCTGATCTCTAGGCAAACACTAACCATTATTCTTTTTGCTTGGATATGAAAATTAGGTTTATACCAAATTATAGTCCGTTGCATATTCATGACTAAGAAAAGACATCAATAAGTCCAATGATTTCGATAGACAAGTGCACATGTTTCACTTCAACAATAACATTAACACCTCTCCGAATCCGCAATCAACGATTGCATATCTGACTTATAATAAAATAAACACAGCTGGTCACGTAACATAACTGTTGACACTCGGCAGCTGTCTTTTGTGGGATCCATAGCTAGCGCTATCATTCATAAATGTCTATTCGTTCAAGAATGTACGACCATTCCTTCTTAGCGAACATAATATTCTCTGATGCACATCCCTTTTCATTTTGCGTCTCTGTCTTCTATATATCATAAATGAATTAAATGAAAACGCACAATTATTTGCCGGTGGACAAAACCATGTAAGAGAATGGTTATTGAGCATGTTCTGTAATAGTGAGGTATATTTATTTGCTTTTTCCTTATGTTGCCCTGTAAGCATAATGCTTATAAAGTGTCTCCTCGGGTTATTCAGTCACAGGTAAAAAAAATAAATTATAATGTACGGCTTGTATTATTTGCATGCAGCTATTTACACCATGATCGCTAAGGGTTCCAGAGAACAGGATGAAAACGTCCACAAGATCATTCTAGAAACACATGCACCTGGTGTGGTATGTGCAAGTCATAAACATGCAGTAGAGCAAAACTCTTTGGCATAAAGCACGAAACGTAACACATCAAAATAATCTTCATGTAAAAGTCGATTCCTAAGGTAAAATAGAAATATTCCCAGTCTCAGTGCTAGCGCCTGATATTCTTATTCTAATTTAGTAACTGCTGCCACTGTGTTTTGGCCATCTTTATCCTTTGCAGTTGCGTTAACAGCCTCATAGAAGCATCATCATTTGAAGCTGCAAGCGTCTCATTATCATATCAACTTAGATGATGTGTTACCGGTTCCAGCGATTTCACTCATTTCATTACAAACTCGAGGCGTCAGTCAGCGACCATCCCCACCAAGGAATATATAAAACATCGCAAGTTTATAATCTTCTGTAAAATGACCATCAATGTTAGAAAATAGCATGTACTTAATTTGAATCTCTGAGCGTGTCAAGTCGCTGTAAGATATATCCGAGAAACTTTAGGGCGTTGTATAACTGTGCTTAATGATAATATATGTGCTGTCACATATCCATAGCCATGCAGAGCTTCTGATAAGTAGATGCGAGCGACATCACACCTATCGGCTTGGCCTTTTCTTGATTTATTAAACCAGTGGTTTGAGCTACGATCGGCAGACTGTTCAATGAAGCATAATTGTTTGTTTATGAGCACAACGAACATTGATTGCGCCAAGGATTTTAAGTAATTGGTTAAAAAAATACTCGCAAAACTACTGAACAAGAATCTTAAATCGGAGATGTGAATTACTCATAATGTAAACTCACGTTGTAGCTCTTTGTGTGCACACAATACGGTACAAGTTATAATTTTGCTTGAGTAATCCCGGTTGATAAAACTTAAAGGTTTATATAACCTTGCCGATTCGTACTTGGACCATAAGGCGCTTTTCATCGGTCCACAATGGCTTGTATGCGTCACAATACCATCGCCTATAAGTCTGATGTAAACTTCATTGCCTCGTTCTGCGAATGAATCACCTCGCTCGACTGCGGATTAATGCTCAAGATTTATTTTTACAATTAAAGACAAATTAGATTGATTGCCCGGTTACGATTATGAAATGTTGGACACATCAAGTACGACCCCGCCATGGTATATTATTGAAATGCCTGCCTGGTTAACTGAAGATCAAGTCGGATCCATTGTCTGAGTAACTCGATGACAAAAATCGCACAGACCCAACGCGGGGGTGTAAACAAAGATCCATAAAGCCCCCTGGAATGACGACTGCCATAGGGGTCCAGGAGTTTGCACTATAATCCCACCTTCACTTCAGTCTATATCTCTATTGCTGTCAATGGCGAGGTCCGTAGTGGTGTACCTCAGAGCCTATTGCTAGGTCCGTAATCGTGCACCTCATGAGGTACCTTTCCACGTCTATTGAATAATGATAATAATAATAATAATTTTTATTTTCGCACAGCAGGTGTACAGGAACATTAATATTTGATACAACAACAAATAAACACGCGAGAACGAATGAACAAATAAATCAGTTACAATAAACACAATTCCTTTAACAGAGCTTCAGCTTCATGTCGGGTAAGCACTGATAATGAATCCCCATCTCTAGTAGAAATAAACTCTTTTGTGAGCATGGCAATATTCTCATATTCAGAATTACCTGGTGGCTTAATCTTAGAGTCCTTAATGCATTCACTATGCTGTAATAAATAACAATTATTGATGTTCAGGGCATGCATTATTGTTCGAATATTATCGCTAGCAATTGTTCTGCTATGGAAACTACGTCTACTTACATAGGATACTATCCAGGACCAGTGATACCTCTACACACGTAGAGTGTTATTAACAACTTCAGGTCCTGAAATACTGACGAAAATGCAATTTGACAATATCTGCACTATAAAAATAAGACATTGTGCATGCAGAAAAATATAGGTGCTCACCAAGAAATGCTATTACTCTAATAAGCGTTAAATTTAGGATGACGCTGTGACGTCTCTTATTAGACACAGCAATCATGGTTCTTTTAGCATTATATCAATTGAGAGTATGTCATTTTACTTGGAGTTGCTATGCGCCAATCATAACGGCACATTAGTCGTGTTTCCTGCCCCTGCCTTCACTCTACCATGCTTGAGCGAACTTTGTAATTTAGCATTCTTCATCGATTTTATCATAGGTGTAAATAAAGCATGTTGACTCTGGGACTCATGCACAACTGGTGCAATGTATATACGACCGTTATTGGCACGCATGGAGTGAATCCCTAAGTTGTTTGCTTTATGGCCTGCATTGATTATAGGAACGGTAAGGTGTAGGCCAAAGACTCGCCATGGTTGCCCCGTTTTACGTAGAAATAAGCCGCTCAGTAATCTATGGTGAAGATGAGTCTTCAGAGTATCCCATAGAGTGTGCTAGGAAGTGTAAAAGCCTTTGACATCCTGCCCGTCTTACCATGCGAGTGGACTTTTTACATTCTGTACATACCAAGCCATTTGGCATATTAAATAAATGAGGGTGTTAGGGCTGACTGAGCTTGCCGTCGAGCATGAGGGCGCTTGGCAAGCCGCTAATGGTCTGCGACAACCTTTGTGAGGGTAAGATTCGTATCTGTAAGGGTTTACAGTGACTAAGCTTTGCTCGAGCTTTGGTAGTTTTTGATAGCAGCGCACTACTGCTGCTGCATCATGGTTGCCACTTATGTGACGGAAAGAAGGTTTTAAGACAGACGCGACCACGGTAGTATTTTGTGTAACGGCATCCACTTGAGTTTTCGTTGTGAAACAGCTGAATCAACAGTTCGGAATCTTTAAGCGAAAACATGCGTGTGTCTGGATTGACAACAATAGATTTATGCATACCATGCTATATTGATGAGGACCAGATCATGCTTGAAAACGAAATATACATATGATGTTGTGAAAGTGTGCTTTGCATGACGCCTAACATAATGCCGGCTTCGGAGTACGTATATGAATCATGTTGTATTCAGCAAGACGCAATAGCGAATCGCACCAATGCATCAACGTGCTATTCCTTAATACCAGCTACTTCCCTGAGCTTCTTATCTCACAGCCATTATGTTTCAGCAGAAGTTATCTTTATTGCGTATATAAAACCCCCCCCCCCCCCCCAATCGCTCTCGCATGTTCCTTTGATATAGATAAAAAGACAACAATTTTAATTTTGGTCGTTTTAAATCGTCATTTGGAATTTGAAAGAAAATAACATGAGCGCGATATATATACTCCAACAGATGCCTCACTTGGAAGCTTGATAATATTCACAGCAATGTTTCTGCTACTTAAGGTGGCAAAATATTATCTAGATTATTTATGTATTTACATATAAAAACGCTGATTAGGACATATTTACCGACATGAAGCCCGATGCATATCCTGCATAATCCCTCAGAGCGAGCTTTGCAAAGGAATCCCGAACCAATAATATCAATAATTACAGCTCTTTAAGTTCAATTAAAGCACAAAAGCTAAATAATTCTCATTTTAAAGTTGTTATCATTTACGAACAATAGCTCAGGTTATTCGTCCGTGGCCAACTTGTATTACATTAATTGCTCAGCAGGCGAATATTGCAAATGCAAGTGATGATAAGGTTTTTAGGCCTCGAATTATGCCAAGTTAATTGGCATTTGAGTGGTAGTGACGTATGACATATGTTGCGGAAAGCAGTTGGTAACTCTCCAAACAATTATTACCATAAGCATGACATACTAACACTTTTATTATGCTGAACTATAGGAAAAGACTTAGTTTTAACCAATACCAGCCGGCTTTAAGGCTGCTGAACAATGTTACCTGTTCAATGCGTTTAATGTCTCACACAATCAATCGCGTTATACTAACCAACGCCGCTGCGAAATCCGATTACAGCGTTAAATTGCCTCATTGTGTTTCCTCGAAACGCCATTACAGTAACCTGCTGTACATGAAGGCGTATAACTAAGGTAAAGTTTTTGCACAGCAGGAGGTAATCGCTGGCTTGATTCTGCCTCATTCTTGTGTTGATGTGCATCACGGTGCCTTTTTCAACATGATTTAAACCCGAACGATTCCCACAATTTCCCAGTTTGCACCACAACATATTAAGTGATACCTCAGCATCTGGCTTGATTTGATCGGCGCCTGATATACAGGAACTATACATTTTCGTGTTAAATGGAGTAGTCACATCCTGTTTGGTGCCAAATTTTATATTCGAGGGCTAGTATCCGGTAATGTCATTCTCTTTTGTCATGTTCTATAGTATAACTGAAGATATATATGGCTTTAATTGGGAGCAAGTAATTTCAATAACCGTCGATAATTGGTTAAGGCAGTGTGACTTATTCTTGACATTCCAGTATATAGCAAGATTTTAGGATTTTATAGAGGTGAAGTGATGATAACCCAAAGTTAGGTTCAAATATTTTTGCAAACGTGGGATGGTCATTCGATATGTTTGTTGATTCCATTATTGTGAGTTGCCAATCATATTTGTTCGGTATGGTTTGTATCCTCGCTAGAGCGCTCACATAGAAATCCGACATGATATTCAAAATATTGCTAGGAAGAAACAATTTCGTGAAGATGCAAGAAACAGCAGGGTGATAATAACATATTTATTTTTCTTCATACATCATCACTATTGCACATCGTTTTCAAGAAAGCGTCACACCAGCTGGCAAAATAAGTGTGCGTTGTACATAAAGTTGAGGCGCGTACATATGACTCAGTAGCTGTTTGACACGGTTGCTGAATTATCCCGCACAGGGCGATAACTAAAATATAAAATAGATCAGTATTAGATGAAATCGATTGGTCCCGGGCAATATGTTAAAACTGGCAGATATAGACCAGTATTTAGCGTTTTGTTGAGTTTCAGTGACGGTTAACCTCAAAGTAAAGTTCCCCAATTCTTGGCAAACACCGTATGGGCATTCGATACTTGTGTGAATTCCATCTTTGTGCACCGCCCATAATATTTGACTGGTACAGTTCCTATAGCCGCTGATGTGCATAACTAGAAATCGGACTTGACTTTCAACACTTTATCAGGAAGCAACGTTACATTGTGCTGCAATTGAGTAATTCCTTAGTAGATACAAGGAACATCGATGATTACTGCATTTATCCTCATTTATATTTCCATCCCTATCGTGCGCCGATGAAAGCTTTAAACCGGGTGTGTTCGCATCATTGCATATCGCTCCATGCTGTTCATTTACTGTAAATGAGTAATAACCATAGTAGATACAAGGAACGAAAGTGATTACTGCATATATCCTCATTAATATTTCATCTCTGTTGTGCACAGACAAGGGCTTTAAGCCAGGTGTTTTCGCACCATTGCACATCGTTCCATGGGGTTCATTTGCTGCAAGATTGACAAAAAAGTTATGGTAAGCTCACAAATGGTATTGCACTCACCAACAGCTGCAAGTGACAATTTTATGCGCCGCAACAGCACTCCTACGCATTAGAAGCGACGTCGCATGTATGACTCGCATCTTACAGATAATAAAGTAAATGCCCGGTATCAGCATAACAAACGAGGGGGCATGGATAAAGTGCTATTTGATAGATTCCTTGGCGTAAGGCTAACTTATCCTCTGCACAGATAAGTGTACTGTGCATTGATGCTTTTGGATAACTCTGAAGACTTATTATTTCACGACAAGCACATATTATTTGGTCACTATGCGCTGATTTACACAAAATGCCAGAAGACATTACAACTATTAGGCACAATTGACAACTACGGGACTAGAACATGTTAAGAATCAGTGTATGGGACCTGCTATGCATACACAATGCTACTCTGAGTAATGAACTGACAGCTATCCTTAATGCTGTTTTGCATGGATGTCGTTTATCGTCTGATTGGAAAGGAAATGTTACATGTCCCAAATAAACTGCGCTAATCTTTATATTATATGCTATATTCAAGCCAGAGTACAGGTATCTCGATTTATGATCGCCGGTGCTGTTTCATTAGTAATTACATCACATAATCGGATACGTTGCTACATGAATGCTAAGGCAAGTGCACACATACCTGTTGATCAGCGAATGTTCTAAGACATTATCTTCAAATATGTTAGTTATTTAAATTTAAACGGGTATATCATTGATATCCGCAAATATATTCGCTTAAACGTGATTGCTATTATACGTGATTGCCATTTGCCGGACTGCTGGTCTCACTATGAACAGCAAATGTGAGCATGTAGGGAAATATCATAAAGCAGTACTAAAACTATCGTAAATTATGAAAGATAATTCATTGCATGCACGATGCTCATCTTAGTCGCATGGCATTATGTAATCGTACACCAAACTGAAATGAATCTGAATGGCTTTTATAAGTTGCATTTGGCTACGAGCATTCAGTAATGGCTTTGGTCAGTAACGGCGCCATGCAGCAAGAAATATATTCACAGAAACCAGCAAAGCGTTGGCCAGGTATTTAGGAGCTGAATAGTTCATGAACATGTCACCGGTCTAGGGGAGAAAAGACCGGTTGACACGGAACTCATAATTCGTCAGGAGCTTGCAATCAACATCCGAACGTATAGCTAACAAAATACATTTGGAGCGAAACACTCAGCCAATGCGCGGTGGATATTGTTGGCATGTCTGAAACATCCATTCGCTGGTTAATCCGAAATGACAGGCAACGTGGTCTACTTAGAATATGCAACATGTAAACCAGACCGATTACCTCATTGACTGACAGTTTGTATTGCCGCATAACGTCATTTTGATCGTTTCCCTCACAACCAATCGTAGTAGTAAAGGCTAAGCTTACATAGAATGCGGCATTGTATGTCCATTATTGTGAACATATACCAATTTCCGAAATTTTGTGGTACATAACTCTCCAACTCAGCGTATAGTAATGTCCCAGTGTACCACAACATTAACTGCCACTTGCATATTGTACTTGCACAAACAATCCGTTCATATTAACGCAGTCTTCGTGTTTTAAAGACTTCAGTGGCGACATATTCGCTTCATGCGAGCATGTTCAATGATAAACGCCTTGGATCGTCAAGTGCTGTTAGCATCGATAATTACTTAGCTTGCGTTTTCAACCACATTTGCTAATCAGTGATTGGTCTCATTTTCTTGTATTTCATCTCTGATGTTGCTTTGATACCCAAATTAAGTCATCAGCAATGGTTGCTCTCATCCGCTTTTCGTCACATAGTAATAGATGGTGTCTGAGACAAATCTAGGGATCTCATTCCTCTTCGTGAGAAGTGTGCCTCAATCTAGCCGAGGAATTTGCGAACGTTTATTCGGAATATATAAAAACATCCCATGCTATGAATCATCTAGAACATGACCCAGAGTGTTGGAGATTGTTGAACTTTCTCGCTAGATAAAGTGTGGGTCAATTAGCTCCTTGTCTTTACCGGTCCAATGTCTTTATGAGCTTTCAGACAAATTGTGTAGAACATGTACACGCGCAAGCTAGGCGAAGCTAATAAGACAAAAAAACTATACCATCGCAATAAGGAGCAGCTGAATTAGAATAAGCTCGCTCTTATTGTTATCATACTGTTAGTAATTATGAATTTGTGGTCAAGAATATGCTAATGAACGCAAAATGTCGGCGACCGGAATGCAAACCAAATTCACCCGACCACCACCTAAGTTTGGGTTTGATATCGGTACATTTGAACAGTGTATAGCTTTATTCGATGTATATATTCACCGTTTAGCATGGATCTATGATAGTTTTTTTGGCTGTTGATTTGCATGACGTGCAACGCAAACTGATTCTTTTCCCCATTCATTCCGGATAGCATGATTATGCGGTTAATTGTTTATAATAAGTGCATACTTTTGCACATCAACAACCGTGTTCACAGTTGATTGATTTCAAGCTTATTGACAACAAGCTATCGATGTGTTTCGTCAAATTGGTGATGGAAACTCCATGGTGCTTACAATGTCAGTATTAACAGAAGCAAGGGCAGTGTTGGTCGCTGGAATCATTAACATATTAAGGTGACTTTTATGAGTTTAAACACCGCAATAGGTACAGTTATAACCATCCTCATTCAACATGCATCTTAGCCAGTGAATGCATTAAAGTATCTGCCTATGGTTCAAGTCCTTCCGAGAGCAGGCTACTTGTGCTTGCATATTCTATGCGACTTAATTACATTTGTGCTATCTGGGCGACAATTATTCGCATCTACGAGTGGCAGACTATAACGAGGGCCATGATGAGGCTGCAAAGCGGAGCATTTTCTACTAGAGCCATACGATCTCCTTTATACGTGAGAGATTATCTCTGTCTTAAAGTGATTTCCCCAAAGAGCTTCTGGAAACCATCGCGATTACGAGGCAGAATAAACGAACTCGATGAAGCCAAAAGAGATTAGTGCTGATTGTGGTTTTTCCATTATCACGCAGTCCATCGTCGCCACACTGGACGTGCAAATGATTCTTCTTTGATAAAAGGCGATGTTTGCTATTGGATGTATTGCGTATAGGATACATTCCTCGACTCTGGGGGTTCGCTCCACCACCCCAGTATCTGCGTGCAATACATGTGGCAAATTGCTCCAACCGAAAACCCGCTTTCCAAATAAGACAATGCGCCTTATTTTCTGTGGTTCCATAGCAGGCCAGTCAACGCTCTCGAGCCGCGTTCGCGCGTGACGCCCCAGCACGTCAGCGTAACAAAGATGGCGGGACAGCAATGTGCGTTTAGTCGGGGATCTCCGCATTTAACCAAACGTGTTTGCAAAGCGAGTTCCCGACTGGTCAATCTGTTATAGCGGTTTTGATTCTAGCGGCCAGTAATATGGTTGTCGCTTGTCGGAATATACTACACAATATGAAGGATATCTTGTGTTCATTATGAATATCCCTCCCAACGTCGGATAGCAATGTTTTACATGTCAGCATTGTAAACGTGATTAAATATAGCAGTTCACAAAATACGTGGAGATGACTCCCCTTCTTGCCCGAATGGGAGGTAATCAGCACACATTTTTATATGCGGAAGCAGGAAATGAAAGTTAACCTGGCATCAAACTAATTGAACATGGCACGCGAGTTGCAACTCAGGGTGTGGGATAACTTAATGTGAACGTCTTCAATAGACAGCATTAGCAGCTAATCTCTCCCGGTGGTATCGTCCATAAATTGTAGACGCGTAGCTAGCAAATTAACTGTCCCCTGTGCATTTTTAATTCCCTTGCAGATTAATTGTACGGAATTCGGCAGGCTTCCGATATTCAACGTGCATAATGATCGGGGACTGTGAAGCAATATTCGAATAGCATGTCAGCGTTCTTTATATTGATTGCCGCAAAACCATGCATGTATGTAGGTTCTCAGAGAAGCATTACAATATAAATTATTGCAGTCGTAGCAAAGAATCGTGCATAGGCAGCAATGTTCATTTCCTGATATGTATATTGCATATAGTAGCTTGGCATTGCTTAATACTTATATAATGGAAATTGGGTTTTAAATCAAACACATTGGCAAGCGAATTGAATATTCTCAATTTGAATTTTTTTGCGGTATACCAGTGTTTTTACCTTGTGAAGCATCTGTAACCATGTGAATATCGAAACTACTCCTGTATAATAGCCCTACAGAGAACAAATATACAGTGTATTTAAGAAAACTTGATTCTTGTCCATCCGCAATCTAATCTATTCCGGAAATAGCAATCCACCGTACAATATATCAATTACACTTGCAAAAACAATTTACCCCGTTCATGGTTAAGTATCACAGTCTGATTTTTTATGGGCAACTTAATGCTTCTTGGCAACAGCTTCAATATACGTTCGCATCGATTGATTTATAAGGGCAGCCACAACCCATTATCGGCCCGGAGAAGTTTGTAGTAGAATACATCAGGGGTTGCTGAAGAAATTTAAAGTAGGCACGCATACTTGTAGTGATAACGAGTGGCTATTCTTAATTTCCAACTGCTCTCTTAGCTAACATCGCAAACTGTCGATAACAATTTGCACGAAACTATCAATGCCCTTTCAGGCACGTCATTTCCCGACCCAATAAGTTGAACTGCAAGTCGTGCAATGTTCATGATAGTCTCTCGTACGTGCTGGCTGTAACGATTACATCATAGAATTTTCCACATTCGTATTCTGCATACAATCATGTAATGCTGAACTGCATTATGTCATAAATGTCATAAAAGGTAACTACAAAAGCGAACTAGTTAGTTGTTCCGTGCAAGCACATAATCATTCATCGGCAGGTGCTAAACTGGAATGTTAACGTCAATGCAATCCATGCTAAACCAAATTCATTGAACATGATGATGGAATTTTATGATTGGATATATGGAAGATGGTCTAATCGGTCCTTATGATCAACGGCGCAAGTTTTTTTTAGATAGCCAGTCAAAAACGTCTATAGCCCGGATGTTTTACAATGCGCTCTACCGATCGTAAAATGTCTGCGGGCTGCACTGTTGACCATCATACAAAAGTTATGCGGGGGATAACAACGACACAGAAGCATGATATATTTCCGGAAGTAATCTATGCAATAACAATTTATCGAACCGGCGTATACATGTACACCACCTATATAGATATATATAGAGAGAGATATATATATAGATAGAGATAGATATATAGAGAGAGAGATATATATAGATATATATATATATATATATATAGAGATATATATATATATAGATAGAGAGATATAGAGATATATAGATAGAGATAGATAGATATCTCTATATATATCTATATATATAGATATATATAAGAGATATATCTCTCTATATATATATATATATCTATATATCTCTATATATATATATATATATACGCATATATACACACATATATATATATATATATATACACCTCTATATATATATATATATATATATATATATATATATATGTACTATATATATATACATATATATATATATATATATATATATATATATATATATATATATATATATATATATATATATATATATATATACATATATATTATAACCATAGAATGATTCACTAGAAGCCTCAAATAATTTTGACGTTGTTGAATGTTTTATTATTAAATTGAACTTTTATTGGAAGTTACGTTAGAATATATTGTGCTCTAACTGCAGACCTGTTTAAATGAACAGTCGACAAGGGAATATGTTAGTAACGCGTATCCATATATATGTATATATATATATATATATATATATATATATATATATAGAGAGATATATATAGATATATATATATATATATATATATATATATATAGGGAGAGATAGATATATATATATATATAGGATATAGAGAGAGATATCTATATATATCTATATATATATATATATATATATATATATATCTATATATATATATAATATATATATATATATATATATATATATCTATATATATATATATATATATATATATATATATATATATATA
Source organism: Urechis unicinctus (assembly GCA_034190875.2). Classification (NCBI taxonomy): domain Eukaryota; kingdom Metazoa; phylum Annelida; class Polychaeta; order Xenopneusta; family Urechidae; genus Urechis; species Urechis unicinctus. The sequence continues at coordinate 26,807,618 of CM067355.1, forward strand.
TATATATTAAAACGAACGCGACCTTTACGAAAGGATATACCAGTATGTCCATATTAATTCAATGCAAGTTTTCTTACAAAATAGTTAAAATGTTTTCGTTTGACCATACGAATATGATATTGTAGTCTATGTAAGGTACAAACATATTCTTTCACGAGGGTTTTCTTTGGATTTTGAATATTATTGCAAATAACATTTTAACAACTAACCGTTCGTTGACATAACCCGCAAAAGTCAATATCTGCCATACAACCATGTATACTTGGATCAAAATAACCAAAATAATGTTCAACCATGTGTGCTGGATATGTTTATTTGACAAATTTAAATGTGTTTTATTTTTAAATTCCATTACCATAAACTTTATTTTTTTTTACCTTATTCATCAATCTGCAAGGTTATATATAAGATCGCGAAACGCTACCATTGGTTCATAATGATCACATCTACAACAACAAATATTATATTTCTAATCATAATGACAGAAAATGATTTAAAAAATTTCGGTATTCCGCAAATATACAAATATTATATATGGGCATGAGAGGTTGGATTTAAACTTATAAATTAGTGTCTTGACCTTTGTGGACGATCTTTCGAGGGACAAAAGTATATACCAGGAAACAAAAGTGACACAAAGATTTTTATTTGGCTTAAACTATTTCATTATATCAATTAAAATTTGCCGTATTAATAATTGTTAGTTATTGACAAAAAGCAACTAAAAACATTTGTCCACGAAAGGTTTGAGTCCAAGAATGGGTTGTAATCGTCATTAAATATATATATAGATATATATATATATATATATATATATATATATATATATATATATATATATATATATATATATATATATATATATATATATAGATAGATTCATATATATATATATATATATATATATATATATATATATATATATATATATATATATATATATATATATATATATAGATATATATATATATATAGTGACGATTACAACCATTCTTGGACAAACCTTTCGTGGACAAATTTTTAGTATAATATATATATATGTATAATATATATATATATATATATATATATATATATATATATATATATATATGTATATATATATATATATATATATATATATATATATATATATATATATATATATATATATATATATATATGAATAAAAGTATATATAAATATATATATGTATATACATATATATATATGTATATATATATATGCATACATACATATATATATATATATATACATATATATATATATATATTATATATATATATATATATATATATATATATATATATATATATATATATATATATATATATATATATATATATATATATATATATATATATATATATATATATATATATATATATATATATATACATTTATAAACAAATGTAGCCTACAATCGGTTTTCAGAATACACGCACACGACAACTAAGGCTTCGAATATCTACAAACGGAATGATCGCTGTCTCCCATTGTTTGCGCAATGATTAGTGAAGGCATGACGCGTAAGAAGATACTGTCACATTATCCGATCCTTCATGTACATTTTGCAAAGATCGTTTATTCCATTACTTGAACTCCGCACCCCGTACAAGTCTTCGCAACCAGCGCATGCACCTTAGAAAATAACGTTTGCAATATAACCCGGTGTTTGACAGAATAATAGGGTAGAGCTTACAACTATTGTACGATGTGCACTGTTCGTCAGAATTTCTTTAGTGTCGCTATGTTCGTATCCTAGCAACTTAAATGGAAATACGCCGATGAAGATGATACTATATCAGACGAGGCTGTGAATGAACAAAATACAATTTGCATATCAGGGATAAAACGCTGGGCGCTATTTGTTCAATGCTGGCCTGTAAGATACGAATGTATCCTATAGCAGTTCAACAATTATCATTCCATCTCTCACAGCATTTCACAACCTCCATTCACTTATGCTGTAAAGGTTGTTTCAATCCACATATTTCCATGCGGGGAACATTATTTCATTAATCTTCTGCCGTTCCATGATGATATACTTATATAAGACGTCTGGATAAAGATTGCTATAGTTGCAAATTGCAAATAAATCACGTTATATAAATCCACACCACATAATAGTATGCAACAATATATTTGTTAAATATTATTTGTCGACGTCGAATTGATAAAGCGCACCATGAGCGGATGGGTAAGGCGAAATATTTTGATGTTACGTTATAGTAACAAAATAGCCAGACAAATGATGGAGGAAAACGAAACATTCGATCGTAGGATTGGATCACATTGCATTAACACTTGCGACCAGCGAGGACAGCTCATTCAGTCAAATTGGAAACAAGACGGATATTCAACAGTTCCCATATTAGCCACAGGAAGTATCAAACATGTTGCTGGCATAAAAACGCCCCCAAAACACATGGGCTTCATTGGAACACTATTTACTTTGATAGTGCCTCAGTTCCATGCGGATGCATTTATTCAGATATCACAGCATAGCACTTTTTTGGACATGTACCGGTATTGCCATGGAAATAGTGTACGTGATCGATCATCCACATTACTGGAAGCTCATAAGGTATTGGGACGGAATAATTACATGATATTGTTTACTTCATTGTGAGGTTAGGCGTCGCCATTGGATATTATTATCTACGTAGACATTCAAAATGGATATTAAAGATTTGCGCAACCGTATAAAACTACGCGTAACATTCATCAATAAATGATGAAATGTTTTTTATCAAGCATGCAGTAAAATAAATGTTACTCATAACTTAATATATTAACAATCCTAAAAAGAACCTTTTTCATGAATCATTCATAATATAGTGCATTAAGGCATGATATATAGCTCTGCTGATGCTATAGCATGTAATAAAAGCCTATAATATCAGAGTATACGAGCCGTGTACTTTATCATAGGTATTGTACCGGCAATTTAACATGCAGTCGTATTTCCTTACATAATTGTCAATAATGGCCGCTACCACGTGTCATTAAGACGTGTTATATAAGCACTCGAAATCATAGCATTTTTTGCAATCGAATCATATAAAAAAATAGTCCCATGTCCAGTTTGAAAATTATTGGGCGCATTGTATTGTTCGTGTTTTTTGTATAAGTTCTAGATTTGCAACAATCACGGTTCGAAAGCGTGAACTTACCATGAAGCTGTTGGACAGAGGTTTGTGCTATAACGACTGTAGACCACATCATTTGATTTATGGATGACCACATGATTGATATGATTTGCTCATGTGCAATATTTGCAGAATATGAAACAGTTGCCTACACAACTAGCATCACAAAAACCCAGAAGTAACTGTATTTATTCCTTTCCGCCCGTGAAATGCGCGTAATAAAGACGCACTACTTTTTACCCTCATTATTGGTCATGGGAAACAACCATCTATTCAAAATCCTTACACAGTGATAAATTACATGCCCTTTCAACCTTGAGGCAACAACCAGCACATAGGTCAACGCGATTCCGCCAACTACGTTATTTTCTAATTTTGTTCTAAGACAATTGATTCGCTTTAAAAGCTTCCATCCGTGTGCCCATACTTATACTAATCTCTGCGTAATTCGAATTGAGCAAAAGTCATGATACACTTAACAATTTGGTTTTATTTTAAAAGCATATTATAAGCAATTGTTCAATTTGATAACTCGCTACCTGTCGTGCTGATTTAATTGTTTCATTGTCGTAAATCTTCACACAAATATGTGTGTTGTAGAAAGACGCTGGAATTTAATGTTGTTTTCTTAAATGTCATTTCGGTGCCTTGAAATTTTTGATTGTTTTTTACTCCTTGATTTTCATACGCAAAAAAGGTTACTGATCTGATGCGCTCTTTGTCAATTTGCTTTATGATATTGCTCTTATACAGCCTTTGAGGTTTGTGCTGGGCATTTTGAAACTACAATGTTCAAATCTATTAGAGGACGACAACTCTAGGGAATCAGCACACTTGCACCTGGCAAAGGGGACCCCACATTCGCCTTGAAAGAACGACGATTCAAATTTATGATGCATAATGTCTGCCGACAGTACTGAACATCTGTAAGTTGTGGAGGAGACGATGATATCAAATCGTGCATATCGTTTGTAATACTATCACCAACATTCTACTTCAAATATGCGTATTACGCTTGCACAACGGGCACTCTCATTATTGATTTAATCGATGCAAATGCGTTGCTAGCCAGTATTTGAGGACATTAAGTACGGTTTATAAATACCTACTCCATCCCTACAGGTGTCTGTCACCAGGGAGAGATTTCTATATGAGAGCCTATATGGAGATTAACATACACTCAAATCACAATATGCGCACGAGTCAAACACAAATGCCACCGCGTTTACGATTTATGTACGATGTCATAAGATCATCACATGGTTGTGCTTGCCACCATAATACTTTGTTAATGAATTGTTGCAAACACGTTATACGTTTCTAGACTGGTTAAAATACGATGCATCGTGCTTGTAACATACGTATTAATTATCTTGACAACATTTCCCGACGCCAAATGGACCAGAAAGCATACATTGATGTGGCTATAATGTCATATGGGCATGGTCCAGTGTTATAGTTCACTTGAATTTGATGGGGCGGTTACTGCACTTCATGTCTAATTTGCATCATAGGGCGTTTAAACGGTTAACTTTAAGTATGTTTGCATTAGTCATCTCATCTACTATAAAAGCATGGGTACTAATGTTTGGTGTGCGGAATATGCTTACCGTTAAGTAAAAGGCTGCAAGTATTGAACAAGCCACATGGATTTCAATTTTAAGTTAGGTTGACTATTGAACTCACTTTTTCACAAAGTATGCATACTTCTAGGAATATAGATGCAAAAAACTAATTCGGCAAATGGAATCTCCCAAATCATTCACCACGTTTTGCACACGTGTATGGATAAAACGGCAGGAACTATCCAGAAAATGAGTGTAGCAAAATCGCAATTATACTCTAGCTTCAGGCGCTATGAACAGGGTAAATTAAACATTTTTCGGCCATTTGATGGATATTTTGTGGATTGTCGTGCAAGTCTGAAGCACCCTTTTATAGCTGTAATGCATGTTTGCCGCTCTTGTATACAAGTGAAGAAAATTATGCAATCCTGAATGTACAAAGTTGCATCATTCACAATACGTCACCAGTCTAGCTACTCTCGAACTCTTTACGAATTTATAATGTATATAATTCATGCTGTCAATCGCATTATTACAACTAACTGACACGATCAAATCTATATTTGTGTTACAAATATATAAATGCTATAACATTGAAGTAAATATTGTCAACGTGTTTAGAAAAGCCATTTGATATTAAGCGCATATTTCGCATGCAGCTTATCAATAATTACATAGCCTTTAATTAACAGCATTGGTTTAGTGCGTAACGTAATCGAAACTACACTCACTGAAAGAGCCGGAGGGTATGTTTTTCATGTCTGCAATGAATAAACGGTGATTTCGCGAAACTTAAAAAAGCAGATATCATGATCCCATATACTATCCAAAAGTTGATTAAACCGACTAAACAGATAACAATTAACTAAACAGATGCAATTCGAGTAAGCCTCTGTCTCATCATTAGACTAATCGACAGGAGGCTCTTTTAAAACCATTAAGTATTCAGCTTAGCATACGCGAGTTTATTGATTAATATATAAAACATATAAAACGTGGAACCACAATCGAACGGGTCATTGATACATCTCACAACATATATTGGCTTTTGTGGTGCCGCACAACGTCATAATAATGCATGTGACGAAACATATCTAATAATTTAAAACCTGCTGTTATTTTCTTGACAGTTGCCGGTCATTGTAACCATACATAGCATTAGACGAAACATGTGGCCCCTAATGTACCACTTACAAGTAACAGCTAGGCACTTGTATAAAGTGGCCATTAGTCGAGTTTGCAGATATCATAACATATTCATAATAATGAACTATATTCGGCAGCTACCCCCTGTTTTGCTGCGTATCAAATCTGATCCGATGCTGTTAACAACAATGACTACACATACGGCAGAAAGTATGATTCAGGTCATAGCCCTTAAACTCTTGTTCACATACCCGTATCCAAGATTGAAATATCGTTTTACACATTTTGCCAGGATAGGTATTGACCCAACTTCGCCTAACATTCACTGCAACTTGCATCAGCATTTATTTTGTATATTAAATGGAACTCAGTTGACAGCCTAATACAATTTATCAAGGAGCTTAGTCACAATGCACTCATCTTTGCTTCAAAGGCGGTCAATTGCCTATGAGCTATACGCTCTGATAGTCGGCTGGCAGGTCGGTTTCAGTATGCAATACTTGGTAGATTTTTCCATACAGCAGCCGACTTGTACTAAAGGAAGCTGCAAGTATGCTATGACTCGAGCGAGATTGAGACTCCAATTATTATGTAAGGCGTAACTTATAAGTACGAGTAACATGTTCAATTAAGGGTACTTTGACCTTTCACCGTGAACGGGAATTGACATTTTGTCCATTCTTATGCTTTTTTAGCTCCTTGAAACACATCATATACCAGTGTTAGTGACAACGTTTACATTGTCCTTTTAAAACATGTTGAATCAAATTTCTTACACAGCCGTTATGTGTAGCATATGCAAAAATGCATCGTTGCATTATTCGTCTCCATGTTTCTGTCCGCCCTGATTCAACGTCAACGATTGCCCTTTAGAGAAATGTTTTTGATTTGGTTCGCATTCGTCATCATAGTTTGTCCAATTCATTGAAGCAAAGCATGTACTGCTGTCATTTAAGTATTAACCAGTACGTAGTTTACGTTACACCGCATACATCGCAATTATTCACGGCATGCAGTTGCAAATGCATATTCTTGCGCGCTGAATATTTATTCATGTTATCCACAACATTTTTCTATGGTGCCCTGATAACTATATTATGCGAAGATTCTTTCGTTTAAAATTAATTATACGTGAGTATGGAACCGTGTTTGTTAATTAAAGTGCTTTTGATGCGCAATACATTTGGATCAAGTTATAATCAGGGCTGAATATGTAAATGTTTTGCATTATCATCACATGTTGATCGCCCAACTTTTTCTGCCAATACAATGTTGGACAAGATCTCATCCACTTGCCAGGAGCCGGAAGTCGCCAAGTGTGTCTTAGTCCGACTCCATGTCTCACCTTGAAACAAATTGCTACATGTGATCAATGACAGAATGTGCAAAACGTCCTGCTAGATACCCTGCCCAGAATAAAGTGGTGAATAAATCCTAGCTTGTTTTAGCACATAATCAAGACGTAGTGTGAACTCAAGAAATATGCTAAAAGCTTTAAAAATGCAAATTTGCATTTAACCTGATATTCTGCCCTTTGAAATAAGTTACGCTAAATAAAAAAGCGTCATAATTTTACAAAAAGGATCACTCACTCGGTGAATGTCAAACCGCTACGTATGTACATGCTACGGTAAAATAGCATAGTTCTCATTTTCCACAAGGCTTGATTAATTATTGGACTGAAGATTAATGATAACTTCCTTTATTAGTGCCACAAGGAGAGCATTGATTTTACTGCCAATATTTCACAGATTAATTCAAATTCCGTATTTGAATGCAGAATCTTGCCTGTAGGCAGTATTCCCATTTGCACAGCTTATCATAATGGCCCGTCAAAGCTATTTAGGATTTACTACAGAATGATGTAATATTGTGTATTCCATGCCAGTCGCTGGTGGATAATAAAGGCCAAAAGTCAGTACGAAATGCCATATATCTCATTTCTTTTGTCACTGGACAATATATATTGTGTAGAAAATTCGCTACCATTGAAGTCATGGTGTGAATAACGAGGAACGCAAACTAGTCATATGAAAGCTTCTGTGATGCTATAATATGCAGCTTTTTGGAAATTTGAATTACTATTGAATTTTGTTCGACGCCTGTAATGCAATGTTTCAAGTAAAACTTAGACCCACCAGACGTGTTACGATGACATCCAGGCTGCATACCGGGTGTCAGGAACAATTCCAAACGTATGCATTAGTATAAAATTCAAAATTTTGATACATGGGTTGTCCTTACTCAGCATCTAAGTTAATAGCTGCATTTTCTTTATAAAAATACATTTGTCATAGCAATATATTTAATCTCACACTAGATCAGCAGACCAGCCAACTTGATTTAGATCTGCGTATAATTGTTAGCTTCCATAACCAAATTAACTGAACTAATACATTTAAGGCACATCTATTTGCCGTGCACCAGAAAACACACTATGCAACCCTATCCCTAGAATACAAATTAAAATCTTCCCGGCATGTTGCAGTTTATCATTATCACGTGTGTCACTTTCGTGTATAGCCCTTCAAAAGTAATCATTTAAGAGCGGTACATTGCAACAGTTATCAACATGCTACTAGGAAAAAAACATCGTAAGTTGGCAAAACATCTGGTCAGCGAATTCTTCAGTACATATTTCTTTACACGAAAGTAGAATGTGATCGGTTACCAGATATCTAGCTAGCTTAACATGGCACCTAAAGTGCAATTCAACCTGTGCGATAACTAAACGTGAAAGACGACGTCAACTTCAATCAACAGCAGTGTAAGTTAATCACTCAACGTGGTAATTTATTCGTAGTTCGAATGCATAGCATGCCGGCGAATCATCTCCCAGGCATGTTTAATTCCCCCTGAGGTTAATTTATGTCGGACTCTGTTATTCAACGTGCATCGACGCATATAAAACAGGTATTCTGCATCAGCCAAGCAACAATTAATCTTCTGAGTTTTGAAATAACTTGTCTGCGTTTTTGGAAAAAAAAACTTCATCAAGTAAAGCGGGGTTAGTCGCATGTACAAATAGTAAATATATTTCGGCACTTAGATTAGATAACTTTATTCCAGTCGCTTGGAGAAGGAAGCCAGTGTGACATTAATAAATACAATATACGAATATGACAACATACCCACATAGACTGCCTATTTAGTCAATTCATTGTGGAATCGTATACAAGTTGCGATGTATACCTGGTTGTATTGATTACGTACTTGTATTTTATAACGACTAAACATAAGCGGGAAGTGACTCTTATAAAACCAACTAAACTGAAATACACACAATATCGACGTTCCACGGTACTCAATTTTCGAGTACAGACTACTTCCGCAACTGTACAAGTAGTTGACAAAGCAAAATATGCGTAACCATTAGCGAGAAGCGACGCGTGCTGATTCCCAACGTGCACTGGATATCCGGCTCCTACAAGTTGAGCTACGAATCGAGGGAGTTATGATGCAGAGCCATACAGCATTAACACAGCGCATAGGATATCCATACCTCTAATGTCAAAGGTTAAAGAGGAACTGCGACGGATGGAGAGCCATGGTGTGATTGTTCCCGTTCAGGAACGGAGAGAGTGGTGTGCTCCAATCGTTACACTGTAGAAAACGACAAGACAGTCTGATTGTGTGTGGACTTGAAAAGATTGAATGAGTCTGTGGTAAGAGAGAGGTATATCTCACCAACTCTAGATGACATTCTACCAAAATTGTCAGGAGCAAAAATATTCTCGTCACTGGATGCGGCAAGTGGTTTTTGGGCCATACCATTGAACCCAGAGTGTTCCAAGTTGACAACATTCATCACTCCGTTTGGCAGATATTGCTTTCGTAGATTGCCCTTTGGAATCACGAGTGTATAACTGCTGTGAGTTTGTAATACATAATGAGTAACTTAAAAGGTAGAGATGTAACAGGATCGTATTGTTAAGTTTACGGTATTGTGTATCGTGGACAGCGATCCAGCGCATGCGCAGTGATTATTATTAAAATCGAAGCTAGAATGCAACATTGAGTCTTGTTGATATACTTACAAGCTCTGATAATGAACTGTTTGCTCTCATTACTATTTTTCAAGCGACGAATTATACATCAGGGATGTTATAATTAATTATGTATGAATGGCATATGTGAACAGCTTGGCAACGACCTTGAGCATATGTTATAATGTATGTGATTGCAAATTGTGAAATTCACGAAAGACAAGGAAACTGTTTATTTTACTTAATTCATTCAGTTTACTTTCGTCTGTTTTGAAATTGCGGCCGAATGCCATTTTGATTCGATAACAAGGCAAAACCCAGCTTGCAATCGGTTGAAATTCAATTTCAATTGTGTTCATGGTGTCAATTAGTGCTCCAGCAGGCACATGACTCTCTATATGCTACATCGGAAACTTGGGCTTTTTCAGCATCTCGCATTAAAAATACTATGAATATCTAGTTTGTACAGCTAGTATGCTTACAATTGATATGACTGTCACGGTAGACGTCATATTAAGCCACTGCAGAGCATCACTATATTTCTTATCATCATAGATAAACACATCCGGTGCTTTCAACTGTTTGGTGGTACAAATGGAGCAAAGTTCATCTCTCAATTGCTGGTTTCTTTCAAATGCCACTCCATTCACTCGGTGTCGGTTATCGATGTGAATGTGCATACTGCGGAAATGTATTATACCAAAGCTATAGAATTCGATAAATGCAACTTCTTGCTACCTGGTTCCCTCGCGTAAGACTGTTAAGAAAACCATATATTCCATACACTCCGTATTCATAGATCCGCGATACATTTAAGAACTACCCGACACGCTCATTGATGCCCTTGACACCTTGATACATAAATGTATGATTCTACAATTAATTAGCCCAACCATAAACAAATCATCTTGTCATATCAATGCATGGGCCGAAAAACAATTAGCCGTACCATAATCAAATTGTTTGACTACAAATGCCTGCGTTCTCCTATAAATTATAAAGCATGAAGGCTAATCACAAATCACATATTGGCTTCATCTTAGAAACCCTGTGGATATTTAAATAGTCGCAGTGTATCGAGTAAGTGCAGCTTGCTACCCATGCGTTTCCATCATAACGTGATCGTGTTTTTGAATTGAATACCACCATCAAAGAAAACGTAGTGTATATGGCTTGCTTGACATATACTCAAACCGCAGAACAAACCAGGTAGTATTGATAACACGTGTTGAGACCAAGACCAACTTATTATGATTTGCCATTCTTGTATGCCACAACATTGACATAGCCGCAACACTGGTGAAGCCACAAATTTGGTGAATCCACAATATTGGTGAAGCCACAACATTGGTGAAGCCACAACATTGGTGAAGCCAAAATATTGAGGAAGACACAACATTGGTGAAGCCACAACATTGGTGAAGCCAAAATATTGATGAAGCCATAAAACTGATGAACCCATAAAACTGGCGAAGCAAACAATGGTGAAGCCAAAATATTGATGAAGCCACAACCTTGGTGAAGCCACAACATTGGTATCTTGCAGAGATAGATGAGCATAATTGAGCATACTTGTGATGTTTGGACAGCTGAGACTGTCGCCCATCTTGAACAAATAAATTTCCTATACAGAGGATATGAATCTCCAATATGATTCAATTGAGATGCTGGGTCTATAAAATTAAACCCAGAGCAGGAGGTAAAGCAGTTAATCACTACCAGAACATGAGTGCTGCTGTGCAAAATGTCATCGTAAACACCCAGTCAATCTTCCTGCCTAACAATAAAGACAGAAGGCCGATAGCGTTAATAGTATAACAATGTATATAATGACAAACCAGGGCTGAACAATAATCCTTTAACCCACTTGTCTGGCAACAATAGTCCATCGCCAAGTAGTTATTCAAATAGTTTTAGCATTTAAGCGTAATAATTTAAGTTTTTAAGAAATGATTCACCCAAACACATATGAGCTAATAATAACTTAGCTACATTTTTCCTGGAACAAGCATTTTTTAATTTGCTTTTATTTAGCAAGTCAGAGGTCAAAAGCCATAAAGCTATGAGTTAAAGTTTGCAAGATCTGGTCAATGTGAGGTTGCTAGCTTGCATTATAGGAAAACGTGCCATCAAGAATTATTCCCCATAGAGTAAATCACTCAGGACAAAAGATCAGGCAGGGCTGATATATACTTTGTAAGTGATCATCAATATAAGAGTGGTTCATGTTTAATTTGAGACAGGTGTTCCCAATTTGTTCAACATAGTTAATGTGATTAATTTTCAATAATAAGGTCACAAAGGGCTGATATTTTGTTTTTAAGTGACAATCAATATAAGAGTGACTTGCATTATTAAAAAAAATGTGACACCAAAAGTTTACAGACAGACAGATGGACAGGGCAAATCTGTAATAAATATTACCTTATAAGTGGCATGCAACAGGTCCGGGATGGGCAACCAATCAAAGTGACCTTCTAAGTCATGCATAATCAGCCATTTTGCTACATCTTGGGAACTGCACTGGCCTTAAAAAGCCTCAAGTGTGAATTCGGGTTTCAGATATGCTTAATACCCTTATCATCACTAGACCAGATGAACAGCTTTTAAGACTAACTGACAGATGACCATGACATTCATAGATTATACATTATAGATTTAAATGATGTGATTTTACTATTGAACAATTGTTTGGATAACAAATATTGAACATTTGACAACAATTTTATTACCAATATTAATGTGGCAGATAACTTTACAAAAGAGGCTCTTGACCTCAAAAACCTACTTGGGGTCTGATTGTTGGGTTAGCCGCTGTTGAACTTGGATGGCAACTCAAACCGGCACAGTTGTTTTGGATAGCTACTATTGAGATCTTAAATGATCTTTTATGGTTAAAGTGTGACTCTGTCTATGACTGAACTATCATATAACACATAATCAAATTTATAGGAGTGTAATAAAGAACTCTTGTTTTAGTGTATTACAATGATACATAATATAAGCAGATCATGCTATTTCCATGTCCAATAAAAGTACTTGGAAATGTAGGTTAAGGGTAACATTACTGATGCAAGTATATAATTCAGGGATGTCGAGAGCAAAATATAAATCTTCAACATTTGAACGAAAAATTCACATTTGAAAGAGTAACCCCTAACGCACTACCACCAGAGTTGTTATATAGTGTACTATGACACTAGTAACTAGCCATCCTAGTGGCTAGTGTCATAGTCCACCATACAACATTGATAGCTACAGGGCATAAAGTCTGAAGACGAATGGGATCGATGATCCCCTACCTTGCTCAACAACAGAATTGGAGCGTTTGGGTTATTGTGATACCGGGTCGCATGTCCGCTGTCAAGATCAGGCAATGTTTACATTGAATAGATGGCTCAAAAGCCGTTCGCTAAAATGGCGAATGGCAATAGTTCACACGGTAAAATAAACGTTAGGAAATACATTTTAAAAAAAATCAATGGTAATCGGTAGATCTATCCAACCAAGCCGCAGGCATCTTGTAACATTAACGTGGTATCTTGGTATTGTTGGCCGTTGGAATAGTGTTAGTGATCGGTAAGTGTGAATGTAAAGGGTAGACTCTCCCTATTCCTTGCGAAGTATCAAAGGGGTATGAGTAACATTTTTTACACAATCAATGTTTATGTCAATTTTTCCCCCAGAAATATCCTCAATATACATTTATGGAGCAATCAAGATATTAAAACATTCCCTCTTGACAATAACAGCATGCTGCACTGCAAACGTGAGTTTAAAGGCTTATGGATGTGGTGTTCGGGGTGAAAAATAGCTCTTTACCATCAATAAAGCCCCCAAAAAATACGGAATATATTTATGACATACTTCCTTCCAAGAGCTTTCGTCTAATAACTGGGTCGAAAAATATGATGCAAAACTATCTTATGATACAACTGGATGTTAACTGATTAATAACTAGTAGTTCAAGGGTGAAACAGCAAATATTTTGTCCAATATGAGCAAAATTTTACCATTTATTGTAAAAATCCTTTAACAAAGTGAGAGTTTTGGTCATTGAACGATATTTATATATAAAAGTAGTATTATAGTGGGAAATAATTGGTATAAGGCCCAACAAACTAGTACTTTTACGGTCCACATAGCTGTTGCTGATCTCAGTTGATCAAATAACTTGTTTCATAATTCAGCATTGAGTTATTGGCATTCAAAGTAGGCCTATAATCGAAAAAATACCATTTTTCACAGTCCGTAAATCCTAAAATCAATTTAACCATAGAGTTTTATGTTTTTAATTTGTCTAAGGAGCTCCAAAACATGCCATTTAGTATGAAACATTAGTCTATAATGATCTAGTATCGAGATATAATGGCAAACCAAACTTGCCTCATATGGGAAACAGGGAGTCAAGCGCCTGTCCAAATTATGCGCCATTTTTGGACCATGAAAATCGCAATAACTTTCTAACGAATCAACATATTTCAAAAATGAAAACAGCTTTGATATGCTCAAAATGAGACCTTTCAAATGAACTAATAGCAGATTTGATACAAGCTTAGGTACAGCCCACGTGCGGAACAGCGCGTGAAGCTCGCTAACCACTGTAAACTATGGGTATTTCGTAATTTGTCCTACATGAAATTTCTTCCCGCAACAATAACGTTCATTGTCACATAAATCATATTCAATATATGAACGTTAGAATCATACTGTCCAAATAAGAATCAAATGAAAACAGAGCATGTAAAATGGTAATTACTGACTGATCGCCTTTGCTTATTCTCACTCGTGTACCGGAAATTCACCGTGGTATGGAAAGCTGGAATTGTTACAATTGGATTTTACGACATTAGCAAACTGATAACATGAAACAATCTCGCTAATTATTCCCTAGCTAAAACAGTCCGTTGATACGATATGATTTCATTTATTACTTGAAACTTTACGCATTATAGATCGAGAAAACCGGTATCTCATTTCAGCGAGATTCTCCAAACGTTTTCAATGCTGATTAGCGTCTCCTATTCCCATCTGCTACATTTGTTCTTATATATCTAAATAAAACATTACCAGACGGATATATATTGAAAAAAAAACCACCAAAATTGAGTTAACAAAGACTTACAACCCCGGATTTTTAAGGATATATGTAACTATACGTGTGTGTGTGGTTATTTCATATATATACATACACACGTATATATATATATATATATATATATATATATATATATATATATATATATATATATATATATATATATATATATATATATATATATATATATATATATATATATATATATATATATATATATATATATATATATCTATATATATATATATATATATATCTATATATATATATATATATATATATATACTATGGTTCGAACATGGTTTTTATACTGTCGCGAGCATATGCTATCCTCCATAGCAGCTTGGATATGTCAAAATAATGCAAACATCTGCGACAATTTAGGTCACAAATGTGCAGCGCACTGTGAACATTTATAACCCTATTACAAATATTAAATTGAGTTTTTTTTGGGTGCAAATTGTCGATGCATCGGGAATATTTCATTAGCACAATCATCGAGGAACAAGGGAAGCCCCGTGCGGGAAAACGAATCGAAGTAAACCATGCAAAACGCAAACGACCATGTGATTTATGTGGTTTTGGGAAACTTGAATGCTGTTGCAAGGCGTGTAGCACAAAAGTATAACAACGTATAGGCAAGAATGTGTTACCGCTTTGGATACGCGGCCAAATCCATAAGTGACGGATCTGTGTCCTCGCCAGTTATAGCGGAGATGGCTAACAATGGACTAGTGTCTAGTAAGGAAATATCACTTGTTTTGAACTCAGACGATAAATTGTAATAATGTAGCGTTCATACATGAAAGTTATGGATCGCCCTCATCTTTATAAGCTATCAAACCATTACCAACATAAACACGAGATAACGTTGCATTAAATGGAGTAAGGTTGGTCATATACGCTGGATATCATATACTCTGAAGAATATGGTACTTAAAACGTGCACATGCATTTTGTAAACGCGTATATTAAAGTATATAAGCATTAAACACGACGCATAACATCGTAATAAACGATGAATTAGTCATCGCGCATGCTGTCAGCGACCTTATTTGCTACATGAGACAATACGTAAATGGCTCCCCGGTGGATCCTTTGTCTGTATCATTCAAATACATGATGTGTACACCTACTATAGAGCACAGCTGATGTAGGGAATGTGTCGTAAAAGCCATTGATATTAGTGTATACGACTACATTTAGAATGTTATGATACAGAGGTGCAAACAGTGCATCTCATTGATGGTGGCAATACGCGTTTAGGTTGTGAACTTGCTTTTTACATATTAATCCCTACCATGCTGTATCGCAATTAATTATTAAAAATAAGGTGTTTTGGAGTCCTCGGATTTATCTATCCATCATAAGACGAAGAATGTATGTAAAGATTGTTCTCGATTTGTTCTGTATCGTTAAATTGTATGGTTGTCGTATGTGAAATTCGCTTGAATAACGGAACGGTATATTTATTACATTTATTATGCTAGGCACCATCCTCTCTCAAATGAGAACAGGCAATTTGTCGCAGGTTAATATTGCAGGAGCAGCCATCATTTATTAACCGCAATGGTCAGCGTCCAATCAAGTCAATATATGATTTAATATGTACCAAAAAATATAGAATTAAATTTCCATAGCGTTCGAAGCACCATGTTGCAATATTCTGAAAGCACCTAAACTTCGCAATAATTTAGTTCGACACTGTTAATACTATACACTATGCTCCGGTCATTGCAAACTTACTCACACTAGCATAAGATCTTATTGTTATTCATGTTGCCACCACACAAATTCTTTATTTGCATTCTCCCTGTAATATTGGGCTGCAAAACGATAACAAACTAACGCTATGGCTTTTGTCATTATAACTTATATATTTGCTAATTACTGTTTAACAGACGATTATACTGTTGGTCCCACAAATATGCGCCCAAGTATCAAGTACCCTGCGCTAAGGCGTCATATGAAGTCTCTGTAATTCACGGATTTTATTGCAAATCACTTGATTACAACACCATGATTGGTGTGTTTCAAGTAAATACAACTACTTTGCATTATCTTGACGTCCAGGAATGCCTTGTTTGGTGAAATACTCACAAGTCTATCATAATAGCTTGACGAACGCAACACTTGCATAATAGAGCATAGAAAACCATGCACTGACATGACAAATGGTATGGCATTATAATAAATTCATACATACACAGAAGGTCGTCATCAGAAGCATTGGCGTGTCATAAGAACAAAGTTATTGAAAATGACGATACATCGACATTCGTCCAGGAATAATGCCGGATCTTTATGTATAATACTCATATGCCCAATCCAGTGATGTTAAATGCATGAAGGGATACATAAGGTATTATTTATTGCAGAATGTTGCATTGTTTTCACCAACGAGGTATTGTTTGATTCAGCATCAATGACGAATTCGAATTCGGCGACGGTTAAGATATAATCAACAAAGAGGAATATAATATGCTAATTATTTAATATAAACACAGCGCATGGCTCCCCTTAACTGGCTATATTGTCAAGAATTATTACCGCGGCAATGAATTCATAGAGAGAGATTGGAAGTACTAGACCTTTGCATCAAGTATAATAGGGTTCTGCGATCTACGATCAAAACTACAACGGCTAATTAATTTATTGGGTTATTAGTATGGCCAACAACGCTAACTTTGCATTGACGATAATTTGCATTGTCACGCATATTATTAATATTCACAATTTTTCTCTCTCACTATGACATTGTGTTAGACCTTCCGATGCATTGTAAGCGTCATGTCGCTGCAGATACCTCTCCAGTACTTATATATCTAGTATTCTGCTGCCGTGAATGCCTATTTGAAAACACTTATACAATCTTATTATCATCATAAGAATATAATTATAGTTTATAATATTATACAGTCAAACGTAATTTTAGTAATTATGTCATTCACTATGTTGTACAAGGCTCATTGAGGCGAGAGCGTTTTTGCACATATTGGTTATTGTGACTAAGGTTTATTTCTTTGTTGATTAGGAAGTAATGCAATAAACAATGGCTGTAAGCTTTGAGAGTTATTGACGTACACATATATGTCATATTGTGACGACGGAATTTGGATAACTTATTTATTGTTGCACAATCCGGACCCCAGCGCCGAAATGTTAATTTGCACGTTTTAATGTGACACACATTGCATTGCTTGAAACTCAACTAATTTTGCAGTGTTCAGTATGCCAAATGCATAACAAATTAGATTAGATGGCTAGAGGTGGCCCTAATTAGTCGTTGAGATTTTTTTCTGTATCGATCGAACTAAGTTTAGGTAATATGCTATGATAGTTGTGCTCTTGATTGAAGAGTGATTACAATGCTGTTATATCTCCACGCGTTAGGAATTCAGCTAAGCTAATGTAATTGACCGCGATGCTGTAAAACTAAAATACCTATGATAAAACAAACCCTTATACTGTCCAGAAATAAGTTTGCTGATATCGGGTCGGAAGCAACGTCAACTGATATGAGAGTTGACATGGGAGTGATCGAATGATTTCTTCTTTCTATAAAGTGTAAATCAATGGCATCTGCTTAACACATAGGCATACAGTATACTGCAAATATAGTGCGGTCAACAACGACATGTAGAGCAGAATGGTAAATTACCACCTTTCATGGAAGGTTAATATTCAGTTAAAAAATATTATTCGTGAAGGTAATAAACTTCAAATAGTAATTTAAAATGTGACCAGTATAAGCAGCCTTGGATGATACAGATTTACACTTTGGTGATGACTGCATTATGGATTTTGTATCATTCTGTAATGCCTGCCGTGGTGCAACAGCGGCTGCCTATTTATTAACTAATGCTGTCGTCACAAATCACTAAATGCCGCCGGCCGACGTTGTAAATGCCAGTTTTCACTAAATATCGGCCGGTGGCAGGACTGCGACAGTTACGATCGGCCGGCGGCAGTCGGCATTTTAGACGTTGCCAGCAAGCAGCTGAGATTTTAAGACAAAGTTAAATTTCTGGCGACGTCGTGGCGATTTTTTCTATTTCTGCAAATCGGCAGGTGGCAGGGCGGGCGCATTTTTTGTTCGCACGGTGGCAGGCAAGTGGCAGGCGGGGCGCAGGGCGATTTTTCCTCCGCGATCGAGACCTCAAGAGTCTACAAAAATCGGCCGGTGACTGCTAGAAACTAACTGCCACTCTCCAGCACCTGGCCTGCCACCGCTTTACCACCGACATGTCACCGCCCGATTTCAATATATCGGCCGGTGGCAGCGCGGAGGCTGGGAGGCGGCAGTCAATGTCGGTAGGTGGCAGGACTGCGATCTGCCGATTTCAGACTACCAGACATTAGTTTATAATGAATTGACTATTACCCTACATAACAGTTCCCATGGCGTTCTTAATTGCACCAGATCGACTGAAAGACTTAAGAATAGCGGAGTTAAACACTGGCCTTTGACCGCATATTGTGATGTTACAACTTTTACAACTATGAGAAATCAAGACCACAAGGTATGATTTATATATCAACCGAAAATCGGCCTGCCACCGTCATATTATCGGGCGGGCGCAGATCGGTGGCAGCTAGATCGCTCAATCGCCGGCCGGCGGCAGTTGTAAATGGGCTGTCCTCCGCCAGGTCGCAGGGCGGTGGCAGTTTAATTCTAGCTGCCGCCGCCCTGCCACCTAACTGCCACTTGCCGGATATTTTGGGGTGTCACGTTTCCCGCGAGCCTTTGAAACCAACTGCCGCCGACAGGCGGCATTTAGTTAGCAGTTATATGTGACTGCTCTCAGCGATGTGTAAAAAAATCGACCTGCGGCAGCCAATATCACGACTCTGCCGATGTCTACAATCGGCCGGTGGAATTTAGCAATTGTGACGCTAGCTTTAAATAATGCTCTCTTCAATCCGTTTGATGCTAGGCTATTTGAAGACAAAAATCATCATTATTCACTCACTTAAGGCAACTGACACAAAAATAAATATAAATATCACCACCCAAATATATAGCATTCTATACCTGCCATTCTATGCATGTCATAACAGCCAGTTCAATGCAATATAGTGAGAAGTCGACTATCTTGGGCATCGAGTAATATTAGCCCATAATGCAGTTTTGTGTTGTACCTCTCCGTGCAGCATTAGATTAACATTTACTATCTGACCTGCCGACGGAATTCCATGTATTTGCCCCTTCAGATTTGATTGTGAATATATACTACATTCGCTGCTAATAATGTAATGATGATGATACCATGAATGCACAATACACCAGTTTCTATACGGAAAAATATACTGCTTTGCCTTAATATGACATAATAAATGCATAAAAGCTTGTTCTTCTGTGGTTGCCGTCGTATATGCTGTAAAGTATAAAACTGCAAAGTACCCCATTTTGCGCTGAGGCTGGTTTTTTCAGGCACTCTGTCAGGTTATTTGAAACAGTGGAAGATTTAATATTGCTTGTCAAATGTGCTGTTGTATAAGCAACGGTGCATACGGGATGTTGACATTCAATAGACCAGCATGATATAATCACAGCAAGAACAGTTCGTGTGTTTTCATAACCAAAAACGAAAACACCACTGTGAATGGCGAACTGTCACTTCTAAGAAAGCCGTTTGGCAAGCATTATGATGATCAAAGTCGATGTCGCCGTCTCTATAACATTTCAAACAAGCATGTTTTTACTATTATTAGACAGCACCAGATACTATGCTCATTAATTGTTGTCTCTGGATAACAAAATTATGTTAACGGCAAGCAACAGTTAGTGATGCACTGTATTTTAGTATACGATGTCATCATTATATATTTTAAGTGGGAGCATAATGATACATTTGATATTCATGGTTACTTTGACGATGCTTCGGTAAATTACATATGTTTCCAGAGTTTGATGCATGATGCGTTATAGGATGATATTCTGCCGACTGCTTCGGAGGTTTAGTTGTGCCATCGAACCACTATTGCTTGGACCTTAACGAAACCTCCACCTACAAAAGGAATGATGCATGTAACTTGATGTTATGGAACGCGTCAACTTGCACTTAGCGCCTGAGGAGTTTATGCATTAAGTCAATTAGCGGATAACAATACTTGATAATTGTGAACATGGATGTGGACAGTTATTTGCTTACTGGCGAACGTGTATGTCAAATGCTAAACAATATTGTTATTACACTTGCGCACATCTTATGCCTAATGTAGCTTACTTTCGTTAGGTTGTTTAATGAATAAAACCAATGTTATAAACATATTCAGTTAGGAAATGATACAGCAGCATGCGAAGCAAATTCGTTGCAGATACATTGATTCTGATAGCATCTCAATTTTAAATTATTATAAAACATGTCAACTCTCGCTACTTATCATAGCACCATACTGAACGGACAGCAAATATAAGAGTGTTGTAAAGAAATATAACACAGATTGATCTAGGTAAATTGTAGTATTAAGCAAACCGAAAAATGTCAATAATGTCGTCATACCGCCTTAACCAATATATGTGCGCCCCTAAATTCTTCTGACTGCTTTTGCCTTCCGAGCAGGGTAATGATACAAACAATTATAAGCTTAAAGAAATTATCCTGTAACTGTAAAATTCAGTTTGATTCCAGCCAAAACCACCGATTGGGTGAATTTCAGTTGGAATTACAATGTGCGTCCTCAATTATCTACTACTCACACTTGGAAATTACTATTTTCAATTCTCAAATTTTCCTTGTTAGCTCTCTTTAATAAGTCAGAACCAATGAGTATACAGCTCGTTGGGCATATAACAAATGACTGTCTAGCATGCACGATCGAATATTGCATATTGTGAATATACTCTCGGTCAATATTTCTTGCTGAACCACACATATGTCGTTTGGGGACAAAAAGTGTTGGTAGCTTCGCATATTCAGCCACCTCATCATATTAAACAAGCATCAAACTGGCCTAGTTCGACTGCATAAGGGAACCGTGAGTGAATATATCCACATGACAATAAACGCCTAATAGTATGACGTTATTATGTAAGACAAATGATTCCACATGAATAACGTCTGTCGTTAATAGTTTTCATTCATAATCGAAATATAATATTGCATACACTGCATACCTGACGCGACATGAGCCTTAAACAAAACCACGTTATGCGGAAATTCATCGCCCATATCAATTATAATGCCTATCACAACAGTTGGCATGATTATTCGAGGAGCGAATTCTCCTTTAACTGCATTAGCCACCGCTCATACGTTTGCACCACGATTCGGAATGCATACAGAGGCGTGATAGCTGTCCTTGACATTGTGGCTGGTTTTATAATGCCTCGACTTGGAGCATTACACGTCGGAACATTCATACAAGATGATAGTTAGTTAAGATTACAAAGTATAGCCAGCGTCTTAAGTTCGATAACCTTGCAACACTTAGTCATTATACCGCATCAAAACGCTCAAAACGGAAACAGGTAATCAAAGCTGTGCCACGACAATCCATCTTTTAGTTATCACTGAAATCAGGATTTAAAGAGAACGACCTGAGGTCTATCGACTTCCATTTGCTTAGTCCAGAGGGGACTAATGACACAGCCCCATTGTACATACATGCGAAGATTGGTTTTTATTTTACTAGCTGGTCTATTATTTCCATCTCCCCTGTGCATAATATTTAGTACGAACAGGGTTAACATGTACAAGAGTGAATAAGTGTTGAAAGCATACTTGTGGAGGGCGCATGCAAAACCGAAGGGCCGACTGTTGTCGAATTCACGAATAAAATTAAGAATTAGACACGTTTATGCATGTAGCATGTTAGCGAATGTCAAGAGCGATGACAAATGTCCTTACTCGTTGTAGGTATGTCTAAACCGAAGGGTGCACTTATACGCCTGCTCTCCCCTTTCGGATGTAACTCAAAAAACGATTTTTCATATAGCTGTCGATGATGCTAGTCAAGTAATACATATACCCTGTTCAAATAGAAATACCGCTAGCGTTGTTAAGTATAAAGAACTCCTATGATAGCATATTGCAACTGGATCCTTCAAGTTGAGCGCCCCATAACGACGTCATGTATTGTAATATATGCTTCATAGCGATCGAATAACAGCGCTTAAGGTTGACTTTAACAAAATGCAAAAATGTATTAGTTGATGTTCATCAACAGGTGTCATGTGCTTCCGTTGCCGTGTAATGCGAGTCGCACATTTTCGTGTAACGCTAGATATACAACAAAGTATATAGATATAAACTGTCATAGCTTATTTGCAATGTGAATAACCGTCCACTTAGGCGTTACGGGTAATGGTTTTCGTCTCCGTTCCGTTTTATAAAGTCCTTGTACACATTTATCGTATAATACAAACGGTATGTTACTTGTCATAAGCTTGAATGCAACTTAATGAGAGTCATGACGTCAAGCAAGTATTGAAAGCATGGTATATTACCTTTGAACTGTTTTTGTTATTCATGCAAATAGTTGGACGGATACAAGCATTCCAGGATGTTGCGCAATCAGTTACTCGGTCATTTCATAATGAGCTTTTGTGCTGGATAATCTAATACAGCTAATATATTGCCTAATATATATATGAATCGGAGTGCGATATGAAGTAGCTTTGTCATCTAAGGCCGTATTTGTTTGTTGTTTGGTATATGGTATCCGTTGAAACAGGTCAAAGATAATATACCATGATTTCAATACTTATCATGACTCTCATCAAAACTGCATACGAATGAGAACTAATGGTGGTATTCTTCAGTTATTCGTTGTCAAATTTGCATCCCAGAAAATGTCAGTGACCTATTGTGGGTGTTAACGCACTCCCAATTGTCATTCAAACATATTTTATTTACATGGACATATTACCTATAAATATATATTAGAGTATTCTGTAATTGCCATTAGACAAATCAGTTTCTGCACTGAAACAATCAAACAGCATATTGAACGCATATATTGCGCAGTAATCAATGAGCATGGTATTCTTCTGCGGAGTATCACTAATAAAATAAGTTAACTCCGACTTACCGTCAAACTGCCTTAAATAGTGGTAATGTGGCCAGTTGTTTGCACAATGTCACGCTTTTATAACCCATATGTATATAGTCGTTGCCCTGAGCCGCACTTAATGAATATTACTGTGGATTATAGCGAGACCATCACTTCAATGTAAGTAATAGCCATGCATCCTTTCTTTTTAAACACTCATATGCAATATGAATGTTTTGCATGCGCAACATCTGTTTTGCAGGCGCACCATCTGCGTTGACGCATATGTTGCGTTGCGATGACGGTGAAATATGTTTTGTTAGTACTGAAAAAACTGTGCGATTGTTGGCGCCTTTGAAGTGGCACAATATTCCACAAATATATGCGGACTTTCCGACGTTATATGCCAAAGTGTTCCCCTTTCTCCCAATAAATGCTATAGATTAAACAATGTGCTTAGAACAAGCACTAATATCATTCCAGTCAGGCGATAAAAGCTGCAAAAATTGGGACTTGTGTACGATATCAGCTGGCGATCACTGTTATGCCAATGTTCTTATATGATCAGTACAATATCTATTTCGTAGCTTTCCTATCAATGATGTGTCGACAGTCTCAACAGGTAAGAACTGCATTCAATCGCACTCGCTATTGGACTTTCTATGCATGTAGGTTTTGGCGGCTCGTAAATTTTTCTTTATTTGGCTGAAGCTTGCGCATATACAGTGATACAAATGCGTAAAAAGGACCAAAAGATACCTTAATACTCATTATTCTATAGTTTTGTGCCTCCGTAACTGAGTTAGCGCATAAATCCCCCAGTAGCTATGTTTGAGTCCCGCAACATACGGGTAAAGCCTCCAAAGAAAGTTACAATATGTACGTGCTCACGTCGTGAGGCTAGGCCATTTGCAATTCCTTCGTGGCTTATAGTCTTTGCCTATTGGCGAAGCACTACGTCAAAACGTAACGACTATGCATAGACTGTGAAATAGATATAATCTTTAAGGCATGCATGGGCTAAATGATAATTCGTGTTGCATTATGAAAATATTATGAAACGCTACAGGGATGGTGTTGTTTCGTGGCAACATAACCAATCAATGATGACTCATTTCGCCGTGGAAACAACAACAAATTAAATATTACCTGTCTGCGTACAGGTGCAAATGTTGGCATTTAAAGTTGAGGCGCCATTAAAAACTAACAAAACCGTTTCGCAGCTGCGCCCCAATGAACAAAACTGATATTCGAAGCTCACAACGATCGGTGGAACAAGCTTCTCGTGTCAATCACTTTATTAAGGATAAGATATCCAATCGATCACCATGCAGCTTGTCAGAAATATCTAATGCTGGCCCAACATCGTTTCAAGCATCCATCAGTTGACATATTGCTAGTGCTTAGAATACATTTTAGCGTCGCCAGCTTGACAAGTCAGCACAGATACAAATGCAACTGAAGTACGTTTTTTAGAATATATATGCAAGTACATATAGATTATATGATTGATGATTTGCAGATTATCAATTGTGTTCACAAAAGCATGGTCGCAAGAAGTTTATGTGATATTTGTGTTATCTATGTTAAGAAAAAGGCATATTTGGTGCTTTGATCACTGGTGGCAACTTTTTAAAATAGCCATCCATCAAAAGCCCCATAAGACTGAATAAAGTTGCAAAAAACTTTTTTTATATTACGCTCTCATATATAAGACATTGCAGGGGATTATTACGACACATAAGTATGATATATATATACCAGCTTTTAGTACGAAAATACACTATATTAATACTTACACACGGTAGTTGACTACTCCCTATGGTGTGTCTTAGATAATGTTGACTGGCAATCAGAAGCAGAACACAAGTTATCTGATATGGTGACGACTGGGTGATCTATTCAAACGCCTACAATATTTTATTGCACAGTGCATCTTGTTTTAGTTGTTCCATTTCTAAGACGATGGAACCTTCCCTGGAACAAATGCTGGCTCACCGATTTTCGACAGTTTGGTGTAGTTGCAGCGAAGATACATATATATTCCCCGTCGAAAATAGATTCTAGTGACTTAAGCAGCCTTCCATTTATTAAAACCACAAGTACCTTAAGACACATGTATTCGTGAACAGCTAAATCGTATGCTGACAGGGCTTGCAAGCATATTACTGATACAGTTATTAAACACAGCTGCGCAATTGATATCTGTGTGGAGACAGCTGCAAGAGAAAGACACCACCGTAGACTGCCCAACAACTGCCTTACTATTCTTCTTCTCGACAGCACCAACATGGTTAAGTGTCATTCTTTTGCAGCTATCTCCACACAGGCATCAATTGCGCAACATCAGCTCATAAATATAAGCGACATTTACAACAACGTATTTGTTTTATTATTGATATTTAAATGCTCACAAAAGAATGACGCTCTATGGTTTATATTATAACTTATTGCAGTCATATCATCAAAAGTTTCGGCAACATTAAGCTATTTTTGTTTAATATGGCCAAGACACAAAATACGCCATGAAACAAACATGCTGTTAAATATAATTGACACAACTTATACACGGCCGTTGTGACTTAACACAGCAAGTGATTATCTTTCCGACGATAATGAATTGGTGACAAAAAACATTTCAGTTGCAAACTGTGTTTGAAGCTATCACTTACGATGTCTGGCGAAGTATTACAATTCAATATATAATTGCATTCCAGAGATGATAAATAAAATTTCCTTAAACTGTAAAAAGACAAATATTCTTTACAGTTACATAGCTAGCATAGCAAAAAATGATATCTTTCTCTTAGTTTGGACCACATTATAATATGAAATTGGTTTTGTGCGTTCTATTTGATATAATCGAGCGGAATCACACTGCCTTCAAGTGCATAAATCAGTTGTTTTATCGTTGAACAGCATAAAACATTACTGTTATATGCTTGCATAGTTTTAGTAGTTTCTATTAATGTACCAATACAAGATTATCTGGATAAATCTTAAGTGCTTATGTGTTGTTTGATCATCATATATCGTTGTCGGTTGCTGGTACTACACAGCTTTTACAGTAAGATACTTTTTGGATGTTGACGCCTGAAGCAGTCAATGCTACTTGATGTTTGATTATATTTAGTCAGCTGTTTTCAATGTGACATAGGCGAGCACGTCACTTCGCACGGCACATATGTTGAGTGCCAAATTCATAACAAACCTGCCCTTCATCATAACGTACCCTCCCAGTCATCAGTTGATGGAGTAACCCCCAACAGCTTATATTAATTATACGCCCCAGTTTCCCAGATCCACCAGTGACCTACATGTCACCTGCCACTTCCCCCCTCTCCTCATACATACCCCATATTCCAGAGCCACATGACCTTCCTGCCCAGGCAACACCCGTTAGCCCCAGCCCTCACAGACCTGGCTACAGCATGTCCCATGAGAATTGGGATGGCGTGCCTTAGTCGTAGAGGGAAGCAACTTATATTTCAAAATCAGTTCTCTCCTGGCCTCCGAGCTCAACACTTCTCTCTCCTAAGTTTAGGCTAAGTTACATCTGAAATTCGAAAGTTGAAAACAGTTAAATAAAGTTCAAGTTGTTATTAACCCTACATCTGGAGTTCGATTCTTTTACTTACTACAAGTGCGTAGCGTGAGCATCTCTACACCACAGATCACGTTACGACACATGGTCAGATCTTACTCTCTCGTTTGTGTTTGTGAAGGGATGTGACCCCGTTCATACTACCTCAACAATACGACTCTCATTTTAATTTGTGGAGATTGGGGAGGGGTTGGGGATATATCAGTAACAGGTTAACCTGTCAAATCGTATTCCATATGAATCCGGTGTAGATATATTGATGTAGGTGATTAATACCAAAAGTCATATTTGATTTTCAGCATTTGTATCCAGTCGATGTTAACGATCCTCCTTATTTGGGCCCAATCGTCAGTTGAATCTCTTCGGATCGTCATCAAAGCCCTGTTCCTTAACTCATAGCTCATATCTTCGGCAAGCCCATATTTTATACCATTTTGTAATACTGTTTGCTTAATGCAAGGCTCTGCAATTACGAACATGTTGTTCTTTAGACAATGCGGAATTTTTTTCGTTTGGTGTGTTGTGAAAGCGTGCAAACGTATCAACGGCACTGGTGGTTGAAAGAAAAGCCAAATCTAGCAGCTAATTGTAATCACATTCAGCCTGTTTTAGACATGTGCTCAACAAGGTGAAAATAGCAAGTACATTATCAGCCCATCTGCTCGGCTTGATGCTGGCTGCAAATAAATGTATCAGAACAGATCAAAGGAATTGTGTTCAAGGAGAGCATTGTCATACGCAGTTCAGGGGAATTCATAGCTGTAAAATAGGCTCTGTGCATTTGACCCACACGGACACATTTTTTAACGACGGTGGGTTATTATCGGTTTGCAGTTTGAAGCTTCAACTG
Source organism: Urechis unicinctus (assembly GCA_034190875.2). Lineage (NCBI taxonomy): Eukaryota > Metazoa > Annelida > Polychaeta > Xenopneusta > Urechidae > Urechis > Urechis unicinctus. The sequence continues at coordinate 26,836,016 of CM067355.1, forward strand.
ACAAACTGTGTTACACATAACATATCTTATAACGAAAGGCCATTTATAACGAGATATAAAGGACATGTGATCACGAATGCAACTCAAGGATCATCCAGATAAAGGAGGAGTGATACGGCTTCGAGCATGCTTAAATGTGAAGATAGATATGAATAAACATAATCTACTGAGGTTGACGTGGCAGTGTAGCATCCCTCAATTACTGCAAAATGTCATTCAAACAGCTTGCACACAGACGGTTTGTTGCATACAATTTATGCAATACATAATATTCTTTATTATCGGCAGCCATGTTCCGGCACCCAGCAAAGTTACTTTGCCTCTTCCTATGATGCGCGAGATGATAGCAAGACGTGCGAGCTTGATATATGTCAGATCTCAAGTCATCTTTTCTGAAGAAACATTTTTTTTACGCGTTATGGTCAACAGAGCCTAATCAATCAGGACAAACCAATGACTGAGAAATGAAACAATTGACGTGATATGGTTCTTGTATACTTGTTGCGTCAATCAGTGTCAGTCTCTGGAAATTCGGAATATCATGAATTATCATTTGTTCTACATATGTAATGCTTGAAAGCATGATATTGAAAACCAATAATGCGCAGAGAACTTCAGCTGGAAGCACAAAGAACGCTCATTAAAGCGTTTGGTTGCAATAACAGGGGATGATTTCATTTTAACCTCCTATTCAATGAAGGTAGAATTTGTTAGTATCGTTCCAATGAATAAGTAATGGCCTTCCCTTAGCTAGATTCGCTTGTCCTATGTGTAATGTACAATCGCATTAGCCTCTCATTCGAAAAACACCCGAATAAGTTGTGGAGAGATTTTAGTTGACACGGTGTCTTAATTAACCATATGGCTTACCAGTGATGCAAGGTTTTTTTTTTCTAATCTCCTTATAACTCTTAACCGCGGATAATATGCAATACAAATATCGAAGGGCTGGTTAAAAATTTGATACATCAACGAATGCCCTTCATGTGTGGTCGCTGATGTTGTCTATGACTAAATCAAGCATTATTAACCGCATGTTATTGTTCATGTTACAGCAGATAAACGACATGCTTTAGTTCTCCTTACTATTGTTCTCTCCGCTTCAATGACCGTATGTTTGGCCAATTGGAGATAAGATTATGGCTTAAGTAGGATTTACTGCATATGTTTAAGTGCAACATATATCTAAATTGAACGCGAGCATAGGAGTCCCAGCATTGTATTTTTTACTAACATAAGGGTCAACTTTTCATGTAAATAGAATTAGTGATTATTGCCCCACAGTTATTTTTCCGTATACTTATGATTATCACTCGCTAATAAAAAACTATACACATAAATATATTTATAAATATATATATATATATATATATATATATATATATATATATATATATATATATATATATATATATATATATATATATATAGATATATATAAATATATGCATGTATATATATATATATATATAGATATATATATGTATATATATATGTATATATATATGTATCATTCTATAAATATAAATGTGTATATATATTTATATATATACATCGATACATATATATAAATATGTATATATACATATATATATATATATATATATATATATATATATATATATATATATATATATATATATATATATATATATATATATATATATATATATATACATGTATATGTATATAGGTGTAACTTTGATAAGCAGCGTCAGATGCTGCTTCAGTTAAGTGATCATTTTGGATGCTTTCGTACAGTATCATATAATCACGTTGAAGGTATCAAAACAGGCCAATAAAATGTCACTGCCCATAGCACATTTTATGCATCATCGGTGTAGGTTTTTTACGTGATCACGTATTGTTTATTATTAAATACATTCATTGAACCATTTATGTATCAATCGAACAACAGGAAGCACTATATCTGTGTTTAGAAGTCCAATCTTAGATTATCTGGCGATGATTTTGAAGATGATGCAGTTGATAAACCAACCGCACGCCTAGTCTTTTCTTGCTGTCCATCGATTGCAGTCGACCAAGAAGCTACTTGCAGACTCAACAATGATTATATTGCTACGTATTCATTTGTTGATGCTGCGTATATCAATGTCAGGTTGATTAGTTGGCCTGTTACTCCGCTATGCATATCAAACCTTAATATAAACACAACAACATTGATGCCAAGATGGCATACCAACAGGGAACTGCGCTTAGTCGAAATTGTCCGTTAGTCATCTATTATCCGCTACTCTCTCTGTCATGTCACCCTTTGACAGTACTTATTAAACCTGTCTTGTCATAAGTGCGTGCCACGTGTGCCGTTCGCTTGCTTGGGCTGAGTTTTGATCGTCAGTACGTAACCGACATGGATATTAGAAAGTCCTTTTAAATGACACAAGTCATGATTCGTGAGCGAACACATGACGTCCATATCCTCAAGTATTGTGAATTGAACATTACGTAGCGGCTACAACATGACCATGGTTCATATAAGTAACAGAAATTTCGAAAGTAACATTTAACTTTTAATTATCAGCATTGTGTTTAGCACTCGAGCATAGATTCCTCATAAAGTTTATTTCAAAAGGAGAGAACATGACTGCATTGATACAAACTGCGCTTCGTGCAAGGCAATGACATCCATTATTGCGATTATTGTCGTCTTTATCAAGCTGTGTTATATAATTCCCTAATTTCGTCTCTACCTAACATACAATGTCAGCCCTTGACCACCTAAACGGCAATTGTCAGTAATCGCACAGATAATTTGTTTAATCTCGGCTTGATTATGAACAGATGCAATAATGCCGTGGTTGCTTGGTTGTCGAGGTTATATAATTCAACCCCATGCATACTTGATTTTATAGTTCATTTATGGAACTTATATTTCCTCATGCATGTAATATTGGAAATAATGTAGGTGTAATAGAATTGTGTTTTTACGGAACAAATCGCCTATTGGTCACATGAACTGCTTTGGTATCATTCCTTTTCACAGTTGACAAATAAATTGCACACGCAATTCACTGTCATTCTGGCCAGAGAAACAAGCAATCACATGTTGGAATATATCCAGTACGTCGTTATAGAGTGGTATCGAATTATGCAAAGCATACAAGTTATATCAAATATCTTAGATGGCAATATAAGTAGTAAAACTGGTAGTCATAACTTAGGGTCAAACATCGGCCCAGTGGTTTTTGAGCACGGGGGCTGTCTACGCTTAACGGACTATACCACGAGAACATCATCAAGCGGAACCAGAAGATCTTGGATGTTTACTTAGGACAGACTGACAACAATACCGGACGCAATTTTTTGAATATTTTGTTCAGGTGCAGCTGTGTTCGACCTCTTTGTGAGACATATCCATTTGTGCAAAAATGCGATTGGCTTAAGCGTACCTGAACACCCATTCACTATAATTCCGATTATATTTCATTTTTCCTTCATATCTCGTCCACATTGGTGTGATGAAAGAGCTTTGGTCGACAGCGCTTAGCTGAGGGAGCTTGAACAATCAAATCAGAGAAAACTGTATCCCCGCTGCAATGTACTCATGAAAATCTGGCTTTGCATCCTAACCGTATTATATGTTAAGGGATTTACTGATTTGCCATTGGGTATCACCCAAAGTAGCTCACTACATTTATCCCTTTTCATCCACCGTAACTATTAGATGCCATTGTTAAAAAATATTATATCCCGAAATTTCGGTCCACTTCTACGTGACTAACGCGCCTATCATAATAGAGATATTATGAGCTGACTGTGCTAATGGTATTGTATTTATATGAATTAAATAATTCGTATGTTGATGTGAATGATCAAGGGATTTCCAAACGTTCAGTGTCACATATGTTAAGTGTTTAGGGAATAGCGTTTGAAGAACAGGTAGTTTATATCTGGATTGTTGACACGCCGGCGTTTACTGCTCAATTTCAAGGTGACCATAGAAAAGGCACCCAATCGTTATCACAACACTTCACGACCGTTTTCTGAAAGATTCTAGCATGAAGTATGACTTGATCGGACCCAATTTATCGATCCTTGTTTCCGTTAGTACATTAAGTGCACCTCAATGTTTAGCTTAGTTTTTCTTGCGCGGCAAATAAATGATGGGCAGACAAAAAGTGACGGGTAGTTCAGATGCAAATAAATGCTTTCGATTATGGCTGTCGTTGGATTACCTGAAGAAGGGATTAAGCTTAAAATAATAACATCGTATTTCTCGCACAGATTCCATATCAACTTGCTGCAAAAAAAATCTATTGCATGTCCTTATAAATGATAATTTTGTTTATATCCGCTTCTTTGAACGACGATTAATTTTAAGAGTTTGATGGGCATACATATTTAAGTCATTTATATTCAGCTTATTATGCGACTAGGATATTTGCCAAATTATACGGTTTTGGCGTAAACATAACCAGCGACTGATTTACAAAAGTATTTCGATGCTATTTTCTCAAAGGTCTAATAATTCAATTTATCGTTTAAATAATGAAATAGTAACATGCGCTTAAAAAAATGAGTAGACCATTACCTATGCAGGCAATTAGCGTATTGCTTCTGATATATATAACCTTTTTGAATGACCAATAACAATGATAATTGTATTGATTGCATTGTGGTATATTTCCTGCAAAAAGTTGTAATACTCCTCTGAAATAGCCTTTGTTGTGCGTATAGCTTCAAATATTGCAATCCTTTATCGCTCCCTAGGGTAAGGCTTAGATATTAGTATCGTTCTTTGATTGCGTGTTCTTTTTTACTTCTTATTTACCAACAAGGCTCATGAGTGCACAGGTAAACAAAGCGATCCGTCTTGAACAAAGGTTAGTTTATTTTCAGAAAACGAGGTAGAAGTGGTTTTCGTGGAGTCGAAGTGAGTCTCTTTAGGAGTCAGTCTAGGAGCCTGTTCTTAGGATCTTATATACCAAAGAATTGGCTTTACCGCCTCTATATAAGGAAATGATTAATCGACCATCCCAAAGATATCTCCTCATCCAACACATTCCGATGGTATGCATCATACTAGGCATCAGAATCACACAGACGTTGGCGTGAGGGCGAAGGCAGTTGCATGGCAGAAGTAGCATGGTCGGTCGGTTGGATAGAGGGTTGAGATGCTACGCACACAACACTCAAACTACCAGGTCCGGACAAAAAATGGAATGCCATAACTCCTTGGAAGGCAGAAACTCTATGGTAACCAAGATTAGTCAGCAGCCGGCACGATGTGCAGATATTAATAGACCCACAGATAGTAACAGCTTCATGCTTAATACTGTCCACCAATCTCGTCATAACATAACTCGCCTAACCGGCAGCCATCTTTGTCAAAACGCCCATCATAAATAAATAAATAAATTACTTCAAACCAATTAAATACAAATCACATTAGCAAATCAGGACAGGATCGTCATATCCTTAACACAACAGATAAATGACACTAAGTTGCACTGTTATTTATTGTCAGCCTAATAATATGGAAATGATCAATTATTGCAGTAGGCAGTAGTCGCTCACTTTAATCCATCTTACAATCACTCGTGAATTCAAACCTGCGAACAAAATATGAAATCTCACATGTTCTTCTTTATATCAAGAAGGTGCATGCGTCCAAAACCCATTAACAGGGATGCAAAATTCGACATTGTATGCATATAATCCTATTATGCGTAGTAATATTATGCACGCTATTATTATCATAACCACTACATTTTTTTGCATACCGTAAAATAAGATGTAAAGCTAATTTAAAAAGAGAACTTAGTTCAGGAAGAATGTTAGTAAGTGTGAGTCAATTGAGAATAGGACGTGCTCAACTCGTTTTAGCGGGTATATGTGCATAACGTGTCTGGAGAGTGTTATTCAGCGGAAATAAGATTAATGAAACGATATCGGCGGTTCGTGTGTGTTCCTGTCTGGAACATACATCTTATGGAATGACAGTCAAACATTGGGTTCACTCTTGGTTGATAAGCAAATGCTAGGGGTAGATCTTGAAGTTTGCTTGACGTTCACACAAACATGCTTCCTGCATATTGTCTATCAGTGTCGTATTGCAAGTGATATTACTTTCAAATGCAACAACCGTTTATTGGACATTCATTTCAAACATATTAAATGTATAATTGGGTATTTGCCCCTTTGTTGCTACTATCTCTTGATAATAGTAATGCATAATGTTAATCGATTCCAAAATGAAAGGAGCCCGAGGGGAAATACATGTGCTATCGCTTAAAGTAGATCAATATTCATCTAGCCATTGCCCGTCTATAAGTCTCTGATGTACCATAACTTAGCCAGAGCATTACTTCATTGCTCCCTTATGCCTTGTTGTTTTATTTTTGTTGCATTAATGACCATGATATATCGAACGGAATGTTCAACAAAAAGGCTATTTATCGGCGTCTCTGTAACGATTGTGGTATAGGAAAATACACAATATCTTGGTGTCATAAAAACCACTATTCGTCAACCAATCAACAAATGAACTTGATGCTAGCTTTAATTGTGCTGTGTGACTGCGTCAAACGTTTTCTGTCTCACACGTTTGATACGCTATAGCAGTATGATAAATTGTCAAGTTATACTGTAACTACCGGTTCTGAACATTAATCCACTCCATTTAAAGAAGTTCAATCCACACAACCGTTGCGAGTATGTACGTGTATTTAATTGCATGTAGTTTTCTGAATGATTATCATTTTTGGCTTATTAATCCCACAACACGATATTTTTTTCATTCGAATGTTGCTCAGCAGAATCAATTGGTGACTGTTTAGCCTGATGTTTTTAAGATTACAATTGCCACACAACAAGCATTAACAATACAAAGCAGACGGCATGCACAGTACGCACATACCCAAAGACATAAATGATTCTTTTTAAAAGCATTTTGCTAACATGCCCAAGGGTTCAGTGGAGGCAATTAGATGTTTAACTTCACAAATTCCGTTATAACACACCGATAGTTCGGTATTCAAAAATATTGCACTCGCTGTGTGTTTATAGCGTGTTGAATCTATGTTAGAGATAAGTTAAGTTGACATATACTGCGCAATAAAACGAACGATCATTTATAATTTAAGATGTGACTTGAGCACGATCAATCATTGTTTAAACTAGTATAAATTTTGTGCGGTACCAATGCTGCTCACTGGCCAGCATATTATGCATTGTACTTGGATTTACATACATGCAACAGGGCAATTATATATCGCATTGCTTGGAAGCATAATGCCTAGTAAGGTCTGAAAGATCATTCAGCTTATTAGATGGTTAATTACGTTAAGCAAGCAATGTGTAGTTCAATAACCCATATCATTTTTTTCAAAACATCTGGGTGAGTGCAACAAATGTGGGCTGATCCGCCAAAACATAACATCCATTGAATAAATTCTGCTTGCTTGACATTTAGCTTGACATCGAATGCTATGTTAATCACTAACGTGTCATTGCATTGATCAGATATACAAATATGGCTGCACAACTTTATGTTATGTACGTAGGTGTTGGAACTTACTGGTCAGAAACTGGAACAAACTAGATTGTTATACTGCGATACCGGTTTGGGATTAAATCCATTGCGTGGCGAACCAAAGCAAATGTGGAATGACAACGTATCTGATTAAACAACGTCACCGAAAGCTGAGAACATCCATGGCCAACAATTTTATGCATAACCACGAGTGCTCCTCTGCAACAAGCGAGGTCCTAAAACTATATAGATCGTCGCTGGAAAGTGAAGCCGTCACTACTTTACCAATGTACTGAATGGAGTAAAGTGCGGTAAAATGTAATTTGCATAACTAATATAAGACTGCGGTACCACAGCACAACGTATATTTCATGTTTGCAAATATCATATACGATATCGATGGTAACTGCGGCACGCTAGGTATTCAAAGGCCAGCAAATATTGCTAGGTAACTAGTAACAAAACCACAAGCACAATCATTTTTTGATCTACTCAAAGTGGTTGATGTAATAAATATTTGCTCCTCGAATGACAACTTTGTACACAGGTGGTAAAGTGACATATGATGAAGAGCAATGTTCTTTGGCACAGCCAAGAATGAGTCGATTGGACTGTAAAATATTATGCGCCTAGTTTAGTTACAGTTAAGATTCAAATCCATTTCGATCGCTCGATCGTTTATCTCAAAGGCCTAAAATCTAAAGTTTATTCACAATGCTCCAATGTTTAATATGCACAATTTATGCGCAACACATATAGCTACAAATAAATCTGGATATATTATGAAACCATGGTTAAGGTTGTTCAACGTATTCATTTGCATTTTAGGCATGTATTTACATAGTGAGAGGTTGTGAAATTGCTGACGTTTGGTTTTGAAAGGTAAACAGTCAGTGAAAACAATTAACGCTAACTTTTGACTGTCACTCAGACGTAGCTTAATCGATATTATGCTGAATTATGATCATCCGACCCGTGAATACAGGCCTGACTTACACAACAGTTTTGATTGTAAGATATCATACTGATATTTGCTTTAGCCAGATGAGCTCAAACACAAACTAGCCACAGTTTCCCTCAAATGATATGCCGAGTTATGCACATATGTGATAATGCTGCTAGACTTATTTCATCATCTAACAGGCTCAATTCATATATTCCTGTTGAATAGGGCATACTGTAACAACTAGAAGATATGTTGAACATGATAACCTGGGCGCCATTCCATTCAAATATGATTAGACAAAAGATACCAGTCGGGGTCCACTTTAATGAGCGCCTCCATTGCTATTGCATTATTCAAATTATTCGACATATTTTTGCCTTAATGAATAACAATTCCGTACCATGACCGCTTATACGTCCGTATCTTTTGGCGATACATCTTAAAAAGCAGTGCTCTAAGGTTTTTGCAATAGCCACGAGGCATTACATCTCCTTGGCTTTCAAATACCCTGTCATTACACTGAGGATATAATGAAACCAAGTAGCCGTATTACACTGTAAAGCATTTATTACAAAGCAACTTAACTAACTTACGTTTTGCCGATGCAATAGGCAAGTCGTCGTATGCTTAGAAATCAGCTTATTTGCCTTTGTCGTAATAACATTTGTCAGCAATAACTGAAGATAAACTGCAAACAGGTTATTGATGTCGCACCACTGAAATGGCTAGTTGATGTGTTAAACTTGGAAACCCTTATGCCATTCGATTACAATGTGATCAGAATAGCCGCTTGTCGGTTTAAACTTCAATGAGCACCACCAATGCATTAAAAGATACCCATTGTATTTAACCAAAATATTCGGTATAATTTGGTGTATCTTTGCAGTCGAATTTCTAAAGCCGCTCTTTGGGATTCTGACAATTATTGGACAGTAGCGCATATTAAGTAAGATATGTGCAGTTGCCAAAATACGTGACATCTTTTTGGCTTTCAATAACCTGTTATTGCCAAAGAACAATTAACGACAAACTAATGATAAGTTTACTGGCTATCCCGATCGGAGTATATGTACGTGGTTTAATTGGTCTATTCTTACCCAAAACGCGTCACCAAATGATATATCAGAGGATGCCCGTTTTTGGAAATGATTGGCCTTCAACTAACTACGCAATAAGCAGCATATCCTTTACGCTTATGGATCACTAACTAGGCGGTTTGAATAGGGTCGATATTGTGGACCTTTTGCTGAAAAATAGGCACCATAGGCAACAATGACAGACGAAGTACAAATTGTCTTATGTAGTTTCCAAACTTTGGACATCAATCTGTCGTTCCTCAGTCTATGACAGGATTTCTTCCACTTTTTAATCTGGTTCAATATTATTTTGTGCGCCTCGACATAATCTAGTCTACTCTGTTTGTACATTAAAACGCGTCTTTTAGTTGTATAGCAAAGCCATTTTACGTTTGACATCGCGTTATGTGTTTGCATGTTATTCATGGGATCAAATTAACAAAATACAAACTACACTGAGCCCAGCTTAACAAAGGCATAGTTTATCATGTCGTATAATCACGACCACTCAAAACCACAGCATTTGTGTATAATTAGTCGTATATTCGGTGCTGCGCAGCTGTGCAAAACTTCTTCCGTCTCACTCAATCAATTTGGTTTGATTATGTAGCAGGGCATATTCATTTAAACGATGCTGCAACACGCGCATGTAACTATAAAATTGGGCAATTTTGAGTAGAATCATTGATTTTAGTCGCTGCTAGGTATGTGCAATCAGCCGGTCGTTGCATAGCCTGTTGCTTTGAAAAATACAATTGGTCACAATATGCACTATTTATCTTAAAAAACCAGACGAAATGTGCAATAGGAACACGTACAAAGACATCAATAAATCACAAAGGCAAATTGCTAGTATTTATCAAATGAAATGGGACCAGCTTAATATATGGTCTCACAGATATTGCAGCATCGGTGAATATTGCATTTTCGGGTTTGTTTATGGCGGTGTCGATACAATGTCAGAAAGCAATAATGTAGATATATGCCATGCAATGAAATGTACTATTATTTATAATTAAAGATGCAACTCGGTCCCACCCGTTGACGATTGCATTTTGTTTCAAGTGTGTGAGGTGCCGCTGGAGAGGTATAGTTACTTGAAAAGCAAAGTATGAGATTATCCAAGCATTGACCAGCGCAATCTGCATTGCATAAAGAAATGCTTACGTGTAACAGAGAAGTGCAGTTATTTTGCCATGCATAACATTGAACTATATTTAAATCGTTTCACAGATTTTGGCAACAACCAGTAAACTACATGTGAGCAGTATACACTGTTCAAGTATAACATCTTTGCATTCTTTTCTGCCTCAGAACTGGTGTGTCATTAAATGATATGCTACTTACTAGAATGTGCTTTTATTGATAGAAAACACAAATCTGACCGAAGAGCTACTGTACGAATACGGTGATGTGGGAAATAATTGCGCAAGCGTGGAGGAATGGAGTTGAATGGATTTGACTTAGCATGAATCTGTGTTAAGTATTACCTGGGTAGATATCACTCTTGATTGGCTTTTTGCATCCGGCCAACTGTTCAATATACTTTGTTTGGATAATATCAGTCATCTGTATACAATCGCTATAATCGATGAGCTATTAGACAGCAAACGTGTTAAAATGCAATTAGTAAAAACACCTTTGACGACAAATACTTGGTATGACAGGAAGCAGACTTGCTAGCAAATGATGGTCCTCGTTTGCGCGAAAAAGTGTAAATACAGATGTTATTGAGCAATTGATTTCAGTGCATATATCAGAACACTTGTAAATCAACTGGAAGACACCTTACGGATATTACCAATACTATTCCCACAACAGACGCGTTCCAAATTTTCCAGTCGCACAAGGGAAAACAAATAATGTTATGACAGCTGAGAAAGTGCATTGGCGTAGCGTCATTTCGAAAACCAAAATGTGCCTTAACTGCAGTACAGTTGATGCAATTAATATATTGCAAACGCAACATGATTGATGACTCAGGGGCAAATGACATTCCAATAGGATGCTGCACCGGGTTGAAATAAGTCATATATCATCCGCAACTCTCTGTGCAATGTCACCCTTTGACATTGCTTATTAAATCTGTTTGGTCTTTAGTGCGTGCGGGTATACCGTGTGCTTGCTTTAATTGCGCTCGAATCGGTAGACGCGACCGACATGGATATTATAAGTCCTTTTGCATTAAATTGCCCAAGATGTGGAATATTTGCCTAGGAAATATAGATTTGCTTAAAACGGCACACTTCATGATCTGTGAGAGGATAGACGACGTCCTTATCCTCGCTTATTCTTTAGAATTTTCGATAATAACATTTAGCTATTAGCGTTGTGTTTAACACTCGAGCATATTTTTCTCTTAAAAATCATTTCAAGTTAAGTCCCATGACTTTTGTGTCAAACATATCAGGAGACAATAACGCAACCAGTGCGACAAAAAGGATTGGAAATGACTGCTATGATACAACCTACTCTCAGCGCAAGGCAATGGCATGCATTATTGCGATCTGCGTCATAGCAGAGCACAACTGTTTGTGCACCTAACATACTATGTCAGCTCTTGACCACAGATACGGCTGGACACATATATTGTAATACAATGTTTAGACTGCATATATCGTGATCAAAAATATCATTGGTTTAATCTTGGCTTAATGCCCATTAACATGGGTAATTCGACTAAGATATCTAAGGCATAAATGTTGCCATGGTAGCGTAGTTTTTCTATGGTTGCATGGATGATTAGACGTTTAAGTTCATCTTAGAAAAATATATATTCTCATGCATAGAATATTCGACATATAGTTATAATGTATGTGGAATAGCATGGTGTTTTAACTACACTTATCGTCTTTTAGTCACAAAATCTGCTTTGCTATCATTAGTTTGCGCATTTGAAGAAAAAAACCATATGAACTGTAAATGTAATCAAACATTGGAAGTTCACCCATATATCTGATATCGAATTATGCATGGCATAACGGCTACATGCAACCTCATGGATGGCAATATAAGCAGTACAACTGTTAGTTATACCCGAGGTTCGAACATCGGCAAAGTAGTTGTTTGGGCACGGTGGCTACATCATCGCTTACTAGACTTAAGCTAGAGATAAACATTAAGGGGAGCCAGAAGCTCTCGTACTGATAACAATAACGGAAGTGACCTTTTGTGAATTTTGTTCATGTGCAGTTGTGTTCGACCTCTTTGTGTAACATATCCAGAGGATTTTAGACGTACTCAAATATTCCATCCTTGTAGAATGCCGATTATATTTCATCCTTACTCCACATTTTGTCCACATAGATGCGATTAAATGGCTTTGGTCGACAGCGCTTATCTTTAGGAGCTTAACTAAATTGTTTCCTCGCTGCATTGCACCCATGAACATCTGGCTTTGCAACTTAAACGTGCTATGTGTGAAAATGAGTAGATGCGGGGTTTCACAAACAGGTTCACATTTATGATCAAAATAGTATCATTCCTACATTAGAACAGCAACGTCAGTTTGCGATTCATTGCATCAAATCACCCATAATGCCTGACAAGATATCGTGTAGCATTATATAATATGTGAAAGTCGCTACGTTTTGTTACGGCATGAACTATCTTGGTAAAGCATTTGTTTCGGCTCATACGACAGTATCACAAGGAGGGCAATTCATACTTACTCCCGGACATTCTTAGCAGGTGATAGTTATTTTGCAGAAAAAAGATTATTCTTAATAGCAGTAGGTGCACACCTTTATTTTATTCTTGATCGTAAAACCTACCCCGCATCTGCGTCTTCAGTTTATGTATCCACGCATTAAGCAACTCCGCCGCACTAAGCCATGCGCCGCAACTTGGCAAACAATGATTCCAGGACATTATTTCAGTAATAATTTAGGGAACATGCAAATAAAACTGTGCCATGACAATCAAAAGTTTATTTCACACAACAAACACGCTTCAGTATTTATAGTTGTGTAGGCCAGTGTATAACATATCATATGCATAACGACACCGCGATATTGTACAAACATGCAAAGCGTGGGTGTTATTTAATAAGATGTTTTTGTAACGATTCTGCTCCAGGTATTAAAATAGATGGCAAGGGGTATACGAGAGGTAAGCATAATAGCGGAGCGGCCAAGTTAGGAAGAAACAAATGGATGACGTAGCATTCGCGAAACTAAGTAAACAGAATATAATCGCGTTAACATTACGAATGTCTCAATCGATGAGAAACGTTTCATTGCAGGTATTTATGTACGAGCGAGTACACCACATTGTCGACAACATTTTGTAAAGCGTGCTCGCTCCTTCTGAACATAAACACAGTTAATCTCAGAACAATTACCGGAAAGTAGAATCGGTTACAGGTGTCATATGCATATAGTAATACAACCAGTGCTGTCGATTGTATGCAACATGCAGAATGCATGAACAGACCGCGGCAATATGTTTTGATATGTGCTCAAACATACTGAATATGGCATATCGACCAGTTTACGCTGTTAGTAACTAAGACAACATGATAGCATCTGGCGATTGAATTATCTTGATTAGTGCCCAGACCAACGCCTTGTATTGCATTGTTTGCTTCAATGCAATCAAATAGCCTCGTTCAAGGTTGACTGTACCAGAAGCGTATTGGTTGAAGTACCACAGCAGGTGCAGCGCACTAACGTTGTCGTGTACAGGGATACCATAGCAGGAAACTTTACTCATTGATTTGGCCACTTTTAGCTTCAACTACTACAAACATTAGCACGCGCCATAAATCATGCTGATCTGCAATAAAAACTGGAAATGATGCACACCATAATTATTATAACTCTTCTATTTATCTGGCAACTCGGAACTTACGATGTCGAGCTAATAAGAAAAGCGGACTAAGTTAAGTGCGATCGGTGTTGTTGAGTGTGAAGCAAAATAATAAGCCTGCCGGACCCGGTTTGGAGGGTAAATGAACATAACTTGAGTATGGAGAGAGTTGTTTGCAAGAATTAAGATTAATCTAACGATAACGGCGTTTTCGTGTGTGCTGTCAAATGTTCTGGTGTATTACATGATGCTGCGCACAGCCAAAACCAATTGACTGGAAAACTACAACCGACATTTGGTGCATTTATTCCTATGATACAGAGCAATATTTGGACACTTTCATTGCTATAACTCTTTGATTCATCGGCAATGAATGTCGAGCTAATGAACTCCACATAAACCTAATAATTTGCTTTGCAGTGCATTGACATAGTGTTGCTTCTTTTCGGCAAAATGCGGTTTGGTGAGGATAACGTGTGTACGGAAGCAGCTAATTTGGCATAATTGGCTTTGCAATTTCTCGTTTTTCCTTGCCTGTCATTGCCTTATCAAATCTGGAAATGCTATAGTCTTTCAAGTATGCAGAAAGCATACAATAAATTCAGTTTTAAGGCCGGAGCGTTGCGTCGAAAACAATCATACTTACGACGGTACAATTTGTATAATCCGGTTCATTCAGCAAGGTTTATCGATACAATTTTGAGCAATAGAGTACATTAAATTAGATCGGATAGGCACTTAAAAGAAGACAGTCGACACTCTCTTTTCTTTGAAGCAGTATTTTAATCGAGCTGTTTTGTGATTGTGTTGCACTTATGTGTTAGATGCAATAGTCTCGATTATTGCCCATGGACGGTACATTTAGTCATTTTACATATTTGAATGTTTCTATGGTGTAAAATGTTTTTTATGCTACCTCGAGTTTATATACTTCTTGTGACTGTCCGTTTATGTGTAACAATGTTTTGGAGGCTTATGTCTAGCAATCTTAATCTCACAATTGGCGGATGCGATCAACATCAGACGCGGGTCAATCGAAATGTATTTTTCTGCAGACAAAGATTTGATGTCCTTTGTATTGACGATATTTTGTGGCAGATTATGATAAACCTAATATTACAGGTGGCTTACATTCGCACCACCCAGAAGAAATACATCCACACAGCATGTGGCAATGTCAAAAAGCCAATGATCTTGCAAAACAGAATGTCATACCAAAATGATGCAGTATGCGTCTAATGATACCCAGAATATCAAATAGCTACTCGAAACATCTCGTAGTCGGGTTAATGATTGCCAGTAGAAAAATGTTCGACATTTTTTAGCTGCATGACAGGTCAATTGGGTAGAATGTACTAAAATACTAAACCTAGTTGGGAATAAATCGAATGAATCGTGAAAACATTACCGAGTTGCTGAAATATGGAAAACAGACAGAGCATAATATGAACATTATAATGACAGCCTAAAAGGTATCGTCTGATACAGCAGTCCATTAAATATGCATGGTGCCTCAGTGAAGAACATTATCAACAAGTAAAAGCACGGCTGACATCATGTCATTAAGTTCTGTCACGGCAGATATTGGTGAGTATCACTTGGTCTACTTCCCAATGCGGCTATAGTCGTTGTACCTCTTATCAAACACTGCATACATGCTCAGACTTTGCAGAAACAAGCATACGCTACTCAGGCTTGGATCTGTGGCAATTATGTCAGCGTAAAACGACGAAATAAGTGAGTAAGCCATGCTCTGTACCAGATCGCCTCATTGTTCTCCAATAACTGCTATGTTGCCAGCAACAGCATTTTATCAACGATTCACTTGCCAAAAGCAAGCCCTTTGACAAATATATATATATATATATATATATATATATATATATATATATATATATATATATATATATATATATATATATATATATATATATATATATATATATATATATATATATATATATATATATATATATATATATATATATATATATATATATATATATATATATATATATATATATATATTCATATATATTCATTTACACCTTTTGTTATCCTTTTCAAATAATGATTTGATGTGACTTTTGACTACAAATGGTTTCCTTTCGTATTCTACGCAATCATAACCAAAAGTTTAACCACTAATTACTGTGCTCGCGCGATATCGTCAAAACAATTTTAACGTCAAAACAATCCTGTGATCTTAGAAAACTTTTGCATATACACTTTAGAGATGGCATACCTTATACCTATACCATGCACATGCATTTATATATCATACTTACTTGCATTAGCGGCCATTGTGCACATTGAACGTGTATTTATAGTAACCATGTTGCTCCGCCCAATTGGTTTATATTGACATTGTTTCTACCCGTTACGACAGATTATTTGTTGCACATACAAGTTTTCTGGTGAATATGATTTAGCTACCATTCAAGTTCAATTACACACAGGGTGTGGCTTACACCACAAGTGTAATGATTTTGTCCCGGCAATCGAAATGAGGCTAATGGGTCAACTTTTTAACAGTTCGCCAAATTTATTACTGAGTTCATAGCATCAATAAGCATTGTATGTGCATCAAACGAAGCACAAAAATCAGCGCTATCTCGCAGTAGCATATAACCGTTTTTACGCTTGGCAAAGTTCATTCAGTTGACTTACCGCCACTTAGTTCCATAACAGTGATACCTAGGTAATGATAATTAAAACTAATGTGGGTTATCTACACACATTAAAGTGATGCCCATTCATGACAAATCCCATACAAACCTATTTTCAAGTTACTCCAGCCATAGTTAAAGTTTAAGTTAAATACTGCAGTTATGTTAAAGGCTTGGGCTGGGACGCTTTGTTAATATCATGCTATGTACAATGTATGGAAAGGAAGTAGGCAAACAATTAACACACTACGGGTAACTTAACTAAATAACTCTTATAAACAGAGCGCCATTCAGCTGAGATAGCACCGTGTATGACACCATGAGCATCAAATCAACAAGGCGAGCACTCTATCAAGTTGTCTGGTATATTTATGATCATTCTGTGTGTTGTTTCAGCTAAATAGTGTTGTTTCAGCTATTTGTCGATGCCCACAAGCAGTCTTAAAAGTGTACTCTGTTATAACGTTTTGCCCAATGTGATTTTAACACTTCATAGCATTATATCAAGTTGTCATCAGACTAACATGAAACACCAGCGCGAGGACCTTGGGTAACGTGCAAATGTACAGCGTCATTCTAGTGGATCGTGATAGCCCGGCAAAAGATAAGACGGAACAATAATTGCGTTTATAGCAGGCCAATAATTTTGACGACAACGACTATTTGGGTGCCTGGTACCTTGATCGTAATTCATATATTGATATTCATCTTTACCCCTACACAGCCGGATTATTTGTTGCGTCAGATATATTTGCAGGTTTTCGTTAGTCTACATAATATGATCTATTGCGTCATTATGAAAATATGAGGTTTTAATATGGTGATGAAAGGTGGGTTTATCTAATGCAACCCTCATCACAATATCGTATTAATTGGTCATCAACATGAACATATTTAAGGTAGCGGAGTATGTTCATGATGGAACAATTGAAATATACTGATAATGTTTGTGCAATAGCAAGGTGCTTAAACTATACATATCCTCCATTGGTCGCTAGAACTCAGTTTCTAGCTCACATCGCGCAGTTGAAATGCATTTGCAATACTCCTATCCCTACCCATGGGAATAATGTTCCGCTTACCAAATAGTCGTTATCGTCTGATGTAGAACAATGTCAACTAAAAATAAAACTAGACTCACTGATGCATGGCATACTACAAATGAAGTAGATGACATCATGCGCCGCTCCATTGGTAGCTAGCACTCAGGTACAAACATATTGCACAGTAGCTGTGTCACTCCTTTACTTGATTGGAATTCATATCCCTGTAATCTAACACGGCATTATAAGCGTGGGATTTTTTTAATTACCCTTACAAACAATGCGGAATTTATCGGTTCTGTTAGTTCTTTAGATCACAGGTAAAGTATCACGAAGCCGTAGGTTTTGTCGGCATCGTTTCTCGAGGACAAGATCAAGAGGAGAGTAATAGAACATAGCGCGAAATACAGCAGCAATAAAGTTAAGGATTAAATGACTGTATTCTTATGATCCTTAACACTTTCGTCTACTTACGACCAACACTGCACAAACAAAGGCTCGACTAATGCATCAGGCTACAATGAACCAGCAGCATTTGTAGCATTATATACAAATCCATCGATAAATCTTACTAATACGCACCGTTAGATCCTGCGTCAGATTAAAATTAAATAAAACGCATGTTGAGGATACTACCGCATAACATTATGTGCGCAAATAATATCAACGCAAGACAAATATTGATATTACGATGCATAGCACATTAGCAAGCATTTTTGATTAAGGCACTTATTATCATCACATATATAATAATGATCTCGTGATATAGTGGTATTCCCTTACACGCTGCAACATATAATGACACCAGGAAATATCCAGCATCGTAAGGCACAATAAACACATTGCTTGCCGGAATTTTATTATTTGATGAGGGACGTTTTTACTATGATATAAATATATGTGCGCAGTAAACATTAGAAACAAATTAAGTTGCATGGAAATGTACATTCATTGTAAACAAGAACATGTAATGGGCTAGTCTATGGACATGTTATGCATACACAAATACATACATGTATACATACATATAAATCAGGTGTGAAATGCTCGTCTACTTGTACGCGGCAAACAAAGGTTTTGTTAGTCGTAGCACACATACATTAGAACAAAATATCGGTGTTATAGGAGAGGTGATTTGTACCCTTGCTTATCTGTTGAATATTCATTAATGAACGGATTGCCCAATATTATAACTCACAATCCTAGTATATATCCACTGTAGTAAGCTGGTTTAATATTTCTTCTTTCGCGTCGACATGACCACGTCTATTCTGCTGTATTTTCTTAACGAGCATTTGCAGCATAAATATACAATCGATATGCATGTGCTATGGTAGGATATAGGATGATGTCCCTGTCATTTGCCTGATAAATTTATCAAAACAATGCTGCAACGCGCCTTGCTTCGGCTATGATACTAACAATGCGAAAACTGTCCAGTCAATTTTAAGCAGGATCAATTCTTTTAACCGTTGCTAGTTACATAGATTAAAATATTTACATGTAAATTGATTTATAAATGCCTCTTCCAGGTGGCTAATTAATACCATCAGAATAAACCATGAGGGGTATTTGCTTCTAAGCTTAATTTATATGTTGCTGCATCGCTCGGTTCTGTGAAAATACATTTGGTGGTTTTATGTACGCATATTGATGCAAAACAGGCGAAATATCTAATACTGAAATGCACAAAGGCACCAATAAATCATCAAAGGCAATCAATCTGCTAGCATTTATTACGTGAAATGGGGGCAGCAAAATATATGGTGGAATAAATATTGCTGCAAATGTTATTGTCATCGACAGTGAGGCATTCCAGTATATTGAACTCTCTGGTATGAGTATTGCGTTGTTGACTCAATGTAAGAGATGAATAATGCGGACATACATTGCGCATTAAAACCAACGAATGCTTTAAGATGCGACTCGAGCTGTCTCATTAATGATTCAAGCTTTGCGCGGCACCACTAGCGCAAGCGTAAAAACTAAAAAAAAATTATAAAGTGATCAGCGCATTGGCAAGCACATTCTGGATTTTATTCAGATATGTTTAACTATAACAGTATTATGCAAATATTTTGCTATGCGTATCATTGACATATAGAGTCTGTTTAGTAAAAATGGAAATAAAGGCACATGGTCTTATTGGTGTTCTTTGAGGGCAAGGTCATGCCAAGTAGTTCATTTTATACATTCACCCATGTCAGCACTTTCAAAACCCCTAGTTAACACAATGTGTGCAAGACGTTGTGGTTTCTCCCGTCCAAATTTAAAATCATTTCATTTTCTGCCTCATAATCATCTCGTCTTGAATGATATTTTAATCTCAGAGTATCTCTGATTTGATCGATGATACAAATACGTCTGAAGAGCCACAGTACAAATACATTGGAAACTAATTGATCGAACATAGAAAATTGCAAGCCATACATCATGACATCTGATCTGCGTATCATTCGATACTCTTTCTACAATTGAATCACATGTTACTTTTGTGCTTACATAAAGAATCGCACTTTCAATCGATAAACATTTTCTGACATTTTCAGTGTAACAGTTGCCTGTTTTTAAGAATGTATTTGGTATAGCTGGTCAAATATAATATTAAATTGCGGCAAGTAACCAAGTCATTGATGCTTGAATATGAAAATATATCAATTCCATTTTTCGAGCAATTGTACGTGTGATTACCAGGATGCACCAATGAAAGTTAAGTAATTCGCTGTGTCATTCAATCCAAACATCATGCACTAGCTGAACACTGAATATATGTCGGTAACGTTTCCTTTGCTGAGCTGTTAGCTAAAACACGAAAGAATTACTGGAAGCGTCTATTTAGTTCTCCTTTAAGTTGATGAGCAATGCTCAGTGTGGCGCAATGTTTTTGTGTATCACAGAGCAAGCAGTCAATGAGCGTTGATAGCTCTATTTTACAAATGATATGGCACTCCCCCCGTGAGAAGGTATCGAAAATCAGTAGGGAAACTTTTTGGGGCTGGTTATGACATTGAAGCGCCATTGCTTTTGACATAGGCAAGAGATTTGCGTATCTACTGAAGCAATATTAAATAAGCAATGGTGGATATGTTCACAACTACAAAGCAAAATAGACTGATAACGGTTATTATCTATAAACGATATCTTCTACACGTTGCCTCTAAAGATTAATGAATGCTAACGAGGATTTGGCTTGTTGCCAGAAGTAGTTATTTGTCGATAAAGAATTAAGCTATCCTGCATAATGTGACACTTGCCCATGATGATGAAAGACACTGATCCATCCACTGAAGTAATTAATATCTTGGAACGAAGTATAATAGAAAATATGCTGCAGTAGGCGAATGACGAACAAACCATTAGAACATGAACTTAACTAGTAGTGTTTGGCAATGTGCTATATATGTTCTTGCATATGGGTGAGCATGTGGGTTTAAAATCGCATCCAGATCACAGTTGTTTCCGTGGTTTCGCCTGAATGACACTTGTATACAGTTAAAACTGTAAATGTGTTTGCCGGTTTGTTCTAATTGAGATCCTGCATTATTCAAAGAGCATATGCAAGCAAACGCCACAGGCACAGCATCCTTATTTGGCTTATGTTACTCTCTTGATTATTGTAGCATTGCAATTTGCTCTATCTATATATTCCAATATGCATATGCAATTGTGAAATGATACAGAAAAATGCAAAGCACATACAGCGGAGAATGAATAGGAGTGCAACTGGAACCAGTTAAACCACAGGCTGAACTAATCGATTTATATGCATATGTCTGGCAGCCTATCGAATCCAATAAAAATACTCCACCTTATTTTTACGACATCGGCTCTCTTTTTCTTTTTTTTATCCTATGTGTTCACATTTCCAAAACATTCGCAGCTTAATAATGTAAGCCCTTTCATCAAACACTTTCATGCTCTAGCACATCAAACTGTATATTATGGTGCTATTATTCACCTCCAGTCATACAGAAGCCGTCATTGTGCCGAACTAACTGGAAACCGCATAATACTTCAATAACGTGCCCCTCATATGACAACTTTCTTTGTTATGGCCTGCAGGATCGAATACACGCCGATAACAAGTGATCGCGGAATCATTCGCACCTTTATAGGAGGGTGCATGAACGAAAATGTTTCTTCTCGGCAGTAATCTTGCTTTGACTAAATGTATTAACGGTTAAATTTGTATTTGTTCAAATTGGTACCTCGAAGTCCCCTCGTATATTTGAAACGTCTTACATTGTCAAATTTGTATAAATGCACAATAATACAGTTTAAATGAATAACTTTTGTTTCTCACAACAGATACTTTTTTAGTAAGAAGTTTTGTGGTCAACATCCTTGTCAGGATGTTTATGATACAATTATAAATAACTATTTAAGTTATATAAATGCTTACAAAGCATCAAAACAGAGCAAATTAAAGAGTTAGTTAATAATATCCATCTGTTACGTACAAAAGCAACTGTGACACTTTGATGGTGATCCAAAAAGCGTCCCCGTCCCCTCAGCGCAGATCTTATGTGCATATTGACATTCAGGGCGCGACACTTGTATTACGACTGTTGACTAAAAAGGTAACTGTCTAGCTGAATCCCAAATGATTGTGACATAACTTTACTTTGTGGTAGTGTCTTGGGTGCTTGCGCAGGCTTCCTTGCACTGCGCGAACAATTGCAATATTTGAACACCGAACCTCTTAAATAAATTCGTCGCATTGATTTCGAGCAAATTAATTCATATCGAATCGTAGAGCTATAGACATTAAATAGGAGTGAACGCATATCACTGGAGCATGCCCCCGGTTAGCCATGTGTGCTGACAGTTTAATGTAAATCATGCTACATAGTTTCAAGATTGTGAGACAATAACCAGTTTTAACAGTTCTTTCTTAATGAATTGCATTTCCTAACTTAGACCTAGGCTCGTTTGGTGTTTCATGGTTGAGTTGAATTAACACATTGAGTTCAAGGACGGAAACTTTAGAGCAATTACGGGGCCCATAAATTGTCATTTGTGAATAGTCAAAAGTGTTAGAAGCGGTGTGGATAGTTCCAACAGTGTAAAATGTACCCTTTTACTTGTTTCATTTTGGTTGTTAAAGATATCAGCAATATAAGGCAAAATAGATTTCTCAAATGAGGAAATATGTGTGAGCTTCTCGAGATAAACATCGGGTTGTATTAACAAATCATTTGATGGGCCACCCAAAACAACTAAAAGTACGAGGACCCGTAAATTATTAGCTTGCTTATAGTATGCACTTTATTTGGTTAAGTCTGTATTTGCAAGCTATTTTTAGCAACCATTAATCATGATTTTCAGGCAACTCTATTTACATTTCTGAACCAAGGTTCATAAGCTAAGCTTCGTTTTGAGAGTTAATAAAACCCGAAAGAGTGATTGTTATATGCTGTCGCGTAAGTTAGTTTGAGCTAAGAAGAAATACTTTCAAGGGATGATGAAGTGCATTTAAAGAAAGTATCAATGTTGTGTAATTAGTCGGCCATTTAATACCTAGTTGCATTGATATAACCAGCCTTCACTAATAAAGTAAGTCATTTTGCAATTAGCTAGACGATGATGATAACGTTAATGATATTAAACGATCCCGTTATAAGCTAATATGAACTACGGTCTGCAACAACTAGTTATGCTGCGAATTCTCTCCCCGTAACAATGGGCTTACGTGTCTATTGCATTCATGAGTGGCTATTTATATTCCCTTAATTATCTTATGCATTCTTAGTTTGCTACACAAATCGAGACTATTTCCAGAGATTGACTACAAAAGAGCGTAAATCGGTCGTATAATTGCAACATGCGCTCAAAATATACCAAGAATTATTGGAACGTAAAGTGACAGATAACATGTCTGATCCCTCCCTTGAAGCAACTTTAGAAAAAACCACTGATTTATATGCCTTATGACGCCGAATTAACTATGATATACTTGGTGTATGAGGAACTGATCACAACAATGGGTACGTCGCCACCTATTTCCAGTTTAGGACAATAGCCAGCATAAATAACGCAACTACAGCTTATTTGGCATCCATGTTGTATTATGGTGCATTGACATGCCGAATGACACTAATTATAGGCTCTAGACAAACAATATTTAAAACAGAAATTATGACAGCGGAAATGTAGTTTGGCTTCGGAAAATGATATATACCAATTGTGATTGCAATAGTGTGCGTCAATTCGTTTGACATAACTTTAGGTTAAACTTTTTTTCAAAGCAAGACATCCATGCAAACGATTATTGTGTTTTTTTAAGAATAATAGCTCATGGTGACTTCTTGGTAACGAAGACAAGGTTCCTAGCCCTTGGCTGTGGGTCCTGTTTACATGTTAATAATAATAATCAACACTGCGGGCCAACGTCGAAGCTGTCGACATGCTTTGAAGTGGACCAGCAGCCCAGATTTTGGATGCTCCAATCAGAAGCCAGGTCTCTCGGGTACTTTTGAGTCATTTTTTCCAATTGGTCACTGTCACAGTGTCCGACGATTCGGCGCCATATTTGTTTGTATAAGCTCCGTTTTAGACCTCTTTTTACAGGTAATGAAGTATATGCTCTTGCATAACTTGGAAATGACTCCCAAGTAGCCATCGATTACGTCCACCAGTCGCATGGCATTGCATTAAAAGACCTTCAATAGAATTGTGCACTCTGCTGCTTGATGGGTCGTGACTGTTTTGTGAGTGTGCCTGCTGGGGCGGGGAAATATTATGAGCCGGGCACGTATTCTGCAACGCCCCCATTTGTTGTTTAATGCTGTGCGGCATCCTTAATCACTCAATCGGCGAGAGAAGCAGAAACACAACTAGTATCTTGAACTTACTGTATTACGTAAACACACTGCAGATAGGCGATTACAGCGCTTGTTGTGGTGCCAATTTGAACTTGTGAGACGCCCCCAAATTCGCAGACCACAACCATGTAGATGACGTCACAGAAAACTGTAGGTGCGTATCACCAGTCGCTTTCCGACTAATCTAGGTAACACCCTTTGCGTTTATTGGTCACGAAAAATAACGAATATTCCTAATGAATATTTGGAAGCATCAGTTTCAGACTGCGAACTCAAGGCTTCAGGGACATTTGTACACATCGACAAAACCTCTGGCTAGCTCCGCCAAGATAGTCTCAGCCAGTTTTCTTAATTCTTTAAAAAACCAAATCGATTTAAATTTTAAGGAGAATAATTTTAAGTAATGTTTTAACTAATTAATAATCAATCGTTGATGACCATTGTCCCTTCCTGTCGATTGTAACATAACATGCAGATTGATGTAATTTGTGCGCGCATATCTTCAAGAGCTCATGCCATGATCCTGTTACCTAATTAATTAAGTGCGACGAATTACGAATAGCAATGCACCACACCTCAGTGAAATAAGCCACTAAACAGTTGATGCATGTTGATAAATTAGCGGTCAATTAGACATCATACAGAAAACCCCTCACATGCACTCTCGTCACCCTCGTTTTAAGTATATCGTTCTCTATCTTTCAATATCGTTCCTGCTCTCTCTCTCTCTTGCTCGCTATATGTCTCTCTGTATATTTCTTTCTCGTTCTCTCTCTATACCGAAATATCTCTGTCTATCACTCTCAATCTCACTCTACCCCACTCTCTCATTATATCGCGGTATTCACCTCCTTATTTATCTCTATCTCTCGATTTCTCCTTCTTTCTCTCTCTGGTCATATCTGCGCGCATGAATTCAATACTTTTGTTATCGAAATCGCAAACGTTATTTGACAGAAAGTGCTTTAAAGTACTAAGGCAGTGTGTTTTATTGCACCTATTCGCATCTATAGTAACCACCTTGCATGGGAGCAGTAGATATTCCCAAGAACGTCCCACTCTCGGCGATTAAAGGTCCTACACAGCCACCGCTCCCTCCTGAACGGTACTTCTCTCCAGTAAGATTGATGTCCCAAATACTGTGTTGTCTTCAATGCATGCCGCCCTTTACTCTGAGTTACGCAAATCGTATTTCATCAGGGTGGCACGATGTCTCTATTATACCCTCATCCGTCTATTTTATTACTGTCGGTAAGCCTTCTACAACGCAACACGCCATTGAGTTGTATTTGTCTCAAACCGATGTATTCTTAATATCGACCAATGCATTAATGCGCAAACCAATCTACTTCTGGCCTGCAACACCATACTTGATCTGTGAGTCTAAGCTTGTTAGGGCATTCATGAAAGTATATTTTTAATTATGTGTCGGCTAGGCATAATCAGTTGTATATTAGAAATATGATGACATTATGTTAGAGACTCGCTGAATCCCCCAACTATTTAACAACAAGAGGTGTGTTAAGGGAAACCAACCTTAATCGATCCCTGGGTTAGTTCACAAATAAGGCAGGACACTGAAACTGACATTTCCATTTCTTTTCTCTCGGTGTTATTTCAGACCATGCAGCTATACGTATGAAAGATGATTTGACAAATACTAGCGTCATCCGTAAGTAAATAATTGGCCGTAAGCTCAAAAACATTTATCTGATTATATTCAAACACGATCGTCTGAAGCTGCAGGCAGGTTGATTCACTCCGTACTACAGCATAATCTAAGTGTCTGAGTGTAGGCATATTGGAGGACGCCAATGATCCACAACAGCTTTTTAAGATTTTGAAAAGACTGCAAAAGGTTGAGACAATGCTAGCGGCATGTCAGTTTCCCAAAAATATTGACAGATACATTGGCAGTGCATTTCACACAGAAAACTCGTACCATCCGACCGGAGTCGGATAAAGTAAAGTGCAATGTACCAGACTCTGAGCGTAGTTTATGTAAACAAAGCAAAGAAAAGTGAAAAACATAACGATATCATTGAGGCAGCCCCAACGTCATTTGATTTAGACCAATTACGAACATGGATGCTGACAGAATGTATGGTTATCTTTCTACCTGTTATTTCACAAAGATTCATTATTTCTCTAGGTTCTGGTTATGTGCCAGAAAGATTGGAAAAGTGCAATCCTGTAACCAGGGCTTGAAAAGAGCAACCTGCGTCCCGAATCGCTGAAAAAATAAAGACCAATTTCAAATTTGAGCTTCATAACCCAATCAACAGGGATCAAATCGATTTCAGGACTTCAAATTAGCCAACCAACTAGACGACGAGTACCAGTCGGATTACAAACCAGCCCATATTACTGAAACTGCACATCTCCGAATATACAACAACATTACTTGTGCTGTTGACCAGTATCATGCTATTGCGTTTGATACTTTTGATATTTAAACCAGACTAGAGCGCCGTTCAGGCCGTTTTTTGTCTCAATGGAACATCTCTCGCATGGCTTAATGCCTACCTATCGAACCGCATGCAAAGAGTTAGTGTTGTAGACATGCTCTCCGACACAGAAGAACTAGCGTGTGGTGTGTCCGAAGGATCCGTTCTAGCGCGATTACCGTTTGCAGCCTACATATCAACGCTTTGCGATCAAAATCAAAATATACTGCTAGACCATAAATATGCTTCTAAGATCGATTTGACAGAGACTCCTAAGCACAAATATGCAGATAATGCACAGGCTAGATAAATGCAATACACCCAACAAATATCATCATTTATGGCAAATACTTTTCATAAGCTAAATGAAGATTTAACGAAAATTCTATTCTTTGCATCGCTGTTAAAATGCCAGGCGTCGTTTGGTCCAGTTTTTTTTTGCGAAATGAGTGTATATACATGAGAGACAGCAAGAAATTATATATATATATATATATATATATATGTATTTAGATGTTAATATATATATATATATATATATATATATATATATATATATATATATATATATATCCTATATATATATATATATATATATATATATATATATATATATATATATATATATATATATATATATATATATATATATATATATATATATATAGACTGTGCTGCGCTGTGCGGTTCAGTAAACTGAAAGCGATGTCATTTTCCTTTGCTGTTCATTCTGTAGTTGATCCCGTTAGTAGTCTTCGTTGGACTGGGCCTTCAATTACATATCAGTGGGGTGTCAGCTGCATGATAGGACACTATTGTTCACATTTGACTTATCGGGCGAGCCAACAACTGGAAGTAACAAGCGACAAACCACTGCACAGCTGGGCTTATGTAATTGCAAAACACCGCAGCCTATAACGTTAATGTTAAATGAAAGTAAGGGGGAATATCTGACATTTATTGGGTGTCCGCCTCTGCGCGTTTTACTGATTAAAATATCAAGTGACTTTTTGTTACACAAAATAATAAGTTTGCAAGTCTAGAACACTTGACCAGCACTTAACCATCGATAAATCCATGAGATGAACGGATCACTCTGCAAGTTTGTACTTCACACGCAACGTCATTAACAATATTGATTATCAGATCATTTTAAATTATGTGATGGCGTTTAATTGATTGAAGTATTTGCCTTATGACCCATGATACTATGGGTAGTATCATTTAGTACGTCATCGTCAAAGATATTATCAGCAAATTAACAGGGTTTTTTTTTAACATAGATGACAATATTCTGGGATAACTATCGGCGTAGTATCATTATCAGAAAGGCTTCAACATTCAATGACATCAACAAGTCAGCCGAGGGAAACCTATGTGAGACAAGAGGCCCAAACAAACCTTTTTAATGAATGTACGAATCACGTCGGATTTGAACCAGTATTCAAGGGACATTAATGTTTAACCATTTTGCAATAAGGTACAATTATATGTTCCATTCACCATGCAATGCTCTAAGTTCAGCCGTAAGTTTACTTGAATAGATGACGGATATGAATCTTCCGTTTCTTTCATTCGCAGTGAAAATATCGGTTACTGGGAGAAATGGCGGAACACGTTTGTTCATACTGAGTATAGGGTCGAATCAAATTACCAGCTGATCGACTAAATCGCAGATGTTTACTGAAAGTGCTCTCAGATGCCGCTATCAAAAACACTACCACTGCAAAATGTGTAATATTGAAATACGTACAATATAGCAGGTTCAGTAAATATTATACTTGACTTGAATGGTCAACAGTGCTTACTAATTATCTGTTGCTTGTGCTCTTATATTTCAAATGGGGGCACGAGTAGAGTAGATAAGATTTGATTTTGTGCTATTGTATCCAGTCTGGGACGAAACATAAAATAAGCTGTAAGTAACAATAAAGAATGAACTTAGCAAATACACCCCTAATTATTCAGTCACGTTGCTAGAACATGTACAATTAAATTATCTGGCATAATCAATATGTGCAGTAGATTGCATATGTCCGCACAGGTTTATACCATTGATTGATTCCTGTGTGGTTTTTGCACCAAGCTACACCATATTGACGGATCGTAATATGGGAAGGGTGATAGGTCGCTCAAGTAACCATATAACTTGCATATACTTTTGACATCAAGATTTTGCTATCGATTTGCTCTTAGCGCTGAACATCCCTAAAATCTAAAACCAGCAAGTGAACCATATTGTGATCTGAGCAATCCATTAGTGTGTGTGATAACTCCCAATATATTATGCTTCTTTCGCCTCCTCATCGTTCGTTACTTTTATCGGCATTGCGTCAAAGAAGGTTAGATTAGTATTCTTTTATTAGCCATTACCTTTGATAACGCTTGGCAAAGCTCATTAACCCGACCTAACGTCGTTTCATTATGCAACATTGGTGCTTAGGCCGCAGCAATTAATCGTACCTCTGATACTAAAACTAAAATGGTACCAGCTGACGGACTGATGGGTATTTATATTGCTATTTACAGCATTGTGGGCTCAGGCTGCAATAGTCCAAGTTAAAAAATGCGATCTATTCACTGTCTATCCCAGTTTTCTACACAGCACACCCTATCATTGGTCGCAAAATATTGCGCTGATATTTGCCGTAGTACGTAATTACACAAATGGTCGATTGTATACAAACATTACAGTGATATCCATGTATGACGGATCCCATACGAACATGTTTCAAGTTATTCAAGCTTTTGAAAAGTATGCGTACGGCTCCAAAAAAACAAACGCCGTGAAAGAGTTGGCCTGTATTGACCAATTATGAAGTATTACGTCGTATATCGCCGCCAGTGCCATCAGATAAACTTGTTTTTCTTAAAACGTTACTATTCACACACTCAGCATCGACCGCTAAATTTCATGGACTGTACGACAGCGTTGCGAGCTTATTTCTCACTTAAATCGCTACCTCAGCCCGTCATAAAGCTCCACCAGGCTAAAATGTCATTGAAACATGATTTTACGATAAGAAATACGGTATTTACTTAAATAACTTCAGAGAATGATCGTTGCCAATATCATCAACGGCGAATTGAGGAAGCAGCACGTCATATTATTTACGTTCCAGAAAGTAAGGGTTGATGTATGCAATGCGTGAAGAACTTCTGTTTTTCTACGCGGCTGTGATACAACAGTAACCCCTAAAGCTGTTTAAGTTATGTGCTTGTTTCCCCCCAAAAATGCCGATTGGCAGGTTTGCTCGACCATTTACCGCTATCTTTGGCTTAAGTGCAACATTAACGAATCCTTGGTAGAATCTTTTTCTCTCATAACCATTTATTTAATAATTACACAACCTACGTTTTTGCTGCACGATAAGTCACACTTATCCAGCATTCATATATGCTTTCAGCCCATTACTCATAATATATATCGATTCGATATGGTAATGAAACCCTGTCTTATAGCTTAATTATAACTGACATATCTACTTTGCGAATAATGCCTGTTTCAGTCGGGAAACACCCTAGATCTTGAATGGTCGTATTAAAAACTAATTCCAGCTTGATACCATATGTTTATCTTATAATAGTCAGGTAATGATCTCATCAGTTTGTGCCATGAAGTAACCCTGGTCTATATTCAGGACTGATAGCCCATAGCCAAATCACAAGGCGAATATTTTCATAAGGATTGTCGGTTGGCATGTCCGCACACATCATCGTATTTGTGTATACCTGATACAGGTACCAATACATTATGGAATGCTTACCTTAATGATACTGTCGCATGAAATTTGATCATTATATGCTGTTATTGTTCGACTTATTCTTTGCGCTGTGACCATGATAATTCGTTGTTTCATCGACGAAAATTTAATTCAGACCATTGATATTTACTAAACAGCCACACATTTCAAAGGAGCCTTATCTGTTGGAAATGTTTATGCTTACCCGATACCTTGGCTGACATGATTATTGAAGTTGACATAAGGGCAGCAAATGAAGAAACCAAGTAAGGTTTTTTTGCCGACAACAGGACCTTATCCCACAAAGTGAATGGGCTGTAATTAGTATATGCATGCATACACTTACAAACGCATACACCCACCACCTTTCTATCCCTCCTAAAAGTTTCATTTAGATGTACAACTTTTCGGCCACTCGGGACATGAAAACTAAGCCAATTTAGGCTAATGAAATTCAACCCTTTTCACACCTTTTAATTATATTAGCAGGTCTCTGTTAATTGTTATGGGAATTAACGGGATTCGAATGTTTACAGGGATAGAGAGGTGGTAGGTGTATGTGTTAGTAAGTGTATGCGTGTATGTATGCGTTAGTTGTTCGGTGCAATTTCCCTTCCTGCTGTCCTTGGGTAAAATAGATTATTTGTGTGTGAGCATATTTTATCATGCCAGCAACATACATTATAGACATAACAATATATACATAACAAAGCAGAATATTACGAATGACGCACAAATGTAAATATACAATAGCAATGTGAAAAATACATTTGTAACAAAAGATAGCTTTTGAATAGTAAAAGTGTCAATTATATAGCTACAGATGAACATATAACTATTTTCAAGGAAAATTGTTACCGGTAGCAACGTCTACCAGATACATATGTTGTTTACAGTCATGTTATAAACTTAATATAACCGATAGGTGACACGATTGCTTTTGTAAACCAAAAGAGGGTTGGCCAATTTTGTTTTTCTAAATTTAGGCATAAATTATCTACAAGGTGTCACGAACGTTTTCACACTAATTAATGAGCAATGAGTGATAGCCAAGATAATGGATGCTGCTACCAAGTGTCTTAATCACTGGTAAGTATAATTAAAGGAGGCTTGATAGTATTGTACATAGTAATAAAATATGAATAACTGCCTAGTACATATCCAAATATTATCTCCTAAACTGTAAATTGTACTTTAATCATTACAATAACATGTGTTTAAGGTCACTTTGTATCGTATTATTTCGTACATTTATCTTCGACTATAAGCTTGTGTCTTCATTGACAATACATCATAATACATCAAATCATGCTGAGCTGTTGCTCTACATCGTTAATTTTTCAAGGTATTCCCTTAGACCAAATGGCAAGATACATTTTGATTACATCTTTACTACTGATAAGACTCGCAATGAGCGAAACGTATAATTAACTTCCTACTTCTAGTAATTTTAATCCACAATAATTAAAAGAAATTAATAATATATAATATATTGTATACAATCAGAAGCGTCTTAAAATATATCTATCACATAACAAAGCATTATATTTACTGTCAATTAAAATACAAAATATGGAAATAGCCTTCAATTTGCTTGTCTCTGTGTCTGGAATTTCTTGCTTGTCGTAATCTTATTGGCATCGAATGTCCTCGTCACTGAATTTTATTGTCTCGACGAGTGGAATTCTTTGCTTGTCGTAGCTCGTGAACTACCCCGTTCGTGTGCCACTCCATGCTCAGAGATTAGGTGAGGGAAGGTGACTAATGTACTGAGCCAGACTGGGCTGCTCTGTCATTAAACTCTAGATGCACTGTTAAATCTAGGGGTTGATGAAAATCTTGCGCCGTTCGAGGGCAACTTTGACGATCAGCCTAAACGTGATCGCGCCGGACTCAACACCAATTATTACAATAGATATATATATATATATATATATACAAGTTAATATATATATATATATATATATATATATATATATATATATATATATATATATATATATATATATATATATATATATATATATATATATATATATATATATATATATATATATATATATATATATATATACATATTATTATTGCGCCTTTTTGCGTATTGGTCAGGCAAATTGATGCAACCTAAAGTGCAAACCTTGCTACAAGTCACAAAACAAGACATTAGATCGTTCACGCTGAATACATCACCGAACGACCTGGGTGTCCAAGAAAAACAGGAATATCAAATGCGAATTAAACTGGTGCAACAATGGATCGTTTAATCGCGCAAAAGACTTCAGGCAGGTAAATTCGAAGCGCATACGCACCAGCCTGTTGTAGGGGGCGCTAGGGGAGCCATCGAACCGGCTGTTGTTTCATCGCATTTAATCGCCATTTTCTTTTCCATGGCTTACACGTCATCCTCATCATATGGAACTTAGTTCCAAATGCAAATTTGGGCGCTTGTTACTTATTTGTCGCCGAATATGTAAACAATTAATGATCATCAGTGAATAATAAACAAGATAGGATATTTTATATTTGTAGGTGACGTTTGATTATATATTATTTTGATCGCAATTTGGCATGTTTGTTTTGACAGAGCACTTTTGATATATGCATAGTATAATAACTGTAATGACAATCTTATGTCGGGTGATTGGTACTTAAACTCTGTTGAGTGACCGGAAGTGACGGCGCAATCCTTAAAATGGAATAATTTAATACTTCAATATCCCTCAACCATAACTGCGCGATAAACTGAGGTTCGTGTCTAAACTCACAAATCAGTTTTCGAATTGCATGCAATAATGATCTAGCAGACATTGAATTGCTTTGCCCAGATTGCTTCAGTTATGAGATGTTATATTTAATCGACAGAACCAGCTTACATTTTTGTCAATCCATTTATTTTTCATTTAAAGTGCAGTTACCGGTCACATAATCTCCAAGTTGCAATTCTTTGCTCTATATGCTAATATGTTTACCGTATTCAACTCCCAGTCGGTCACGCAGGGGAACTTGTAATCACTCACAAAACTTAATCCTCCTCGCATTAAACGTTACTGTCGTCATTGCTTTTCCCTTATACCTTTGGTGCGAAATGGTAACGTGACCCGATATAATGTAACCAGGACCATTTGGCCGAGACTGAATTTCGTATCGTCATTCTTATCAGTTTTCGTAATAAAGCCATCCCGAAATTATAGGAAACTTTATGTGCACATTGCCCCGCCAAACTAATCAATATGGTTTAAGATACTAATGCTTGTTAATTCAAGAAATATAAGTACGTTAGGTTACCTTATATTTCACGACGCATATTAAATGCAGGTTTATATATAAAAATGTAGGTTGTAGTACAGTTTCCTGAGCATTGTAGTCAAAAATAGACATTTTAGGAGGTACGATGGAGTCTTTTATTGATATTGGTCACCTAAGAAATCCACGTCTTATAGCCAGCATAGCTGTTTAAATGTAGCTGTCAGCATGCACAATTTCAACAAATTAATGAAAGGCATGATGATATATTGTCCATTGGTTAACCCACACATCAAGTAAAAAGTGATATCACTTCCGTCATAACTTACATTAATACTACCTGATGCAGAAGTAACAGTATTTAAAAGCGTGCTAGACATACGACCCCATACAACATTATACTGCATGACATCAAGGCTGTGTAAATTATCGTTACTCTGATATCGCCAAGCTGGAGGTCGAACCCATGTAATTCCTTTATTATGGCCTCAATGATTAACATTGGGTTGTTTTTCTTGAATCATTGCACCCTCAACCCAACGCATTGATGCATACTTTATATATATATATATATATATATATATATATATATATATATATATATATATATATATATATATATATATATATATATATATATATATATATATATATATATATATATATAAGCAAATTATAGGGTGATGGAATTGCTTGAGAAAAATATGCGAAAGGATTCTGATCACAGTGGCTGAATGGTAACTTATTTGAGCACGTTCTGGCTGCAACTGTTTGGCAACTATGAAGGATGATTTGCGCATCAACATCAGCTTTATTGCTCGTTCCCGGTATATTTCTGTTATTTAGCACTTTACCTTTATCAATATGCCAATAATAATTGGATTAGTCCTTGGCGGGTTATTGAAATTATACATCGTTCAGCATCGTTGTAAAATAGGTTTGGCTCTAGCAATTGTTGGATGATATCAAAGCAAACCCATGCGAAATGAACACTACTCCATCTGGATATGAGGATACTAATATTGATATCATTAACTAATACGAGTATATATCTTACGAGAGTTGGCATGTCAAATCACATATATAGCTCTTTACCAGAGTACCATCAATGACAGTTACCGTTTACCAAGCAAAAGCTTCCCCCTTTGATAATGAGGTAAATATTGTTCATTTTGTGGTAATTATATGACCCGTATGTCACAAGTATCATGTTGTGATTGCCTTATATATTAGAGAAATCTCGAATGCTCCACTGTTATAGAATGTATATGGGGAAGGGTCGGAGAGCGGCAGGATGTTTTGACAATATTTTACTAAATGTTCCTTTAAATTAAGCTTAGTTGACAGTCCAATCGCATAATATACGACGTTACAGTCAACATGTGCTCAGCTGCGCTCTTCTCTGCGGTCATTACACCGCGACTTATATGCTTTCCTTAACATTAGGTAAGTGGCTCTCAGTATGCATCGCCTGTAGTTGGCTGGATTCTGTTCCGCAAAAAGTGGATCTACAAAGGCCCAAGCAAGCTTAATTATGTGAATTAATTAAACTTGGGACAATTTAATAGCGCTTGAAAGTCCATGAATATATGTTATATGCAATGACTTGAATCCATGTTATTTCTTAGCTTATACAGAAACAAGACTGCGAGTCACCATTAAGCAAACGCCCGAATGTTGCATTCGTTACCCTGTGTACATTATTTTGTAACATATGCTTGATATTTCCATAATGCAATGATTATCAAGGATTAATATCCTTAACCTGCTTGTTTTGCTCTGTAGTGCATTAGGCATAATAAACATATTTTGCATCCTTGATTCCTCAAAGGCAATATTGCACATCTAATAAGAATGGATAACTTCACATTATGCAAAGTGGCAGTCGTTGCGTTAGATTAAGTCTAAGTCCCTATCTTAGCCTATGAGTAAGCTCGAAGGTACAAACGCAATATAACGACAAAAATCATGGACTTTAATTAGAGGAGAATTCAGTTTTGTGACAATTATCAGTTGAGACCCAAAATTGCAAATGGATGGTCAAAGCCTAAATCTGATGCCACAACTGAAGAAACGGGGCGAAATTCAATTCACTGTCGGCGACATAGACATTGCCTCAAATACATATTCTTGTCAGTATATATACAGATTAGTAACCTTGAGCATCAAACCCAATCTATAAACTACTTGGAATATTTACAATTGAACTGCTTGCTAACGCAGACCGGCCTGGTAAACGAGAGTATGAATGTTTGATTTTTAATCGAAGAAATAGCTAGCCAATATTTTACTAAATAATCACTATTGTCTTAAAAGCATGCGGTGTTCAATTTGCTCAAACTACCCCATTGCTTCATTTACCACCTTTTCTTTGTTATCGTCTGTTTTAATATCATCGCTAAATCTGAGATAAATGTATGGCCATCAGCTGCTGCTATCACACGAGATAAGCGGTTGCTTTAAATGAAACATTTATTTCTATATTTATAAATAGCTGTAGGCGTCGTAAATGGGGCCACATCCAAGGTCAGCTACTTTGCAAAAAAACCACTTTGTTTAACACGGTATAATGTAATAGATAGATAGGTTAGTTTCGTACATGCTGCAAATAGCTTTAAAGGGCCGTATAGTTGTTTGCCAAAATATTCCGATGTCGCAGGTGGGAGTGCTTCGCTCATTTTAATAGCGTTATTAATTGTAATATCGATCTCAATAATTTATATCTACATACTATCACATACCTTCTCCTCAGTTTTGGCTTCTCGTTGATTCCTCGATGGAAATATCACAAAACATGATAACCATGATTATAAGTTCACAGTTTTTGAAATGGGCGTCATTGCGTCATGTCAACTTATAGTCCATATCGTAGCTGATCGGTTAATTCTAAAGGTACAGCAGGAAAAAAAAACCGACAACAGTCTTTCGAAACCAATTATCGCATATAAAGCAAGGAATTGTAACCGTAAAGTGACCACTGTAAATGGATAGACAAAGCTTTAAGTTGATGCTGTCGATAGAATATTGCAGGAAAATGGGGAATCGTGCCTCTATCAACATGATTGATAATTATCCCTTTTGGCAATACAGCCGTACACTATGCATGTCACCGTGGACGTTGTGTCTTGTTGTGCTTATAGCGGAGAGAATGTTTGCCTTGCCAGTCGATCCTGCTTCTCATCCATTACGTAATTATATAGGAATATCAGGCATAGGAGTATTATCAGTATTGTTTACGTGATGTGAAACTTATGGAATAAAACTTCAGCAAAACAATTATATAACGCTTATCTTGAAACGTGACATTGGCTTTGCAGCGATGCTTGCACAGGATGTGAGCTTTTCCAAAACGGTTAAGTAGCTTACAAATATTTACTTCCGGAACCGAACGTCTGAAAGAAAAGATAAAAGGACGCAACTTTGTAAAGTCAAGAGCGATTGAACTATTCAATCACAATTTAAAAGGTTAATCCAGTCACATTAATTTTATAAACTCGCCCCTATTCTTATTTCACAACACTTACAGTCCAAAGAAATTTGCACATCGTATCGCAAAATGCATTAAATAATAATTCATGTCAAGTTCACTCAAGTTCTGACAGTGTAATTTATTCTGATGGTAGAAAGTAATGCATGCTCTGAAACCACCGCATTTGGATTATACTGAGCTACTACGATTTAGTTAACCCATAGATGCAGAGGTAATCTATTTTATCATATTAACCAATAGCCAGGCAAACAATCGCACAGTTTAAAGAGTTGCGCGGTCACTTCAGGTTACTAACATGGTAGTTAATGTAAATTTACCATAATTGTTATTTCAGTTTTTTTGCTATACATATATCACAATTGCCCTGTCAAAACAAATATGCCACATTGCGATGAGAACTTCATATAATCAACCGTCACTTTCATGAAGCAAATACCATATTGGTTCCATCTTTAAATGATTAATCTTATTTTTTATCCTCCACTCCTGGCTTTTCCTGCGTTACGTATTCGGTGACAAATCAATACCAAACGCACATAATATGCCGCGCAAGTAAGTGAAAAAAAAAATGGTTATGCTATGCGAAAACAGCCCTTGGTGACCCATGCACTGTGCACATGAGCATTATCAGCCTTGGAGATAAACCGCGCATGCGTAAGCAGATTGTTATCGGACATAAACTGCCAAGTCGAAATCTTGTCTCTTTCGTATTAACTTGTCATAATCACGCCAGCAGTGTATTGCCACGTAACCAGTAGTATTTTGCCCGGTATAAAGATGTTTTCCCCGGATCAATTTAATTCATATTTCGTTATCATGTCTGCTGTGGACGTTCTGGTCATTCAGCAAGATCTATAGCTATAACGCCTAGACTGAAGTAAATTCGCCTGGTCACTGCACATGTTAGCTTTACTGTTTTGGATATTTCGTACTTATGTTCCGGTTGCTCAGAGATCAGCGCAAATTCCACTGATATAAGATGATTTGTTCCCGTGTTTAAGGCGCCCTGTGTTCATGTTAAGTCGATGATTCAAAAGAAGAAATGAAATGTACGTTAACGGCTACAAAGGCTCTAACATATATCACAATAAAATAGATGAATATACAATTAGCAATCATTAGTCTCACAATCCACCGCTGCCTACCGCATACTAAGCATTAGTTGCAAGATGGCTTTTTAAATGACAATTTTCGCCCATCTTATTGGAAATCTTTGCAGTTCAACACAACGCAAACAATTATTGTCCGTAACATTTGCTTTCATGCAAAAGCAATAGCACCCACCATTTCATGTACCGCTCGCAAAACTACTATATTGTTAATCACTTACGCTTGCTGAAAATAGCCTTCGACTTCTATATATCTCAGGGTGCTTACCACTTGCTGTTTGCTTCATTACTGCCCACGACGCTGCTTCGTTATTGCATATAACAGAGCTGTACGTAAATCAAATCGCGCGCCTTATACTTAACTAATGGAGTACTTCGAATGCCACCTGGGGCCATTATTTGTGTTCCAACGGCCCAAATGACGATCGCACCTCTATGAGTACGGACTGTTGCACAACAAAGCTCCGCAGTCCTGCAATACATAAGTTCATTCCGTTGAATTTCACCCATTTGATTGATTTATGTAATATAAACGTGGCAACACATGCTAATCCGCACTTACAATATTACATAATCATTCATATTTCACGGCCGTCCGAACACGATATGTTAGGCATAATCTGGAATTTGGATCTTGCTAAGCTTTACTTTCTCCACTTTGAACAACGCCATGACAGATTTACACTTGAGAGGGGTGGCATCTATTAACAGGGCACCCCCTAAAGTATTGTTGATCGAGCCTCCGATTGTCATTACAACTACCCATAACGGAAGTTGTAATTAACACAACTGCTCCAACGCATGACAAATGACGATCGCAAATAATTAAAAAGCACCTGGCAGCAGGAGGATGTTACGACTTGCTCAGTTAAGCAATGACACCACATTCGCGGAATACAAGCTAGCTGATGTAGATCGATCATTTAGGTACATAGTACAAGCCTATATATCTTTTGATAATGCGGGGGTACATAATTTTTTCTAAATTATTCATTGTGGTAATTGCAAACGCAGCTGCCGTGTTTGTAAATGAGTGGATGGTGCTCATTGTTATAACTCCGCTATGTTATGAAGTTCTCGTAATGGTATATTGAGAAGTCAAGTGAAAAGGATTTAAATATGCTGTGATATATACGTGTTCTGGATAATTGGGATTCAACATAACGACAATATACTCTATATTGTCCTATCCTCAATACACATCATTTTTGCTTATGGAACAAACAATTTTTTTTTTATTGAGCTTTAGTTCGAGTGTAACAAACAATTATTTTCAAACATTCAACCGACACGAGGAACATTTTACTAAAAAGAAATTTACTTCCCCGAGCATTGCTTCACTCAAAATGTTCACCATTATACGCATCCAAGAAGAAAGTTGCCTGTATATGCGATGTTATAGTTGTCATTTATCTTTATGTGTTGCCGTTATATAAAGCCACATTTTAATTGTATGACAATGCGACTTGTGCACTAATGACTGTACGTCCTCTCGTAGATCAAACTAACTATCCATTGAACATATTCCTATCAATAAAAAACGACTTGAGTTACATTTTCTCATTACCACGCTATTAGTCAAGACGAATGGGACCTATGTCATTTTGTAAGCTTAGGGTAACTGCAGCATGGTATGAATACTATTATTTGACAGTGAAAGCTAGCAAAAACATTATAATCGCTCCATCTAGCTCAATTAATAATTGACCAGAATGACAGCAATGCAGGCGGAAACTAACTGTTAAGGCTATTGCTTCGGTTTCCATGTGTGAGGCAACTTGCGAGGAAATGCATTTATTGTGTCTCACTTAGACTCCTCTGAATGGTTATCTGTTTTTATTTTGGTGCCCCACGGTTGAATAAGGATTAAAAGTAGCATTCAATGAGTTTCAAAGAATACAGTGACATATATTTACATGTTTACGATGTTCCTTATCATTTGATTAACAGCTGGTACCTCAAATGCAATGTTCGGGTTTTGCTAGCTGTATTCTATCTCTGACAGGTACAGTATGGTGTCCTTTTGTTAAAAGCAATTGGGAAGAGGGTCGCTTCACTACCGTCTAGACAAGAGCATCATTTTTATGGCGACAGATATGTTAATGGTGCTTCAATTTCGCCCATAACGTCATTAACCCGAGAGAGCTATATGCTGTGAGATCCGCGGTCGAGCCAACAGCTAAATACTGGGCCGTGTACCTGAACAGCTTAGCGCGCTGTATTTCTAATTGGTCACAGTACGAGACAAGATTCGGTAAACATCTACTGTGACAATCGTCAACATATAGAAGTGGCGATTCGAATTAAAAGTAACATTAATCTATCCTGACTCATCCTAACAGCTATCCTGACTCAATGCTTTAGAAATAACCATTTACGTCAGTCAGGCGAAATATTTAAACATGTACTATGCTATTTGGCTAATGTGGCTTATGCTATGTGACTAATGGCCCTCTTAAAATATATAGCTCTAATAATATCCTTACAAAATATCTAATCTAGTCATTTGATTACAGGGTTTGAGTAAACCTCCGCAGGTGCATTTATTGTAATCTAGGCGAGGCAGAAAACATACCAATGTGACAATTCAGGGTGAGCAGCAGTTTATGCACGCGTCAACTGCGATTTTTATAGCCAGCGAACTATTAGCATATGATTTAGGTATAATCGACTGCATGTCCTCACATTGTCGGTATGATTATCAGTGAAACAACTCCTAAACGATGGATATCTATTACAGCCGATATAGCAACTCAGAAATCAGGACCACAAATAACTTTATAGCTGGTACATTTCATGCATGCTGTGCGAGAGAGCCAAGATATACTGAGGTACGATTAACAAAAAATGATGTGCTTTTATTTGACCGCAAACGACAGCTCCAGGTGGCTCCAATTATTCGTATTAGTTGGGTATAATGTGTTTTTTTCATTTGCATTAGTCTTTAGTTAGAAAAAGACAGTTGTTGTGTAGCTTGGAGTAATGAACTGTCTAGCCCCATCTGGTGTTGCTCAGTGAGCCTTAGTGGCTAGCATTAGCCTTATTTGGAAAGCTGCTGTATTGAATCGTGACTACAAAGGCAATGGCGTTGAATTAGCAAAACAACAGCTAGATGTGGTAAGTCTGAATTTTGCACGGATCATTACAATTACCACAGGTGTTTATTCATCGTTTTTCTTCATTTCTTTGTACATTTGCATATGCCAGAGAAGACTCTCTTACTCAATTCAACACATTCCTGTGGAAAGATAAGACTCGTGATGATAAAGAAACATGCCTTTATAGTTAATTTTTCATAATATTAAATCCATTATAGCTATGCAATAAAATAAAAATAGCATTGGTAGTAATAAAGGGGTCGTCGTTAGATAGGATAAATGTAATATGCAGGGGGGATAGGAAGAAAACGGAAGCAAGTACACCTTATAATTGACGTGCAGTTTATAGGAAAGTGAATATAACTTCATGTTTACATGTATTCCTTACAAAGCACTTTGTCATTAACTGCAACGAGTATTTGCGTTCAATTGCTTTATAAAACAGCAATAACGAGCGCGCTTGCTTCTCTGGCTTCCGGCACCTTTCATGTACATTCGATTGGACTGCCACGGTGACTGAATGTATTCCATCCTCTCTCTTGTTTGAATTATATTGGTCTTTTTTTTATCAATTACAAGGCCTATTGACGCATTGATCAATATTTTATAACTACGAGGCACGAACGTGGCAATACATTTTATCACTTATCGCGTTACATCAATGGCTCGAGGCTAGAAGTTTTAATGTTAGATGTTATGATAAATGGGCATTTGTTGCTTTAACAGTGCTGACCACGCTATTAAAGAACATAGATCATCAGGCCGACATCACTGCCTTGCACCTGTAATAATTATAATGTATGAAACAGTGTATCTTAACAACAACACTTTACAAAACGTCGCATAATACCCTATCAACACTTGCATCCGAACAGAGATCCTACAAATGAAATTATGCTGCATACTATTCATTATGGGCGTAGACAAGACCCTGCTGCCGAATAA
Organism: Urechis unicinctus; assembly: GCA_034190875.2. Taxonomy (NCBI): domain Eukaryota; kingdom Metazoa; phylum Annelida; class Polychaeta; order Xenopneusta; family Urechidae; genus Urechis; species Urechis unicinctus. The sequence goes on from CM067355.1 coordinate 26,878,953, forward strand.
AGCAGTTAATTATTTTTAACATCCCTGCTGAGAGAGCCAACTGCGTAAACCCATATAAGCTCAACTCTGACTTGGAACCAATTATCTCGTGTCAAATTAAAGACCCTTGAAATATTCAGTGACCCTTTGTGCGAATGAAGCATGGACAAACACAATGTTACAATTACACTTTCCGGCATATATTTCAAATAGCACACGTTGAATATATTATCTCTGTCGATTGTATCTGGTGTTTCCAAATGAATTCATCGTCGCTAAAAATATTAATGAAAAATTCGGGCATTGCTTGGGTACAGAAATTAAAAAACCGCAGCGTCTGTCATCAGCTAAAGTGAATAAAAAGTTATTTACATGGACGCCGGCCTTAAATAACTTTTTGATAACTGACGTGTTTAATACTTCAATTTACCGAATGTCAAATCAGCATGTGAAATAATTGTCACGGCATCACATTACTACTAATTGGACAAATTAATCATATTTTGTTCATAAGCATGAATACGTTGCTCACTTGCTGACCGTCTGACAGTGGCATTCACGTACTTGTTGCACACTTCTAATCAAAACCACTGTTGTGTTAATACTTCTATGCTCTCTATAGTGATGTCTACTATCCGATATAAACTGATACTAGCCTAGGCACGTAAGGTGGTCCCTATATACTGTTGTATATTTCACCGGCTTGGGCGACATTATCATTCAAGATTCGTTGATCTAACACAAACCCCATGTGGGACATAAATGGAATGAAACATTGCAAGCTATTGAGATTAATTCGAGATTGTTTTGACTCTGTCGTCTGTTTTACCTCGACTCTATTGAGCGTCAGGGTCTTTGAATACTGCAAACGAGCTTCATCGCTAATCGGGTTATTTACGCTTGGAAAATTCAAAGCTTACCTCTATGCGAGATGGCATCAGCTAGTTAGTGTGTTTTTCAATTGATAAACGGGAACAGAATATATAACATGTTAAATCTGTTAAATAATCCTATGCAATGTACAGATAACGTCTAATAAATGATACGTGTAACCGATGAGGACAAAGCTATTGGCATTGATTTATCACTGTTCTATCGATGTCACACAGGACATATCAAGTAAATAGCCCTCAATGTCTAGGTACACGAGAGGTAGTTAGGCAAATAGAATATTTTGTAAACATTCATTTTTGCCGCTTTATGCGCGTTGTTATCTTCTATTAGCTATATAAGTGAAACAAATGGAAGGATTTAATGTCAATGCTATAGGAAGCTAGTTTGATTTTTAATTTCTTCTTGAGCTGAAATGACCATGGCTCCGTAATATCAACATTCATGATTACCTAAGCGTTATAAATTCGTTGCAACATAGGGATATTTATATCTCGGCCGATAACGATTCATGAAATGACTATATCATTGCTTTTATCCGATATATGTGGTTATAGCCCGAACATAAAATTCCTTCAGACATGCTAACAACAAATCATGTGCAAAATACGAATAATAATTCGCGACGCCGTAGACCAAAAATCCTCCCATCTAAATTCTTACAGCACCACTTTGTTAATTTTTCCAGTTTTATACTGCTCATTAAGCATGAGCGCACTTCTGATTAAGACTGTGATAAAAAATAATTCATAGCTGCTATTCCACTGTTATAGAAGACGTATACAAAGACTGAATGCCGCAATATGTTTTCCGGGAAGCAAGACACAAAGTAGAAGTTTTTGTTTGCATAATTAAAACTGGATGTGCCAATATATTGAGTAACTTATTCATAAAGCGACTGAACAAACTTCTGCTCCAGTTTGGTCCTCGTGTTCATTTGCAGACGATTAAAGTTGATGTCAAAATGCTTTATGACGTAATAGAGAAATTTAGAGAGTTATCATCTGGGAAAGTTACTGGTGGTGAAACTATGCATGGCATGCGCTAGCCGTCCTATAAATTTTTTTTTCATAAACTATCATCTCGCCAACCACCATCTAAAAAAATGTATAACGCGCGAGATATCAACGAGAAAATGTGTCAAATTTAAATTTGCTTATTCGCTCGCAGAACTGTTGTGACAGACAATATATTAGCTACATGGCCACAACACACAACCGGATATTATCATGTTATTTTCGAATGGCCGTATCCTATCTTTATAAAATGAGCAACTTCCTACGCGATTTGGCAATCTGTCAACAAATTAAGGATTTACGTTAAATCTGCAATCATGTTACACTAACAAATATGGTTAAAAGCTTACGAAACGAATATCAATAGATGCATCATCAAGCATGAGGTTATACTACTTTCAATGCTATACACATGTGAATGATAATAGCCAATAAAGGTTTGGTTAGATTCTACAGCACCTAGACGCTAGTATTATTTTCATTTTATGACATATGTCCATGTTATTTGCCCCCTTGCGTCAATAATGTTACAGCCCTATTAGTCCGCTACGCAATAGAAAAGGGAAAGAAAGGACAATAGCTATTAAATTTTTACGGTGCATCCTGCTGACCGGCCAAATGGGAAAGCCTCGGTTATGTGCCTGTATGTTTTAACAGGTTGCCCTGGCTGATCAGTCATCTGCAGTTTTATATGCTTGTGATAGCATACACACTGATCGACAACATTTAATTAAACTCAGCGCTGCTTTATAAGTCAATTCCGTGTTTGCCGGAGCCTCTTGGGTCTTATCGACGCGCATTTATTGACCAACTAGGAAGCATCAATATAAGTAAATACCATTTCGTTTCAACGCCTCAGTGTTCGAATCAGGTTCGTCGCCATTAATAACTTGAGCAATTGGCAAGCTAGAATTTCAAATACATGACCTTGTCGATAATACTTTTAAGTCAAAAGCACAAACAAATGTGCTTGGAGACAACATTACGCACCATTTCCATAAGGATATACATGGTATGCGCGGTTGGCAATGTATCAGTTCAGCAAAGTCTGAGTGCCACCATGGAGAACGCCACTGTCCACCACAATCAAGTACTTGTTACCCTGATAGGTACAGCAAATGAGAGAAACAAATAAAGTTGTTATTGAAATATGATCTATCTCTTGATATCCGCTATCGATCGCAATAGACTTAGTAGAATTGATGGGCGTGATCTCGGTGTTTTATCAACGGAACAATGCAGAAATTTAATGGGAATTTCTAGATATGTGGCCTCTCGCATTTCATGTCAGTACCTATACATGCGCCCAATAATGAAACTCATATAGCGTATTACTGTATGTCGCAGTCTTGTATCGTTAATAATCTAAAATATACAAGGCAACTACGACAGGTGCCTGAGTGGCGCAGCCAAAACCACACAATAACTACCAAAAACTTTCAGCGTCTCGCTCTTCAAATAGCGGACTCATCGAGCAATTAAGTGGCTTTTTGTTTTCGATCAGCATCCATGAATGTTCTGTTGGAACTAGGCGATTCGGATTATTTGTGCCGCAATATTCAGCTGTGCTATAACCAGCTCGCATGTCTCACGTTAATCAACAAAGGCGATTGAAGTGAAGAATACATGCTATTTCGCAGTGAAATGTGGACTCTACCATTGATATATTTGCTAAGTATGTGTTGCATGTATTTACTTTCAAAATCTTTCGATTGATAGATTGCACGAAATGTCATGTAGTATAAAATTTAATTTGCTATATCCTGCAAAATCCAATAAGAATAGATGATGCTGCTACCAAATCGTTTAAAAATACTTCTTATTGCTTGATATATTTCATGAAAAAGCTTTGATAAGTTGTCATACCTACACCATTGATAATGTAGGACTAAATAATGGTATACGCGTAAGCAACTCGTCCTCTGTGGAATTTTAGAATGATTTGAGAGAGCCTTAGTTTTTAATCAAAATCTGAACTTTGTTAGGAAAATTATGATCTTAAATTGCATATTGGTTTTGTCTAATAGACGAGTTGAGCGAGGGGTCGGGCCGAAAGGGGGGGAGGGGTGGAGATCGATACGCTAATATAGTCATATATGTTTGAGGTGAACCATGGCGATGATATCCGAAAACACCTTATTTGTCACAAACTCAATCATACAGACGTATTAAGTCAGAAGGCAGCTGAATGCGCTGCCGTCAGAACAATGATCGATGCGCACAACCGCCGGTCATGTAGCATACAAGAAGAATTGCATGAGAGCACGATTGACACTTCCGAGCAATTATTGCAGAGCTAGCTGATAAATTAGCTAGTATATATTTGAAATTTTACAGTGATTTTCACAAAGGAATTTGTTGAATGTGGCACCTATAACACAATATGATACATCCATCAATAAGTGATAAGTATGCAGAATTGTCGGTTATTTGCTTGTGTCCCATCGCAAGCTGCAAATTCGCAACTCGTTGTTGGTAAATTTGTAATCATCTCGCCGCACAACAATAACTTCACCAACACCTTGTCACCCATGGCTCATCTAGGCTTAGTGATATGTAAGCAAGCGACAAAAGAAACCCCCAAAACGCACGACGACGAAAGGTTCACTAGATGCAATTGATCAGGTAATACAGAGTAGCTTATAACATTGATAAACGTAAGGCACTATTCACCTCTACTATCGGCGGGATAACCAGTAACTTTTGGAGCTGAATATTAACAATTAGCTATTGAAAGAGGTTTTGCAAACAACAAAAGGTAGTGTATCCGAATGATTATACAAATTCAAGCTCTTGCTCGTGCCTTGTTGGCGTTAGCATATCAACTTGGTAAACATCAATAGCTGGGTGATGCATTTTCAAAGGTTTTCAGGCAGTTTTTATAGCAAGGGCCTACGCTTATCGTTGCCGGAAGTAATTAGTTAATCTGATGGCAAGTGATGGGACTATAATAATGCCGTCAATATCCTGTTTATTCATTTAATTATATGAACAAACTGTTGAAATTTTAAGTTGCCACCACAGCCCGACTTCCAGCATGGACGAACAAAAAATGAAGTATTTTTTGTTTTTCAAAAGAATCTTTCGAACGCCAAATGAAACAATTAAGAAAATAGCACTTCATTGCACAGGCGTCATTGAATAGAAAGAACAATGCTTCTTAGATAAGTAATAAGCGAAATTCATACAATGCCAACATTATCTACCATTTACCAATGTCTTCTATGGCAAAACAGTTAAACAACATGCATCGACTATGTTAAGGAAAGAAAAATATTAATTAACAAATTAAATTCATCAATGCACAAATCTATGCTCTTTTCAACTAGATATAACATCAATGCGGATAAACAAAATTATAAATGGAATTCCAATTTATAATTGATTGTCAATAGAACTTTAGTATACAGCTGCAAGCATTTAATGAACTGTATGCTGTATTTCAGCCACTTGTAGTTGTTGTCGACATAATGCGTTGACCATTACGCATTTTGCAGTTATCGATTTTATCAGAAGGATTATATCAACATGGTTCGGTGTCTAAGTTCCCTCCGTTGCAAATAAGAAGGCTTATAGCCCATACAATTTAACTGCTGTCGTAAGTTTCTCTGCGCGACGAGCCTTGTTCCGTCAGAAGGCACACATTTACTTTGCTCCATGACCTTAAGTCAACATCATATATGCAATAAAGTTGAAGATAACGAATAAAGGCAAACGAGGCAAACACATGGTTGTAGTTTCATTCAAAACATACATTCCATTTTCACCCCAAAGCAGCGTATTATTCAATATACTCCTTACCGATTATCAGCCATAATCGCCGGTCGATTAACAACTGGGGCAGCCGCGCAGTTAACAAAGCACTTGGGCCGCTGTAGTGTTAACAAATAGAAATATGAGGCAGAAGCATCGGCATGGTACTAAAAGTCAAATAGTTGGCAATAACATACCTAATTCAATTATGTGTCGGCACAACGTACGCGTCCTTACAACAACTATTATTGAAGGGACGCTGACTCCCGACCAAAATATAAGCAGGATGGTTATTGTATGCTGCAATTTTGGCGGGCGAATATATAGGCATTTAATAAGGATTACGCACCGATAAGTTAAATAAGACTTTAATGAGCTGGTAAGCATATCCGGTGTACCTAATCTCTTCCCACAATAATGCAGGCTACTATTGACTAATCACGTCCAAGGGTCGTAGACTATCGACCATCAGAGTAAATAACACTGCGCTGTTTCAGATTGCAGTGATATAGTTAGGCAAGGTGAGTACTCTAAATCACGGGAAAGCAGGAATATGCTGTTTGGGAAGAGATGGATTTAAGCACGTGCCATTTTAAAGGTGATTGCAATATTTATAAATTATTACGGCCATCATGTCTTTGTGATTTTACTTAATCGTTGCCAAAATTAATCCAATAATTGGCACATTTGAGGATTTTGTTGGATCTCGATGATTAGGTCAACTGCTTGTGCCATACAATCAACTGTCGTTGTTCCCAGCTTTGATTAATTTCTCAGAAACAACCGAACTGATATGCCACTACGAGTGCTTAATGATATGACGTCATATATTGTAGTGATGTGTATACATGGTGCTGAACTACTCGAAAACGTTAATTTCGAGCGTATGTGATTGATTCCTATGCGGCCTTCCGTGTTAAAACTTGGTAAATACCAGCTCCACTGCACCCTTCATTATATGTTAACCTCAAACAACGGTTTATTTGACGCCGAGCTTGATTGGATTTATCTTAACTTTTTTTAAATTTGTAAACACCATTTATTAAGGATATTGCCTTTAATGTATTACCAAAACGTACTAATACGAAGTGTTAAAAGGGGTGCATATTGCAGGTCTAAAGGCACCCCGAGACAAAAGTCTTCATCTAATACCCCGAGGGATCCGAGTATACAAGGCAATACCCGGACAGACGTTCGTGTCGTACACCCGCTTGGCGCGCATCCATCGCTGATCCCTCTTTTGTTAACCAGGTGCTGCCGGATTATCCCATAGTTGGCGTGAACTGCCGTGCATTCTCGTCATCCTTTCTTCTTCTATCGCAAGCATTCGGGCCCCGTCCGTAGTACTCGCAGCTTTAAGTCATTCACATAGAAGACAGGATTGATAGGACTTCCTTTTGCCCTCAGCAGTTGTATCTAATGGTGCGATGGACAAGCAGAAGGCGACTGCGGCAAAGGAATACCCACAGTTTGTACCATACCTCCGCTGCTTCCAGTATCTTCCACTTACCTACAATCTCCTTGAGTAAACAACCCGGCCAGACCACAGCCGTCGCACGCCTTCAACAACCACGCATGTAGGATGATATCATACGCTTTTTCTTCTTGCCTATCGTTGCGTCGTTGACCATTATCTAGTAAAAGAGCAGGCAATAGAAAGTTCATCTCTATCCATTTCTTAACATGCTCTGGGTGAATGGGAGCACCTCCTCGTTGAAAAAGAAGGTGGCAAGGTACTTCGCATCGCTCTTCTTGAATATAAGTCTACCTCTGCCTTCGCAGAGCCACTCGATGACTCTTACGGTCTTGTTTGCCCCTCGAATCATCATCAACCATAAGTTGCGAACCCCGTCGGGACTTAGGACTTTCCAAGGTTTGGCTTCTTTGACCATCCTTCACATCTCAATTATCAGCAGCTCGGAAGCTTCCGGACGCAACCGGCTGGACGCCCTAGCTGATCTTGAATCCATCTTTGCTTGCCTGCTCCTGCTTTTCTGCTTTTACGCCGCTGCAGTTCCTGGTCGACTCGACCGATCCTTCTGCGGGTATCCGCTATAACCGTTTCGCAACCTTTGTTGGCTGGGTGGAATCTATCAAACCCTTTGGTTGCTGTATCCCTCTAGCTAGCCTAGGGCAAATTGAGCCGCCGTGTAGGTCTCTGGCCAGAGCTCCTATGGTGGATGAGCTGCTCTTCTCTACTTTTCCTTAAGGTTACGCTGGACTGCAGAGTGAAACGATTTCTTCAAGGGATATGAATCACAGTCCGGGGTCAGCATTGTGGTTGGTTCTCTCGTACTACCAACGACTTCTTCTCTGCTTTGCTCCGGTACTTACATCGGTTTGACTCTTCCTCGCTTCCTTCTCGCACGACCTCCCCTTCAGATTCGAGCCCTTAACTTTGCACGTTGAGAGTCTCCCAATTGATACTAGTCCTTTCCTCTTCCTCTAAATGTGCCTCCTTCTCCTCCACTACTTCCAATCCGGTCCCACGTCATTTGTGCAGTACCTCGCAACCATTCCGTCGTAAACCCACTAGAATCCCTTCGGGATATTGCCTTCTCCAGCGGCGGTACTGCATTAGTAAACTACGGGTATCTCTTGTGCCCATCCACTTCGGATACCGTTCATCCCACGCTTCTTTAAGGTGTCTACCGGAGAAAAAATGCGTTCCATCAGCCATTAAAAACTACTCAAGCTCTGTCGTGCATCTGTTTCTTTTAGTATAAAGACACACAGTTCAGTAGGGATTGCGAGAAGTAGTCGATGCATTCTAATGCCTCAAGCCTCACATATTCTCCAATGTATGATGTTCTTTGTCATTGGTTAATTGCTGGTTCGTTAACGAATAAGCGCTGGGTTTGCAATATGATAAAGCCGTATCCTAGCGCAGACCAATATTAGTGTTATCTTGTAAATGGCAGTTGGGATGAGTGCTAACGTTTAAATAAGAGCTCTATTTATATTGCGCGAGACATGTTAACACGGTTTGTATGTAGTGATTAACAAGATAGCGCAATATGAGGGACATTTAGTTAGCCATGTACCACAACAGATTGAATGTGCAATTTTGCAATGTTGTTACATTATGGGGGAAAAGACGAGGTAAACAACCACTGTAACGAACATCAACAGACATAAGAGGAGTACAGAAACCACATTTAACTAAGCGTTGGATCCAATTCTAGAGTCAATAGGTACAGAAACATATTGGCGTCTCATTTGATGTCAGCAATATGGTGATTTTGTTCAGACATAAGCATAAAGTATACGAAACTTTTGGAGAAAAAAAATGATCTAACAAGTAATATCATTTTATACATGTGTTGTAAGAGAAAATTAAAAAAGTCGTGATGATGATTCTTGCCTTATGGTTGCATACCTAATAATTTGTATCTATAACATACGATTCTATTTGTGAAAAGTATTATCATAACATCACTGTTTTAAATGTTAGAATAACGCTAGTTCATACCTGGTCACAGCTTGCGTAAGTTACAAAGCGATGTAAGCCCATTGATAATCATGCGTAATGCACAAATTAATGAACCTCGCAACCATACCGCAGGATAACCTTATCTGTACTTTTCTTTATCCAGAAGGAAGCAAATGCAAACAAACGCAGGTTCGCATTGACCACTACTGTATTTTGTATTTCCATTCAGCAGGTGCAGTTAAGGTTATCTCTGCACTGCCGGGAAAGCACACTGCTGCGGTGATAATGTCGCGTGAGCTGCACGTGTGTACTGCGACTGATAAAGCATGTGAGCCAGTAGCCCAGCTGTGCCAATGACATTTGAATTGAACGTAAAAGAGTCTATGCCTTATATTGCAGCTGGTCTCAACAGGCATTTACTCACATTCCCCCAGACAAATATGTAGCTGAATATCCATGAAGTTATTCTTGAACGATGAATCTACCACGAAACCCCGCCCCAATCCTCTCGAGACGCACAAAATATTCAGCCAATTATTTGGTGAAAGATAACTGTTAACGAATGCGGAACATAGAGGATGTATACGGTCAAATCATGAAATATTCTTGGAATCATGATGAACGAATTGTGGTTATCACAAAACCTAAGATTCGATGCAGGTGACATATTATCTATGTAAAAGAACAGCAAGCATGTATTCCACATTACATCCAGGAACTCTTAGTAGACCAACGCCACTCAATGGTGGACATGTAAGTGATGCACAACCAACGCTAATGAAAGTAATTAGTTTTGTCTGTATATCAGGAGTAACAAACACGTCCGTTCACATTCATTTTAAGAGGTATCTCATATGTTTGCAATATCACAATAGAAAATGAGGACAGGAGAAGTAGTAAAACATCTTTATGGTGCGTCCGACCCTTTCCGTTTTCGTATTATTGTCTGTCACTTTATGCAACATTTATCTATTATCTCTAAACCGCTTAAGTAATTGGCTCCGTTATTATTCAATGATTTACCCGTCTTAATTGTTACTCATTCTAAATTCCATTCGACATCACGAGGTAGGGCGGACACGTCGATTCAGCTATGGAAATATGTATTTAAATAATTCAGCATTTCATTGATAATGCTTTTACCACTGGCGATTTTGTGTGCCTCTAACAAACCAGCCTGCCAACTAAATATTCTCACATTTTTAATATGCCACTTGGGTTGCTAGTAAAGCAAATAGGTGAATTCGGCATATCGTCAAGATAAAAAATCCTTGTTATGTATGTCTGATTAATCATTTGGCATAATATTGCCGTTTTCCTATCGGGGATTGTGTTCTTGGCGATCTTGCTAGATGATCGACTGAGCAGAAACAATGAATTATTTCAACTGATCTAATATCAACATTAATTCCAGGGTGATAGTATTCAATTTCCCATCAGTGAAATTAATTCCTATCATCTCTGCGTTGATCCACTCGATAACATTTCGTTGGCTGTAATTAAGCAGAACAATTAGCCTTCAAATTCTGACTTTTCAGGTTAATATCACGCTACACTAATCATTTAGTCTCCTCTTAGCCTACAAATTTCCCTTTTCACGCCAGAAATGTTTCATCAACATAACTTGTTAATAGTATAGTCACAAGCTGCAAAATATTCATAAATTTCGCCTGTGTCTGCTAAAAAAGGTTAAAATATCCTGATGGTGCATGCTGCCGGACATGTTAATTATTAGTTTGCAATAACGGCTACATTGGTTACCTGTTCATTATTCTGGCAAGTAAATCACAAAAACGCTAGTCAGAATAATTCAGCAGATAAACGTGAGTTTATCTGAAACATGTTACGTAAGAAAACACAGCTTATCAAGCACAGCTAATCAAATGTAAGTAACCGTGTGCCTGATTCAACACACATTGGTTTGCCCCATGCTTAGCTGCACTATTCGATTTACGGCAAATTCAGTTTTGCGAGGATGTATATAGTTTTACGATCAGGCATCTTGGCACTTAGAACAATAGGGTTGTTTATATATTTGCGCTACAAAACGGCTGGGATTATACAACGTTCCGTAGCGGTGTGGGATCAGATCAAGGGTCATTCCGCACTTCCGAATATTGCTACTCTGTGACATCATTATAGCAAATAAAGTAAATCAGAATCGGTACCGTTTAATATGGCTTGCATCTATCTGTTGATGCACGGCGCAAGCAATCAGCGTCCATCAATTAGAAGTATTTTAATAAATCTTCATTTGTTTGTATGTTCTCACTGTGCAATAAAACAATAGAGCTTAACGTTATTTCCAATGCACGAGATATATCGTGTACCTTAATTTGTGTATAAGCGTGGGGTATATGTGTTGTGAATAAGCGTTGGGTATAAGCGTTGTGTATAAGCGTCGGATATAAGCGTTGCATCATATTTTCAGCTGTTTGAGCATTCACTTGAAGCTACAAATTCGCATTTAATTGAAATATTGGGAATACCCAGAGCTGGATGATACTTGTGTTTGCATCATTACTAACGGATACTTTAAATAATAACGGATTACGTTAGGTAACTAAGAGGTTGTAGCATATAAGCATATCGAGCAAAATTTACATGGCTACTTGTGTGTAATGCATGAATGGCATTGAGAACAATGATCCGATGAATTATAATCCACACAGCAAATTAATTACCCACGACGTGTGATTTAACACAGACCACACACTTAGTATGATGCATCCATAGTTTAGCCCCTCTATAGACTTACTAGTGAATACTAGTCATATAAGCTACCAAACCAGCGACTCTACAAAACATAGCAGTGTTAATGTAGATTCGCCTACCTTGCCACGTTCCAAAACATAACGACTGGCATAAAACAATCGCGGAGGTGATTTTCTTTGAGAAAACTGATCCATTCAATGCCAGCAGCATGAGATCCAGAGTGTACTTAAGTAGGACCTACAGATCACGAGAACCATAACAAGTTTTCTAAACTCGTATTTCTCATGTGTAAATCCTTCACAAGTATAAGTGTCACTCAGATCGACGGCTTAGTTTATGCGCTAATTGATGGCTATGCTCTTAGAGCCTCGGATCAAATATTAACGGAATTTTATTGTTTATTGCACGATGAGATGCATGTTTATACATGGCTAATCTGTCACGTAGCGCACAACTACAATGCCAGGTTATGCATGGGAGTGCTGAATTCTGCTCTGTTGCAGAATATATTGTTTCCCTCAAACAATATGTGATTATATTCATTAGCTAATCTTTGACTTCTAAGATGATGTCAGTGTTGGCCAAATCGGGGCAATAACTGCGGGTTTTTGTCTTTTGAGTGCCTTTACACTATAACTGCTAATGCTATCAATGGTATTGCTGTTGGCATATAATGTGTGATCTCGTCGACCGTGTATGTTTATAATTGGAATATAATGTTACAAATAAAGAAATTCATTGCAGGCTCGAACGCAATGTCTCAAATAAATATGCAACGATATAAATCTTAACAATTAAAATAATAATAGCAATGACTATAACAATAAGGTCATTGTAAAGGAAAATAAAACTCAAGGGATAGAAGTCGATCAATTAACTTTCATAACACGCAAGCATATGTTTATATCCCAGGAAATGTAGATGCAACTTTAGTACTTCTTTGATAAGCACATAAGATTTAAAAGATTATAATTCATGACCCATTTAGTGCGCTTTGTTCCCGGTTGCACAATTTGTAGATAGATAGTACTGCCATTGGCCGGTTTGGATTAAATACTCTATCGTGTTCGATTTTTATTGGGTCTGAAAATGAATTAAGCGATAAGTCTCTGTGCTACGAGCACATCTTCCACATGACAGCAGCAACTGACGAGCACCGGTTTGTCTGACATTCATTTAAGCGAATGCACAATGGCACCCATAGGTTGGCTATGTTGATATACAGCTCCAAATATATCAATTCATTATTCAATTTGTACTACGTTCCGATATACATGTCTATGCGGCCTGTATTTTCTGTCAATAAGGGGTATTTGTCGATTTTAATGTATTGTTGCAGATGTTTGCTCGTTATACATTTTTCTGAAGTTGAGGAACGACAAGAACAAACATTTAGACGCGTAGTAAGATTTAACCAGCCCCACAAATGTAATTGACTCAACAGACATTCACTGTGCGTTCCCTAAAGTATGTTTGCAGTCGTTAGCTATCCAATGAAATTATTTCATTACACATTAATAAAGTACCTACTCTTTGGGTCTGTTTGAAGGAGTATGGCTTAATCGGAACCTGCGAATGTCGCTTCAAAGGCAAACCCGCACAGGCATTTGTTCAGCAATAACAACTGCAATTATATATCTGGTGTGAAAGCAGCAGCTGTTTGGTATTCCCTACATCTATATACGGCGTTCACATACGAGCAATAAAAAAAATCGATATAATTGCATAGATGAGAGTATTTGTATAGTTTGCATGCCGAATGCTTTCATAGCGGCGCCATCTTTAATGCGCCATGATCACCTTTATATCTATACAATCGCAATACACGGCCGCACTCAGACTAAACGCCCATTTCGATGCCGGGTTTAACATGCAATGTTGTGTCACTTCATTTTACATGGTCGTGACTTCCCCCCTAAGGCAATGTAACAATGCACTCGGAAGTTATACACAAATTTGCCTCGACAGCTTAATTAATAGAAGCACAATGAAAAACATTACTGAGGTTCTCACCCCACGACAAATCATATCTGTTTTGTTTTTACTGCAGCGCTGTATGGTGTATTAATTGTGATAGCATATTTTTCCGTGAAGCGAATACAAAACCTTTACTAGAAGTTGAGATGTGCATAGCTAATGTTACTCTAGACGAAGAATGGCTAATGTTCTTAATCCAGTAATTCCAGATTTCGGCATTGTTATAAACAGGTTAATATGAAACTGCTTATTGCCGAATCGTTTGCTTAGGATTTTTTATTTTTACGTGGTGTGAATTGTGGGGGAAATTGTCATTTCTGTGTGATTTATCGTATTTTCCAATAGGCAGCGATTGTACATGGCTATAGAAAATCGATTTCGGAAAAGATTAATCCAATCGCACTGGACAATAATAAGTGGTATCAGTTACTAATGAATTATATTGCACACAAACGAGGAACTCGAAGGGGCTAGATAGGGCATATTAATACCTCCATAGGAAAAACAATTGAGCACATATCTTGAAATTATGCAAAGCAATCAATTTAGTACTCTTAGTCGCTCTTCCTTGTGATTAAATTTAGATGCATAGTTACCATTGGTAGCGGGTATTATTTATCCACTTATACATATGTTTTCAACTCTAACAGCCTACCGGTGTTCAATTAATTGATATGATAAATGCTTACTTGAGTAAAAGATGCATATCTGGTGTGAGAGAAACAGCTGGTGCCACATGTGGCATTTGCATACAAGCATACGGAATAATGGATCTAATTCCATTGATGAAAGTTTTGGTATATTTTGAATGCCGAATGCTTTTTGTAGCGGCGCCATGGGTAAGTTTCAAAAGTAATAGTCATTTTTTTTCAATCTTAACCATTTCCACACTTTGTAATGCATTTGGCTCTCTATGAGGCCAATCAGGATGTAGGGCTATAGCGTTAAACAGTGATCGTAACGATTAGTCAATTAGGACTGTTATTCAGACTTGTTAAGAATACGACAATTTATGTTATATAAATATTGTTAGGAAAAGCAATGCCTTCCCATGGCGTTTCTACAATAAATTGAACATCTTGTCACAAACTATCAATTAAAAATATATAAAATTGTCATTCGGACCATACATATATGATGTGCTTGTCAGTCCGCACACAGCACATATCATATGCTTAAGTGTATATGAGGTCATATTGGCCCGCTGCCGTGTTTGATGATGTGTCAGCTACAGATCGGCTGCACATTTACTGCAAGTACCATTTGTTTAATGTAAAAAGCATAATAGTTGTAAGAAAGTGCGTCGGGCTAATGCATAGCTTAGCGTATTGCAGCAGTAACATCCTAAACCATTTTATTGTGCCGTTAAATGAGCACTGCATGAAACAGCATAAAGTTGGTACATATTTGTGACATTATCTTATAATAAAACAGTGGGGCATTTCTATATAACTGGAAAATATTTGTTTTTCATTTTCATAACCTTACGATCTATTTTTCATAATTTTTTTATTTATTTTCTAAGGTTGAATTTATGGCCAATACTCGCAAATCACAACAGTTACACAAATTACTCTAAACGTAAATAATTTGTTGTGTCTTCGCCAACGTATTCCCAAAGCTTTGAAACTACTCGATGCTGACCCAATTGCTGCACCCAATCCTGATGAGCCTGCCAAAGTTCACAAGCTTAGAATTTAGCCGTTCAAAGTACTAACAAATCCAACATTTAAGTAAATTATCTAACCCAAACACCTTTCAATCAAATATTGATACTTCTCCTCTCGCCTGTCGTGATTTGCTACGTTAAAGCATCAGCATATATGTGGCTGATGCCAGCAATTCTTCATGGGATAGTGTGGTAAGAGTGTATTACAAATGCACATCTTAAGAAGTTGCAACAAGTTGCGGAACATTTATCAAAATCAGACAGAAAGGCAAAAGCCTGTTAGAAAAATCTTGTGCAAATAAGATAAGGGGCGTGGGAGCGGTAAAATACTGTGCGGCACCAAAACAACGAAATCATAATCTTATAAATGATAAGGCATTGGCTTATATTGGACTGCTGAGAGTTTTAATATATGTAGAACTAACGATAAATGCATTTTTTATTCCATTTGTGTGCTGTCCATCTGTGCTGTAAGTGTATATCAATGAACCTACCCTCTAGACAGAGATATCAATGCACTCGGAAAGTTTCCACAAATGCGCCCCGCTAGCCTCGGTAGATTATATAGGATGATATGTCGTAAGTGGGTTCTGACCCCTCGATAAAATACATTCCAGACTTCGACAAAGTTATGATCGGTTTAATATAAAACAACTTATTGCAATGAGAAGCTTACGGTAAGTATTAATATTACTGTAATGTAATTACAATGTCACAAAAGTAACCATATATAAGACATCTGACGCAGATGTTTGCTGGTTATTTTTCTTATAGGCTCACTTGCGACAAGTTGACGAACTAACTGCATAATATTTCTACATCTGTTATTCCTTAATTGCCCATCTTAGATAATAGGCATATATAGTTATACTCAATACCTAGATGTTACGCATGACATTTGTCCACCCTGTTTTTCTAAACTTTATTTATTCCATTAGCCCAATTGTAAAACGAAGCTCAGACCTAAATTAGACCATACCCATAATGTACTTCTCTTTTTAAATCGCTTGCATACTCTTTCAATATTAATATTTTTGTGGTTGCAATGACAAGTTAAAAGAGATAGAGGCAACGTTGATATTAGCTAGCGCTGATGAATACATACCTCTTATATGATGATGAACCAGATTTTCAATAAACCTGCTTGGTGCGTTCTCTCAAGGTTATTTGCTGTCAAACCCTATCCGAGGAAATCATTTTACATCACATAATGATAATAACTACTTTTGGGGGGATTTTTATATGATATAGTTTGTTGAGAATCTGCGAATATCGCTTCAAAGGCAGTTTTCGTATAGATATTTTCTCTGAAATAACAATTGTAATTATATCATGATATAATCAATCCTTTCCTCTGTAGCATATCGATCTGGTATGACAGCAACAGCTGCCGGGTCAATTCACTGGTGCTATATATGACGTGAGTATACGAGCATGAGAAGGAATATATATATAATAGTATAGATGAGATTATTAATATAACGTAATTGACTAATATCTTTAGAGCGACTCCATGGGTAAGTGTTCGACGTCATAGTCATATCTTCGGTTAATCTCAGCAATCGCTAACTTAAAAATACATCCGCCTCTATTTGACTCGATGGTCAATAACGGTGTCGGGTCATGACATTCAATTATGTTCTTGTCCATTGTCAATCTCAAAATTACATCTTGCCTGTAAAGCATACAACATTTTATGCTAAGAATGCATGGTGTAGAATACCTATTCATTTTCATGGCGTTTTCATGACGAACTAAACATCGTTTTCCCAACTAATTAAACATCAATTGTAAGTAAAAGCATTTTGGACAGTCGGATTTTTACATTCACTCGGGAGAAGGCATGTGTTACATGCTTGCTGGGCCAAGTACAGTACAATTGATATCCTCAAGGCTATCTGAGGCTATGTAGGCCAGCTGTCGTGTATGATGAAATTCCAGCTGAAGATTGGCAGCACGTTAACTGCAAGTTACGTTTACAGGTTACAGCCTGCTTACGGCCATAATGCACATTCCAACATTACCTGCAAAAGAAAACAATTCAACATGTTTATTGAAGTTATGTTAAGCCGACGATTTTAGTACAGTCGCAATTTTTGATCAGTTGCTGCAATACTCAGCGCGCATATTGATATTGATGAAGTTATTTATGATAGTTTAGTTCGCGTGAAGGCGGAAAAGAACTACCGAGACATGTCTGGAGTTTTGACAAGTTGCATGATCTAACGCCTATAAGATGAAGGTAAAATCACTTATCCACGTTTGGACCCCACTTTATCAGCATATCCGCAAATAGCAATAGACTAATGCACTATAATCCTATCATTGCAATAGGACCGTCGAGCAAGGCTATCTATTTTACGTCGGATCAATCAGAGGCTTCAATCGGCGATTCCGTACAGTAGTTGTGTAATGACCGGATGTCTTCTCGTTTCCATACGCTTGAGCTCTTAGATGAGTTTTCTTTGCCATAACCAGTCACATCTAAAGGTTTAAATCGGCATTTATGTGTTCTGAACTTGACATTGTCATGATTTCATAATCTCTGTTTATAGACTTACGCATATTCGAAAGCGGCAAGAAAATGTTTGTTGCTGCTGCCTAATGAGGGAAGTAGCGGTGATCATTCGACGGTAGTTAGTTTCACTTGTTGATTTTTTTCTACAGCATCTGATCATTGTAAGTAGTCCTTCAATGTGATGTTTAAAGCATATAAATGGCACTAACCCTCGGCAAACGATGCGCTGCGCCAAAAAGTGGGTCAGTGATCTTACATTTACGTTACTTGCTTCAAACGAACCTCTCTGATGCAATAACCAGCTCGTTGACTTGTTTTTGTTCTGATGTATGGTAATCATCAAATATAAAGCAATTGCCACTGAAAAATACTTCAGACCAAAATGTATATTATGAATGAAATAGTTGCTACATATTGGCTACTATCTAACCACTGCACACGTGTTTTATTCAATACCGTCTGTTATTCTTTATAAATTGATAATCTTTTGATTCAATAAATTGTGAAATGCAGATCACAGAGGCTGTTATTCAGTTCCTCAACACCACTCATCCTTTGCGAAGAAGTTGATTCAATTGACATTCAATAAATAGTTATTAGTCGATAGAATAAGAAATTGTTCTATTTTAATTCACGGAAAGCTCGTAGGGTACTGTTGCGGTTCACGGTCCAGTTTTCTAGTATCTTTATGGGCATTTTGCTTTGGCTGGTTAACGATGTTATAGGCATTATGGACAAATAACATCAACACATCTCGTGCAACAAAAATAATGATATTGTCTAGACGGTTGTAAATATCCCTCAAATTCCGGTGCAACTGTTGCGTCTTCAATTCGGTAAAGGCCTATTAAAGAATACTGATTATCGAAATCATGTCACAAATGTCATCGTATACGAAATAGCGGAACGCTTTAAAGTAAAGTACCTGGAATTATTATCTGTTGAAGCCCGTGCCCGGGAAATAACGACATGTCAGCTGCTACCTACTCTTCGCATATTTGCCACCCTGTCTGGGAAACCACACTTGACGTCGACTTAAACTGCTTGCATAAAGTGACGGGATCTCAAATAAAGCACGAGTTAACTCTGAATGCCACTGGGCACCCACACATTTCATATCCACAGAAAAATAACATTGTAGTGTAATAAAGGACCACTTCCCCATAGCAAAACTCATCGATCGCGGTTAAAACACAAAGATCAAGATAATTGAAATTCTTGTGGTCTGTAATCAGCATGCCATTGGTACGATGAGTACGGTTCAAATGTTTTTATTTGTAAAGCTCAGTCACTTGTAATATAAGTGATTTAACTATCGTTCACTCTTCACAAAGGGTGCAATTGGTTCAGATGGATTATATTATCCAAAGAGATGTCTAACACATAGAATAAATGTAACATGAATTATGTATACAAATATGATATCCAAACATCGTATCGATTATCTCTACAGATACACTTTCGTAGAGAACGTACTGCAACATAGTCGCTGATTTGGTAAAGCCCTAGTTCCTGTCTGGTTCACAATCACCCAGGTATCTTGAATATGTTAAAGGTAACAGTATGTTTGTTACATCTCCTACACATCACACAAGCCAGTATTAGAAATTTTGTAACCCTCATCGACAACGCTATGCTGAACACCAGTATGCTTATTTCATAAAGCCAATTATCACAATGCTTACGTTTTTGGGCCCCATCTGTGCCGCTTATCTCACGGTATGGTTTTATCTATTAGATCATATTCAAAAATACTCAACGTCTGAAATGCTCGGGGGAAATACGTGTCCGTCTTACACGAGATAATCGCCTTCATAATGAGTAACTTATCTGATCCGATAACGACCAAGTTTGACCCAATGAGTCAAGAACCTCCCCTTTCTTGATCGCGGTTCATGACATCATAGTTTGTCATCATAGATTTAACCTAAGATCCACAAATAATCGCCGGTTGTTCATTGGATTTAAGCAACTAATAGGACTGTATATGCGACTTAAAAACAACAGCATGGTGCCGATTTTGAGGTTTTTAAACAACTGTTCTCTCTTCTCAGTGATAGTAGTTTCCTAAGAATGTCCCCGCATACGTTCTACCACACTGCGACAGATATACACAATAACTGCTGCGTATTCATTCAAAGTCGACAAAACATTTAACAACAGAACTGAACATGAGTGCTTAATATATATACTACTCTAGTCAACAGCATTAGAGATCCAAGGAATATCATATACGGTCGAGAACCAGCCGTACTTAACACAGAGAAGGATGAGCGTGCCGTTTTGTGGGTTAAATCCTTACTCCAAATCCCACAAGGTAGCACGACCGATGCGTCTTATGGGGATTTGGAGCTGTTGTTCGCATATCAGAAGACAATCTATCTTTAAAATGTTTTTTCTCCAGAACCATGATAATAGAGACTGTGGTTTTACATGTGGTTTGATTTGCCTTTCCAATTAGTACAATTATAATATTGCAAATTTTACTTCGGTTTGCCGGTAAGCACCTTCATCTGTTCTGAACTAAAATTTGTTTACTCATTAATAGCAGATTCTTAATCCGTACGACACTGTTGTGCAGGGGCAGCTCACACGCCTGTTTCCCTTTTTGCGTCTATTATCGTATTAAATAACCGAGATGTCGGCATGAAATGGATACCCTCGTGTGTGATTTGACCAAGTAAATGTTTGCTTTCTCCTTGATGTCGTCAATTGATATGAGCCAATCTATACCTAATTTACCCCTATAGGCTTAAGGCGCAAAACTGCCAATTGAACACGTACCTGTACTTAGTGATGCTCCGCATGCACATTTATATGTTGTGTTTTAACGATAAGCTGAGTAGTCTTGTATGAAAGTTAATAAATTTTGGAACTTTTGCTAAATGTATTAATAAGAATATTAATATGCACCCTTCCTTTCAGCTGCGCTTGGATAACTCCTACATGAATAATTTAGATTCGGGGGAAATATACCCCATATAAAAGTACACTTTCAGATAGAAGATAAAGTTTCCAGCCTTCCAATACCATAGCTTCAATTAAAAGCCTTAATTGGTAACCAATGAGTCGAAAGTTTAACGACGTCGGTTTCGATGAACATGCCGAATCATTCATGTGCAGATATCACCAAAATAGATAGAAGTCAGTGAGCTGAGCTCTATCTCAAGACATTGTCGCCAAAATACTATTTCACGAACCATTACCATGGTAAACGTTTCAGTTCAAGGTATGAGGTTGGGTGCAAAAGAATGTTTTCTGTAGCCTGGTTCGCTGTCACTTTCTGGCATACATCAAGGCTCTTCTCAACAGGAACAATATTCTGTATCTTGGTTTTCCGGCACGTGAGCCGATTGTATCCTGACAATAACGAATTCCTCATAGATAATTTGACGGCAGCTAATCAGGATGCGTTCCCTCAAACAAGGAACAAGCTTGACGCTGAATTATCTTTTGTTCACGAAGACTGATACGCTAGCCAATTAGGATGTTCTTGTTATGTGCATCACTCATTCGCGCTTAAAAGCAGTAAATTAAACAAAATAAATATTAGACAGCGATTTTATGCTGATCTGATAATTCGCTGAATGTTGATTACAATGCTCTCTAAGGTCGTTGGCGATGTTTTCAAATGTTGTTTTTCTACACTTATCGGGCTTGGTCCCATGTCAGATCACAAAAAAGGATCCGCATTCTAGTTACCTAAAACAACATTAGATATATTGGGCCCCTTTGCGTTTCATTTGGTGGCCATTTTAGTCGAGTTTATTGAAAATGAACAGCGCGAGATATCGCAAGAGCATAGAAGATAAAAGGAGGTGATATACCGATCTATGAATGCGGAGGTTGGACTATGGCGTGGGCTATCAGCCATTTATGTAAAAAAGCACTTAACGCCAAGTAATACGTTAAAATAACACAAGCAACTTTTCCAACATCGCTTGCCAAACGAGGCCAGGTTTTTGTGATTATTGGGGTTTCTGTAGCTGACTAGAATGTGTGAAGATGAATTTGCTGTTTATACCAATGTGTATGTATGCAGCATAGCAATAACGAGATTTTCGCGTCTGAAAAGCCAAGTTCTTTTAACCATTAACAATTCCAAGTACGAAATGCATATTGATTTGATATTTCTAGCGACTTAATAATTTGAAAATGTTTAAGTTTCAAATTGCAAATTATAGCTGGCTCATGCACCGAAATTGCCGATGTGTTTACGAAAGAGTCATATTGAATGCGACAAAATCACCAATCTGATCCTTCACTTACACGAATTGCTATATACATATGTAACATATGTATATATATATATATATATAATATATATATATATATATATATATATATATATATATATATATATATATATATATATATATATATATATATATATATTACATTATTTAGTTACATGAAATACCCATCACTAAAGTAGCAACATTAAAAGAAACATTCGATACTGAGGAAGCTGTGCAACATTCAGCCTAAGAAGGCAAACTGCTTTGATATCAAGATATTTGGAGTAGTAAAATCAACCTTTTCGTTGCTGAATCGATCGATGTATAATTCGAAATATATAAAACCATTTAATGTGGTTGGAGTATGTAAGAATGCATCCTGTTTATTAGGTCAACGACTTATTTGTGCGATAGAATACATCACCTACTTGTTCGGTCAATATTGTATTTATATCTAAGGATTAAGATATGTCGTCCTTGTTTATTTTTATTGCAAGCATATTTTTCGATTGCAGCATAGCTCTGCATTTTTACTCTTGCGCATCTAAACAATCATTGCTAGCGTTCTTATGGAAAACTAAATGCTATAGTGAAGCTAGCCAATTAACGGCCTTAATATTTCTGTATGAGTACAAAATAGGAGACCGAGTAATTTCCTATATGCCTCATTCCATTTTGTACATATTAGGTCAAATCCACCATAATGAGTTGTCCATTTTCTTACAAACCTCGAACAGATCGTGTATAATTTTAGAGAAAATATAACTTCGACATGGACTGGGACCTTGTTTTGCCTGGAGGTGAAGATGGTCCTAACTCCCTTCACTATCGTTAAAGTATTGTGAAGCTGATAAACCCCATGCTTCACGAAAAGCGTTATCAAACTGAGCAGTTTTTACTTTGGTCGTCGATGAGCGGCCAGCGTGCTTTTTGTCTTTATATTCCTTGTATCCGGCCTGGGAGGCGCTGAAAGGTGTACGGGCTTTAGAGGAAAATTCTAGTACTTCTAAATCGACGACTCACCCGTCTAGTGGACGGTTGGACGTGTCTTTGTCTAAGACCCTGTGCCTGCGGCAAGGGCAATGAATATTCTAAGCTAATATAGTCCGAGTTGGCATATTGGATTACAAGCTATTATGTGCGCTGTGTGTGATATTCTAGGTGAAAACATTGTAGAAAATGATAGGTCATTTACCTTTGATTCAATGCAACCAAGGAATGGGGCAACAATATTTAACATACATCAGCTTATTATGGGTGGCAAAATCAATGCATGACCCCAAGGGGGTTCTACATTAGCTTCTATGTCGGTGGTTGCACTTGATATTTACAATATGGAATTGCATTGTGGTGACTCAAGCATCATCTGGTATTTAACCGGGGTCGTTCATTCTATCCCACTGAGCCTTATGGCTTTACATCCAGTCGTTACAGCCTAATGAGATAAGTGTCAAGAAGAATGAAAATCTTTTAGATGCAACTACCACGGTCCAGTCTGTCAAAGTTAAACTATTCACCGGTCACAAATTTTTGTGTTGAACTGGTTCGAATTTATGGCTCATTGAGAATGGATGTGTATTGCATAACTTTATATAATAGTTTTTCGTTATGTGCGGCATTGTGTTTGAGTGACTGGACGAGTTATTACTCCAAAAAATGCTGAAAATGGATTCCAATAAAGATTTCATGGATGATTGACCGCAGGAAGAGATAAGATGAGGTGATTTGTGGGATACAGTAAATGTAGCACGTTATTTCATTGTCACATTATGACTGGTATGTTTCTGTTGCTTACCGAGCCGCTAATATGTGGTCTGCTGAACGGTATCTGCTTCATTCTATTCCTATCGATGATTTATGTTAAAATATAAATCATTGGTAGATTCTTTGTCAGCTAATCACTCTGTGTACCAATAATGGCTCAATGAATGCTAACATCCTTAAGACATCAATGTAATAAGGATTAGCATCACAAAATTCATCGACTTGTGTTAAAACGACGTGTCTGAAGCTCATTACGTTCGACGGAGTCGGCACGTGGACACAACGGGCTCGATGTGAGTCTGTTCCTGATTCCCGCGCATAGGACAAGAGGCACTTGGTCGTCTGTGCTATGTGTTCAGCGAAACCACGGAGGTTATAATGCTTTCTTCAATGCATATAGAAACCAAAATGGGAAAATGATTTAGCCACTAGCTCGCCAAAAATCCCCTTCGACCACTTCAAGTCACGGTTACGAACTTGTCGCGGCCCATATTAACTGAAAAGTTGTCTTTCTACCTAACATAACCACCTGAAACGATATTTGCCACAACACGAGTTAAAATCAAATTTTAGCCATCTCAGAACCTTGCTGTATCCGTAAGTTGAGGGATCACCCGGGTATCAAATAGCGAGATTTGATTGAACGATAGGCAGCTCACATAAATTTGAAAAAAAGATCACACCGTTCGTAATCAATACAAATTAATGCCGCAAAATTTGGATTAACGCTTCAACTTTGTAAGCAAAAGTCAATTAATTTGTTTTGTCGCGGACATTAACGTCCACTCGTAGTTTACGCCGAGCTTTGGATCTATTGACCTTGCATAATACAGTGAAACGTTAATGCTCACTCCTGTGGATGAAACCTTTGGATTGAGGGTACACTGATGATGACGTTAGATGCTGAAATCCATGCAGCGGATGGCCATAGGTATTTGTCTTTAGGCCTCTTATCGCTAAAGGTACAGTTATGTGTAGCCCATTGGACCACAACTAGCCTTTTGACGCTGCCCTCTTAACATTACAAACGAAACATGTGATAAAACACATGTATCCATGGTTCTGGTCTCAGTCGGAAACTGGATAGTATCCAATCATATCACAGGAAACACACAGAGAACACTTTAGTATGTGCCCATAGCTCACGTAGAGTGGTAATACTTTGTGAAATATGACAGGTGAGCTCGAAAAATCGAGACTACGTACTCATCGAATGTCATAAAGGATAATATGGAGGAAAAGGTGATTGAGCCTTTTAATAGTTTTTCGAACGGAATATAAGCGCCGTCGGATGTGAATACGAACAAAAATTGATTCCGTAACAGGGCCATACACTTGCATGCAAAGATATGCAACTTTCAATAGAGCTAATCGATCTAATATCTAAAATTATCCATTGCATCTGTCTGTTTTATCACTATCAGACTACCACAGGCGGTCGTTACCGCGGGCCTTACAGAAATTACAAAAAACCATGGACACAGTCAATGATCTTACGGAACGGTCATAAAAGCATTGAAATAGCCAATACCCTCAAGTACACACATATAATCATACATTACGTACAGATAACCAAAAATCGATCAATACTCTATCAGCACATACAGATTACCCTGGAAATAGTCCATCCTCTTGCAACACGTAACGATTACCATTGTAACAGTCAAAACTCATAAAGCACGTACAGATGGAGTTAACAGATAAACATGGAAAAAATCATTGCTAATAAAGCGCACATCTGTTGCCATGGAAACCGTCAATACTCATGCAGCACGTAGATGTAACCATGAAAACAATGATTTTGCTTGAGAGTGATGCTAGAGTTACAGTTTGCATTAAGTCGGATTTGAAATGCCTATCAAATACATGTAAAAGTCTGTCATAGTAGACCTAGCTTATCTGGTCAGGCGTTTGAAGAATGTGGATTATTTTGAATGCAATAGTGCGGTTAATACTGTGCCTACAATATACGTTCATGCATTCAACAGGAATTTTGTCAAGACGAATAATTGTTTGTACCCATATTTGGCTGAACGCGATTCGTATCAAGTGTACCTGGCGGCAATGTGCTTCGCTGAGCATGAATCAATGACATTTCGCATTACGCAGACAGGTACTGATAATTGTCATCCATCGTTACAAGAATCAACTTGTGTTAGGAAAAATAAACCAATCGCAATGTTAGACTTGTGATGCGCTGCACTCGTGCTTTTTTGCGGGTTAGCGATCCTAAAGATGGGAAAGATCCACCGAGACATTGAAGACAATTTTCACAGTGCAAATAGCGTTGCCATCATCGGTGTGATGTATGCTGTATTTGACGTAATCTGTGCATTGCATATGATTATTTTGCAGGTAGCAGATTTCTTGTATGAAATATACTGTTCTCGTTTACCTATTATAAAACACACGAATGAACTGATACCTTCTCCCATGTGCTATGCTTTGCAACCGACATAATAATACGCTGAAGTAGACATAGCCTATTCATCGTATTTGTGAATCTCCAGCCTAGGCACACATTGAAAATAACTTTATGCAGGTGTTCTGTCTATCAGCTGGTGATTTTACATTATTGGTCTCATAGAAAAGATTATTTGCCATATTCAAAGTCTCGCTATTGCGGAGTTAGATGGTGGTGATTCAACTAAATTCTTTTCCAAATTAATTGAATGGTTTGTTCGATGCGCGTACAAAAAGTCTTGAAGTATTTTAGATGGTTCATCTAAGGGGAGCGCTTGCTCACACAGTAATAATGTTTTCGGAGATCTGCCATTCTTTTTCTCCATTGCTTC
This sequence comes from Urechis unicinctus, assembly GCA_034190875.2. NCBI lineage: Eukaryota > Metazoa > Annelida > Polychaeta > Xenopneusta > Urechidae > Urechis > Urechis unicinctus. Next base: position 26,905,701 of record CM067355.1, read on the forward strand.
GGCTCACGCTTATTTAAAGCGGCACGTAGCTTGTAATTGATTGATTTACAGGAAATATTTAAAACTGAGGGTAACTGTTGTTGATAATTTGCGGGAATATCCAAATATGAAGGGCTACAGACATACCAAAGGGTTGTTTAAAAATGTGCTTGAACAAAGTGACATCAATATATTCGTAGGTTTGGTGCCCGGTTTAATAAATATAACGGGGGAGGGGTTGTATCTGTCTAGATTACGTATACCAACTTGCAGTAAAGCATTTCTCAGATCACAAAAGGGTTCAAGATTTGGCAAATGGATTAAATTTAAAGTTACACTCTGTCAATTGGATTCTCTTGATCTATGAGCTTGTGATTTTCTTTAACCTGAGCACATATAATAATAGATTTGTGTAAAGTTTCCAGCTCCAAATTGTGGCAGCAAATTATTGCTGTTTTATTTGGCCCTTTTTCAGTGGTGAGCATAATTGGCGTGTATAGAGAGCCACCTAATAACACTTTACTCGTCGCATATCCGTATCAACCGGCAAAGTACACGTACATACGAATACAAGGGCAAACGCACTCCACATAGTGCGTCATTGCGCTAATCCGCGGCAAACCATATATATATATATATATATATATATATATATATATATATATATCTGAATTACGGCTTCTGTATGTTTTGCAATGCAGATTAAGCAAATGGGTTGCCCCAGTCATGCTAAAGAATGGTATCATTCTCATTCGTCGCTGCCGCAATGATATCTCAACATTCCAAGAACGGTTCACCCAAGTATAATTATATTGGTAGATGAGACGCAATTTTGCTTGGCCAACGCTATTATCATTTATGCAAGAAACGCAACCTTTTCTCGTGCTTTCTATTCCAATGTCATATTGCCGTTCAATTCATCAAGCTATAAAGCTGAATACAATGTATTCATGGGTGTTGTTCTTAATCTAATGGTTTTTCAAGGACTTCATAAATCTTAATGAGAAAAACATCCATAATAATGCCTGACACATCGGTTTTACTATTCCACGTGAAATACATTTCCTACAGTGCACGACAAACCGTCAGCCATGAACGAAATGTAATAAAAAAAATACGTTCCACCGAGAAGGAAGGCGAACGTCAACAATCATAAAGATTGGCATGAGGGGGTACAAAAAAGCTCATGAAGGTCCAAGTGGCCGGTCGATAAAGAGCAAGATGCCCTTGTGAAACAGTTTTGACCAAAATTAAACTCAGTTCATATTTTTCTCTATAGGCACAGCGGTAAAGTGATATAAGGCTGAACGACAGTTATTTTATATACATTCATTGCTGCAGCGGTGTGTGTACTTGTTAAGCTAACTGTAGCTTATGAGGCTGAGTTGAGCGAGACCAACTAACTGCCAATCTCGCCCATGAATGCTGCTAAGGTTAAGGTAATGGTGTTGTTATGATATCGGCGCTCACTTAAGTGGCTGTGAACGAAAATTTAATCTATCACGGGAAGAAGTATTCATTATCATAGGTTCAAAATATCATTTACTTTTGTCTATTATGTGTAGTATGTTCGAAACCAATTTAAATTAACCATGAACCGTCGTGTAGTTGTGTCACGTTGGAATATTAGTGGGAAGCGGTGGGCTTAGTCAGGCACAAGGCAAGGCCATTTGTCGCAGATGGGAATTTCTTCATGTCATTAAATATATATCCTTAGTGCCTCTCAAGCGTTTCGTCAATGGGGTCAATTTAGCAAATGTAGCATGTAAAGTCGAAATGTTTTGATAGCAAAAGCAACAACGAGTATTATGACGATGAGACATGATGATATATATTCCCTGGACTTGCCATCTTCAAATAACCATATTTTAGCCATCCTGTGTGTAAGGGCAGAATATTAATGTGCTCGATACGCTTGCTTTATAAAGGGACGCCAAGTTGGAAGCGTATTAACTTTGCTGACAACTAACGTCCTCACTCATTGTAACACTAATGGGAAACAAGCAACTACTATGAATAGCAGTCTTTTTTGGCTATCACAGTGAATTGCTTGGCGATCATGGAGCGTGTCATATGTTTCTGCGCTCCGATGACCTAATCTCCAAATATGGCAACATACTGAAAAGGGCATAAAGTATGTGAGCTTATCATCGTTTGACTGACAAGGTGCAACTATGTGTAATTGTGGTGTACAAAAAAGCAGATTCATTTGACCCATTAATTGAAAAAAACTTATTATTGATGGCATATTTGTATCATGTTTTGTTTTGTACAATATGTAGCAACAGCGATCTAACTTGCTGGTACGTGATTCTGATCGTAAGTAGATTATACTCTTTTATCTTTGTATCTTTGTTGGTCTAAAAAGCGTTGAGATAATACCTGAGCAGTAACGATAAACCAAGCTCGACAAATTAGCCCTGCTGTTTCGTTGGCCCATGAAATGCCCATGAGTGATATACTGATAGATTTACTTTCACAGGTAGCAAATAACAAAATATCTCAGTAAATATATTGTGCCACATGATCTAACATCTGCTCATGTTGCCTCTTAATGTTGCAACCTCGGATCATTCATTGTCTTATATGAATATTATCAAAAACCGTATAATAATATTTAAGGTGTATTGCTGCATTAGTGACGCCAGCAATAATTACACATAATCTAATTAATAATCACCACATACAGTGCATTGTTAATGGACCGGCAAGTTTTGAGCTAAGTGTAAAAACTGCACATATGTCTCACCGCTCGGAATAAGAACCATCGATAAAAAGGTCTCAAGATATCGTCCAAACTATCGTGCATTGCTTTTGTAATTTAATCTACCATTTGCTTCGTGGTTGTGCGCTAGAATACCGTATGCCGTTTTCATTGTAAGCGTCCCCCTTTTTTTCCTCCATAATAGTAACTGTAAATTATTTAGGATAATTATCCATGTCAATCATCATTTGCACACAAATTGTGTGATCAATAGGGTAGTGGTGCCAGATTTGAAACTGGAGGATTATATATAATGTCGGTTTGAACATAAAGCACGGAAATCTGGCTCCAAGTAGCATTGGGCACAGGAAATAACACAATCAATGATTCAAGATATTTACCAAGTCATGCTGCTACAATATTAATGCATTGGTCAACGCAGCACAAGATGCAACTCATTAAACACTAGTTCTCTCACATATACACGAGATGTGGTGTCAGTGTATGTTGTTTGAAAAGGTAACTGATATCAGCTCATTTCCACATATCAGATCGAATAACTTGATACAAACTAACGATATTTATATGTCACTCCATCTGAAAGACAGATCTTAGCCAGGCAGTTCTTGATACTTTCTGCTCAACGGAAGTGGTTAAGAATCCTAATGCGTTAAAAAAGAATGTTCGGCCTTTTTAACCATCATCATTATTCAATGTTTGAGCCTGGTTGTTTTTGCGATGACCAAAGCACAGTAATTAAGGCCAAAGTAGATGGGCATGATATCCCGATTTTGTAACCCACTAATGAAACACGACTAATGCTTGTAACTAATAACGAGAGCAGACGCTTGCGTTTCAAAAGACATGAACGTTTGACCATTAATCTTGCTACTACGAAGCAGGGTTCATGACTAGAAGGGGAATTATGTGGAGCATACAATGTATCATGCTTACAGAACAGATATATATTTAAATTACGACCGCAAGTTTCTTATCTGTTAATAACCAAAAACATGACATTGCATGATAATGTGTGCAAAAGGTGAATACAACCGTTAAACCTGGCGATATAAATCTTTTACCAAGCATGTGCAGTGTCGCTCGTATTTGTAAATTTCTGGTTAATGCTTTGTCGTGTCGTGAACTGTATGTGCTCAGGTACGATACGCACTAGAGAACGATGAATGATTAACACGCACTCCAGGCGTAGGCTTTGAACGAAATGTAAGCTTTAATCATTTGCTTAGACTTATGAATTTTGGATGGATCTTTATTGCTAAATGTCACATTCGGAGCATGGAGAAGTCTATACATTGCCAAGGCCAGACGGGATTTATGAAAATCTGGTTCATCATCACATAAGAGGCATGTATTTATCTGAGGAAGCTGATATAAACGATGCCTCTATCTCTTTTTGCATGGCATTGCTATCACAAAAATATTAATATTGAAAGAGTACGCAAACGGTTTAAAAAGGGAAGTACATTACAGGTATTGTCTTATTTAGGTCTGAGCTTCGTTTTTTTGCATAACTATAGGGCTGATATAATAAATAACGTTTAGAAAAACAGGGTTGACAAATGTAATGTGTTACATCTAGGCATTGAGTATAACAATATATGTATGTTAACTAGTATGATCAGTTAGGATATTAACATATGTAGAATTATTATGCGGTTAGTCAACTTGTCGCGAGTATTCCACTAGTGGGCAGATCAGAGTCGATATAATCTGCTTCAGAAAAATAACCAACACACATTAATTTGCGTCCGATGTTTAACATATGGTCATTTTGGTACCTTTTCAATTACATTATAGTAATATCAACATATACTGTCAGCTTCTCATTGCGTTACGATGTTCGTATAAATGGCAGCACATACGCTGCAGAAAATCACCTCTACAGGAAGTTCCTCAACAGCTGTTTGTTTTTACCTCCACATCATTCACGCATCGCATTGTCATTGGTTTTGTGCTATATATACGCAACTGTCATATGCTCACGCAATCAGAGCCTTATACTGGAGCACAAAGAGTGTTTCATTTTGAAATCATTAGAATTAAAATATATCACTCATACTGATTTGGTTGTATGCAAAACCTATTATAGAAAATAAGGAATCGAATTAAGATTTTTTCTACATATCATGGGCGTTAAGACATTTATAATCTCCCTCAAGCATTCTGGGTTGATGATAGAGTAGTTTGATCATCATTATTACTTCTAATAAGCCCTAAAATAAAGTGTACGTTTCAGTTTGTGAGCATGCTGTCTTAAATAGTAGTTCGACGTTTGTGGTTTGTATTGCAGCCATGCAGCATGTGCTTATGGTTTATCTCATAAATCTGTCCAACCATGCAGGAAAATAAATTTTGGGGTTTCATATTAAGCGTTATGCAAAATATACCAAAAACAATATTTTATCGTATCGGCTTATTTAAGTCATAAAATGCAAAAGAAGGCATTTGTAGTTTTAGCGATTGTTCTGAAAAAATCAATGCATTGTAACCATCGTAACTACAACGAGATATTTAGGGTAATGTGTCCAGCAGATGTAGACTCGGACGTTTGGCATCGGGGTCTGACTGCCTATGAGTTAAATAAGTAAGTTTCGGCTATAAATTCTACCTTCGATAATGTAATATGAAAAATGGATCGCAAGGTTTTGAAAATGACAAACCTACATTTCCCAGTACTATATAAATGCCCCACTGTTTCATTATTAGATAATGTCACAAATATGAATCAACTTTCCTCTTTAAACTGTTTCATGCAGTGCTTAGTGGACGACAACACAAAAATGGTTTAGGATGTTACTTCTGCAATAAGCTTAGCTGTGAATTTGTCTACAGCTCTTATGCTTTTTACAGTAGACAAGTTGTACTTGCAAGAAATATGCAGCCGATCTGTAGCTGACACATCATCAAACATGGCAGCGGGCCTAATAACTTCAGACAGTCTTAAGCATATGATATGTGCTGTCTGCGGAATTTACATAAATTGTTGAATTCTTAACAAGTCTGAATAACAGTCTTAATTAAGTGATCGTCGTTACGATCACAGTTCGATGCTGAAGCCCTATAACGCGATGGGCCTCAACAAGAGCCGCATGCATTGCAAAGTAAGCCGATGGTTAAGATAGAAAAAATGGCTATAAAATTTCAACCTTACCCATTCGACATGAAAACATATGTATAAGTGGGTAAATAATACACACTACCATTGGTAACTATGTATCTTAATGTCTCCTTGTCTTCCATGTTCTTTATCACATATTTAGCCCTGATTCACCGTCTAGAATGAATTGAGATAATATTAGCTGCATATTGCGATATAATCTCAACATTAATATAAATACCACATATTGTGATGTAAATGAATAGGCGCCATTGTGCAATCACAACAATAGATGCTAGACAATTAGATGTTTGCGGTGTTTTCCCTTTTTATTCTTGTCAATTGCTGCTGCGTTAAATCTGATTGTTCAAATCGGACAGAAGGGGGCTGTTTCATTTCACACGGAACATGCTTGAGTAAATCGAACAGATATGTTTGTAGCACCGAAACTATCGTTCCATGCATTTACTTACTAAAGGCAGATCATATTTAGCATAGGCAGTTATGCATAGCGGCCAACAATGTCAGTTATTTCATCATGCTGGTCTTTTGGGCCGACAATATAGTTATCTTATTAGTCGATGAGTAGCTAATGAACAATTCACTAAATCTTATAGCGGGAAGAAGCACCTTATTTGAATACGGGCAGTAATTCAGCACCCGTTTACATTGTCTTCTATTCCAGTTGTACGCTGTGTTACATCTTTGCTCAACATCAAGTATGAACATGTAGCGCCTCTTTGTGCATATGTTCACTTTGTCAGCCAGCCTAACCGTGTAATCAAGACAATTTAGCGTATCCTTTGAATTATGGTTTACATAATTGTAACATTGTGCCAATATTTGAAAATTGTCTGGGGGTGACCATGGATTTGCGTATTAACTAAACAATAGATCGGACAAATTTTATTGTTGGGAATTAACACATCAACCATAAAACGAAAGAGTTGAGAAAACTTGTCATGGCTATCGTGACCCAAAATCAGTTCCTAGTCAATTCACATCCGCCGTTTACAAGTCACTTGATTGGCTTTGATCATGTTGATCGAATTAATTCTTCGCCTGCCTGACCGCAAATGCTCACTGTCCATCGCAAAATAATTAATCTTTGGTCCGAACTCCTGCATTTTCCTCTCACTCACCCATGTTAAAATGCCTTCAGAATGTAATGACAGCGTCAGTTAGGTGAAATTGGATTTAATCATTTTAGAAATTATTTTATAAAGTCGCAGGCAAATATATTTCTTATGATGATTTAATTTCCAGTGTTTGCGGCATCCTCCCCGAGTTATCGATCGCAGCTACATCTCCTGCAAACTAAGCACAAACGAAGAAACTATGTGAACAAACATAGACATATCATGTATCAAATGTTGTTGATGTCATGACAGTCAGGATTTAATACCACAGGCATTATAAGTAAGCCAATTCTAGCCACTTTGGCTCGCTGAATAACCCTATCCGGGTCTCGATAGCTCATTACTTCAAGGTGCTGTTCGCTAAATGCATAGATCGTAATAATTTGCCATATCATTGTTACTTAACGGTGACTTACGCAAATGCTTGCTTTATATCCCATCTAATACAACATTTTTTAAGGCCAAGTTATGGTCAAATGGCAGAAAAGTATAATAGGTAAGTTGTACTGAGCTAAATCTTTGCTCTCTCACTTAATGGATGAAATGGGTCGGTTGTCGTCGATGAACTTCGGCTCCTCTACAGGTTGCTGCCGTTTGTTCCGTTTATAATCATTATCTGGAATGTAACTCAACAATTTCATTGCTCACAAGTACGTCTACAATCTAATCGGACTGAACAAGGTATCGAACATAATAGTCGATTAGCTTCTATGAATATTATTTTCCTGTAAGCTTAAAGAAGGGCTGGAATGTGGATACGTGATATCAATTGAGTTGTTTATGGTAAACCATCCGCCTTGTTTTATCATTGGTTGCGTCGATTAGTATTCATAAGCAAGCAATATCTATGTTTAATGTAAGATCACTGAACTCATCACCACGTCGACCCAGTTTGATAGCTTGTATACAGTATCATTGTAGCACTAAATCTATTATTTTAGTATACGCCGTCTAGCCTATACTGCATATACAGCACAACTGATGAAGTGGCTAAGCCTGAAAAACCCATATTGGCCAACTAAGACAAAATTGATGCAGTTCTTTGCAAGATGCACGACAGAGCTGAAGTAGTTAATAATTGTCCAAATAGTTAATTTAAGCCCTACTGGAACTCATGTTTGTCAGTTATTACCTGATATACATTGGTCGATGTTAACGCAATCGCTGACGTTTGTGACCGAACAATTCTGTTTATGTCATGTTTCGGTTGCCGCTCGGTTTACTAAAATACATAGGCCGCATTCTGTTTGCCTGGGCCCGTGTTAATGTGTGAATGCAACGCAATTAGTTCCTAGAGGATAGGACTTTTTGCATTGGACCGTTAGTGGTGGTGGTAATTTGCTGATATATATCATCCATTTCCTGTGAGGTCTATCGTTTATTGCTTATTATATGAGCTACGAGAGGACACACACTCATACGTGTATGAGACGCGTATTCATACCGCGTTCTGCACACCGTCACCACATAAAGGCATATCAGATTACGATTACCTTGATCAAACGGCACCGGGAACAAGAAAACCACCCGCTTCCCAAAAGCGCGAAATCAGGAAATAGTTGTTTTACGCCACCCTTAGGGAAGTCAAAATACTATATAAATTTCACTGATTAGTCCATCAAACCTCCGTGGGACATGGGTCAGAACAATGCAAGTGATATCGATAGATTATTGTGTTTAACGAGTGTCTAATATTGATCGCATTTGCTTGCTTGTTTGTTTGGTCCATCTTTGTTAAATCACTGTCATTGGACAACGCAATAAAGTTTACGATCGTGACCTTAAACTTCGCGTGTTTTTATATATACGTGCAAAAAAAATTGGTGACTTAAGGGCAAACGTGAGAATGAAATCAACTAAGCACTAAGGTCATTTGGGCTGCTAGAGCAGTCCATTAACAAAATTACATCGCATGTTTTTATACATACGGGTTATGTGCGCATAAATTAACCACTCGCGCTTCATTTGGACACGTCCATTCCCCTTAATTGTCAATGTGAATTAGACCATATTGTTCGTACAAAACATAATTGGTGACATAAGGCAAACGGGAGGCTAAGATAGGACAATGAGGCAGCTAGAACATTCCGTTAACAACAGCGATCATTACTACTGAACCTTATGTAACCATAACTATATTATCTGAAGCTGACCAGATTCTCTGACGAATCAAGAATAGGATATGGGTAACTCGCTTATATAAATAGGGGAAATGCAATGTATAGTTGCTACTAAAATCAGTATTTAAATCGATAACATATCACAGGAAACTGAACATCGTAACTGGTGGAGGCACCGAAAGTGGAAAGCCTATAAGCCTTCATTACCCAACCGAGGCGACACTATGGCGATTGACCCAAAAATATCTTTATTTACGGCCATCGACACAGCGTCAAATCACAATGCTAACAATTTGTCTCAAGAACAAATATAATGTGAGCTTGCTGTGCTGCGCACAGCTGTAAGTACGTCCTCCAGAACTGAATAGAAATAGAAAATAGAGAGGCTCATCTGATTCGTTTCTTATTTGCATACTTCAATCTTTATTTGCTGACGAAAACATTTAAGACATACAAAACTGCCACCTCTTCTCACAGCTAAATGTTGTTTACTCATCTCGTACACTCTCTAAAGCAACGTGGCACTTGTTGGTTGCTTGATTGGCTGATGCTGATATTTGAAAGAGTCATTTAAGAAAGATTGGACTGTAAATTGATGTTCAAATGACGTTTGAGTCGGGTCGAACTTTAAAGCAGCCTTATGTGGCAATGTGCGTGAGGAATAAGCTCACAATGCTTTATGGCATTGAGAGACCGCTTTGCAGAAAGCCGCGGTACACTTGTACTAAAATGTGTATTGAACTCTGACTGCTGAACCCTAAGCCCACAATGCTGTAAATAGCAATAATCAGACCAATCGGACTGTCAGCTGGTACCATTATAGTGTTAGTCTCCGGGTAATGATTATTTGCTGCAGCCTAAGTATCACTTTTAAATGACAGTGAGTCAACTAAACGAACTTTGCCAAGCGCAGGACAAGGTCATCTGCTGTTGCTAGCTTTTCTGACAGTGCTTTGTAAGATGCGCATACAAAGCGGCTATATGGTTTGCCATAGTCAATCTTCGATGACTTATTGTGCAATCATCAGTAATGTGCTTTGCGATCTGCGTTTTAACCGACTTTCGTCGAACTTTAATTGATACACGATAAATACGTGATACGCGCATGAAACAATCATTTATAACATGTAGGAACATGGCAACACTAACAAAAAGGGGAATTGCTGACATACATTGGAACATACAAGAAAAACGGCTAAGTATATAGATATGTGTAAATATGTGATAATTTTTTGTTGGCATCTTTTGTCACATGATCCACAGATAGATATTTCTTGGTAGACTCTCGGGTGTCATTGAATGCTGCAGCTTCTAAACACCCTACTATGTTTGATGCAAGGTTGGTTATCTCAGGCTATTTCCGCCAGCAAAAACTGATAACCTGCGGATACTATCTATGACTTACAAAATGATGCTCCCAATCAGATGTTGCGCTGCGTAAATACATAAAGTATATATATGTATATATGTTTATACCTGTATATATATAAATATATATATATATATATATATATATATATATATATATATATATATATATATATATAATATATATATTATATATATATATATATATATATATATATATATATATATATATATATATATATATATATATATATATATATATATATATATATATATATATATATATATATATATAAATAAATATACATATATAAATATACATATAGAGATATATACCCACATAGCATTATTTTCTTGATCTGGTATGATGCAATCAGGTAAATTCTAATTATTGCGAATTGACAGACAATGATTATTTGGCTAGATGTGATAGTTAACCTTTCTAATATATGTCACGCACCAAGGACAAGGTAGTGTGATAACGATGCCGCTCCTTCCTGCTAAAGAAAATTACTGCATATAGATTTCCCAGGGCAATAACATAAAGCTTAAGGGTGCCACAGCCAGAATACCCACAGCTGCGCTCAATCATGTTTGTGGTCGTTTTTCTGTAAATTATATGCTTTCTACGACAGTCGGCAGATTGTGATATGTGTACATCTAATTGAGCCTTTTGCCATACAGTAGCTGACGAACAAGTCCATGAGTATGCAAGCCGGCAGTGGAGCAATCACACAGTAGTATATTAAATATACTCTCGGAGTGTTATCTCGGTAGTTAACCATGAAGATGACATGTTTTTACTTGAAAATGCTTTACTATAAAATGATAGAGGAGAAATATGCTGTCGTGACCAGGAATTAACATTTGATCATTTCAAACACATATTTTGAACTCACATCTGTCACAGCTTGTGCCTCAAAATTGGCATTTTAGCATGCGCAGTAACGTTTTTAATGGCATGAAACTGAGACCCTCTCAGCAGGCTCAGGCTTTAATGCAAAGTCCACTTTCTCACCTGAGCGAGTTTATTACCCTTGTTTCAAGCTGCTAACGTGATTCGATCGAACTATGCGTTTACAGCGACCGTATTAGCACATAAAGCTGGTAACAAATAACGTCGTTTTAATTGCCGAACAAGTTTGCTAATAGAAATGCCGCAGTGCACATCTGCATATCAAATCTGATATCACAGCTGACTATTGCGGCACAAATAATTCGAATCGCCGAGTTCCGACCGAACATTCATGGATAGGGATCGAAAACAAAAAGCTACTTAATTGCTCGCTGAGTCCGCCATTTGAAGAGTGAGACGACGAAAGTTCTTGGTATTCCGAATTGCCTACTTCCGGCAGCATTAATGGATGCATATGGAAAACAAAAAGCAAATAAATTGCTCAAATAGTTCGCTATTTGAAAAGTGAGACGACAGTGCTTGGTAGTTATTTAGCGGTTTGTCTGCGCCGACTCAGTCTTAGTTGGGCCATCTGTCATAGTCGCCTTGTGTATTTCACATTATTAGACATGCAGTAATACGCTCTATGAGTTTCATTATTGGGCGCATTTTCTGGCTGTTTGTATAGGTACTGACATGATATCCGAGAGGCCACATATCTAGAAATTCCCATTAAACTTCTGCATTGTTCCGTTGAAAAATCACCGAGACACTTGATCACGCACATCAATTGTACTCAGTCTATTGCGAACGATCGTGGATATCAAGTGATAGATCAAATGTCAATAATAACTATATTTGCGTCTCTTATTTGCTGTATCAGGGTAACAAATACTTGATTGGAGTTGACGTTTGCGCTCTCCATGGTGGCACTCAGAGTTTGCTGAACTGACACATTGCCAACCGCACACACCATGTATATCCTTATGGCATTGGTGCGTAATGGTGTCTCTAAGCACTCTTGTTTGTGCTTTTGACTAAAAAGTATTAACAACAAAGTCATATATTCGATATTCTAGTCTGCCAATTACGCAAGTTATTAATGGCGACGAACCTGACTCAAACACTGAGGCGTTGAAACGAAATGGTATTTACTGATACTGATGCTTCCTAGTTTGCTAATACATGCGCGCGGAAAAGACCCAAGAGGCTCCGGCAAACACGGAACTCAGTCATAAAGCTGCGCTTATTTTAATTATATGTTGTGGATCAACGTGTATGCTACCTCGAGCACCGATAAAACTGCAGATGACTGATCAGCCAGGGCAACCTGTTAGAACATACAGGCACATAACCGAGGCTTTCCCATTTAGGCGGTCAGTAAGATGCATAGGAATGATTTATTTTATTCATTCCTTTTTCTTTTCGTAACGGCAAAATGTCGCAGTTGACCTCGTGTTGCGAATTGTATAGCATTGAACAATGATTTGTGTTACCGATACGTCAAACTAAGCAACCATCTTGCTCTAGATAGACTGAGACATTATTGACGCAAAGGGACAAATAACATGGACGTATACCATGAAATGTAGATACTGCTATAGTCAAGGCGCTCCAGAATCTCGCCTAACTTTTATTGGCTATTATCAATCACATGTGTATGGCATTGGACGTGGTATAACCTCATGCTTGATGATGCATTTATTGATATTCGTGGCGAAAGCTTTAAGTCAAATCTGTAAGTGTAACATGATTGCAGATTTAACGTAAATGCTTGCTTTGTAACAATACGCAGCTGATTAGCTCAGGTCTTACATCTAATTTGATCTTTTATCATCGGAGTAGTCCTGCAGTTAATTACATATTCGAGGAAATAACTTGTGTTTGCCATTGGCAAAATAAATAAGCCCAAGCGATTGCCACAACTGCATGGTATTATATTAAATTGACCATATCGATACTGAGCGGAAACTGTATTCGTGATAAATCATCCGTAAGGATCCCTGCAATTTTAACTGGCAACCATATCTTTTAACAATGTAATGTCAAGAAAATGTTTGTGCACGAATTTGGAGAAATCAGTCAGAATGTGGCGTACACTACTTATCTGATTCGCCTGACTCAAGCCTAAGCATATGGTGCGGACACCAACACATTCCACGCCTATCTGTCAGCTGGTAAAGTTATATTATTGTATTGGTTTCAGTGAAAAGATTATTTGTTTTATTCTAATTATTGCTGATGCGGCCTTAGGCAAATTTCAATGAATGAGAGAAGCTATGCGTAAGAACATCGATTACTCTTGCCACATTAATTGAATCGTTTTGTTCGAGGGTCATACAATAGGCCTAGATGTTTTTAGGAACGTTAATCTTTAGGGATTGTTCTTGCGCTCAAAGCAGTAATGTGTTTGGAAAGCTGTAACACTTGTTTTCTATTGGTTCGGCACACACTCGTTTAATGCGACACGTTGCTTGTAATTAATTGATGTACTGAACACATGTAGGAATGAGGCAAGCTGTTATTGATAACATGCAGGTATTTCCAAATACAGGTGTGTCACGAATGATAAAGGGACAATTGATAAAGTGCTTGACAAAGCGCAAGCCATATATTTTTAGGTTTGATGAGGAACAAGCATGTATGAATATAGCGAAATGAAATCGGTAGAGATTAGATGTACAAACTACATTAAGTCTCATGTTTCTCAGCTCATATTAGGGTTCATGCTGTGGCCGATCGATATATTTTCAGGTCCGTTAAGTCTGTAGGGTTCCCTTGACCAATGAACTCGTTATTGATTTTATCTGAACACATATATTAACAATTGCTGTAAGCAAATAATTTCTATGCCAGTTAGCTTTTTCCAGACTTGAAGGAGTACATTCAGGTAAACTTTTATATGTAATAAAGGTGATTCACTCCTGCCAAAATAAAATTAAACCCTCTGCATCTCCTCTTGTCACCGTATGCCTCTCACAATAATGAGTATGTTGCCATTATACTGCACCTGTAAGAACGTTGCTGACTTTATCATACTACTCTTATTACATGACTAAAGTAAACAATATAGATAGCAATGATATAATGGAGTTGTTGTAAAAGTTCATCACAGTACATCAACTACCCGGAAAATATTCATTAGACAATACATATTATAAATTCTACTACAAGAAACAAATACCCCCCCCCCCCCATCCCTTAATAACTTTTAAACACCCCAGCAGATATTTGCCGAATGCTAACGTAAATCGCTAATGATTCTAAACACACGTCTTAATTTGAGCAAGTGAAAGGTTGCACAATGCGGAACACAGGGAAAAAAGCTGATATTTTAACCACGTTGCTATAAGTGTGCTCAGTACACCAAATAGTAAAATACCTGGTAATTAGTTACCAGCTGTGCTTCTTGTACAATGCCCGGGTGGCTGTTTACCCGCTCGCGCGTGCAGGTGGCTCCCTCGATAAATTAATTGTAGTTAGCCTGGGTCCATCGTGCAGTTACCACACCACTGCACCGTACAAAAATTCATGCCAATAAAACAAATTCCCTTTTTTCCGAATATATACCTTTGCTCCTCGAAAGCTCGTTCACGAACGGTGGAGGTACTAATTCTAACCTGCCAATCCAAATTTTTTTATTTTGCCATAATATTCAAAGTTCAGTAAAACTGTTCATGAAAGATTATTAAGACTGGATTAACATATATATTTATATATATATATATATATATTATATATATATATATATATATATATATATATATATATATATATACATATATATATAGATTTACATATATATACGTTTATATATATAAATATGTATATATGTGTATATGTATATATATATACATATATCCTATATATATATATTTATATACATATATATATGTACATATATATATATTTTTATATTTATATATTTATATTTATATATATCTATATATACATATACATACATATATACATATATATGTATATAAATATATACATATATATATATATATATATATATATATATCTTATATTTATATATGTATACAAATATATATATATATATTTTTTTTTATTTATATACGTTTGCATATATATAAATATATTTATATTTGCACATATATATTATGTATATATATATATACATGCATATTTATGTGTGTATATTTATACGTACATGTGAATGTAATTTAATCATATTCATGGTGCTTTTTGTACATTCATATGCAAAACAAGATAAGATAATTAGTTCCAAATTCATCACTCGTGTTTTCACACAATCAACAGTAAAACCATTCATGAAAGATTACTAAGACTGGATTAACATATATATATTTATAATATATATATCTTATATATATATTTATATATATATATATACATATATAAATATAGATATACATATATATACGTTTATATATATAAATATGTATATATATGTCTATATGTATATATATACAGATATCCTTGTATATATTTATATACATATATATATATGTATATATATATATATTTATATTTATATATTTATATTTATATATATGTATATCTATATATACATATACATACACATATACATATATGTATATAAATATATATATATATGTATATATATATATCTTTATATTTATATATGTATTCAAATATATATATATATATTTTTATTTATATACGTTTGCATATATATATATATATTTATATTTGTACATATATTTATGTATATATATATATATATATATATATATATATATATATATATATGTATATATATACATGCATATTTATGTGTGTATATTTATACGTACATGTGTATGTAATTTAATCATATTCATGGTGCTTTTTGTGCATTCATATGCAAAGCAAGATAAGATAATCAGTTCCAAATTCATCACTCGTGTTTTCACTAAATCAACAATCAAGTTTTTGGCGTGACCCTTCCGTGAAAATATGCCTGGAAAAGCGAATTCATGTTGTTGATTAAATCCACATTGAGGAAAAAGGAGGGCGTATTGTCCAATTGTTGTTGTGGTAAGTGAGTAACAATATTTTGCATCGCATAGTCACAAGCTACCGCAAGCTCTGATATCGGTTTCCGGTCGTGGGAAGAGGAAAGTACCATCACCTGCTGTCATGTAAACGGGTGTTCTGTCATATATTTTTATATTTTGTTCCCATAAATCACAGCATGTGCCATTACGCCACGAATCAAGGGTTACGAGGTTGCGATCATGCCGTAACCACAACTGCATGATTTGACTGTTTTAATTTGTAATATTTCAGAATGTACAATAATCATATTAAATCATATAGTGATAGTGGATTACGGAATAAAGTGATATTTTGGCGTGAATGTTGTAATACTTTTAGCAATTGATGCCGATGACGCGAATGAGGTGCAAGTGAACGAGCGGTAAATGTTTAAGCCGCTAGTTTAACTACGATGTTTCATCGAGTCTGAAGAGTCTTGAATACACCAACACAAATTGGAAATTTAAAACATAGTGTTTCATACAAACATTTACAACCTTCAACATCATCGAAACAGTCAAAAAAACGGTCTTGTTTTTTCTCTATGTTTCCTCTTTATGCCATTTGTAGTATTTGCATTATTTTTACGTTGCGTGTAACCTGACTGCAGCTCAAATAACCAACGGGTTAAAGACTGCTTAAGAAAGCATTCTGTAAAGGTGAGTAGACATTTTAACGACACACCAGTGGTACCAGAAACTGCATTAGTAAGAGCGGCATATGTACATAGCATAATATTTCGTAATTGATCTGTATTATGTGATTATCAAAGCGCAATGAGCCCCATACATGTTATGTTTCTTTACAGTCGTATGTAATTGGTACCATATCACATACTGCAAGCGGGAGCTCGTTACATGTATCATGCTAATGTTGCGATATTGAAAAGCAATCACCATGAAAAAGATTCGTCCTTGCCATGCTGATATAAGGTTTTCCTTAAAAGCGCCCGATCTTGTATCAGCATAACTGATCAATTCTTTATTGCCAACATATAGAGGCAACAGGCTTGAGTGACTTTGATTATTGGATGCTTGCTTATGTGGTTATTGGTATTTTTACAATATAATTATATCTTATAAACTCAGATGCCTCACAATGTTACGTAGGCAATGAAGACGTTGCTTTGTAACAAATTGATGACAATGCACATATTATGACCTATACGTCCTTTGCAACTAAATCATTCATGTTACAATGATAAAACCCATGTAAGAATAAATGAGTATACGAGTCCAGCCGAATAAATAATTTTAACGCTTTGTCTTGACACGAGTGTTTGCATCTAAACGTATTTCGTAATATTAAGGATAAATTATGTAGATGATATGTGATAATGCTTGCAATATGACATCCGATCATCAAGTATAACGACAAATTCAATAACAAATGGCAGTTTTCTTAACCAATTCACATGTTCTGTTGAATGTGAATGTGTTTCAGCAATCAATATCATATCCATTGTTCAAGCACTGCCCAAATTTGCCATTAGTATTTTTAGCGACGAGGAATCCATTCGGGAACACTAGACGAAGATAAGATATTAAACGTGTGCTATACGAAATAGATGCCGGAAAGCTCTAGCTACACCCGATCCGTTACTTAAGGTGCAGCATAGCTTAAATTACATCTTACATGAGGTTAATATGGTCACTGAATAATTCAAGGTTCTTTAATTTGACACAAGATATTTGATTCCTAGTCAAAGTCGAGCTTATATGGGTTCGCGCAGTTGGCTCTCTCAGCAGGGATGTTTAATATGAATAACTATTGCATTTGGCGGCAGGGTCTTGCTTTCGTCCGTAATGAATAATCTGCGGCATACTTTCATCTGCATGATCTCAGTTCGGATCCAAGTGTTAATAGGGAAAAATGCGACGTGAAGTGATATAAAGAAGATTAACTGTATCATACATCAAGTACAGGTGCAAAGTAAATTCGGCCTGATGATCCATGTTCTATTAATGCGTAGTCAGCACTGTTAAAGCAACAAATGCGCATTTCGCATAACACCCGACATTAAAACTTCAAGACCCGAGCCAGTAATATTAGGCTTTTAGTGATAAAAAACTATCGCCACTCTCGTGACTCTTTGTTTCAAAATATTGAACAATGCGTCAAGATACCTTATAATTGTTAAAAAAGACAACGTCTTGGTTCGACGGAATCAACAGGCAGCAAATAATGCATGTTGCAGATAGATGATGTGGCATCCAGCATGTTTAAACAGTTAATCATCAGCTAGAAGAAACACTGCCACAGATTTGATGTACATTCAAAACCTTCTCTATAAATAACGGTACAGTTATCTCGCTAGAGCATGACCATCGGTACAAAAATTAGTTCGATAAGTTATATCTTGTTATAACGTTTTATCTGACCACGTGGCAGGCCTCTGTTGCACCTTTCAATAAATGAGTAAGGAGAAAGAGGAGCGTGTCCAACAATCGTACACTGCATCATTTACAAACTTATCTTAGGCAGTCTAGGAGTTAATAATGTAATGATCGGCTGAGAATAGTATTTCTATGCAACGTTTTTTTCAGCAATATTCATCCGCCTATAATATCCCTTTGACCGATCCGATTATTTGAGATGCATTCATACAATTATGACTACAACTGCTTGTATACAGCGGCAGTTTACTGGCAAGATTGCATAAATGCCACGGTAACTCTGCGAAAAGGACATAACGAGCTATTGATCTGTGATGCGCAAACCCCATTATCATATAAGAAAGAAAGCGTGAACATCATGGCAAAGTAATATCAGCTAAAGGAGCAAGTGCAATATCAAAATTAGCTAACTTGTACCCATGTACATTGCCACAACGATGTTTCAACTGTTCCCACTGCGCCTGGGTGGACCTCATATGGCATATTCGGATAAGAAAGCGTCTGTATAAGATAACTAGTCTGAGAGAGTCAACATAAACCCCACACTGGAAGTGAACGTAGCCAATGTGCGTTACGTATATATTATCTAATCAATGAGCATATGACCGTATGCCACTTGCGGTCAGTGATGCATTCATTTGGCATATAAAATTTCTTGGTTTAAAGTGTTTGCTTTACTTAGTCTTCGATGGCAAATAAAAGCGCTCATGCTCGTCGTTTTATATCTTCAATATATAAACGAATCGCTCTGTTGCATCATTGATGCTGTGTTGATACCTTATCCATTAAGGGGTAACAAGATAATACGCTTGAATCGACAATGGGCACTCTTATGTCAATTTAAAAGAAAAACATGCATTTCATTTGACTAGGAACCGTGGGCCCGATTCCACAAAATCTTAAGTAATTGCTTAAACCAAACCACTATCATGAAATGTCTCATTTATGCTAAGGGTATTTTCCGTTATACCAATGAGCCACATCGTATTGGTTTACGTATTTGCGCGCTCAGTGACAGCATATGGTGCATATGATGGATAATGAATCTCATATCCGGACTTCAACAGGCATTTGTCTCCATGGTGTGTACGTGGTATTCATTAACTGGAAGCTACACACTATAGGACTAACATGCACCAAATAGTCGATGAGCGTTCTTTCCAGCATCACTATTTATTCGACCTTCTTTGACAAGAAGCAGACGACGTAGGTCAGCCAGCAATTGTCCTTTCGATCGGCTTCAATATCATCGTCATTGTTAGTTTCAAGTTCCGCTATAACCTCATTTTTTTATCTCGTATTGAGGTTGAATAAAATGATTTGTTGACATCAAGTTTTGCTCTACAAGCATCTCTGCTAGTGCAGCTTTTTCTACCGGTCTAGTTCAGATGACGTTACATAACTAGCTTTAGATAATTTGGAGCAAATTAAGCTAGTCATTAATGAGTGATGACGTGGTCTGATTATTGTTGAATTGACGCTTCTTTGCCAGAAAAACGCTTACGATACAATTTAACAAAGGTTATATTTCAGACATGTTTTTCCATCGGAATTGATAGTCGTCATCTTTGACTAAAATTGATATGGCAAGTGCACCTCATTTTCCAATCGCATCGTAATGCGGAAAAAAAAGCTCTTGAACTTGCAAAAAGATTTATGGATGAATAGGGCACTACTAACAAGAAACCTCTTCCGGCTCGATTCTCTGATGTCATATCAACAATGTGTAATCTATTTCATTCTCGTTACTACCACCCAAAATACAAAAGAAACGTTAATTTGATCTGCCAGTTGCAGGTAAGGACAACATTATAATGTGCTCGATACGTTTGTGTTAAAATGTGGTGCAATGTGGGGAGGGTTATTACTTTACTGACAACTAGCGTTATCAAAAATTGTAACACTGATGGGAAACAATCAATTATTATGAATAACAATATCCGTCTCTATAATTTGTTCAGTTTTCATGGAGTTAGTGTTTTCGCTTTTCAGGTAATTAACCCCCAGGTATTTTGACAGATTGATGATCTTCCTAAAACATGTAAGATTATCATTGGTAGACTGAAACGCTGCAATGCAGTATAATTGCTGTCTGCAGGAACACGTTCATTTGACCCGTTAATTGCTGAACCAGTTATTGATGGTATTTTTGTGTCGTGTTATGTTTTGTGCAAAATACCGTTTTCTGGTGCATTAATGCTGCCTTAAAAGAATGGAATAGTGCATTTGTTATATGCACTTCCACCGTATTGATGGAATAATGCTTTCATCACAGCAGATAATATGTGACAAGTAACTCTCTACCCATTGCTGCTTTTAAAGTTGTCTGCCTCTCTATCATCTTAAATCCATCCCCAGTCTATCCGTCTGTAATGCCTGTTTGCTTATTCCGTTAGTATTGCATTGGTTATTTGTTATGATTCCTGCGAATCCGAAATGTCGCGGCTTGAACATAAGGGACAAGGTCATAATTTGAAATACGTATTTATCGAAGGCTTCCACCGTGTGACCTCATTCGATTGTACGTGATTCTGATCTCTATACGATTATAAAACGATACCAATAAAAGCGTTGCGATAAGACATAATGTAACATATAACATATACTGCATTTATATAGCGCCTGTTTTCCAAGAAATAATCCTGCTAAAAGGTGCTTGAGTTTTGATTTAAATACATCAAGAGTGTTCACCCCACGACCGGCGGTAAGTAGTGTGTTCCACAAACTTGGTGAGGCATTACTAAACGCTCTGGTATAAGCTATAACGTCAAACACGGAAGAAGGTAATAAAATGTATTCTGTTGAATTCAATTGATGTTTATACGTCCACCTGGAAGGCTGCCATAACTATGCATTAGTATTAAAAGCCATAGGTGTCAAATACCTGACACCCTGTTAAAACGCATAGGTGCAAAACCGAGGTCGGCTAAAATGGCCTGCTGTTTCGTTGGCCAGTTAGCTGCACATAAATGAAATATTGATAGATTCACTTTAGCTATATATGGTACAAAACATTACAATGTTACTAGAAGGTAAAGGTACAATGACAGATGTGGGAGGTGTTGAATCTTACCCCCTGTCATCATCTACACATCGAAATGTTTACGTGTCTTCCTGTTGTATCACATATTGAACTACATAACTCAGTCTGCTGATCGAGACTACCATACCGATAAATTACCATGTTCTCTATGGTAAAAGATAATTCATCACCATACCTATTTCTTACATGTCTTCTTCAGATGTCTCTCATGCAAAAGGTACATGATTTCTCCCCACAGGCACGTATGTAATTATAAACAAAAGCCTGCGGCAGCATTTGCATATAAACATTTATTTCGGATTATGTCTTCTTTATGTCAACTATGGTTCCGTAAAATCAGCCGCGTGGCTCGCGTTATAGATCGTTGCAAAATGCTCCGCAGAAAAAGCACAATCAAGAAACGATTTAAACGAACATATTTAAGCCGACGAATTTTATGATCTTTGCAAGACATAAACAGATTCGCAATATTCATAATTACCGCTTCCGGTTGATGATTGTTGTTTCCAAAGATTAGTCACTGCAGTCACGATTTAATACCTCAGCTTTCGTAACTAGGCTACTGCTGCCAACATTGGCTAGCTGAAAAAACATCTATTGGGACTAGACAGATCATTATTCTCAGGGCCCATTAACTTTCGTATGCTAATCTAGTCTATAGAGGCGCATATTTAGACTTTTCACAGTAATACAGCTGTGATTTATGCAAATGTGATGACTACTTTGTACCCAACCAACAGAACATTTCATGCTCGACCTTGAGCTGTTGTTTGTGGTTAAATCACAGAGAAAATAATATCGGCCAGTCGTACCCCAGTATATCCTGGCTCTCGCACATCGCGCATGAAATGGGTCGGTCGCTGTCGATGAACGCCGCTTTCTCGATTGGTT
Source organism: Urechis unicinctus (assembly GCA_034190875.2). Lineage (NCBI taxonomy): Eukaryota > Metazoa > Annelida > Polychaeta > Xenopneusta > Urechidae > Urechis > Urechis unicinctus. Next base: position 26,928,379 of record CM067355.1, read on the forward strand.
GCTGTCATTCGTTACGTTTACAAACGTGATCATCCATGTTAATCAATAATTACCTTGCACATATACACGCATACACTAACAGACACACACACACGCGCGCACAAACACAGAAACACGCAAGCACGCACATACACACATAGCACGGAAACACATACACACATCATACGCGCATATAAATATATATATATACATATATCATATATATATATATATATATATATATATATATATATATATATATATATATATATATATAATATATATTCATATTCAAATATACATATATATATATATATAGATATATATACAGATAAATGTGAAACTGATCCCGCAATAATGTAAAGCTAGTTTAGTGGTTTCCCTGTGAGGCTTTTCACATGAAACCATTGGATATAGTTAATGACAATGTTAATTTGGAATCAAAGCTAATTCGACTCTTTGAATGGATGATGAACAGAAATGTCTGATGCGAACTTTACCTAAGAACAGATTAAGCTATCTGCTAATATTAATCAAATGTTTCAGGGCCTTTTATATAACTTTGTCTAAGGGGCAGGTTACGTTCACTTAGTCTGAAGGCCCACTTAGAAATCACGCAAAATTGAATATAAAAACCCAGCACCGAGATTGGCGTCAGATTTAAGAGAGGCGCATGTATTGAGACCCAATATATTTCGAACAAGAGAGAGGATGGAATACATTCAGTCACCGGGGCAGTCCAATCAAATGTACATGAAAGGTGCAGGAAGCCGGATAAGAAAGCGCACTCGTTATTGCTGTTTTGTAAAGCAAATGAATGCAAATACTCGTTGCAGTTAAGGACAAAGCGCTTTGAAACAAATACACTTTCCTATATGCACGTCAGTTATTAGGTGTACTTGCTGCATTGAGTTGATATTCTTCCTATCCCCCTGCATATTACAGTCATCTTATCTAACGACGACCCTTTTATAATTGCCAATGCTAATATTATTTTATTGCATAGCTTTAACTGAAATGAAATGTATCAGTTGTAAAGTTAATAGTATTCCTGATTTCTGAGTTACTCTGTCGGCTGTAACAGATATCCATCATTCAGGAGTTGTTTCAATCATACCGACAATGTGAGGAAATGCACTCGATTCTGCTTAAATCACATGCTAGTGGTTCACTGGGTATATTAGTCGCAGTTGACGCGTGCATAAACTGCAGCTCACCTTGCCATGGCCCCAATAAACGCTCTGTAATATATGTAGGTGGTGCCCAGGTATCGATGAACATTATCGCAACAGTTAACACATCCGAACCCTTTATCAATATATAAGTGGCTTGAACCCCTGTTTTATCAGAGCTACATGTTATAAGAGGTTCATTAGTCACATAGCATTAGCCACATTAGCCACATAGCATGGTAGATTTTCAAATATTTCGACTGACTGACGTAAATGGTAATTTACAAAGCATTAAGTCAGGATAGCTTGCCTTTTAATATTAATTTTAATTCGAATCACCACTTATGTCCGTTGAAGATTGTTACAGTAATGTTTACCGCATCTTTTCTATACTGTGACCAATTAGAAATACTGCGCGCCAAGCTGCTCTGGTACACGGTCCTGTATTCCACTTTTGTCTCGCCTGCGGCTCTCACAGTATATAGCTCAATCTGGTTAATGACGTTATAGACGAAATGGATGCACCATTAACATATCTGTTGCAATAAAAATAATGTTCTTGTCTAGACGGCAGTGAAGCGGCACTCTTCCCAGTTTCTTTTAACCAAAGGACACCATACTGTACCTGCCAGAGATATAATACAGCTTGCAAAACTTGCATGTAGCATTAAGGTACATGCTATTTATCATATGATAAGGAACATCGTAAACATGTAAATAAATGACACATTATTCTTTGAAACGCATTGAATGCTTCTTTTAATCTTAATTCAACCGCGGGGTACCAAAATAAAACAAGATAACCATTCAGAGGTGTCTAATTGAGACACAATGTATTTCCTCGCAAGTTGCCCACACATGGAAACTGAAGTACTGGCCTTAATAGTTAGTTTGTGCCTGGATTGCAGTCATTCTGGTCAATTATTAATTGAGATAGATGGAGCGATTACCTATTACTGAGATAATAATGAAAAAAACACCCACCCCTTATGGCGTCATTGTCCAAATTGCCAGCGTACCTCGTTTAAGGTAAGCCCGTACTTTGATTGACGATTGTATTCATTTGACTCTGGCCTGGTTTCCGTCTTTACCGTAGACCATGCCTCTTGTTGTCATTTTTTAAAAATAATTTGTCGAAAGGGTCATAATATTCATGATGCCCATTGTAGGTAGTTCCCCATAAAGCTGGTAGGATATCTATCACCAAATATAATTTTTTTTTTATGCCATTGGGTTCTATGGGGGTACTGCAGAAGTGCTGGAAAGTGTGACTTAGAAATGAGGGTAAGTGCAATATAGTCACAATTGTTGTTATTTTCAATATCGCCCTTTCGTTCGTTTCTTGACTCTCCCCTCTCTGTGACATCCTCTATGTACGATAGCTGTATAGGTCGAGTGTGGTGGCACCATGTCGAGCACGCACCTGAGAATAATTAACAGGTCGTCTGTATCTGTCGTGATTTTTTTTAAAGAATGAAACTCAAGTAATTTCTTAATTAATGCATACATATTGCTTTTACATACAAATATAAACGAAACCTAGGCGTATCCTGTTTGATCTCAAATAAATATGGTTTGTCAAAACTCACCAGAACAGCTTGAAAAATCCATGAAAAATAAAAGCTTCCCAGACTTGTGAAACAGTGTTGATAGTTGTTATCGCGTCTATGATTGGTTAAACGACCGCAGAAGTGAACCAATTAAGTTGAGTGTTATGGAACGATTTCGGTTGTTCACGGGGTCAAAGTACGGTCGTACTTAAATCGAACGACGTACTTCGTTTTAAGTTCGTACTTAGATCTGCATAGATTCGCAACCTGGTTACCGTGATGCTTACAAAATTACATATGCCCCATTCGTCTTGATTAAAAGCGTGGTAATGACTGAATGTTACTCAAGTCGTTTCTTATTGATAGGACTATGTTCAATTGATAGTTAGTTTGATCTACGAGAGGACGTACAATCATTAGTGCACGAGTCGCATTGTCATAGTCTGAAAATGTTGCTTCATATAACGGCAACACATAATGGTGAATCAAAACTATAACAGCGCCTATACAGGCCGTATTCTTCTTAGATGTGCATATTGATGAACATATGGTCGTAGGTAATGCTCGGGGAAGTAAATTTATTTTTTTAGTAAAATGGTCTTCGTATCCGTTGAATGTGTGAAAATAATTGTTTGTTAGACTCGAACTAGAGCTCAATTTAGATGTTTTCATATCTGTTTCATATTTGTTTTGTGTACGACGCAGTATTTTGCGGATATGACAATACGGAGTATATTGTCGTTACGTTGAATCCCAATTATCCAGGACACGTATATATCGCATCATAATAAATCCTTTCTCAATCTTCCATTACGATGCACTTGATAGCATAGCAGAGTTGTTCCAATGAGAACCATCCACTTATTTTCAAACACGATAGCTGCGTGTTTCATTACCACAATAAATAATTTAGAAACAAATAATCTACCCCTGCATTATCAAAAGATATATTGGCTTTCTCTATAGACCTAAATGATCGATCTACATCAGCTAGCTTGTACTCCGCAAAGTGGTGCCATCGCTTAACTGCTTCCGTCTGCGAGGTGCATTTCAATTATTTGCGTTCGTCATTTGTCATGCATTGGAGCAGTTTTCAAATTAAAACGTCCGTTATGGGTAGTTAAAATGTAAAAACGGGGAAAACAACTTGATCAACAATACTAAATTTTAGGGGGTACCCTGCGGATTGTAGATGCCACCATTCGCAAGTGTAAATCTGTCATGGCGATGTTCAAAGTGGAAAAGATAAAGCTAAGCAAGATCACATTTCTAGATTTTGCTCAGCATATCGTCTTCATACTGACGTGAAATATGAATGCTTATCAAATATTGTAAGTGCGGATTAGCATGCGTTGCCACGTTTCAATTACATAAATCAATCAAGTGGGTGAAATTCAATGAAATGAACTGATGTATTGCAGTACTGCGAGCTCTGTTGTGCAACAGCCCGTATTCATAGATGGGCGATCGTCATTTGGGCCGTTGGAACACAAATAATGGCCCCAGGTGGCATTTGAATCCTCCATTAGTTGAGTATAAAGCGCGGGATTTGATTAACGTACGGCTCTGTTATACACAATGAATGAGCAGATTACGCCGCGTCGTGGACATTATTAAAGCAAACAGCAATTGATAAGCACCTTGAGATATTTGGCAGTCGTAGGCCATGTGGCTCTTTTCAGCAACCGAAAGTGATTAAGATAGTAGTTTTGCGAGCCGCACATGAAGTGGCGGGTGCTATTGCTTTTGCATGAAAGCGTATGCCACGAACAATAATTATTTGCGTTGTGTTGAACTCCAAAGATTACCAATATGTTGGGCAGTATTTGTCAGGTAATAAGCTATCTTGCAACTAATGCTTAATATGCGGTAGGCAGTGGTGGATTGTGAGACTAATGATTGCTAATTGTATAGTCATCTATTTTATTATGATCTATGCTAGAACCTTTGTAGCCGTTACCGCACCTTTACTTTGCTTCTGTTGAATCATCGACTGAACATGATCACCTTTGGGTTAAAATTGGACCTCTTACTCTTTTACTTTTATCTCTTTTTCTCAGCAACAACATGCTGCAATACCGACTTATAGAGCTTAACATGAAGGGTAGATAATTAGTATTTAAATACGAAATTGGAAGCACCAAACATTGTGAAGTTGAGAGTGCCGTATCGACTCTTGATATATGTTATTTGCAGTGTAGCAAATACGATGGTGCTTTAAACACGGTCACTGGTTCTGAATAGCATTATATTCGACACAATCAGGGAATCGTGTGTTACTCAGTTCATCCTTGTATCCGATTTATTTGAAGCACATTGTGCATGATCGAATTTTGTTATATTGAGCTTATTTGTTCAGAGAGGGCATTGCTTGAGCTAGGATATCACTCCAGCCAATCATTCTGCGTAGGATATTTACTATCCTTTGAGTAGTACGTGATTATTATTGTCAGCGCATTATTTAAGTTCTCGCACATTATTCGGTACTTAAGTCATACTTAGTCGTCCTGTGGCGAGACAGGGCTCAAAATTTAGAAATAAATCATCTTATATCCGTGAAATTTGCGCTGATCTCTGAGCAACCGGAATATAAGCACGAAATATCCAAACCTAACATGTGCTTGATTATGAAAGGTTAATTCGAAGGAGACAACATTTCGACAGTTTATGTCCGATAACAATCTACTTACGCATCTGCGGTTAATCGCCAAGGCTTATAATGCTTATGTGCACAGTACGAGGGGCTGTTTTCGCATAGAATAGCCATTTTGTTCCACATACTTGCACGTCATTCCTATCGGAATATTAGGAGCGTTTGGTATTGATTTGTCACTGAATACGTAACGCAGGAACGGCCAGGAGTGGATGATAAAAAATAAGATTGATCATTTAAAGATGGAGCCAATGTGATATTTGCTTCATGAAGGTGGCGGTAGATTATATGAAGTTCTTATCGCAATGTGGCATATTTGTTTTGACAGGGCTATTGTGATATATGTATAGCATAAAACCTGAAATAACGTTTATGGTTATTGTACATTAACGTCATGTTAGTAACCTGAAGTGACCGCGCAACTCTTTAACCTGTGCGATTGTTTGCCTCGGTATTGGTTATCATATTGGTTGATTACCTCTGCATCTTATGTTTGTTTTGTAAATCGTAGAAGCTCAGTATAATCCAAATGCGGTGCTTTCAGAGCATGCATAACTTTTTACAATCAGAATAAATAACACTGTTAGAAATTGCATTGGACTTGAGTGAACTTAATATGAAATTTTATTTAATGTATTTTGCGATACGATGTGCAAATGGACTGTAAGTGTTGTCAATTGAGGGGCGAGATTATTAGATTAATGTTAATGGATAATCTTTTAAACTGTGATTGTATTAAATTGCTCTTCACTTTACAAAGTTGCGTCGATTTATCTTTGCTTTCCGATTTCCTGTTTCGGAAGTAAATATTTGTCAGCTACTTAACTCATATACTGTACATCACAGCAAAACCAAAGCCATGTTTCAACATGAGCGTTATATAAATTTTTGCTGAAGTTTTATTCCATACGTTTCACATCACTTCAACAATACTGATAATACTCCTATACCTGATATTACGTAATGGACGAGAAGCAGGATCGACTGGCAAGGCAAACAGTCTCACCGCTATAACCACATCAAAAAACCACGTCCACGGTGACATGCATAGTGTACGGCTGTATTGCCAAATGGGTTAATTAATTAATCTTGTTAATTGATGTATGATTTGCTGATATATAATAGCATATAAGGGCCACTCTTTTATTATAGGTAATGAATATACCCTGAGACCAACTGAGCAACTTTTGTCATTCAGACGATACCATGGAATGAATGTAAATGCAGCAATGGGGTAGTAGGAGTCTTTTGAATACCGCATGTTTTGAGATAATTGCAGTTTATTGAGTAATTTATTGCTTAGCTGTTGCGTAGATAAAACTCACAGATGTATACTCGCGCCTAGTAGGTTGGTCGACCGTCATATATGCGTTAAAATTTCAATATTCCAACTGTTTATAGACTTAGTTCCGTGCTCAGGCTAACTAATCTGTCCACGCTCATAAAAGTATATGTTTGACGCGCAAACGATATCGTAGACACTGAATTGCATTTCCCCTTTTTCGTGCAATATTCTATCGACAGCATCATTAAGTTTTGTCTATCCATTTACAGTGGTTACTTTACGGTTACAATTCCTTGCTTTATATGCAATAATCGGTATCGAAAGAAACTCCTTGTAAGTCTCACAATTGTGGTCGTTATTTTTCTGTTGTACCTTTAGAACTAACTCATCAGATAGGGAATAATAGTTGACATGACGCCCATTTCGAAGTTATAATCATCGTTATCAAGTTGTGAGATATTTCCGTCGAGGGATCAAGGAGGAACCAAAACTGAAGAGCAGGTATGTGAAAATGTAGATATAAATTATTGAGATCGAAATTAAAATTAAAAACACTATTAAAATGAGCGAATATGAGTTAAGCACTCCCACCTCCCATCGAGATATTATTTCAAACAACTATACGGCTTTTCTAAGCTATTTACAGCATGTACGAAACTAACCTATGTATTTATTACATCATACCGTGTCAAACAAAACGGTTTTGACAACAGTCGCTGACCTTTGATGTGGCCATTAACGACGCCTACAGCTTTTGACAAAATCGCTGAATGTTTCATTTGAAGCAACTGTATATCTGCAGCCATATTCCATTTATCTCAGAGGTAGCGTTGATATAAAGACAGACAAGGAATGGATTGTAAATATTATTTAGTCAATATGGCTAGCTATTTTCTTCGATTAAAAATCAAACATTTATCTCGCCTCGCCCACCAGGCTGTTCTAGCATCAAAAAAAATTGTAAGTATTCCACATAGTTGATAAATTTAGTTTTGTGCTCAACAAATCAGGTACATAGAATTCATGTCTATGTCGCCGACAGTGAATTGCATTTCCCCCCGTCAATCAGCGGCACCTGATCTCCTGATTGGCTTTTGTTCGCCTCTGCAAATCGATCGCTTTGGGGAAAATTCGGGCCATTGCCCGAGGAAATATTATTACGAAATGTCATCTCTTAAATATTACAAAACCATTTTCTGTTGTGTGTGATTAGAATAATAATAATCATTTTGTTACGGAAAACCGTTTTATAGGCCCAATATGAGGCATTTATCGAAAAAAACTAGTTCCGCGGACATTTCATGGCCGTCAAGCGGCAGTCAGATGTGAAGACGAATTTGTTAACAAAAATCGACTAAAAAAGCAATAGAAAGTTACACGCCGGGATTGGAAATGACAGACAAGAAGCGAGAGTGTTTGTAGAAGTTGTTCTTGGGAAACGACTTTGTTGCTAATCTACCAACGGGGTATGGGAAAAGCCTGATATACCATTTGCTCCCAGATTTGCTGCTCCCCCCTGCCCCCCGATGGGAGTTCACATGTATTATGGAAAAATAAAAAAACACACAGCCAAACTTGAACAGCCAATGTTAGAATAAGATTTGCAAAAATTTGATACTTGTGACTGCACGGCCTTGGTTATATAACCTAAATAACTGCAGCGTATAAAGTAAAGAAAGTTCATAATCAAAGACATCAAAATGTGGCCTTTGTGGACAGTAAACACAGCTTTATTTCCCACAGAAGGTCTTATTTCCGGGCTTCCCCGATAAGCTCCATTCATGGTGACCATTCTTGTTTGTTTATGTTTGATGCGCGCTGCATGTTATCGCCCGGTCAGAGGTTACAACCGGGTCAAATCGCAGGCGCTCCGTGAACTATTGCAGAGATGTTATGTTAGCATTGCGTCAAACATGTCTGCCATAGAGAGTGGCTTTCACCAACCATTTGCAATTTTGAGTTTCGATAGAACAACCAGTAATTGTCACAAGGGCATAATAATCAAACACAAAACAGAATTCTGCTTTAGTGAAAGTCGATTATTTTCGTCAATATATTTCGTTTGTACCTTCGAGCTTACTCATCGGCTAAGATAGGGACTTAGACTTAATCTGACGCAACGACGACCCCCCCTTAGCATAATGTGAAGTTATTTTCATTCTTATCAGATGTTTAATATTGCCTACGAGGAATCATGGAGGCACAATATGTGTCTGAAGTATACGGCACCGCAGAACAAAATGAGCAGGTTAAGGATATTATTCCTTGATAATTATTGCATTATGTTCGCATTTGATTTTCCTTATCATCGCATTTCAAATGCAAATGCACATATCCAATATAGGTTATAGTACAGGGCCCGTACAGTGTATTGTTCACGGTGTTCACATTGTCTAAATTAATCTATCACTGTTTTATATTACGATATGCTTATGCGTCGCACATTTTATCATTAATGCCTCCGATATGTAAGTATATAAATAAGTAAGTTCTTACCAAAACTTTGTTCTCTTTTTTGACCTTGACAATGTAGTCTCCCTCTTTAAACTTGGGATACTTGATGAGATGAATTGGCTGCCCTTCCTTGCCAACTGCCTGGTTTTGACAATTGTTCTCATTAAAATGCATCCCAATCAGATAGAGACCACAACAATAACAACGAAACATAATTGGTTGTATCCACTTGAATTTGTACCGACTTCATATCGTGAATATGTTATCATTTGGACTTTTCTTGATAGGCATACCCATGTAAGGATAAATAGATACTTAAAGGGGAGAAGAAGAAGATGGTTTACATGATGGATCACACATGCTGAGATCTTCCTCCTCCTCAGGGTTACATTTGGTTGATTTCTTCTTGGATGTGGATGCTAGCAGGGGTGCAAATTTTTTATGTTGGCATGTCTTCCTTTGATCTCTGCATGAAGGTACGCTTGCATTCCTGCTATGACAAATGCCTCAATCACAAGTCGCACAATTTTACATCGAAATTGAGATTGATACTTACAAAGCAACAGCCTACCTCTACTTTTCTTACTCTAACCATTGGATTAGCCTTACCGTTTGCCTGAGTGGCAATGGTCCCTACTGAGTTGCAGCATCTCTGTTTTTTACCTTTCACGGAGATATCCATATCTTCGTTCGGCTGCAAATAATCACATCTTTTATTGATCCGAGGTAACTTTAATGTGCACATTTGCCATTAAACAATGATTATTTCATGCAGTATTTACCCTTTCTCCCTTTCTGAACGCTGAACTACCACACATGGCTTGCGGCAATGTGTCATGTAGAGGTGAAGTCTGACCAATCTTATTGGCTTCCACATCATCCACATTCCTTTGAGGGAATGGAAGCCAGCAATCAGTTCTTATTTCTTGGCAAACCCATTCATTACTAATTCATAATTCTCGCTGGTTGGAAGTACTCAGAGCACAAGAAAGCCACGCATATATTTACATGTGTTGTTCCCTGTTCTCTTGATGCAAACTAACTGCTTTCACTGCCTGTTGGTTACTTCTGGGAATGCGAACACCGACACACATTTCTCTGGAGTGTAACAAGCAATAAGATGCAGAAATGTACACAAAATAATAGCGGGGTCGTCTGACTGGGGAGGTTGCTAACGGGAAAAGCGCATCGAAGCATAAGGATGATGTGTGGAATGTGCGACGAAGATGCACTGAAAAGCAATGTTTATATTTGCCGATATAATATTGTGTGTATAGCATCAGCGCTGAACTTATAACGGACAATAATTTTAATGGACATGTTCGTTGATTTGTCTAATTTCCAAATGGTTTTCAGGCAAAAACAGGAAAATTGATTTTTACTGCTTTTAGTAGCTACGCGGTTCGACTGCAGCTACCTGGAAAAACCTGAACGCTCTTAATTGCGTAGGGATTAGGGTCATAGGATATGATTTCATATTTGGTACTTCAAATAATGTTTTGCATATAAATAATAAAACGTCATTGCCTGAAAGTTTAGGATTCTCGAGCGATGGAAATATCCAGGTTATGTTACAAAATAATGTACACGGTAACGAAATTAACATGCTGGCGCTTGCATAATAGTGATTCGCAGTCATGGTTCTGTTTAAGCTAAGGTATAACAAAGCACGAATAGGAATAGCTAAATGTGATTTATAGATTCTAGTCATGGCATATAAAATATATTCATGGGCTTTCATGCGCTATTGAATTGTCCCTAGCTTCATTTATTCACATTATTAGGCTTACTTTAGTATTTGTCCATCCACTGTTTGCCGAACAGAACCCAGCTAACTACATGCGATGCATACTGAAGGCCACCTACTTAATGTTAAGGAAAGCATAAAAGTTTTCGGATAATGACCGCGGAGAACAGCGCAGCTGAGAACATGTTGACTGTAACGCTGTATATTATGCAATTGGACTGTCAACTGAGCTTCATTTAAAGGACCATTTAGTAAAATATTTTCAATAAACTCTGCAGCTATCCGAACCTTCCCCATATGCATTCTATAACAGTTGAGCATTCGATATTTCTATTAAAGGACCATTTAGTAAAATATTTTCAATAAATTCTGCAGCTCTCCGAACCTTCCCCATATGCATTCTATAACAGTTGAGCATTCGATATTTCTCTTATATACAAGGCAATTAAATCATAATAATTAAGGGTCATATAATTACCGCGAAATGAAAGCTACCTCATTAATTAAGGGGGAATATTGCTTGGTAAACGTTAACAGTCACTGACCAAACAGGTGGTGAACTGGTAAAGAGCTAAATATGTCAACTATCATAAGATATGTACTCGCTTCAGTTAACAAGTCTGATATTAGTATTAGTATCCTCATATCCAGGTGGAGTAGTGTTCATTTTGCATGAGTTTGCTTTGATATTATTCAATAATATCCATTGCCAAACCTATTTTACAACAATGCTGAACAATGTATAATTTAAATTACCCTCCAAGGACTAATCCAAGTATTGCAGAAACACTCTGAAATATACCGGAAACGAGAAATAAAGATGATGTAGATGTTCACAGCGTCTTCCATAGTTGCCAAACAGTTGCAGCAATAAGGTACCATTCAGCCACTGTAATTAGTATACTATTCGAATTTTAATTCCATCACTCAGAAATTTGCTAATATATATAAATATATATATATGTAAATATAAATATATATATATATATATATATATAGGTTTTATATATATGTATATATATATACATATCATCATAAATTCAAAATATATATATATATATATATACAAATATATATATATTTATAGGTATATATATATATATATACATATATATATATAGATAAATAGATACATATATGTAGATATATAGAGGTTTTTATAATATATATATATATATATATGTACATATATATAGATATATCTATATATATATATATATATATATATATATATATATATATAATATATATATATATATATATATATATATATATATATATATATATATATATATATATATCTATATATATATATATATATATGTGTGTGTGTGTATTTATATATATATGTACCTAGTGACGATTACAACCATCAGTAGACTCCAACCATTCGTGGACAAAATTTTATAGTACGTTTTACAAATCATTAGTTATCAACTATTTATTCGGCATATTTTAAATGATACTATACAAAAGTTTAATGCGAATAAAATACTTTTGTCACTTTTTGCTCCTGGTATAAACTTTTTTGTCCTCGAAGGTCAAGACATTAATTTATAAGTATAAATTCAAACTTTCGTGCCCATATATATTTTTGAACATTTGAGGAATACTGAAATTTTGAAATCATTTTCAGCCATCATGGATTAGAAACATAATATTTGTTGTAAATGTGATCATTATAAACCATTGGTAGCATTTCGTGATCTAATTTAATGTTGTAGATTGATGAATAAGGATAAAAATATGGTTTTCGGTATAGAAATTTAAAAATAAATAAAATATTTTTAATTTTTCATATAATCATATACAACACACATGATTAAACATCATTTCGGAAATTTGGATAGAAGTATAAATGGTTGTATGGAAGATATTGATGTCTGCGAGTTTTGTCAACGAATGGTTAATTGTTATAAATTTATTTAGCTATTATATTCAAAATCGAAAGAAATCACTTGTGAAAGATTATCTTTGTACGTTACTAAGACTAGACTATCATATTTAAACCGAAATATTTTTGGAAACAAAATGTGCGGAGACCCAAGTCTACGAAAGGTTGGCGGTTTGTTCACTAAAGGTCGGTTCGTCGCTAATAATATATATATATATAGATATATATAGGAGATATATATATAGAGATAGATATATAGATATATATAGAGATATAGAGAGAGAGATAGAATAGAGAGATATAGATATATATATATCTCTGATAGATATCTATATATATATATATATCTCTCTCTATATCTCTCTCTATATATATATATATATATATATATATATGTAGATATATATCTATATATTTATATATCTCTCTATATCTAATATATATATCTGATAATATATATATATATATATATTTCTATATATATATCTATATCTATGTATATATCTCGGCCTATCTATATATATATCTATCTCTATATATAGATATATATGGTAGATATATACTTATATAGATATATCGATATCCTTAATGCTTCCCAGAGGACCCACATGCCCATTTTTTTCCCAACGCTGTAGATATATATATATATTTATAATTCATGTATATATATAAAGTTTGCCCTAATACACGGCTGTAAGCTCGGCTTCCCACCTCCCTCCTGTTTTCTAATATACATATGTATGGACTATCTATATATGATAAGCTCCATAGAAAGCTATATGCCCTACAATGATGTAACGTCTTGAATAAATGCAGTACAGGGAATATGCTGCCTAACACGACGATGCTAGCCGCAAGCATTGCATCGAGCAAGCCACATGTAAGAAATAACAAGAGAACGACCACTGATCCATGCCTGGCATACGCATTTGCCAAACACCAGAGCCAAAACACCAAACGAGGGTCTTAACTACATTTTAAGGCCCTCGTTGTGCATCGTACTGATTAAGACGGCTAAAGTATGTTTTTATATAACACCAGATGATACGAACGCAAGTTTAGAAAAGAAACACCTGGCCATCGATGTTACATTAAGATAAAAGGACCACTCGGGACGTTTGATCTTTACTCGCTCATTATTCTAGATGACAACCTATGTTTATCGCATAAAACTGACGAGCGCGATTGCCTTATTACCCATGCTTCCAGCACATTATCCCTGTGGTGTGTAGTTTTGTGGTTTACGCAACAAGTATTACCTCCTTTATTTCGAAAAGGCTGTGAATTTTTCAGCCTTAGAATGCTTCCGTGTTACATAGAAAGAATATGTTTGCCAGATGTTTGAAAACATTTGTATGGTTCATTTGTAATTTTGACGATCGAAATACAGTTGATGAGCTTCCTATCAAATGGTTATAATGCGATGTGACTCGTGGATGAACTTTATTCTTTGCAAAAACCGTGTTAACGTACTGCCTAATCATCTATTATTGAGCACACCTTTGGTATTGATATTGTCTACCTTAGTCAAGTATTACGTATCATTGTCGCGTTGTAAAGCCAACTACCTATATCTTTATGTATCATGCTGGTAGCTTGCATGTTTGTTATGCTCTATGTCTTCATACACTGCAACAGTCACGATTTGATCGTCGATACACATCAAATCCGATAATAAGATGTTCATGCATGTTGCTCTTTGGCAAACGTAGAACAATCGGTGAGTATTGGGAAAGTAATGACGTGTTATCTTATAGATTTATAATAAAATATGTTGCATCTGGTCGAGTTACGACACTTTAACTGTGAGGTAATTGAACATGTAGTTGATATCAAATCCAATCTTGGTCAAGAGAACCAATCTTTTCCTCAAAGATAACGTTGAGGAAGAATGGGTCCCTCATGAAATGTGAGAAACATTAAAGTTGCTGCACATAACATGACACATAACCGTTGAAAAACATTACTGTCGGTCGTCAATGAAGCCCTCTCACATTATGCCGATACAATTGACAGCAGCCTAAAAAATGCGATCCACAAATAGGCCGTTATGGCAGGCGTTACATGAACTGGCAATTAGGTTAAGTCGCTAAGGTGCAGAAAACCAGGTCCTTGCGTTACCAGATTAACGTTGCCAGCTCATTATGCCAATTTTACAACATATCATCTTTCCAATGCAGCAAATAAGTTAAAATTCAGGGTCCTGTTATGGATATTAATGAGCTATTGTGAAACATAAAATATATAAGGACATAAATCTATGTCATCCTTAAACCAAACCGATTACTACAGGACATTACATTCTGTTTGTCATATATACTATCCGCAGATTACTAGTTGCTATGATTTATCACCATAGAGGACTAAAGCCTATGATATAAATCCCCCATTAAATGTCAAACGTAAATGTCGAGTTTTATTGTTATCTGAAATACTGCAGAATTTAAGATATCAGAAAGTCAACCAAAGGATACCAACAAACCTATCCTGTTAGATTGGGACAAGTATTATGGAGTCATTAATGTTCAGTCATTTTCTACTAAGGTACAGTTATATGTCGATCTTCCACTACAATATTTTCGGGCAGTACATTCATTTGGGGCCCTAAGTTAAACAGTCAGCTTACCTGCTGCTACTATTTTACCTGTGGTACCATATCGTTATCTGTTATCTGAGATAATCAACATCTGCAGTAAAGATTAGGTACGTCACCGTCATTTGCTGCATCTGCATAGGTTCATACTAGCTTTTTACTCAATGATTGCGAAACCTGTGTTAGTTTTGCATCAATGATTACTGTGTAGAAGGAACATCTTATCAAAAGAGTGATGCATTCGTTCCAATAGACATGTACTGCATATGTCTTCCCCTTATAATATAATATACTTGATAGATACAAATAGGAATTGAAGGGTATGTAGTAATATTACTTTATTGTCATGTATTTATTGCCCAGATGGTAACAGAAAATACGAAATTGTCATTAAGGTTTTTCAGTCGCAATCTCCGATTAGTAGCTGTAATGAATGAAAATCCCTAAAATATTACGATAAGAACGTGTACTATCCGGTGCTCTTAGCAACCCATTACTTTGCATGTAAGCACCATAGCTTGATTTATCTCCACACCCACACATATACCGACATATATATATATATATATATATATATATATATATATATATATATATATATATATATATATATATATATATATATATATATATATATATATATATATATATATATATATATATATGATATATATATATATATATATGATCTATATATATATATATATATATATATATATATATATATATATATATATATATATATCTCTATATATATTACAACCATTCTTTGACTCCAACAATTCGTTGTTAATTGTTTTTTTACTCGCATTTACTAATAATTATTAATGCGGCATATATTGATTGATGTAATGAAAATGTTTTACGCAAAAAAAAAAAAATTACACTTTTTATTCCTAATATATACTCTGTATATATATATATATATATATATATATATATATATATATATATATACATATAGATATATATATAGATCTATATATATATATATATATATATATATATATATATATATATATATATATATATATATATATATATATATATATATATATATATATATATATATATATATATATATATATATATGGTGACGTAAGCTACTGTACCCATTCGTTAGCAAATTTGCAATGCCCAAATTAATTATTGTTAAATTGGCATGTTTCCATCGATATCATTGATGCTTTTTTGCAGCAAATTGTCTTTGTAGCTTTTTATTCCGAGTTTATACTTTTGATTCTCGGAAGGTTGTCCACGAATGTTCTAGATAATAATGTATTTTACAAATCCAATCATTTGTGCCCATTCGTGCGGAACACAAACATACTTTCATTAATTTGTTGTTTTGAAATTAGTAGCGTTTTGCATGTAAAATTCAATTTTATTTAGTTGTGATTTAATATAACCTTGAGCAGTGTATGTGTATGTATTTTGAATAAATATACACCGCTTTGAGTCAAACGGAGAGCGTGACACCTTATTAACACGCCGACCATATATTTTGTGATCTTCACTGCGCAACCTGTTCATAACATGACGGAACTGCTTTAGGAACAGAGACTCCATGTACTGTACGCGGCGAAGGCGTTACTTCACCACTTCTTCACTTCCTTTGCCTTTCTGATATCGCTCTCGTCAGGCATCAGGACATTTTGGGGCGCAGCACTACATATTTCCTGATGAGCATACAGGTGCACTCATCCTCCATCTCCACTAGTACCTTCTTGCTTACGTTACTGTCTAATGTTTTACATAAGTTGACACCATGTCAATACAAGACAGCTAAATATTAGTTGAAAGATAGGAATCAGCTCGAATTGTCTGACAGATATGTTTCATACTCCCGAGCTATTGGCATCTTTAGCACCATAACTCGGAACTGTCAACATATTCTAATGGGTACCGTCACATGTATACATATATTACTATTTGAAGACCTGCCACCAAAAAATATCAGACACGAGGCCTTAGAGCAAACGAGATTAACATATAATCCATACTGAAAAACTCACGTGGGAACTTTGTTCCGAAAATCATGATCGTCGATTACAGCTTTTATCCAACATTACCGGATATACTCCCAACGGTCTGGTATCCTTCACTGGGAACACCAGACGCCGTTGCGTCTTTCGGCGACCTGACATACTAATTTGCTGCGTAAAATGCTTACTTGGGTGGTTACATCCGTAGTCATACAGAACGCAATGCTCCTAAGCAACGATCGGCAAAACTTCGACGACAAATTCATTAGCTCGCATCAAGCATCCGCGTAAGGCTGTGGCTATGACGTCACTAAAATATGCATTACAACATGGCCACGCTCGCCAAAAACAAAGCATAATTAACCAAAATATTATATTTATTACTGTTGAATATATTTCGTAAATGGGGCGTTTTCACTTAAAATGACCTGACCTTCGAAAGTTCTAGTTGAAGCCACAGTAATATTATTATTAAAAAGGATATATCATGGTGATCCAAAATGAAAAGTTCACACTCACGATACTTACGGTCATATGGCGAGGGCGGTCGCAGGGTTTACTCGTTATCTTTTATGTAACGGAAGCCTATTTCTGCCTATTGCGACTAGTCGTCAGCTAACGGTGCCGCTAATATGATAACCTGATACTCAATGAAGCAATCCGTCAATTACATTTCAGCAATACACTATGTAGATCAGCGTTGGCTATAAGTCGTGTTAACGTAATTGCTGCGAGTAAGTGCACATAGACAATCGGTCATGTTTCTGATCCATTAGATAATTACGTGACGGATTTCAGGCCCAAGAGTATTAAGAGCGACAAACAGCGATTTACTCAATTTTACTGTAAACATATTATTAAATTTATTTAAATAACTGGTGGAATAATACTTGTCATGAAACTCGATGCTTTCTATGAATCAATGCATGCACCCATTAGCCATTCAAACAAGGTTATGTAGGTGACCAAGATGTACTTCCCAAACATAATCATACATGATTGAATATTTGTCAGACAGTCTGTAGGTTGGGTGGCATCATAAAATCCAAAATTAATTTAAATGATGAATCGAACAGCAATAATTCATTAAATTCGCCTCGTCATTGACAGAACTTAGTCCGACTAAAATACACAGGGTGTTTTTAAAACGGAAACTGATGCTAGAAGGTTATGCATAACCTGATAGCAATGTATTATTTAGTTTATGAAATGAAAATCTGGTTTGCTATTCCGACAGATATAGAAGTATTAAATTAATCCAATAGAAGAACTGTGACGTCACTTCAAGTCACTCAAAAGAATTTTAGTACCAATCAACCTTCATTGGATCCCAAAAAATATAATCAAGCGTCACCTACACACAGGACATATCATATCTCGCTTATCATTCCTGGTTTACATATACGACAGCAAGTAAGTAACAAGCGCGCCAAAAGTGCCTTTGGGACTTGTTCCATATGACGAGGATGACGAGTAAGCCATGAAATAAAAAAAAATGGCGACTGAATGCGCAGAAACAACAGCCAGTTCAAGGGCTTCCCTAGCGACCCCTGCACATTGCTGGTGCGTACGTGCGTTTATATGGGACATGCCTGTCCGGTAAAAATGTAATCTGCCATCCACTCGTATGTATATTTGCGCGATTCAGCGATCCAGTAATATTTGTCTATGCACGATTGTTATAGCTGACAACGGCTGTTAACTGACACCTGCCGATTTCACAGGATAAACATTAATTGCTCAGAGAATAGCAAATATCATGCGTCGATCAATTTGCCTTGGTAAAATCGTCGGCGCTTAGTTTTCATACACCTCTACTATGCTGCAATTGTTACATATTGGGTAGAAAATATCTAAAATTATATATCAATGACGTTTAAGCCGGGTCGAGCTTTTCAACGGACTGAGGTAGCAATTTAAGTGAGAAATAAGTTCGCAATCCGGTCGCACAGTCCATGAAATTGAGCGGTCGATGCTGAGTGTGAGAATGATAACGTTTAAAGCAAAAATGGTAATCAGATGGCATTGCACGCGACATACGACGTGATACTTAAGCATTGGTCAATACAGCCCAATTCACGGCGTTTGCTTTTTCGGAGATGTACGCATACGTTTGCAGCAGCTTGAATGACATGAAATGTGTTATTTGTCATGCATGGGCATCACTTTAATGTTTGTAGACAATTAACCATTTGTGTAATTACTTACGCATGATTTTGCGACCAATGATAGAGTGTTCGGTGCGTAAAGCTGGGGTATGCAGTGAATATATCGCTTATTTAACTCTGACTATTGTAGCCTAAGCCCATAATACTGCACATAGCAATATTAATACTCATCTGGTTTATGCGTGCAGTTATGGTAAGAGAGCGAAAGAAGGAGAGATCGAGAGAAATAAAGAAGTGAATACCGAGATATAAAAAGAGAGAGTGGTGGAGTGAAATTGAGAGCGATAGTGATAGAGATGTACAGAGAGACATATATCGAGAGAGAGCATGAGCAAAAAAAGATAGAGAAAGAGGGTAACGAGAGTGAGGAGTTTTCTTATATGATGCCTAATTAGCCGTATATATCATTCGACTAAAGTACCTCAGAATACACGCTAAGCCAATAGAAATCCCTTTATCACATAAAAACCCAGAACACAGAAGACAATTGAAGCCCAAAACTCCTCACTAGCTGCACTCAACGTTACTAAACTTATAGATAACCCAGTATGCGTGCCGATGCATAACATCTTGAAAATGATGCTGGATTTCTTCTTTAAGCGCTTTTTTGTCTATGCTTTTGTCAAAAGTTTTAACCACAGCGAATTATACCATCAATATGTTACACCGCACGTCCATGCCTTTGTTTTTAAATATGGATATATGGTCTGTGCGAAATGCTACGCAGGAACATGTCAAATGTCTCCAGCCTCAAAAAAAACGGAACAGATTCACCCACATTGATTTTCTGGAACACGATAGGGAGCTCGTTTTTGTTAGCCGGTACCATCACGGCGCCATTTTCAGATTTTTCATTTCCTACCATGGTGTTTCGTTGCGTATACAACTTACTGGATTCTACGATGCAACAAATGAAAACGGAAAAGCACTATGTTATAGGATTCTGAAATGGTTGTGGCTTGATATGAAGCGCCTGTTACACTGCTCCAGGTGTATATCCATAGAACGTATATTGTGAGTCGCTATCTGCCTGAATGTGATATCACATATTTACGTTAACCAATATATTCTAAATGGCTTATTAAGTTGGGAGAATACCACCCAATAGGTTTTTCCGAACCCAGAACAAGGTCATAAAGCTAGGATCAGTTTACACAAATGTCGCGGACACTACGATTAAGAAGGTTTGTTTACTGTTGCCCAAAGATGTTCAAAGTTTGCACCTTTTATATAGACCGTCATGAGTGGCTCAATCTATTCATTCATCGATTGTGTTTCAGTTGCAACATGGACATTTATTATGTAACGCGCGGCGGTATTTTGACTTTACTCAGAAAAAAACATGCAATAAATCACCCCGACAATAAGTCGATTTTATTGAAAAGACAGGAATTTTACCAAGCAAGACACTAAACCAGGATAGATTTACGCCCAAACAAATAACAGGTTTAGAGAGCAAAAACACTCAAAATATAATTTTGCAAATGTTATTATATAGCCGTTTCTTACTTTTAGGCATAACAAATTATGCATATAATACATTCTTATGCGGTGCTAATTGAAACAATAGTTTCATACCATACCAACAATTTAAAATGCCAATATATATCAGATTAAACCACATTTCCTACAAATGTTGCCCCGATGAATTCCACATAGTGTGTCAATGCGCTTTTCTTTTTGCAACCGTATACGATATATAAATCAGTGAATTACGGCTTCTGTATGTTTCGCAATGCGGATTAAGCAAATGGGTTGAGCCAGCCATGCTAAGGCATGGCATCATTCTCATTCGTCACTACCGCAATGATATCTCCACATTCCAAGAACGGTTAACCCAAGTATAATTATATTGTTATGTGATGTAGATGGCTACAATGGATCATTAGTATGTGTAAACAATGAGTTTGGTAGATGAGACGCAAATTTGCTTTGCCAACGCTATTATCATTTATGCAAGAAACGCAACCTTTTCTCGTGCTTTCTATGTTAAAATGCCGATCAATTCATCAAGTTATGAAGCTGAATTCAATGTATTCATGAGTGATTGTCTTAATTAAATGGCTTTTCGAAGGACTTCATGAATCTTAATGAGAAACACATGCATAATAATGCCTGACACATCGTTTTTGCCAATCCTCTTGAAACACGTTTTACTACAGTGCACGACAAACCGTCGGCCATGAACGAAATGTCATTAGAAAAATTGCATTCCGGCGAGAAGGAAGGCGATCCTCAACAACCATAAAGATTGGCAGCTAAATGAGCAGCAGTTGAAAGTGTCGTTTTCATTGTAAGCATCCTCTTTTTTTCCTCCGTTATAGTAACTATAAATTACTTATGATAATTATCCACGACAAATATCGTTTGCACACAACTTGTTTAATCTATAAGGCGGTGGTGCCAGAATGTAAACTGGAGGATTATATAAAACCACTGTTTGAACATAAAACGTTTGAAGTACGTAAAGTGAGCAAAGGAAATAACACAATGAATGATGCTATTTACAACGGTAATGGTGCTGCAATATTGAAGCATTGGTCATCGCAGCACAAGATGCAACTCTTTAATATTCACTATCACTTATACCACCATTTACACTAGCATTACTTAAATTTCACCTGGCTTGAATGTTTCAGGAAAAGGGTTAGGGCAAAGTGTGTTACACGTATTGTAATGCGTGTTGTAATACACAATTGTATGCATACCATCATGCTCAAACAGACTAAATCAAACAGACAATTACAATTAATGTGGTGTCAGTTGTGCGTTGTTTGAGTATTTAGAAAAAGGAACTGATATCAGCTCCCTAAAACAGCGCAGTTAACATGGGGCTACATATCCACAATCAGACGGAATGGAAATAACTTTAACAAACCAAAAAAATACATTTGCATGCATATTTTTATGGCACTCGATCTCAAAGGCAGATCTTTGCCAGGCAGTTTTCACCATCATCATTAATCATGCTTGTGCCATGTTGTTTTTGCACAACACAGTAATTAAGGCCAAAATGGATGAGCATGACATCTCGACTTTGTACCTCTCTAATGTAACACGACCAATGCATCTAACTTATTGCGAGAGCGGACGTTTGCGTTTCAAAAGACATAAAAGATTGATCATTAATCTTGCCACTATGAAGCAGAGTTCATGACCAGGCAAAGGCTGATGTTGAACATACAATGCATCATGCTTACAGAACATATATATATTTAAATTACGACGGCAAGTTTCTTATCTGTAAATAACCAAAAACATGATATTGCATGATAATGTGTGCGAAAGGTGAATATAACGTGAACCTGGCGATATAAATCTTTTACCATATCATCTGCACCAAGCGTTTGCAATGCCGCTTGTATTTGTAAATGTCTAGTTAATGCTTTGTCGTGTCGTGAACTGTATTTGGTGAGGTAAAGCACGATACGCACTGGAGAACGATGAATGATGAACACGCACTCCAGGCGTAGGCTTCGAACGAAACGTAAGCTTTAATCCTTTGCTCAGACTTATTAATTTTTGATGGATCTTTTTTTGCTTAATGTCAAATTCGGAACATGGAGAAGCCTATACATTGCTTCAGCTGGAGCGGATAGGTGATGATAAGTTCGAGGAGTCGTTCATGTGGCTAGGGGAAGGTGGCAGGTGCATCACTTAGGGATCTGGTAGGATGAGGTTTATGATAGAGATCATCCGTGGGAGGTTACTCTGTCAAACGGATTGCTTAATGGTGCACTTCATTATCACAGTTACTTTTGCGCTGAACACATACCTCCCTTTTAAGTGGATAAAGGTAAATAAAGTTTGGTCCCTTGATAAGAGAACGCTATATACTTAAATTTATACTGAATCAATTAACCACGACGTTAGTAAATCCAGATATAATAATCGTCATTATTGATGTTTGGCTTTCGAGACAGTATATATATCCTTGTAATTGATGTCATATCGGTGTTTGGAAGCTGGCTTTATCAAACCAACAGGATCAAATGTGCTAGCAATAGCATTACTTAGCACTAGTAGCCCTTTTGAATCCGAGCCGATTAGGGTTTGTCTTTCTAAACACCTTAAGCTAAAACTAATTACAGTTTGCTTCTTAATCACTTGTCAAATATTCACATTTTTAGACCTAGATTTAATCAATTTTATTTTTCAATGCTGCTCACCATTTTGCTGCGGCTAATTTAGTCAATTTTGGCTTGGGTGTTCGTGGCTTATTAAGCCGAGATAAAAAGTGTTAGCTTCATAAATGTGCCCTTAAACAGCTTACTTTGATAATGAGGAGTTGTGTTTCGGTATGTAGTGGTATTTCGGGGACGATAGTATCTTTCACAAATACAAGCTTGCCTGTAAAACATTGAGTTTTTACATTTGATTCGTGGTGACCGTTTATTTTCACCCGCAATTGACCACTCATATCGTATTTTGAAGCATGCATCCTAATGACAAGTATGCAGAACCGGCTACCAATACAATGGGGACACATATTACACTTAGGGAGATGTAGAGAGAAAACATTGTGCGTATTTCATGTCGTCATTGTAATCGCACAATTATTTCACAGGTTGGTATAAAACTGTGCATTGCCACCTTATATACTATTGTTTTTTCGAATCCACTTAATAGCTCGATTGCTATCAACAGAAATCGTCGTTTATAACAACATGGTAGAATTCTTTTTCCACCAAAAGCAAATAACGACCTTTACAACCAAACATATTTTTTGTTAATGCTTCGAGCACTGCTATCTTTTGCATCCGAGTATATGTTAAAGGGTGCACTCTGCGATATGATCTTGAGGCTGTGCTTTTGTAACGATAGACTCAAATGCCTGCCATTTTACAAAGAATTGAAATAATCTGTCCCCGAAAAAGCAGCGTATTGATGTCAGCTGCTGCAATGAACTTCAACCATATTTATACTTATTATCTTGCCGTAGTTTTCAAATATACCTCAGTAATTTTCAAGTGACTGAAATATAACGCTAGTTAAGGCCCGAAATAATAATATCTGACCATTGTTTTTCTTAGAGCTTGTAATTTATGCTGCTATGCTGAAAGAATTCTGGATTGTCACTTTATCGCAATCTCTAAACCGGTATTGAAAGTGTTTATTTGCAGCTTCCCAATGACGGAAGTAGCGGTATTCATTGGAGAGTAATTAGTTTCACTTGTTGGTTTTTCATACCATCTGATCATTTTAAGTAGTCGACGGCCAATTTGTACGCATCGAATTTGATGTTTAAAGCATATAAATGGCCATTATCCTCGGCAAAATGCACTGCGTCAAAAAGTGGGTCAGTGATGTTTCCTTTACATTATAGGCGCTAGTTCATGGTCAAAACCCAAGGCATTTCATCATACGCGGCAGGTAGCCTTGAGGATATGAATTGTACTGTACTTGCCTTAGCAAGCATGTAACAAGTGCCTTCTCTTGAGTGAATTTAAAAATCCGACTTTCCAAAATGTTTTTTAATTTCAACTGATGTGTAATTAGTTGGAACGCGATGTCTATTTCGTCATGAAAACGACATTAAAATGAAAAGGTATTGTACACCATGCTTTCATATCGTGACCATTATGATATTTAACAGACAATGCTCACGATCACTGAAACACCTTCTGATAAGTGTACTGGTTCGTGGCATGCGTGCTGACGCTGTTAAAGAATCAACCTAAGTCGCCGTCTTGGGTCCTCAATTATCGCGCATGCCCCAAATATATTAATGCTGTGACATCATCATCATCATCATCATTATCATCATCATCATCATCATCATCATCATCATCATTATCATCATAATCATCAGCATCATCATCATCATCATCATCGTCACCATCATCATCATCATCGTTATCACAATCATAATCATCATCATCGTATTGCTGCTGCCGCGCCAAACAAAGCAAATGCGATTCCATGGGAGTGGTCAATCAAATCAGTGACATCACAATTGACTCCATAGAAACTATCTCAATGTCATCCTTATAAACATACAGTTTTAGAATATGGTTATGCTAAACACAACACCATAAAACTTCATTCCTTTGTTTTGCGCAGTCCAACTGTGACCTTACTTTACGGGTCCCACATTCGTTTTATGCAGACAACCAAAGAAAGGTTACTTACAGGGGAGGTATACAGACCGACAAATCATTCATAGTGAATCGCCAGTCCATATGTTGACTACTTAGGTTCACGGAGATATGGTGTGTGATTGCTCGAGCTATGGCCTATCATATTAGTCGAGATATGGAGAGGGAAAGTCAGATTAAAGTTAATTTATGGCTGATCGGGGTGATTGAAAAACGATATTTGGCTTTCTCGGGTTCTATGAAAGGCTGTGCAACTGCTATGTTATTGCCTTTCCTCATTTGCCAGACTGTTAAAAAGTATATGATTACATTGAAGTTACGCTTTACTTGTGGTCAAATTGCCACGTTTAGATATCGGCTCTTTTATGTATCAGTGCTATATCTGCATATCTATTACTGACACCATTATCTGTTGTTGCTCGTTACAATCATATTCTATCTAGTCAATCATTCAACCTTCAATAAGTAAAAGCTCAGTCTACTCATGATTAACTTCTATAATGTATATTAGCATTTGGAATTAGCTTGTGGAATCATATTTGCGTCTGATTCAGTGTGCAGATGCGCACAGAGAGCACACATAACAAGACAACAATATGGTCGACTGGACACCAAAGTACAAATATCAAAAGCCAAAGTTACTTCATTACTCCGATTCCAGCGTAACATCGAGAATGTAAAATATGATTCTGCCATGATAAGAACTGAACTGTGGAATGCATTTAGCTCAGTCTAATGTTGCGGTACATGGAACTGTTGATACATTAACCTCATAGCATGGTACATGTTCAAACATATCGCCTTTTTCCAATGAATTACATATCTCCTGCAAAACGGACTGACGTAAATAGTTATTGCCATAGCATCAGTCAGGATAGCTTGTCTATTAGTATTACTTTTAATTATAATCACCGCTTATGCCTGTTTAAGATTGTCAAAGTAGATCTTTTCCCGTACTCTGACCAATTAGCAATACTGCGCGCCAAGCTGCTGTGGTACACGGTCCAGTATATCACTGTTCTCTCGACCTCGGAACTCACAGCATATTGCTCTATCTGGGTAATGACGTTATAGGCAAAATGGACAAACACCATTAACATATCGGGTGCAATAGAAAATAATGCTCTTGTCTAGACGGTAGTGACGCGGCTGTTCATCAAATGACATGGAACATCGTGAGCATGTGAATATATGGCACTAAATCCTTTGAAACGCATTGAAGGCTACTTTTAATCCATATTCAACCCTGGGGTACCACATTAAAGGAAAAATATCCATTCAAAGAAGTCTAAGTTAGACACAATTCATGTATTTCCTCACAAGTTGCCCCAAATATAGAAACTGAAATAATAGTCCTTACAGTTAGTGTCTGCCTGGATTGCAACTATAACATCGCCCGTACAGTCCACTCTTTTCTTAGATGCGTATAACTGTTAAATAATGGTTTTAGGCCGTACCCGGGGAAGAACTTTTTTTCTTATAATAATTACACTGAATTGCTCAAAGAGTATTGTTCAGTATTCTGCAATGAATATAGATAGCATATCGCGTTGAACGATTTCAAAAGTTTGGCCACGCGTATTTGCCTGCTTGTGTAGCCCATCTATGCTGAAGTATTTTCAATGGACCCCGTAAAATGGAGGCTTGCAACACTGAATAAGTTTTAAGATACCAAACTTTCGCATACCATACTGTTGTATTTAGGAGCAATATGCGCATGCACTAACTCATTCGTTTAGTTGTGCAATACCCCCTTCATTTCACATGTTAATGAGGTCCCTTTGCTTGTAAGAAACATAATTGGTGATATCAGGGCTAATGTGCGGCTACATTACGACTACAGGGCAGAACTAAATACATTTTGGGTAGCCAGAGTAGACAATTAACAACAGTAACCAACGCGACCGAACATGATATTACCGTAACGTTATCAACTGAAGGGGACCAGACTCTTTAACGGATTAAGAGACATTACTTTTCCGAGGGTAATGTCGGCATAAAATGATATATGGACTAATCAACACGTAAGATGCACCAGACGGTGGCCACTATATCAGTATTCGATTCAATAACATACTGACGAAACTGAACACAGTTAGTGATGTACCAGTCAATGCTTTTCAGAGGATAAAGTGTCATATGTTCACCTTTTTGAAGGGTGTTCCTTAGCAGGTATTTTTACGCTAGGACAGGTTTTGCTATAAGTGAACGCCATAATTTACCTCCTTTTGTACAAAAAATGGGGATGCGTGCCGCTTCACTACCGTCTAGACAAGAGGTTTGTACTGATTGCGCGAGATATGTAAATGGCATGCAATCATAGTATCTACAACGTCGTTAACTAGATAGAGCTTTATGTGGGGATGTCTGCAATCAATGTAACAGTTGAATACTGGGACATTTACCTCAACTTATTATTTGCGCCATTACGCCCATGGATCGACACTGAACAACGAGATAACATTGTTGTCCATTATCCCAGCACAGGCAAATGCGACACTTAAACGCTACATGACACGAGAACTCTTTCGTGAGAACAATACGTTGTACAATAGATACAACAACATGAGCCCAGTAATTGTAAACTTATGGCTGTCAAGAGAAATAGCTTTTATAATTACTCCGAGTAAAGTATACTTCAGTATTAAATATACCCCAGCTAGTGTAGCAAGCTTGTCGCAAAGGGCTTTGGATTTTGATAGCAATTTGCTGCCCTAATTTTCTTTAAATAGACGCTGAATGCATGATTAATTCTTTATCGTGCTGTGTTCATGAATTATTTTTCCACGCCATCTGTGTAGGATGGGATCAAGGTTCAATGGTAATCAATGCTAGAACAAGTAACATTAACATTGTGCGACTTACATTTCCGAATACATACCGCATCTAATACTCTGCGACATTGGTCCGCATATTTGTTGAATGTGGAAGAATATTTATTTGTTACACTCGAACTAAACCTCAATAAATATCATCTCACATTTGCTCCATAAACTAAAATGATGTGTACGACGCAGTATATTGCGGATATGACAACACAGAGTATATTATCCCGAACACGTATATATCAAAGCATAATTAAATCTATTCCACTTAGCCGCTCAATCTACCATTACGAGTTATTATAATGAGCACCATCCACTCAATTACAAACACGGCAGCTGCGTTTGTCATTACCACTATGAATAATTTAGAAAAACTAATCTACCCCTGCTTTATCAAAAGATATATTGGCTCGCTCTATAACCCTAAATGATCGATCTACATCAACTAGCTTGTATTCCGCAAATGTGGAGTCATCGATTAACTGAACAAGTCGTACCTGATTCCTGCTGCCAGGAGCATTTCAATTATATGCGATTGTCATTTGCCATGCGTAGGAGCAGCTGTGTGTATTACAACTTCCGTTATGGGAATTTAAAATGACAATTAGGGGAATCCGCTCGATCAACAATACTAAAGTTTAGGGGGTGCCCTGCTGATTGTAGATGGCGCCCTTCTCAAGTGTAAATCTGTCATGGCGTTGTTCAAAGTGGAACAAATAAAGCTGAGCAAAATAATTCCAGATTATGCTTAGGATATCGCGTTCGGACTGCCGTGAAATATTAATGAGTACCTAGTATTGTAACTGCGGATTAGCATTAGTTTCCACAGTTGAATTACATAAATCAATCAAGTGGCTGAAATTCAACGTGATTAACTGATGTATTGCAGGACTGCGGAGCTTTGTTGTGCAAAAGCCCGTCCTCATAGAGGTGCGATCGTCATTTGGGCCGTTGGAACATAAACAATGACCCCAGGTGGCATTTGAAGTACTCCATTGGTTGAGTATAATGCTCGCAATTTGATTAACGTACTGCTCTGTTATATGCAATAAAGAAGCAGATTATGCAGCGTCGTGGACAGTATGTGGTAAGCGCCCTGACATATTTAGCAATCGAAGGTGGTGGATGCTATTACTTTCGCATGAGAGTCCAATCATTATATGCGTTGTGTTGAACTGCGAAGGTTTCCAATATGATAGGCAAAAAATTGTCAGGTAAAAAGCAATCTTGCAACTAATGCTTAGTATGAGGTAGTTAGCGGTGGATTGCTAACTGTATAGTCATCTATTTCATTATGGTCTATGCTAGAGACTTTGTAGCCATGAACGCACATTTGCATTGCTTCTTTTGAATCATCGACTTAACATGGACACCTTTGGGTTAACTTTGACATCTTACTTTTTACTTTTATCTCTTTTTCTCAGTATCAACATGCTGCAATACCAACCAATAGAGCTTTATATGACGAAAGGATGATTAGTATTTAAATACGAAATTGGAAGCATCAAACATTGTGACGTCGAGGGTGCCGTATCGACTCTTGATATATGTTATTTGCAGTGTAGCAAATACGAGTGTGTTCAAACACGTCACTGGTTCTGCAAAGCATTATATTCGACACAATTAGGAAATCGTGTGTTACTCAGTTCATCCTTGTATCCGATTAATTTGAAGCACATTGTGCATGATCGAATTTTGTTATATTGGGCTTATTTTTCAGAGAGGGCGTTGCTTGAACTAGGATATCACTCCAGCCAATAATTCTGCGTAGGATATTTACTATACTTTGAGTAATACGTGATTATTATTGTCAGAGCATGGACATGTAGATATACATTATTGAGATCGATATTAAAATTAATAACACTATTAAAATGAGCGAATATGAGTGAAACACTCCCACCTGCGCCATCGAAATATTATTGCAAACAACTATACGGCCCTTCAAAGTAATTTGCACCATGTACGAAACTAATAAACCTAATTACTACATCATACCGTGTCAAACTAAGCGGTTTATACAAAAGCCGCTGACCTTGGATGTGGCCATTAACGACGCCTACAGCTATATATAAATATAGAAATCAATGTTTCATTTCAAGTAACTGCATATCTCATGAGATAGCAGCAGCTGATGGACATTCATTTATCTCAGATGCAGCGTTTATATAAAACCAGCCGATAAAAAGAAATGGATGTTAATGCAGCAATGGGGTAGTTTGATCACATTAAAGACCGCATCCTTTTGAGACAATAATGACTGTTTAGTAAAATATTGGCAAGCTATTTATTCGATTAAAAATCAAACATTTATACTACCGCTTACTAAGCTGGTCTACCACCATAAAGCAGTTCAATTGTAATTATTCCAAATAGTTGATAAATTGAGTTTCGTGCTTAAGCTAACAAATTTGTACATAGACTTAAAATAACATATATTTGAGGCAATGTCTATGTCGCCGACATTGAATTGCATTTCCTCACTTTTATTCAGTTATGACATCAACTTTAGGCTTTGACCATTACTTTGCAATTATTGGTTTTGATAGAACAACTGTTAATTATCGCAAGGGCATAATATTCAAACACAAAACTGAATTCTCCTCTAATTAAAGTCCATGATTGTCGTCGTTATATTTCGTTTGTACCTTCGAGCTTACTCATCGGCTTAGATAGGGACTTAGACTTAACCAGACGCAACGACCCCCACTTCGCATAATGTGAAGTTATCTTCATTCTTATCAGATGTTTAATATTGCCTTCGAGGAATCAAGAAAGCACAATATGTTTATTATGCATACGGCACCGCAGAACAAACAAGAAGGTTAAGGATATTAATCCTTGATAATTATTGCATTATGTTCGCACTGGGTTTCCTTATTGTCGCATTTCAAATGCAAATGCATATATCCAATCAAGGTTATAGGGGATTGTTGTAACAAAAAAGAACATTTCAAGAGGAAGTAGATATCTTGATTAAAATATTGCTGCAAAGATTTTCCCAGCAACATTGACCATGGGATATGTTAAATGCTGTCAAATATTTATTTACCCATTAACTCCCCTGTGATTAAAAGCACAACAAAGACAATGGTTTTTATTCCGATTGGTTGGGCTCTCTACGAACTAGTTTGCATGAACAATACGAAAATTGCCGAATGACAGATTATCAGATGTATAGTACATTGAGTATGCCATACACCTTATGTTCTGTGATATCACTCAAGTCATATCTGCATACAATGCCTCTTTGACATGTTTAACAGGATATAAAAGCATGTTAAAACACCAAACGACCCAATATTTTATGCTGCTTGCGTTATATATATGCCATTTAAAGTAACTGCACAATATATTAGCCTAACAGTTGCCATTTCCATGTTTATCTCGGCAAATAACTGACTTGCTAACTAAAGTTACAGTCCATAGCATCAATAAGGTTTAAATGATCGCACCTGACGAATCTTGTATCGCGTTAATGAGATGGTGGAAACAAGTGCATTATGCCGTCAGGTTACGTGGAACCCATTCTATTCGTATTTTATTACCTCTTCATCTTTAATCTTTCCACCCTCAACCCCTTAAATTAGTGCATACTTTTGCTTATGGTACTGTTGCCCTGATTTAATTTCTTGGACAAAGAGCTCTCCGAATAGAACGATACAGCTAGCGCTTGATGTACATTTACAGCTCGCAAAATAATTCAATTGAAAGGCATTATTTGTTTGAATAGTTTAAGAGGCAAAGGAGAAAAACATAAAAAGACGGCCCGATTTTGAAGTCATCATGATCACCGAGCACGGATCCGTGCTTTTGAACAGTTTGATTGATGATAGACCTATATATCTTCTGAAATGATAGCGTTCGCTCCCATTGTTAAGGAACCGCGTCGGTCGTGTTTCAATAGTGAGATAAGAAACATTGTTGTTGTTCTCATTCACTTCAGCATTAATTAGTTCCGTTGCCTTTTATAGCGCAACAAGTCAATCACATAAAAACTGCAGACAAAAGACAGATACATCTGCAGCCGCACAAACTCGCCTACTAAAGAATGAATGTCACAATTCAGCTTCTCGTATCTGTTCTCGCGTGCAACTGTTTACAAATACGCCTACGAGTAGTTCTGCTGCCACACGGTTTTTCTTTTTGACGTATTCTCCTGGTTAAACAATACGGCCTGAGCGATTCATTTACCACAACATACCAAAACTTTGTATGATCAAAGCGAGCCATTACATTGCGTATTCCATAAACATCATAGTTTTTATCATGCCGATTTAGCTTAAAGGGCCCCTAAAGCGAAAAATGATTCGTGCATGAGAATTGCTTGGGCGAAAGTTTAAGTCGTGTGCTCGGACAGATAACAAAATCATTAGAGTATGATGTTGCACAAGCCGCGCCGTGCAGCGCAAACTGGCGGGGTTATTGTCGCAGGAGGTTGACGTCACAAAAGCGGTCTACTGCATTCACAGCGACAATGGCGTTCGCAGAAGCGTTCTTGAGCGATACAGATCTTTGCGGTTTACTTAGTGGACGAAAATAACCAGAATGGTTCATCAGAGTCATCAGATTAAATTGATGAAGACACAGAGATTAAACCGTATCTGGTTAAACCGGAGCACGAAAAGGATCCCGGCGCATTGATATTAGCTAAGCCGTCGATGAAGACCCTGGAGAAAAAAACTGGCCGTAGTTTTCCATCCATACCTGGTAAATAAACCATTTTGATCCGATCCCCTGATTATAACACATTGCAATTTGATTAAACCAGAATGAGGCCATTAAGCACCCGTCTGTAAAGCTGACTACACACTGTCTGTTAGCATCTTATTCAACGACGATATGGCTAGACAAGGATTAGATGATTATAGCTCTACTGGGCCCTTTTCCCCTTTAACTACCGAGCATTTTGTTTAGATAATCATTCACGTTTCTGCTTTGAGAGTTTAGAAAGTGTCCCTGGTTGCTATATGTACATTTCTATAGCTGTTTATAGCTTAAATCGGATGCAAAATATTCCAAAAGGTTAATTTATTGACGTATCTACAAATATCTACAACTTAGACCATTTGACATGTTGAAAATAAAACAATGTCACAATATTTGAAAAAAGTACTTTCAAACCATAATTTGATCCAGGCTATTGTATTCTTTCAGATGTACTTGCTCTCCCGACACGCAAACACTCACTGACACAGAATGTGTTTGCTGACATGATATCCCTCAGGCTCAATAAGTGACGGCTGACATGCAGTCAATGAATTGCCTGCCGCTCTTGTATTTGATGGGATGTGTCTTAATCCCTGGGCTCCCAGGGTTGCATATCGGGCATTTTTACCAAGGTTGGCATGTCTTCCCTTGATCTCTGCATGAAGATACTGCTTGCATTCCTGCTATGACAAATGCCTCAGTCAAAAGTCGCACAATTTTACATCGAAATAGTTATAGATATTTACAAAATAACAGCTAAGCTCTACTTTTCTTACTCTCACCAATGTATTTGCCTTAACGTTGGCCTGAGTGGCATTGTTGCCTTCTGAGTTGCAGCATTTCTGTATTTACCTTTCATGGAGATATCCATATCTTCTTTCGGCTGCAAATAATTAACACCTTTTATTGATCCGAGGTAATGTTAATGTGCCGTTAAACAAAGGATATTTCATGCAGTACTTACCCTGGAAGCATTACGATGATGTGTGGAAGGCGCGACGAAGATGCGCTGTAAAGCAATGTTTATAGCTCCCTACAAAATATGTGTGTATAGCATCAGTATTCCAGTAGTGCTGAACTTATAACGGACGATAATTTTAATGAACAAGTTCACTGATTTGGCTCATTTCAAAATTGTGTTTTAGCAAATACAAGGAAAATTGATTTAAATTGCTCTTCGTAGATATGCGGTTCGACTGCGTAATATGGTAATATGAAATGATATATATCTATATATATATATATATATATATATATATATAGAGAGAGATATATATAGGCGCAAGCAATATATATATATAGGGGGAATATATATATATATATATACATTCTATCAATTCCATACTCTATAATTTGTTATATATATATATATATATATATATAAATATATATATATATATATATATAAATATTCATATATATATATATATATATATATATATATATATATATATATATATATATATATATATATATACATATATATATATTTTTACATATGTATATATATATGTATATATTATATATATATATGTATATATATATATATAGTAACATATATATGTGTATATACAACAGGTTGTGAATGTTGAATGCGCAGCTTTAAAAGAACCAGCGATGATGTCAAGTTTCACAAAGAAAAAATCTGTTTGCAAGATGTTTAAAAACACTTTTATGTTTCTCCGCATCAGATGTTCATATCGTGTACAATTGAAACCATTTCGGCAATGGGACGATGAAGTTAGTTGACGTGAGTAAATATCAGTTCAATGGTTATCACATGCGAGTGTGACGTTTACTCGCTCTATTCAAGATGAACTTATGTATAACGGGCAAGATAATGTCAAACATATGCTCTTTCGGTTTTTAGTTAAAAACTTTTTTTTAGTAGAATTCTTCCAACTTAACGTCGAAAACAGATGGTGCCTAAAAATAATTATGTGACTCGTGGTTGATATTCTTTGCAAAACAAGTACTTTATTATCTACTTTTGAGCACACCTTTGGTATTGATATTGTCTACATTAGTCAAGTATCTCGTATCATTATCGCGTTGTAAAACTTCTACAATAATTATGTATCATGCTGGCAGCATACATGTTTACTACGCTCTATGTCATCATACACTGCAGCAGTCTTGATTGGGTCATGGAGGTAATTGAACATGTAGTTCATATCAAATCCAATCGTGGTCGAAGAGAACCGATCATTTCTTCAAAGATAACGTTGAGGAAGAAGAATGGGTCCCTCATGAAATGTGAGAAACATTAAAGTTGCGATTACTCTGCTGCACATTACTTGCATGGCGCATAACCGTTGAAAAACATTACTGTCGGTAACAATGAAGCCCTCACATAATGCCGATACAATTGAGAGCGGCCTGAAAAAACAGATCCACAATAGGCCGTTTTGGCAGGTGTAATATGCTGTGGCAACTAGGATAAGTCGCTAAGGTACATCAAACCAGGAGATTGCGTTACCAGAGTACCGTTACCAGCTCATAAAGCCAAATAGTTAAAATTCAGGGCCTTAGATATTAATGAGCTATTGTGAAACTTCAAATATATAAGGACATAAATCTCTGTCATCCTTAAGCAAAACCGATTTCTACCGGACATTACATTCTGTTTGTCATATATACTATCCACAAGTTGCTAGTTGCTGTGTTTTATCACCATAGAGAACTAAAGCCAAGGATATGAATCCCAAACGTAAATGGCCGTGTATTACTGTTATCTGAGAGGTTACAGGATTTAATGATATCAGTAAGTCTACTAAGGGATACCAACAAACCTATCACGTCAGATTGGGCCAAGTATTTTAGAGTCAAAAATGTTCAGTCATTTTCCACTAAAGTTCAGTTATATTTCAGTCTTCACTGCGAATATCCGTTAATTATAAGGGCTACGATAAAAATGATGTGACTAGGAGGAGTAATCCATTAGCTGCCTCACTTATGAAGAAGAAGACAATGTGGACCACATTGACAACAATGGCAGGTGAAATACATATTACATGTTTGAGCGATTTATAATGTGATAGTCATAAGCTTTAACAACACAGTACGCATTCTTATTTTATCAAGAGTGTGTCAGTCGCACTGTGGACGAGTTAATACCACACTAAAGGCTATATGTATGTAACTACAGATAATATGTGTCAATGTAATGATATGTTGCTATATTGCTACTTGCAACGTTATTCGGATGTTCAATCATGTATGACATATTTAATGAATAATAGGTTATGGTACGATGTTTCAACCAAATTATGCAGTTATTCATGGGTAATACATCGATTTCAAATATGAAAGAGCCCGAAAGGACAGTTTGATATTCATCAAACATTGCCCGCGTACCCGGATCAGTAACGTGCAAAGATCCTGAACAGTTAGGTCAAACCGGAGATGCAGCACGGTTTGATTGATCCCTCACGCCGGTCTTTTAAGTTTTTATTGCGCTCATGACCTCGATATATCGATCTTAATAGCCAGTGAAAACGGCTAGTTTACGTTGTAAGATAAACGATGTGTGGTTAAGTACCTACACTTGTATGTACTGAGTTAAAATAGCACCGATTGGTCAAGCAATCTGTAAATTAGCTTAATGTTCGCACAAATTGAGCTGCATAACTGTGTCTCTAATTCAACTCGTTTGATTTGATGAAGTGGCATAATTAATGTATTGTGGACATATACAGCGTGTTAGAACAAAGTAATGTTTTGAATGACAGATGCTACTCGAGCTGTCCCAGCCATGATTGAATCCATTCTGAGTGTATCTGTTATGTATTATATTACGTACACATTTATCTATATAGCCTGTCTGTTTCTCTCTAAGAATGGCTTTGTTATTTAAATCCTTTATATTATATGGCAACTGCTAAAGGTCCGCTAGGGAAATAATGAGGTTGAAGTATAAAAAGGAACAATGCGAATTGCTATGGTGATTAACTAACTTCTGCGCCTGTCATTCAAATCCATTCAATCGGCACAAATGGAATCTAGGATACTTGTCCATCATCACTGTGGCCTAGACATTTATGCCATCATGCCAAACCTGGATCCTTACGATAATTATAATAATGGTGGTGGTGGCGATGATGGTGATGATGATGAGAGATGATGATGAGGAGATGATGATGATGATGATGATGATGATGATGATGATGATGCGGAGGAGGAGGAGGATGAAGGATAATAGGATGATGATGATGATGATGATGATGATGATGATGATGATGATGATGACGGCGATGATGATGATTAGGAGGAGAAGGAGAAGAAGGAGGAGGCAGGGTAGTAGGAAGTGCAACCTGGGTGGTCAGCCAGTTGATTATGTATCCCGGATATCCAAGAGAAACCAAACAAACTTGCAACAAATGCTGTATGGTGACCTGGAACGTCCCGAGTTCAAAGCGCGTTATACAGCCTTTTTATCCACCGCTATGACTATGCGTTGACGCACCAGTAAAGCACCCGTAGTGAGGCAAATGTCTAGCAGACAGAGAAAGTGCGAGCGAGGAAGGCGAACGGAGAGAGAGCCATAGGACGAGAAACACGGCTAATTATTACTTTTAAAGACTCAATAGCACGATACGTATGCATCCTCGGTCGGTTGCATTCCGTCTCTCTGTCACATTAGTTGTATTAGCATTGTGGTCAGTATAATTTGAGAACCACATATTGATACAAGCAAATTATTAGTAATAGGTTATAAAGTGAAATCCTTTCAAATGACGGTGGAAGCTGAATTTCGTGGCTGGTTAAAGATTTAACTGTTGATCTAGCAATAAGCAATCGTCAAACGATATCTTCTGGATTGGGGCAATAAAGATGAGAATGGTCGTACCAACAGCACCATGCGATATGCAAAAGTAACAGTAAAGTGGATCTGCACAACCATCTTGAATGTGATATCCAATGTACATAACTGTCTATTAATTGAATAACAGCTTTCGATGATGGGAAATATTACTGTAGCGGACGCTTTGTCACTTTGTAACAGCCGATGACGTAGCACTTAACATATTCTCCCCGCAAACACGTCCTTGACTAACACACACATAAACACACATACCCCCCAAAAACACAAATACCGACGCCCAATATGTGGTATGTAAACTGCTTGTGAGTATCCAAAATAACGGTCAATAACTCCACATCACTTCTTGTGAGTATCGGTCTATATCTTGCCATTACTGTTTTTGTGCATCGGTCTAAAAACCCCATCTCAGCTTGTCCGTTCACTGCCTGTTAGTGTCTGTATCTAACAATCACTCACCGTTTGTGACCATCACTCTATAACTCCCCTCTACTGCTTGTGAGTGTCAGTTTGTAACTACCATTCACCGCATGCGGGTATCGCTCTGAACTCTCCTTCACTGCATGTGAGAGTCGGTCTCCAGCTACCATTCACAGCATGCGAGTATGGGTCTATAACTCCTTATCACTGTGAGTGTCAAATTCCCTTTCACGGCTGTTTAGGATCGGTCTATAATTCCCCTTCACTTTTTGTGAGTATCGGACAATAATTCCCCATCACTGGATCTGAATCATATTTTACCTGCCTTGCCCTGGTTTTTTATCTCTAGCTTAACCACACGCCACTTCGTATAAACCTCTGTCAATACTGCCATCATCGATGTGTTCGAGCTTCAGCTTAGAACTCGTTAGCCATCGCTGTTTGTTTCTGCGTATACCTCCTCTGAAGTGGTTTTGTAAGTCTTTTGTGGACACCTCATCTGTAAATACTGGGGATCTATAAGAGCTTCTACAAAGTTCGAAAGAGACACGTTCTACTGAATTACAAATATTTCAGATGCGAAATAGTTCGTCAAATGCACATGTGGACTTACAGCACCACTGACTGTCCTGCATCCTGTAGATCGCCGCAGTCGCCTTAACAACTCTTATACATACCTACATTGACAGGCTTTTCTGTCACTTACACCTTGGCAACTTCCATGCATCACTGACCGAACTATCTTAGCCTACATCGCCAACATCACTGTCAAGATGGCCACATCTCCCCCGGCACTGGCATCCAGGCTACATCTCCATCATCACTGTGGTCAATGATATACATGACCAGAAGAATTACCGAAGTGCAAAGAAAGGGCTCGTTGTCCCAAGCAAATCACTAGTAGATGCATTATGCAGGCTTAAGGAACATTGTCGCAAATTCATTGACACAGTATTATACAGTAAGCAAGTGAAAGCCAGTGCGTTCTAGCTGATGAGGTCTCATTAGACAAACTCCAATGTGAATCATGCAGGTGTCATGTTTTGGTAATATATATTATGGTGAACATCAGGTTGCACCATTCCCTGAGAGAGAGGCTAACTGTCAGGAGAGAATAAATCGTAAGACATTGACATTTTCCCCACACGTGAAATTTTTTGCTCTTATTTGGTTTAAGTGATGTTGTATGTGTAGATTTCCGAAAAATAAAATATTGATATTCGTTTACTTAGTTCCTTGAAAGCCCTTTAGCAGCTGTACAAGGACTATTCTATCGTAAATCCACACCAGTATATAGGGCTACTGCACCTTAGATTGTAGTGGTGGAGGAAGCTTGTCGAACAAAGTGTTAGATGTTATGATAACATTAGGTGTCCGTGGATATACTGTTGGAATGGTAGGTTGCATGGTACTACAATCAGATGTGTGTGTTAGATGGGGCAGAACTATGTCTTTCTGATTTGATGTGTTGAATGGCATAAGATAGGGAAGCTTATTTTCAACCTATCTGTTCAGTGTGTATACTGTTGAATTGAGCTCTGGTTTTAAATAATTGTTGTGTTCAGTGTAGTTTTAGTGTGCTTGTTGTTAATCTTCTAATGTATGCTGATGATCTAATTTCATTTGTGGTTGTTCTGAGTAAGCTATTAAGATTGAGAGTTATAGTTATAATGACCTAAATATATATTTATATATATATATATATTTATATATAAATATATATGTATATATATATATATATATGTACAGAGAGAGAGAGAGACAGACAGAGACAGAGAGATACAGAGAGAGAGGTTGACAGAGCGAGACAGAGAGCCAGAGAGAGAGAGAGATAACGAGATAGTTAATTATGGTCAAATTCTTGATGCATCAATGTTTTTAGTATATGCTATGTCCTGAAACAATTCATCATTATATTGATATTCAAAATAAGCAAGATTACATGTTACAGTACTACATAATAAAATCATACGTCTGGACAGGGCACTCAATAAACCGACAATGCAGCTTGTTGATTCGATGGAGGTTCAGGTGACTTATCAAATATCATTCAATCGGGAAATCATGAGCGTGTATTTAAATCAACTTCTTATATTCCGCCGCAAATCTGACCACTCTAATGACAAAACTAATATGATTCAGATTAATGTTTTAATCAAATAAGGGTAGACAAGACGTCCGACTGTGTCTTAAAAAGGGGTAAATTCAGCCCTACAGGACATCTGAGTAAGTGTGTATTTTACCGTCCGATCGGGGCTAGGTCTGGGGTAGATACTGATATATGCGACTTCGTTCAAACGTTCATAAAAGATATTGTAGTTAATAAATAGTCAAACAAATTGATAAAAAATATGTCAATAGTAATTGGCTTTGTTTTTCCCACGGCTCCAGAAACGTAACCTGAATCGCCTAGATTATTCAGAGCCACGCGGAAACGAGGTCAGATAGCGCAGAGCGGTTGCTATGCAGCGGTCAAGGCACCCAA
Source organism: Urechis unicinctus (assembly GCA_034190875.2). NCBI lineage: Eukaryota > Metazoa > Annelida > Polychaeta > Xenopneusta > Urechidae > Urechis > Urechis unicinctus. The sequence goes on from CM067355.1 coordinate 26,969,219, forward strand.
GACAAACGACCGGTACTGGTGAGGTAACTCATCATATTATAATGATTGGAAAGCCGTTGAAAATATTCAACACGATTGCTTAACAAATGTCATTTGACACTAGAATACAGACATTTTTCAGCTTTTTAATTGACTATTTTTGGTATGAAAACAGACTATATGATTCCGTTCATGTGACCACGATTACAAAACGTTGTGACCTCTCCGCCGAGAGGCGCGCAAACTTGTGGGAGCCTGAAAGAGCGAAAACTTGTCAGAATATATATACTGATACTCCCGATCACTACTTAAACAGATAATTCATGTCTTTGCCTGATGGTCAATATTTAAAAATGACACTTGCAGGCTTTACTGAGTATTTCATAAACATATACCCCGTACACTTGTTTTAATTCACAAAACACTGACTGTCGCCCGACCGTCGCGTTGACAACAATTAGGTACATATATGAAAGCATCAAAATTGCAATAAAACAAATTTCGCTGCTAATAGAATAACAAAACTGATCGCCAGACCTAAGTAGTACTCAAACAAAAGATTGTCAAAATTTGGAGCGAATATAAACAAACACAGAATCGGCAGAAAGCGTTGAACTTTGGGAGACACCAGATATAAGGGTCAGGAGCCAATTGGCCCTCGACCCTTGTGCAACTGTCGCCCAACTGTCGCATTTGAGCATATATATATGTATTTATATATATATATATATATATATATATATATATATATATATATATATATATATATATATATATATATATATATATATATATATATATATATATATATATATATATATATATATATATATATATATATATATATATATATATATATATATATATATATATATATATCAGTCCGTCGTACAGCTCAACCCGTATAAAACGTTATGGAAACATAATTTTAGGATATGAAATGATCGTTGCTAAAATAAACAACTGCGAATTCATGAAGCAACATTTGCCTTGTAGTTTAAGAGAATGGCACATATGAGAAAACCACCGTTACAGGCGGCATTCTGTTACTGCATAATATTTACGTTCCAGCAAGTAAAGGTTGATGTATACAAATTATTGAAATTGCAGGTTGCGATACAAAAGCCATACCTAAAGCTGCTTAAATTACGCGCTGGTTCCCCACCTCCTAAAATGCCGATTGTGAAATTTCCTCGTTAATGTACTGCCATCTTTTTGATATCATTGAAACCTTCCTTATAATAATATTACGCCAATAGTTATCCCAGACTATTGTCAGCAATGCTGATAACATCTTCGACGACGATGATCTGAATGATACTTCCCATAGAATGCATTATTGCTTGAAGATGACATGTATTTATATCAACTTTCTATCTCTGTGTCCCAACGGCAAACTCAGAAATATACTCAACTGGACGCTTCATTTTAGTTGTGTTTCAATTGAAGCTAGGTAGCATGGGTTATAATGTAAATACTTGAACCAATTACAAGCCATCACATATTTTACAATGAACTAATATTCAATATTGTGAATGATGTTGTCCGTGAAGATCAAACTTGCAGAGTGCTCCGTTCATCTCATCGATATATCTCATTGATATTGCTTTTCAACAGCACACGGAATGTTATTGCGGTTTCAGTAATATAGGCAGGTTTGTAATCCGACTGATACTTGTTTTTCAAGTTGGCTGGCTAATTTGTTGTCCTGAAATATATTTCCTCTCTGTTGATTGGGTTATGAAGCTCAAATTTGGAATTGGTGCATAATCTTTCATGTGGCTCAGTATGCAGGTGGCTTTTTATCAAGCACTGGTTTCAGGATAGCACTTTTCCATCCTTTTGGCTCAGAACCAGAAGCTAGAGAAAAATGACTCTTCGTGAAATAACCGGTAGAAGGACAACCATACATTCTTTCAGCAATTATGTTCGTAATGGGTCTATATCAAATGACACCGGGGCTGCCTAGATGGTACCTTTATGGTTTTCACTTTCCCTTGCTTTGTTTACATAAACGTCGCTCAGAGTCACAACCTTTCTCAGGGACAACTTCCGATACGTCGCACAATACCTTTATCTAGCTTCGGTCGGATGGTACAAATTCTCTGTGTGAAATGCAATGCCAATGCATCTGCCAATATTGTGGGCAGCTGACTGGCTGCTAGCTTTGTCTCTACCCGTGCAGTAATTTTCACAATATAATATGTATGTTGTTGATCATTGGCGTCCTCCAATATCCCTGCACTCAGCCACGTAGATTATGCTGCAGCACAGAGTAAATCAACTTGACGGCTGTATGTAACAAAGCATTCTCGGTCAACTTCAACTTTATACCCTCGCCACCTTTGGTCAGACCTCTTGTGAGTTTTTCTTCTCTTATCTGATGTCACAACAAAACCTCTCTGTGTTTGAGAGGATATTATTAACCCTGTGGCCTAGAGGAGTGTTTATGTAAATGTGTTTGCAAGATTATCGAGGCTTGCAGTGTACGTAGGCCGTGCCACCATTGGCAGCGTGTTTGAATATAATCAGGTCAATGTTTTTGAGCTTACGGTATATTATTAACTTACAAATGGCGCTGGTATTTGTCAAATCATCTTTCATATGTATAGCTGCATGGTCTGAAATAACACCGTAAAAAAAGATGGAGATGTCCGGTTCAGTGTCCTACCTCATTTGTGAAGTAACCCAAGGAGCGATTAAGGTTGGTTTCCCTTAACACACCCCCTGTTGCTATATAGTTTAGGGTTCAGCGAGTCTATCAAATAATACCAACATATTTTTAATATGCAACGGATTTGGCATAGGCGACCCGTTATTAATAATATATTTTTTTAGATACACTAACAAGCTTCGACTATCAGATCAAGTATGGTTTTGCAGGCAAGAAGTAGATTAGTTCGCACATCAATGCATTGGTTGATATCAGGGATACAACTCAGGACGGTTTTAGACATATACAACTGAATGACGTGATGCGTTGTAGAAGGCTAACCGACAGTAATGAAATAGACGGATAAGGGTAAAATAGAGACGTCGTGCCCCACTAATGAAACACGATCAATTGCGAAACTCAGAGTACAGGGCGGCATTTATATTGAAGACAACATAGTAGATGGGACATCAATCATGCTAGAGAGAAGCGCCGTTCCGGAGGGAGCAATGGCAGTGTAGGACCTTTATTCGCCGAGTCCTTGGGATTATCTACTGCTACCATGCAAGGTGTTTACTATATATGCGGATAGGTGCAAAAAATCACAGTATCCTAGTACTTTTAAAACACTTTCTGCCAAACAAGATTGCGATTTGCGATAACAAAGGTATAGAATCTATGGTCGAGATCGAGAGAAATAATGAGATAAATACCGAGATATAAAGCGAGAGTGAGGTAGAGTGCGATTGAGAGTATTAGAGAGAGATACATCGATAAAGATAGAGAAAGAGAGCGAAATATACAGAGAGACATATAGATAGAGGGAGGGAGCCGAAGCGAGATTGAAATATAAAAAAGATATACCTAATACGAGGGTGACGAGAATGAACGTGAGAGGTTTCTTGTATAATGATAACATGTGCTCTCCATCAAGCTGCCTAAAGTCTGCGGCATGTTATGTTACAATCGACAGTGAGGGCCAATGGTCATCAAACGGTTTTCTGTGACGTCATCGACTTTGTTGTAATCTGCGTCCAATGAGAACACGCAGAATATCTTTTAGAATTTGGGTGCGTTCACAAGTTCAAATAGGCACCACAATAAGCACTATAATCGCTTATCTGCATGACAGAATGTTTACGTAATGTAGTCATGTAAAGAGACTAGTTATGTTTCTGCTTCTCTCGCTTGCTGAGTGATTAAGGATGCCGCACGGCATTAAACAACAAATCGGAGCGTCGCCGAATGCATGCCCGGCTCATAGAAATCACTCGTCCGGATGGACAAGTTGACTGGACAAGTCACTTGTCCGACAGGACAAATCACTTGTCGTGGGCGAGTGGACAACTGTGAGTGTCGAACCCTGACCCTGTCCATCGAGAGCAGTAGCTAACAACGTACAGCAAAATATCTCCCCTCCCCCGTAGGCACATTCACAAAACAGTCACGACCCATTATGCAGCAGCGTGCACAATCCTGTTGAAGGTGCTTTGATACCACGCCATCTGACTGTTGCGCGTAATCGATGGCTTCTGTGAGAGTCATTTCCATGTTAAGCACAAGCCCTACTTCTGTACATGTGAAAATAGGTGTAAAACGGAGCGTATAAAAACAAATATGGCGCCGAATCATCGGAAAATATGACATTGACCAATCAAAGACAATGACTCAAAAGTACCCAAGACACATGGCTTCTGATCTGGGATCACAAATCTGGGATGCTTGTCCACTTCAAAGCATATTGTTAGCCAAGACGTTGGCGCGTAGTATTGATTATTATTAACATGTAAAGAGGACCCGCAGCATAGAGCTAGGGGACCTTGACTAGGCTACCAAGTAGACACCATGAGTTATTATCCTTAAATAAACAAAATAATCGTTAGCAAGGATGTCTTGCTTAGAATAAAAGTTATACCTAAAGTTATTTCAAACGAATTGCCACACATTATTGCAGTCATAATTGTTAGGTGTCACTTTCCGAAGAATGTTATCTGTCATTTTACGTTCCAATAATTCTTGGTATCTTTTGACCACAGAGTGCAATTAAATGACTGATTTACGCTGTTCGTTGTCAAACTTTGGAACTACGCTCAATTTGTGAATCAAACTAAAAATGCATAAGATAATTTAAGGAAAATAAATAGCCACTCATGAATGCTATAGACACGTAAGCCCATTGTTACGAAAAGGGGATTCGCAGCATAACTAGTTGTAGTGGACCGTAGTTCATGTTACCTTATAATGGTACCGTTTAATATCATCAACGTTATCATCATAGTCTAGATCATTATTAATATACTCCTTATGTCAATGCAACTAGGTATTTACATATCCAACTAACAACACAACTTGATACTTTCCTTTAAGGCACTCTTCTTAGCTCAAACCCACTTACACGACAGCATATAGCTTACTGTCCATCACTTATAACTTGATACTTTCCCTAAATACACTCATCTTAGCTCAAACTCACTTACACGACAGCATATAGCTTACTGTCCATCACTTATATCGGGTTTTATTACACTCGCAAAACGAGGCTCAGCCTTGAACCTTGGATCAGAAATGTAAATAGGGTTGCATGGAAATCATGATTAATGGTTGCTAAAGATAGCTTGCAAATGCAGAATTAACTTAATAAATTGCATACTTAAAGCAAGCTGATAATTTAAGGGTCCTCGTTCTTTTAGTTGTTTCAGTGGCCCATCAAATGATTCGGTGATACAACCCGATATTTTTCTTGAGAAGCACACTCATATTTTCTCATTTGACAAATATATTTTGCCTTATATTGCTTATATCCTTAATCACCAAAATGAGGCATGGAAAGCAGATGCGATAACACAAGAGGCATTAACGGAAGGTCAGTGGGGTGAGTTTTATGATGAGTACCTCTCCCGCTTAATCTGGATGTAATTGCGCAAACGCCCAGTAGGTAGGTTATGCATCGCCATATAATAAGGTAGTGTTTGGTGTTAATATCCAGATGTGTCGATGCGCCGCTTGAAAAATTGCTTTGGAGACAATACACTCAAATAAACCATTTAACCTTCATTATGTGGTCAGAACGATGAGTAGATGCGCACATATCAAAGTAATAAATTTAGCTAGTCAGGAATGATCCTAATTAATAACAAAGTACCAATCGATTCGTTTATTCATGAATAAACATAATGATCTTCTGCTGTAGAAACACTTCGATGGTTAAGTATAATACTGTAAAATACATAACTGCAGTTAGATTTGCACTAAAGTAACCGATTGTAATCGAAATATTAATATTCAAAGTAAATGTCAAAAGCACTAATGGTATTTCTCATTAAATTGTAATGAAATCACAGAAATCTTAAGCAGAATTAATTTACGCAAATATCAGTTAAAGTAACATGTTGGAGTGTGCCTATAATAGCTACACATGGATCAGACCTAGCTACGGGTATGGGTGATAGACTTAGGAGTACATTAGGAGGAACTTATCACACGAATAAATGTGTCGTCATCTCTCCGCAATGAGTGTGGCTGTTAAGCCATCATTTTTTGAAGCGCATATATGATTGATGAATAGACATTATATTTCAATTTAAATTTAAAAAGTTTTTATCAATGCCTGAAATCAGCTAAGAGGCGCTGATAATGAAATTATTGTTGAAAGGCTCGAGTGAAAAGCTCTGACCTTAATCATGTGCAGGTGATAATCAAGGCTCACGGGCTTTAAGACAAATTGGTGACATAGCCGATTATGGTATGGAATCATATTTTTTGTAATGTTTACTGATAGCCCTATTGACTCGATGTAGATATGCATGGCTATTATATCTTTGCAATTAAATTTACCCTTTTCCTTTTGATTTGATGAACCCAAACCCTGCAGACTACGCATAAAACTGTTTCGCGTATATTACACTGCTTGTTTCGGATTTTTCTAAATTCATATTTTCACTCACGTTTAAATAGTTATCAAAATTTAGCAAGTTTGCATTAACTCGAATAATTGGCTTGTCTAAACCTTGGTTGTGTGAGCAAATACTTCACTATCGATTATCGTGTTTCAAAGATCGAGCAGCATGTTGTTGCCTAACTTCTACCTCAGTTATACCAGGGATCAAATGTCGTCAGATTGCTTATATTCGTCTGCATATTTGAATACAGATATCATTGCATATAACTATACTTTAGCCACGTTCAAAGTGTTGATAACAAAAGAAGCCGCAATATGTGTTATTATTATTCGTTGCATTGACGTTGAAACCAAAACATCGAAACTGTCTGATGCAACAAACCTGAATGACAAATAGCGCATTTATAATTAGTGTTAAATGGTTGTCTGCCTAATTCAGTTACATTAAGCATACGCAACAGCTTGGCAGCATTGTTCCCTTTGCAACAATTGACCTCATAATGTCCCATGTACATTAGGAAACAGACTTTCGACATGATAAGGAGGCCGCCTTGTGTGATGCATTGTGAATCAAATCTAGATAAAAAAAATGGAATAATGCATGAGCTACATTCTTGACCATATATTTGTTATGACTGGCTCCAAATGACCTTTCTTTATAAGATATGTTGCGTTTAACACGGTTTTTTAGTTGAAGCTTCTAACTGCAAACCGATTATAAGCCGACGTAGTTAGTTGATGAGTCCGTGTAGGTCAATAGTACGGAGACGATTTTACAGCCATGAATTCTAGTGGATTGCGTATGACAATGCTCCTCTTTAACACAATTCCTTTGATTTGTTCTGATACATTTATTTGCAACCAGAGATAGCCATATTTTACCTAATAAAGCATCATCACAAAGCATCAAGGCGAACAGAAGGACCGGTAATGTACCTACTATTTGCACCTGGTTGAGCACATGTCTAAAACAGGCTGAATGTGACTAAAATTGGCTGCTGGATTTGGCTTTTCGTTCACCAACTAGTGCCGTTGATACGTTTGCACTCTCTCACAACATTCCAAACAGTAAATGTTCATAAAATGAATACTGTTTATCCCGTCTAATTAATGCTTCTGAAATTCTATGCCTACATCAAGAAACGGAGCGATTACTTAATAGACTTGATATTGCACAATGTCTAAAGAACAAACAGTATTACAAAATGCTATAAGATATGGGCTTAGAGAAGATATGAAGTGTGAGTTAAGGAACAGAACTTTGGTGTCTAACAAATGTGGCTGAAGTTAGGGCCCAACTTTTGATGATCGTTAGCATCGACCCTAAACAAATGCTGAAAAGCTAATATGACTTTCCGTATTGATCGCCTACATAAATATATCTACACAGGAATGGCATGGAATTCGATTTGGCAGGTTACCCTGATGCTGATACCACCCCAACCCTCCCCCCCCCCCATCACCACAAATTAAAAATAAGAGTCGTATCGTTGAGGTAGTATGTCACAAACGGGGTCAAGTCCCTTCACAAACGAAAACAAGCGAAGAAGAAATGACCGTGTGCTCGGTTAACAGACACCTATGTCATATTGAAAACAGCAGACATAATGTAATCAAACATCAAGTAGCACGAACTGCTTCAGGAGTCAGCATCCAAAAATATCTTACTGTAAAAGCTGTGTAGTAGCAGCAACCGACAAAGATATATGATGATCAAACAACACATAAGCACTTAAGAAATATCTTGTATTGGTACATTTATAGAAGCTATCATAACTATGCAAAAATATATATCAGCTATGTTTTATGCTTTTCAACGATACAACAACTGATTTATGTTCTTGAAGATAATGTGTTTCCGCTCGATGATATCAAATAGAATGCCAAAACCCATATCATATTATTATATGGTTCAAACTAAGAGAAATATATAATTTTTCACTATGCTAGCTATATAGCTGCAATGAATAATTGTATTTATCATCTTTGGAATGCAATTATATATTAAATTGCAATCCTTCGCCAGACATCGTAAGTAATAGCTTCGATCACAGTTTGCAACTGTAATGTTTTTTGTCACAACTTCATTATCGTCGGAAATATACTCACGTGCTGTATCAAGTCACAACGGCCGTGTATAAGTTGTGTCAATTATATTTAATAGCCACAACTTCATTATTGCCGGAAATATAATCACTTGTTTCTGTATTTAGTCACAGCGGCCGTGTATAAGTTGTGACAATTATATTTAACAGCATGTTAGTTTCAGGGAGTATTTTATGTTTCACAACAATAGCTTAATGTTGCCGAAACTGCTGATGATATGATTGCAATAGGTTGTAATATAAACCATAGTATGTCGGCCTTTTGTAAGCATTTTAATATCAGTAATAAAGCTAATAAGTTGTTGTAAATGTCGCTTGTATTTATTAACTGCTGTTACGCAATCGATGCCTGTGCGAAGACAGCTGCAACAGAACGACACTTCACCATGTTGGTATTGTCAAGAAGAATAGAAAGGCAGTTGCAGGGCAGTCTACGGTGGTGTCGTGCTCTTGCTGCTGCCTCCACACATGCATTCATTGCACAGCAGTGGTTAATACCTGTATCAGTAATATGCTTGCAAGCGGTGCCAACATACGAATAAAGGTGTTTGAATTTTATGAGACAGCAGTTTTTTCCTGAGAAGTTTCCATCGACTTATTAATGGAACCACTAAAACAATGACGCGATGTGCAAGGAAATATTATAGGCGTTTGTATAGAGCACCCAGTTGTCATTATAGCAGATAACTTGAGATTTGTTTCTGATAGCCAATCTTTATTGGCTACGACACACCATAGGGAGTAGCCAAATACGTATGTAGGTATTAATATATTGTTTTATCATACTTAAAGCTGGTATGTATCATACTTATGTGTCGTAATAATTCACTGCAGTGTCTTATATATGAGAACCTAATATAACAATCTTATTCAGTCTAATGGTGCTTTTGATGGCTGGCACCAAATATGCCTGGCAATTCAACCTCTTTCTTAACTTAGATTACAGAAATATCACATATTGCTATTGTCAACACAATTGGTAATCCGTTCACGCAAATCATCAAACATATAATATATATGCACTTGCATATTTATTGTAAAAAAGGCACTTCATTTACACTTGTATATGCGTTGACTTGTCAAGCTGGCGCCGCTTAAATGTATAATAAAAAGCAGTAATAAATAACGTGAGGGATGCTTGAAGCCAAATTGGGTCAGCATTTGATATTTCTGACCAGCTGCACGGTGATATATGGGATATCTAATCCTTATTAAAGTGATTGACATGAGAAGCTAGTCCCACCGATATGTTGTGAGCGTCGAATATTAGCTTTTGTCACTCGGGATATAGCTGGGAAACGGTTTTCTTATTTCTTTCTTGTTTCTACGGTGAAATGATTCTTCATTGCTTGGTATTGATTATGCTGTCACGAAACAACACGATCCCTGTAGCTTTTCATAATATTTTCGTAATGAAACACGAATTATTATTTGCCCATGCTTGCCTGAAAGATTATATCTATTTTACTGTTCATGCAGGCTTTACGTTCTGACGTAGTGCTTCGCCAATAGGCAAGGCATATAAGCCACAAAGGCATCGCAAATGGCTTAGCCTCAAGACGTGAGTAATTACATATTTTAACATCCTTTGGAGACTTTATCCGTATGTTGCGGGACTTAAACATAGCTACTGGGGGATTTATGCGCTAACGCATTTACTGAGGTACAAAACTATAGAATATTGAGTATTAAGGTATATTTTGGTTCTCTTTGCGCATTTGTAATACTGTATATGTGCAAGCTTCAACCAAATAAGGAATATTCAATAGCCGCCAAACCTAACTTATGGAATGTAGCTCTCACCTGCTGAGACTGTCAACACATCGTCGATAGGATAACAACGAAATAAATATTGTACTGATTTTATAAGAACATTGGCATAACATTCATTGCCAGCTGATATCGTACACCACCATGTCACAGTTTGTGCAGTTGTTATCGCCTGACTGGATGAAAATAGTGCATGTTTCAAGTACATTGTTTAATGTAAAGCATTTATTGAGGATAAACGGAGAAAACTTTGGCATATTACGTCGGAAGAATCCGCTACATATTTGTGGAATATTGTGCAACTTCAAAGGCGCCAACAACCAAACAGTTTGTTCAGCACTAACCAAACATATGCGTCAGCAGCATAATGAGTGCAAGGTTATTCGGTTATTCCAGATGTTGCGCATGCAAAACAGATGGTGCGCATGCAAAACATTTATATTATATATGAATGTTTAACAAGAAAGGATGCATGGTCATTCCACCAGTAGGTCCGGATTACAATACATATCGTCTAAGAAACTTAATGTTCAGTTGTTTATCGTGATTGGTCAATCATTGAACAATTTGGTCAGAATATTCCAGCAGATCCGGTTATTTGATATACGTTAAATATCAGCAATGTGTGCAGCTGAGCTTTTAAACGTAAGTTATTCACAATGAACCAAACACGAAAACGCAAATGTACATTGTAGTAGACGCAGCGACCCTTAATATCAATGCACACGTCTCTGCACGACACATCACCTCTGTTTGCACCATGCATATTTATAGATGCAAAGTAATGACAGCTGCAGATACCGATATCGCGCTTCTTGGCAAAATGAAACATTTGTTGCTTCAATGTTTGCATATAATGCGCATGGATACACAAGGCGTGGTGCAATAAAATGGCGCTCTAGAGATTGTTATGGCATTCAGTATCGAGAGAACTTTACGGCATATAAGAATAAAACGGTTTAATATTAGAACGGGATCACGCAGCACTTTTACGCACATCCTTTTACCTGGAGGATTAACCATTTGTGATCTGGGTTAGGGTATGAATTATTTTTAAATTCTTTGTTTGACATTAGCCTCGCAGAGGAGCATTAAGTAACACAGCTAATCCAACGCCTCAGGTGAGACCCAAAACATTCGCCACAGCTGCGCAGTACCATTTACACGCGCGTCATATTTATTTACTGATGTTTTGACGAATGGCTGCCCTGATGCAATCCTACATATTTGTGTAAGTGCCTCAGCAAAGATATCTCGAGCAACAGCGCTATATAGCCTATTCATAGGCCATGAAGTTTGACATATCTAGATCATGAATATAAAACAAAAACTAAACGGCAGCGCACGAAGGAGAGAGCACGCTGCAACATAAATAGGAAGATCGGCAATGATAAGATGAATATCTTTCTTGTACCTGTAATTACAGATAATGTTTCGTCCTGAGCTTTAACGATATTTTACAATGGATTGTTGACGAATATTTCCTTGGTTTGTAGGAAATATAAACGAGAGATATAAGCATGTTTCATGGGAAAACACTGATCGTACGTCAAATATATCGTTATGATCAGACGTAAAGTTTCATGTCTTATACCCAGCCATTATCTGTTTATCTTGCGTTGAAGATACTGTTGCAAAAGTGAAAGTACGAACGTTGGTTCTAAGGATAACAGCTATCACAATAGATATTAACTCAAGCATACCACCAACTTGTGTTTCAGTGGTATGCGTTCAATAAGCTAGGCTAAATTTCTTCAATGATTAGATAACGTCAATATAAACATTATGTGTCAGGAGTAATTATTTTTTGGTGGCAAGTATTTGATAAAATAACGGTGTCAAATGTAAAGACATATTCATCAATAATCTGTGTTTCAAATCTAGCTCTATATATCACACCATCATTATGTTCATATATCCGTAAATATTATGAACTTTAAGTGAATGTGACTCATTGATTGACAGACAATTTATAAAGTATGATTGAATAATCCTATATGTGCTTCCTATTGGAAACACTTACTATAAACTTCTTTTTATTGCTACATCACTATCGAACGGTTGTCATTCCTGCACATTCATGAAGAGATCAAATAGATCGACTGCGCTATATCCGCGTGTAGCATTGGACGCTTTATTTCCACAAACTAGGACACAAAACCCCGAATATATAGCTCGCCAAGTGCCCGTAAAGAGATAGTCTGCTCATCTTGTGACAAGTTGAACGCCAATTAATGAATGAAAAAGTCAGCCTGTTATACGTAACTTAGATTCATGTGTCGACGATGCCGCCCTTATAATTGGGGTTAATTTCATACTATTGCCGTGTTCTGTCCTTGAATTCTCATGTACTTTACACTCCATAACGTTAGCGGTATTTCTATTGGCACATGGCATGTGCATGACTTGACTAGCATCATCGACAGCTATATGAACAGTTCTTGATGTATTACATCCGGAGGGATGAGTAGGCGTAATAGTAAGATAGAACCCAATCTTCTCATGTATGTACAATGGGGCTGTGTCATTAGTCTCCTCAGGTCGTTCACTTTAAATCCTGATTTCACCGTTAGCTAAAAGATGGATTGTAGTGGCACAGCTGTGATTACCGTTTTGAGTGTGTGGATGCAGTATAATGACTGTGTGTTAGAAGGTTATCGAACTTAAGATGCTGGCTATACTTTGCAATCTTAACAACAACAGATACGCGTATTTCGGTGGACCAACTATCATCTGGTACGCATGTTCCGACGTGTTATGCTCCAAGTCGAGGCATTTTAAACGGAACAAGCCCGAATGTCAAGGACAGCCATTACGCGTCTGTATAAATTCCGAGCCGTGGTGTTAACGTAGGATCATTGGCTAATGCAATTAAAGGAGAATTCGCGCATTGACTGGTCGTACAAATTGTCGTAATCGTTTACCCAATCGGTGGTCATTTACAGGAGAATTTCTTACAGCGCCTATAATTCTTTGTATTATTACTTTCTTCGGAATGCACATAATTTGGTTAAGGCAGTATGACGACATTATTGACATTTTTCTGTTTTCGTGATACTATAATTTACTTTGATCAACCTGTGTTATATTACAATACAGCACGATGTTATTTTATATTATATTATCTGTCCGTTCAGTATAGTGCATTGAGAAGAGGTCTGACTTGACATGCTTAATAATAATTTAAAGATGAGATGCTTAGGTTTATTGTCATTGTATCTGGAACGAAATTGCTTCGCATTCTGCTGTATCATTTCTTAACTAAATATGTTTATAAGTTTGGATATATTCTTTAAACAACCTAACGAAATTAGGCTACATCAAGCATAAGATGTGCGCACGTGTAATAACAATATTGTTTAGCGTTTGACAAACACTTTCGCCAGTAAGCAAATTACTGTCGACATCCATGTTTACAATTATTAAGTGTTGTCATCCGCTAATGGACTTAAGGCACAAAATCCTCAGTAACTAAGTGGAAGTTGACTCGTTCCATAGCATCAAGTTACATGCATAATTCCTTTTGTAGGTAGTTGCTTCGTTAAGGTACCAGCCATAGAACTTCGAACTAAGATGGCAAAACTAAACATCCGAAGCAGTCGGCAGAATATCATCTGAAATATTCCTAAAACACATCATGCATCAAACTCTGGAAACATAAGTAATTTCCCAAGCGTCGTTCAAGTAACTATAAGTAAAACACTTATCATTATGCTCCCTCTTGAGACAACTAGTAATGATATTTGGAATACATTATTGATGAATAGTTCCTTGATTTTGCACACATTTTGCAGCGACAACAATTAATAGGCATATTATCCGCTGCTGTCTGGTCTCATAGTAATCAAAACATGCTTGCGTGAAATGCTAAGGAGAACGGCGACATCGACTTTGATAATCATAATGCTTGCCAAACGTCCGTATAAGAAGTGGCAATTTGCCATTCACAGTGATATTTCCTTTTGATTATGAATCCACAGCACGCTCACAAACTGTTCTATAAAATGCCCTTTTCCCTATGCTGTGATTATACCATGCTGGTCTATTAAATTCTAAAATCCCGTATGCCACGCCGCATATAAAATAATACATTTGACAAGCAGTGTTAAATCTTCGACTGTTTCAAATAACCTGTCAGCACGCCTGAAAGAACCGGCCTCAGCGCAAAATGGGGTACTTTGCAGTTTTATACCATACAGCATATACGCCGGCAACCACAGAAGAACAGGATTTCATGCATTTATTAAGGCAAAGCAGTATATGTTTCTGTATATGAACCAGTGTATTGTGTACTCATGGTATGAACATCATTACATTATTAGCAGCGAATGTAGTTTATATTTGCAATCGAATCTAAAGGAGCAAATAAATGGAATTCCGTCGGCAGGTCAAATAGTAAATGTTAATCTATTGCTGCACGGACGTATATTACACAAAACTTCATGTGAGGCAAATATTACTCGGCTAGATGCCCAAGAGAGTCGACTTCTCACTTCATACCATTAAACTGGCTGCTATGCCATGCATCGAATTGCAGATCATAATTCATGAAGGAAAATGACAGTAAATAACATGTGATATATATCGGGTTGGTGATATTTGTATTTATATTTTTGTGTCAGTTGCCTTATGTGATAGAGTAAGGATGATTCTTGTCTTCAAAAGCTTAGCATCAAATGGATTGAAGAGAACATTATATTAGTTAATAAGTTAACAGGCATTACATAATGATAAAACAAACGATAATGCAGTCATCACCAAAGTGTTAATCTATATTATCCAAGGCTGCTTATATTGGTCTCATTTTAAATTGCTGTTTGAAGTTTATAACCTTAGCTAATAGTTATTTGTTTTAGCTGAAAGTGATAAACTTTCGTGAACACGGGTATTTTATCATTCTGCGCTGCATGTCGTTGTCAGCCGTTATATATTGGCAATATGCGTTGTTTGCTTATATGTTTAGCAGATGCCACTGATTTACACTTTACATTTATACCCAACGATTTTCATTTGCTTCTGCTTTGCAAACATTGTAGCTGATGCATTGCGACCTATAACACAAATATAGACACATACGACTGAAAAATGCGGGGTGCGGAATGTAATTAAGTTTCGCTATATACAAGTTCCATTAAAGCGTTGCAGCAGATATAATCCCGAGCCTCAACAGATATTACACCCGTATTATAATCTATATGCAAAGACATTATAGCACTATGCAATACATCAATGATAAGAGAAATGATATAATGGTTTGTTCATCAACCAGAAAAATTGCCGTAAAGCATTTGGTGACAAAATGAATAACGACATGATTTATTTTAGGTATGAGTGGTGTAGTACGTAGACAATGACCGAGAATAACTTGGATCTTAGTGTATAGTATTAACAGTGTCGGACCAAATTATTGCGAAGTTTCGGTGCTTTCAGAATATTTCAATACGGTGCTTCAAACGCTATATAAATTTAATTCTACATCGTTTCGTACATATTAGATCATGTATTGACTTAATTGAACCTGACTATTGCAAAACATGAAAGATGACTGTTCTCGTTGAAATTAACCAGCGACTGAATTGACTGTTCTCATTTGAAGAGTTTGGTGCCGTAATAAATGTAATAAATGTACCATTCCGTCATTTAAACATTTGGGGAACCACACGTCCATACCCATGTTGATGATACAAACACATATCAAGAACAATCTTTACATGTCGAATAATTGAAATGCAATCAGAAAAAGGGCAGCAACTTCACTATGGCTACTACTGACAATGTAAATGTAAGTATTTCTTCATGGCGTTAGGATTTTATTAACAGAGTTATTGCTATAAATGCGCATTAACGTATAGCAAGGCCGTTCATATAAAATAATTAAAATACAAAGTACCAACCTTATATAGCTTATTTGCGAGTTAATTTTTAAAAATTGCATTGGCAAAATTTGAATTGTCAACTGCATATCGAAATAAGTACAGAGCTGTAAACTTTTGCAGGAAACTTGGTGCACACACACACACTCAAACACACACACACACACACACACACACACACCACATATATATATATAGATATATAGAGAGAGAGATATATAGAGATAGAGATATAGATAGATATATATATAGATATATATGTATATATTTATATATATATATATAAATATATATATATATATATATAAATATATATATATATATATATCTATATATATATATATATATATATATATATATATATATATATATATATATATATACTATATATATATATATATATATATACACGTGCCCGACTATTTAAAACATTTGTATCAGAATATGCAACCTAATTATATTTTGGTCTACATTGCAGGTTACGGGTGATCCTTACTTAGCAGCGAAGTATACAGCCGCTTATTGCGAACACCAAATACACTCTGTCATTTTTCATTTGATATTTGTTGTTGACTATAAATAATAATCTGTGCCCAACTGTTGAAAACAATTGTATACATTTGAAACGGTGTTCTTGTGCTAGCGCATACCGCCACAAAACTTCAATTAATTACTATCATTTTCATCTTTATATACGAGCTAATTCTTCATGCTGCAGTAAGTCTATTGTAGTCACCCAAGTGCATATGTCATTAAAGAACATCTATAGAGCATTTGAGAACCATCCTGCTTTCTGCAAGCCTTGATTTAATCAATTCGTATTAGTTGACGAACAAGGAACGCAGAATGATTGTTGTAGCCAAAAAAGCTCAAATATGCACCGGACAATGATTGTTAATCTTGATAAAAGGAAAATGTTAGCATACCAACGTATGGACTGATTGCACGTAGCCCTGAGTGTCTGAAAATTGCTCACTTGCATAAATATGCAAGCGAATGGGGCATGGCACACAAAAAAGTGTTAAACACTCCCTGGTAGATGATTACTAAGGTATTGTTAACACAATAGAAATATCCACAATGCTTCATTGTGCACATTTAATTAGCGACAATAAGCATTCCAGTGGGCATTTTTAGCACCCATGCGCAACGCGCAACAAAATTTGCAGTTCGCAAAGTAATTTATATGTCTGACTAGGTTGGCAAAAGCAGATGATATACGACGGCCTACTCAACTTATCGCAAACAGAGAGACGTACCGCATGCTTCTGCGAAACTAGGGATTTAGATGTGAATAGCGACATAATAAATAAACCATGTTTTGCCTCAAATGTAGAGATAAACATACATACAAATATATAGATATATATATATATATAGATAGATATATAGATATAGAGAGAGAGAGAGGGATATAGATAGACATAGAGAGATAGAGATATATAGATCTATATATATATAGATATATTTATATATATACATAGGGAGATATATATACATATATATATATATATATATATATATATATATATATATATATCTATATATATATATATATATATATATATATATATATATATATATATTTATACAAGTCCGACCATTTTGGTACAAATCACCAACCATCTTGGCCCATACTTACATTTTGGACGATGATCATGGGGCCAAAATAGTCAGCGTCATCTCATAGGCTTACACAACTGCGCTTCCCCACCAAATTGTAACTTTGCTACTACTCCGCCTAAGGTTGGAAACTTATTATTCGGTTGTAACTATCCACTTTTTTTGGCTTTAACTGTCTTCCCTGAATTTACATTTTGGCCTTAACGACCATTTTGGCCATGTTGAATAATCGGTCATTATTTGGCTTTGTTCGATGTATATTTGCTTCAAACTTAGATTCATGATTTGTGCGACTTTTAACTTCAATGAACTATTCTTTGTTTCAAATTATCGCTTGAAATGAAGAACATACAAATTTTGAATGAATATATAAATCAGCAGTTTAACGAAAAACTGGCGGCACACGCTCAAATATCTTTACGGACGGATATAAAAAAAATGGCGATTTTACTGGTAAATCCGGGGTTGTAAGTCTTTGTCAACTCATTTTTGGTGTTTTGTTCTCAATATATATCAGTTTGATAGTGTTTTATTTAGATATATAAGAACAAATGAAGCACTTAAGCTTGGAACTCGAGACGCAGATCAGCATTCAAAACGTTTGGAGAATCTCGCTGAATCTCACTGGTTTTCTCGATCTATGATGTGCCATGTTTCAAGTAATAAATGAAATCATATCGTATCAACGGACTGTTTTTAACAAGGGAATGATTAGCCAGATCGTTATATGTTATCAGTTTGCACATGTCTTAAAATCAAATTGTCCCCACGAACGCATCCGCGGGCTCAAGCTGAAGATATATTTTGGGATTGTAACAATTCAAGCTTTCCATACCGCATGGAATTTCCGGTACAGGAGCGAGTATAAACAAAGTTTATCGGTCCGCCATGACCATTTTACACGCTCTTATTACATTTGATTCTAATCTGGTCAGTATGATTCCAACGTTTAAATATTGAATATCATTAATGTGACAATGAACGTTATTGCTGCGGAAAGAAATTTCATGTACGACAAATTATGAAATACCCTTAGTTTACAGTGGTTAGCGGGCTGTTCCGCACGTGGGCTCTACCGTTCAGACTCACTCTTAGTCTTACCGATCACTTACACTTTTCCAACGGCAAATAATACCCAGATAGCCCGTTAATAGGACTAGATGCCTGCAGCTTGGTTGGACAGATCTACCGATTACCATTGATTTGTTTTTAAATGTATTTCCTAACGTTCATTTAACCGTATTGACTATTGGACATTTTAGCGAACGGCTTTTGCCCCATCTGTCAGATGTAAACATCGCCTGATCGTGACAGTGGACAAGCGCTGGTGGCTCTGTGTTAGTGGGGTGGGGTTACTCTTTCAAATGTGATTTATTTTTCAAAGGTTGATAATTGATATTTTGCTTTCCACATCCTTGAATTATTTACTTGCATCAGTAATGTTACCCTTAACATGGAAATAGCATGATCTGTTAATATGATGTATCATTGTAATACACTAAAACATGAGTTCTTTATTACATTCCTATAAGTTTGATTTGTTATCAATTAGTCAGCAGAGTGATCCTTTAGATCTCAGAAATAGCTATCCAAAACAACTGTGCTGGTTTGAGTTTACAGCCAAATTTCATTAGCGGCTAGGGAAATAATCAGACCCTAAGTAGGTTTTTGAAGTCAAGAGCCTCTTTTTTCTGGGTATCTGCCACATCAATATTGGTAATAAAATTGTTGTCAAATGTTCAATGTGTGTAATCCAAACAATTGTTCAATAGTACAATCACATCATTTGAATATATCATCTATAAGCTATAAATGATATGGTCATCTGTCAGTTAGTCTTGAGCACTGTGCATCTGGTCTAGTGTTGAAGGGTTATTAAGCATATCTGAAGCCCAAAATCACACATGAGGCCTTTTTAGAACAGTGCAGTTCCCAAGATGTAACAAACTGCCTGGTTAGGCATGGCTTGGGAGGTCACTTTTTTTTGTTGCCCATCCTGGACCTGTTGCTTGCCACTTATAAGGTATAATTTATGGGACCATTAGGCAGTAACCATTAATAGTTATGCTCCTCAGCACAGTTTTGCCCTGTCCATCTGTCTGCTTGTAAACTTTTGGTGTAACATTTTTTTGATAATGCAAGGCACTCTTGTATTGATTGTCACTTACAAACAAACTATCAGCCCTTTGTGACCTTATTATTGTAAAATAATCTCATTAGCTATGTTAACCAAATAAGGAATACCTGTTTCAAATTAAACATGAATCACTCTTATATTGATGATCACTTACAAAGTAAATATCAGCACTGCAATACCTTTTGTTCCTGAGTAATTATCTCAATGGGGAATAATTCTTGATGGCACTTTTCTTATAATGCAAGATAGAAACTTTACTTTGACCAAATCTTGCAAACTTTAACTCATAGCTTTATGGCTTTTGATCCCTGACTTGCTAGATAAAAGCAAATTAAATTTGCTCGTTCAAGGAAAAATGTAGCTAAGTTATTATTAGCTTATGGTTGTTTGGGTGAATCATTTCTTAAAAATTTAAATTATTAGGCTCAAATGCTTAAACTTTTTGCATATCTACTTGGCGATGGACTGTTGTTGCTTGACAAGTGGGTTGTAGCTTCACTAAAACTGTGGCTTCATCAATATTTTGGCTTCTACATTTTGGTGGCTTCACCAATGTTGTGGCTTCACCAATGTTGTGGCTTCACCAGTGTTGTGGCTTCATCAGTGTAATGGCTTCAGCAATAATTTGGCTTCACCAATGTTGTGGCTTCACCAGTGTTGTGGCTTCATCAGTGTAATGGCTTCAGCAATAATTTGGCTTCACCAATGTTGTGGCTTCACCAGTGTTGTGGTTTCAACATTGTTGCCGCTTCACCAAAGTTGTGGATTGAATTATATTGTGGCTTTATCAATATTATGACTTCACCAATACTGTGGCTTCTCCAATACTGTGGCTTCACCAATGTTGTGGCTTCACCAGTGTTGTGGCTTCATCAGTGTAATGGCTTCAGCAATAATTTGACTTCACCAATCTTGTGGCTTCAACATTGTTGCCGCTTCACCAAAATTGTGGATTGAATTCTATTGTGGCTTTATCAATATTATGACTTCACCAATATTGCGGCTTCACCAATACTGTTGCTTCACCAATGTTGTGGTTTCATCAATACTGTGGCTTCACCAATGCTGTGGCTTCACCAATGTTGTGGCTTCACCAATGTTGTGGCTTCACCAGTGTTGTGGCTTCATCAGTGTAATGGCTTCAGCAATAATTTGGCTTCACCAATGTTGTGGCTTCACCAATGCTGTGGTTTCAACATTGTTGCCGCTTCACCAAAGTCGTGGATTGAATTATATTGTGGCTTTATCAATATTATGACTTCACCAATACTGTGGCTTCTCCAATACTGTGGCTTCACCAATGTTGCGGCTTCACCAGTGTTGTGGCTTCATCAGTGTAATGGCCTCAGCAATAATTTGGCTTCCCCGATGTTGTGGCTTCACCAGTGTTGTGGTTTCAACATTGTTGCCACTTCACCAAAGTTGTGGATTGAATTACATTGTGGCTTTATCAATGTTATGACTTCACCAATACTGTGGCTTCTCCAATACTGTGGCTTCACCAATGTTGTGGCTTCACCAGTGTTGTTGCTTCATTAGTGTAATGGCTTCAGCAATAATTTGGCTTCACCAATGTTGTGGCTTCACCAGTGTTGTGGTTTCAACATTGTTGCCACTTCACCAAAGTTGTGGATTGAATTATATTGTGGCTTTATCAATATTATGACTTCACCAATATTGCGGCTTCACCAATACTGTTGCTTCACCAATGTTGTGGTTTCACCAATACTGTGGCTTCTCCAATACTGTGGCTTCACCAATGTTGTGGCTTCACCAGTGTTGTGGATTCATCAGTGTAATGGCTTCAGCAATAATTTGGCTTCAACAATGTTGTGGCTTCACCAGTGTTGTGGCTTCAACATTGTTGCCGCTTCACCAAAGTTGTGGATTGAATAATATTGTGGCTTTATCAATATTATGACTCCACCAATATTCCGGCTTCACCAATACTGTGGCTTCGCCAATGTTGTGGCTTCAGCAATACTGTGGCTTCACCAATATTGTGGCTTCATCAATATTGTGGCTTCACCAATACTGTGGCTTCACCAATGTTGTGGCTTCACCTGTGTTTTGGCTTCATCAGTGTAATGGCTTCCACATTGTTGTGGCTTCACCAACGTTGCAGTTTCACCAGTGTTGTGGATTCAATGATATTGTGGCTTCATCAATATTGTGACTTCACCAATATTGTGACTTCACAAACACTGTGGCATCACCAATGTTGTGGCTTCACAAGTGTTGTGGCTTTACCATTTTTGTGGCTTCTCCAATACTGTGGCTTCATCAAAACTGTGGCTTCACCAATGTTGTGGCTTCACCAATATTGTGGCTTCACCACTGTTGTGGCTTCATCAATATTATGGCTTTACCAATGTTGTGGCTGCAACAGTGTTGTGACGTCACTAATATTGTGACTTCACCAATTTTGTGGCTTCACCAGTGTTGTGGCTTCGTCAATTGTGGGGCTTCATCAATGTTGTGGCTTCAATAATGTTTTGGTTTCACTACTGTTTACAAATGTTTTGGCTTCTCTTTTTATTATATCCTGTTGAGATATATCAATCACTGGGGCTTAAAAAGACATGTTATGTCTAATTGTCATAAAACCATCAGAATGACAAAAATGACCGAAACAATGAGTATTATCTGTATTGGTTGTGTGTGAGTTTGGGTCATCAGTCGGTTTGAGCAGAAGATTTTTATCAGAGGTTCTGTTTACCCAGGAAGACTGTTAAGCTCCACCTGGTGCTAATTGATGGTCCTGCAGTTATGATGTATGCACCTGTGTACAGTGTCAAATTGATGTACACTTAATCTGCTCTGTATTTATCTGCAATTCATATCAACTCTTCATCACCAGCCCAGCATGACACAGACCTGGGATTCTCTTTATTACCAGTTCATCGTGACACTGACTTGGGGTTCTTATCACCAGCCCAGTATGTCACTGACCTGGGGTACTTATCACCAACTCATCGTGACACTGACCTGGGGTTCTTATCACCATCCCAGTATGTCACTGACCTAGAGTTCTTATCAACAACTAATCGTGACACTGACTTGGGGTTCTTATCACCATCCAAGTATGTAACCAAACTAGGGTTCGCCTAACATGGCATCTTTTTTGTTCGAAGGGGTAAAGTTTCTTGAGGTCGGTTAACATCTAAAATGCCACCCGTCATCGGGACAGGTCAGGACGGGTGGCCATTTTAGTTAATTTCCAGCCCTGTTGCTGAAGACTGAACTGTAGACTTAATCTGAACATCTGGTGAATGTTTTGTCACAGAATCAACATGAGAGAGTATTCGTTTTTACTTCCTGTACTTAATAACAAGAGATTGATCCATGTGACATGTATTGATGATCAACCTAATCAGGTTGGCAAGAATTAATGTTGTGTAATGTATTACATAGACTTCCTTTATTTCTTATGATATAAGACTGATAGACAGTTTGACAAGTTAATTTTATGTGTGTAACAGAATGTGCAACTATAGCTGGTGCACAGCAGGAGAATCATCTTTTGCTGAATCATGTGGACAAGCTGTTGTATGGATTCTCTAATTGTGTCCTTATGGAAACCCACTAAGGCTGGACCTCTTGAAAGTCTATTACTGATAGTGCAACATAAGACACTGCTGTCCTCATAGTTCCTGCTAATCATGTTCAAATTTATCTGTAGATATGCTTTGCTTGATAATGATATCCTGATCATTGATTTCTGTATATTGTTAACCATTATGAGGTCAATACTTTCAGTCTATTTAAGTCAATTTATTCAGCCAAATCAACTCTGAATGCCTATATTGTGGATACATTTTTTGTAGAATTTAAGTGACCCTAGATAGGCAAGTGAACAGCAATCAAAGTTTAATCATAAACAAAACAAAATCATCTTCTGCCTAGTCCTGACCTTGACAAATCCTTCAGAAAATTGCATGCAGATCCCTCTTTGTTTTTTTTTCCCATTATGTAACTACATGTTATTATGTGGCAAACTGAATAAAGGTGATATGTTTAAAACCTAAAGATCGATAATCCATGTTTTAATCCTGTCCTGAGGGGATTTATATCATTCACTCTGAAAGGTGGGATTCAGTTAAATTCTCAAAATAAATCTAATGTAAGGCAAGACAATGCTCTATCAAATGAACAGATGAAACATGTAATAAAGAATCCACAATGAATCAATTGGAGGTCAGTTTAACACTCGATGAAGCAAATTGTGAATAGATGCATGAACATATGCAGTTGGACACATCATTATATGACATGCACATACTTTGATAAGTTGCCTAAACTTCTCTGCTGGCTTGCATGATTGCAGTTAAATATTTAACAATACGAAAATAAATCATTGAAATGTATATTATAAGAGCCAGGACTGGGTTCATAACGCTAAATGATCCTGCCTCCACTGCTCCGTGTCAACTGTCATTCAGCGTATAGCTAGCTGCTCAGAACTTTACCGAAGTCTGTCAACCCGACCGATTTGGGAGACACCCAAATAGCTTCAGCCTTTCATTTATAATATATAACACTTTTTCTTTCATTCAATTGGAACTGATTTAAGATTATCAGCTTGTTGTTTTTGTTGCACCAAATTTAAGCGGATTTTACAACTTTGGCCACGTACAGCAAGACTGTCGCCATGTCGCACGAAGATAAATAGTGACATCTGTTGGACTCTCCCAATTGAAGGGACGAGGGATGTTGTCCAACATCGTTGACAGACAGATTACAGTGTTCAGAGTGGTTAAATAACATTAAGCTGCCCAAAGCAATCGATATGTATAATAGTTACAGAAATAAAATCAACAATGAAAGTTTAATTATGCATGAGTCGGAATATAAATACGTTAAAATATATGAACCACGTGCATTTTTGACTTGGAATCTTCCGTGCTGCAATATTAGAGACGACAATCGTCAGAATGTTAAGTATCACTAATTCTTGTTAAAACTCGCAGTACCTAAGTATAAAATTGTATCCAAATTAATAACGGGTACGTTGAAGAACTCCCTCTTCTTTAAAATAGGTGACTTTTATGCATATTTTCTCCGTTCCCCGGGTACATCTGCCACTCGGCAAGGTTCGGAACTTTGCGTCAGCATTTCGTGGAATCGCGCCGAAAATTTAACTTCACTATTTTCTTCATGGCTCTTTGAATATTGTGAATGTACAGTTCAAATTATATATAAACAATGAGAAATTGAAAAAAGTTTATTTCGGATCCCGAAAGACCTAAAAACGCGCAATTCAGTTTGTGTAAGCTTGTTTGCAGGAATTTAATTTAAGTCGTTTATGGTTTCATGGACTTTGTAACCCATGGTTGTATAAACGATGGTCTTTAAGTAGTAGGTTGGTTGGGATAATAATGGTTGGTAATATCGGAAGGCAAAAAGGGCTGGCCAACTCATTTGTATAATTTAATGGCCAATATGGTTGAATATATGAAATGGCCAAAATGGTTGGTTATATGAAATGGCCAATATGGTTGGTTTTTTATAAAAAGTTCCAAAATGGTTGGTTTTTTGCATGACAAAACTATCACGACTATTTTGGTACAACCATTTTGGCCTAAAATTTGTATACTCTTCTAAAACAAGTTTTGAATGAAGATAATAACTTACAGCTGTTCACGGCAGATGTATAAGATTTTGCATCCGCGATATCACATAATTTAAGCTCTAAAAAGCGAAATAATCGAATGACCCAAAATGGTCGGTTTTGTCGATATTGTCCAAAACGGTTGCAATTGTATATATATATATATATATATATATATATATATATATATATATATATATATATATATATATATATATATATATATATATATATATATATATATATATATATGTATATATATACAACCAACACTTTGTGCTATGCAACTTAGCAGGCAACTTGATGTTATATCGCGGTATTGCTGTCATTTGTTGCCTTTGGATTTGTCATGATAGATAGGTAAAATATATGAAATATCGTATAACAGAGCATTTATGTAATCTACTCTGAATTAGTTATTCACCATTTCTGTTCGAAATATTACGTTATTTCAAGCAATATTACTTCGTTTTCGTGAAGAATCATAGCGCCCCTTCCAACAACGGTTAATCAACAGATGAATTATGACAGATGTTCATGTTGCAGATGTTGCTGGTGACAAAGGCTGATTATAAAGTAAGCGTCCTGCAAGATCTTAGTGGTAGGTGCGTTGCAGCTTGTATCTCTAGTTCAGTATTAGCCGTAAAAGAGTCGCTACAAAACACTCGAATAAATATCGTGAACAAAAAGGGCAAAGAGTAACTGAGCTCATTCACGGTCGATGGAGCAATAGAGTTAAATTAATAGCTAACCCGAACATATTGGCATTAAACCAAATGCGGATTACTAGTTTAAAATCTTTCAAAGGCCAGTCATTAGGCCAGGTTTGCTGTGGAGTGCCATGAAATTATTTAAGGACTATTGCTTCATATAACGTATTTAGATGATCTCGACCAAATTATGTTATTGCTGCTTTAAATCTCGGGTGATACAGATTTAAATGGGTCTTGTTTTGCATTTTAGCTAATCATTGTCATTTGTTGAGCAGTAGAGCTGAACACAGATTATTAATTATCATTTGATTTATATGAAGATACCACAGTAAGTGCAGCTAGCTTACACATGGTATGTTTATACATTAGCATAGAAAAAACAATAACGGTAAATCAATTAGCTGTGTAGGGCAGAAAATAACACAAGAATATATACCTTGGGGGACGTTACGACGACAGACATGCTTACTCTCCGTCTAGTAAGGCATTTAACCTCTCATTCTATCCTTCATCAAGTGAGAAGCGAATAGAGGAAAATAGCCTGGTGCATGATTGATGTTATTGTTTTTGCATATCTACGCTATTATACAAGAATGGCACATCGTAATAAGTTGGTCGTGGTCTCAACACGTGTTTTTACAATACTACATAATTTGTGCTGCGGCTTGACTTTATGTCAAACTACAGGCATCCAAGCCCTTGCACTACGTTTTCTTTGTAGGTGGGATTCCATGTAACACCATGATTAGGTTATGATGGAAACGATAGGGTGAGGCTGCCCTTGCTCAATAAACTGCAACTATCTATATATCCACAGTGTTTCTAAGATGATGCCAATGTGTGCTTTGTGATTAGCCTTCATGCTTTATAACTTCTAGGAGAACGTAGGCATTTGTTGTCTAACAATTTGATTATGGTACGGCTAATTGTTTGTCGGCCCATACATTGATATAACAAGATGATTTGATTATGGTGCGGTTAATTGTTGGTAGGCTCATACATTGATGTATCAAGATGTCAAGGGCATCAAGGAGCGTGTCAGGTGGTTCTTAAATGTACCCCGCATTTTATTGATTGAGATTATTGGATACGGAGTGTATGGAATATGATTAATAGGTTTTCTTTACAGTGGTACGCGAGGGAACCAGGTGGCAAAAGTTGAATTTATCAAATTCTATAGCTTTGATTCAATACATTTCCGCAATATGCACCATTCACATCAATAACTGAAAGTCGTTGCCGAGCTGGTAACATGTGCTATTCATACATAACTAATTATAACATCCCTGATGTATAATTCGCCCCTTGAAAAATAATCAGTAAAAATGAAAGCAAACATTTCATTATCAAAGCTCTTTAAATATTACTCCCTCGATTCGTAGCTCAACTTCTAGCAGCCGGAAATGCAGTGCACGGTGGGAATCAGCACGCGTCGCTTCTCGCTAATTCAAATTTTGCTATGTCAAGAACTTGTACAGCTGAAAACATTTAGAAAGACACTACTAATCACTTCGACACATTGGCGTACCAAATTAACCTTTCCTAAGAAACCGCTTATGTCTAAGTTTCCAAGAAATATAATGAATCAGCCTGATCTCCAAAATTAGACACAAAAGAATGGGGTCATTGATTCTCTCTGATGATAAGTCGTAACTGCAAACGAAATAGATCTTAAGGACAGTTAATCTCGACCTCACCCATTCTCCAGCGTCATGAAAATCAGCATCTGTAGGATGTGGATCGGTCAGACGTTCAGACAGCGAAAAATATCACATAGTGACGCTAATTACACATTTTTTTCTGGGGGGCTATGCCGAAGTAGGCTGAAGATTTAAATGACTGTTTAAAGAGTAATCGATAAACCAAATTTGTGTACCGCGGAACGTCGATATTATGAGTATTTCAGTCGCCTATTAGTTGGTTTTGTAAATCGCTTCCCGCTTACGTTTTGTCGTTATTAAGCATACGTACGTAATTAATATAATCATATATACATCGCAGCCTTTACACGATTCGACAATGAATTGTCTAGATAGGCAGTGTATGTGGGTATTTGTCATATTCTCATATCGTTTTTATCAATGTCACACTGGTTTCCTCCTCCAAGCGACTGGAATAAAATATTTGGTTGTATAGTTATCTAAGTACCGAACTATATTGACTATTTGTACATGCGACAAAACCCGCTTGACTTTGTCAAGTTTTTTTCCGAAAACTCGGAAGATTAATTATTGCTTGACCGATGCAGAATACCTGGTATACATGCGTCGACGCACGTTGAATAACAGAGGCCGACATAAATTAACCTCAGGAGGAATTAAACATGCCTGGGAGGTGATTCGTCGGCCTGCTATGCATTCGAACTACGAATAAATTACCACGTTGAGTGATTAACTTATACTGCTGTTGATTGAAGTCGATGTCGTCGTTCACGTTTAGTTATCGCACAAGTTGAGTTGCACTTGGGGTGCCATGTTAAACTAGCTAGATATCTGGTAAATAATAAGTTTATATTTTCGTGTAAAGAAATATGTACTGATGAGTTCATTGACCGGATGTAAGGCCAGCCTACGATATTTTTGTTTACTCGTAGCATATTGATAACTGTTGCATTTTACCGCTCTTAAATGATTACTTTTGGAAGGGCTATGCAAGAAACTAACACGCGTGATAATGATAAACTGCAACATGCCGGATAGATGTTAATTTGTATTTTAAAGTGAAATTGCAGAGTGAGTTCGCTATAGCATGACACACAAAGGAGCATTAAATGAGTTCAGTACATTTGGATGTGGTAGCTAACAATTATACGCAGATTACACATATTATCTTAATCGAGTTTGCAGGTATGCTGATCAAGTACGAGGATAAATATATTGTCATGACAAATGTATTAAGAAAGAAAATTCAGTTATTATCTTAGATGCTGAGCAAGGACAACCCATATGTCAAAATATTGCATTCCATTTTGCACGAACAAAACATTCCATGCTGCCTTGATGTTACACGTCTGTCAGTGTTGGGTCTACGTTTCAGTTGTAACATCGCATTACAGGTGTCGAACAAAATGATTTAAAAACAGTTATCCAAATTTCTAATAAGCTGCATATTATAGCATCACAGTAGCATTCATATAACTAGTCTCCATTCCTCGATGTTCACACTATGACTTCAATTGTACCTAATTTTCTACACAATATATATTGTCCGGTGTCACAACTTATGTGACATATTTACATATTGCATTTCGTACTGACTTTTGGTCTTTATTATCAACCAGAGACTGGCAAAGAAAACATAATATTTCATCTTTCTGTAGTAAATCATAAATAGCATGGACGGGCTACTATGCTAAGCTGTACCAATGGAAATGCTGCCTACAAGCAACTCAGGCAAAAGATTCTGTATTCAAATACGGAAGCTGAATGAATTGGTGAAACATTGGCAGTTACATCAATGCTCTCCGACTGACTGATTACAGGGAGCTATCATTAATCTTCAGCCAATAATTAATATAATAGGCCCACTGTGTCCTCCTGCATGTCGTAAGAGGCTGGAAAGGCCTGGTTCAGTCAATCGGCTGGCAGCCCTAGGATAATCGTTTCCATTTTATCTTTTCCATCTCCATCTTCATTTATCCTAGAAGGCGGCTTCTTAATCAGGTCAATATTATATATTAACCTTTCATGGCACCATATAACACATGAGTGTAGGTGTGCCGTTAAACCCTATACTTACCTTACCTTTGAAAACTGTCCACCCCCACCCCAACCCCGTTCATTACGTTAAGACCAACTGGTCATCATAATGTAGTTTGTTGGCTTTCGCCTGAAGCTGGGGGAAGAGTGGGGGGGGGGGGAGAAATTTAATTACAAATTAATGAAACATCCTGCGCTGGCACAAACATACGGGAGAAATAAAAAAACTTTGTCAAAGACTTCGCGTCGATATGATATTTCACCCAATTGCAATTTTTGAACTTCATTCCCTAGCCAACAGTGTAGACCAAAAGTTTATTAGATCGTGGTAAAAGCGATACCGCGAGGCAGACATTTCAGAATGATGCTCCAATCGACCGTTCACAATGTACGCAAGCCTTCTAGTTGTCATTATTCTTACAAACCTCGAACATATCGTGTATCATTTTAGAGAAGGTATACGATCGACATGGACTGGGACCTTGTTTTGCGAGGAGGCGAAGATGGTCGTAACTCCATTCACCATCGTTTAAGTATTATGGCGTTGATTAAACCCATACGTCATAAGTAACTTCATTATAAGACGAAAACGGGATATTTGTCGCGGGATATATTCTTATTGCTTTAATACATACGCAGTTTCTTAAAACCCCATTTGTGTATTACGTCTCGGTGAATAAATAGTTATTGTCAAGTTGGCTGGTTAAATTGTCGAATTACAGTGAATGGGTGTTCGTCATTGTGCCATACATAACGGTAGCCACTACCAGAAAAATCAATAGCTCGCAACAAGACCGTGTGGTGTGAAATCGCGAGTTGTATTTATAGTTATATAAAAAATACCATCTAATAGTGTTTAGTGATGCACAAATATTGAATAGAGCATTTTAAATCATAATGGCGGCAATCTTTGTGCTTGGTGGCAATCAATTTGTCTTTCTAAATATATACATAAATATATACATATATGTATATATATATATATATATATATATATATATATATATATATGTATATATATATATATATATATATATATATATATATATATATATATATATATATATTTTAAGTTATGTATAAAAGGACAAAGGCGAGGTGCTGTAAATTACCGTTGTAATAGCCTAGGTACTTGTATTGTGTCAATAGCAACGTGTCATTCCGCATATCCACCACTGAAATCACTTCACGTAGAATGTCATTGCTACTGTCGATCCACTTATAAGTTGCATTGCGCGCTGGAGCACTAGCCGGACTTTTTCACACGGTAAATATTACAGCCCATGTCTGTCGTCTTGTTTTGCTTTCTCGTTGTTGATTCAGTTGCAGCTATTGGCTGCTTGATCGATGAAAAGGGTAGCCGCGACTTTCGACGTCTCTTTTGCGGAGGTTCCAACATCGCCATTCTCATTTACCACCCCTCAGATATATTTTGGCGCGCTTGTACTTTAGCAGACTTACCCTCTTGCAACATCTCTGTGCACCTTGACAATAAAACACCGTTTTCAGTTCCTATCTCGCCTGGGTGTTTAGAACGAAATAGATGAGAGGGTTTGCAATGAGACTCAGATGAAACACAGTCATGA
This sequence comes from Urechis unicinctus, assembly GCA_034190875.2. Taxonomy (NCBI): domain Eukaryota; kingdom Metazoa; phylum Annelida; class Polychaeta; order Xenopneusta; family Urechidae; genus Urechis; species Urechis unicinctus. Next base: position 27,000,865 of record CM067355.1, read on the forward strand.
CTGTGATGCGAACAGGTGTTGCTCTAGCTGTAAGATCGCGACGGTGATGGATGGAGACGATTGTGATAATTGGACAGCTACTCTTGAGTTCAAATCGTCTCGTGGCATAAGCCCGAAGGTGTCAAGCGTATTATGACTGTTGCTACACTATGTCATCACTGTCCGCTTCTCAGTTGAAAGTACCCCAGCTGAAAACTTTCCTCAATTATAGGGGAATTCCTTGCCCGAATTATAAGAAAACTGAGCTCGTAGAATTACTATGGATGTGAATGCACAGGGTAATTCTTAATTTATATAATTAGAATATTTAACTTAAGAAAGTTGAATACAGATATGTCACACATCTCATTAATATATATACATACCTATGAAGACTTGCTGGTACAATGTTAACTTTGTTTTTTGTTTTATGTGGTGTTGTCGTTTGGTGGAAGAGAGATAAAAAGCCATTGTGCTTGCAACGGCTGACTTCAGTACCAATGCAAAGTCTAATCCCGCATTATAGCCTGAAGAAGTGACATGTCGCACGGCTTATCGTCTTAATTATTTTGATGTCTGGCAATTGTAATTACACAGTCTATATAGTTGTCACGTCAGTAATACAACTGACTGAAACTTTACTGTCATCCACGGGTGTTTGATCGTTTTCTTGCGAACATCGGCCTTGCAGTCCACGACGGCGCAAGAAAACCATGGTAGTGCAGTCTAAATAGTCTATAGATCGATATTCCTAAACAATTTCTCCAAAATAACACCGGTATCAAACATAAAACGACGAATATTCACCACAGCTTAAATCTCTACATTCCGCGTCGTGTATTGCCTTTGTGTTTTGGAAAAGCATGCCCCCATTTCCATTGAAATATCAGTAACGCCGCCTTGCGGCCGCGACGGGAACCCGAAAATGTGAAGGCTCGTATTACTCATGCCTTTAAAAATATGCACCCATGTCTTGTCAATCAAAGAATGGGGTCGTTACGCACATTGCACGATGGCACAAAGAACAAAGTGCTCCACATTCCTATGAAGGTTTACTTACTTTTCCCTCATATAGGTAGGCCAACATTTCGCCGCTATGAGAAATATAGCGTACACAGTAAATATATTTGTTGTTTAGAGTTTGTTCACATAATCTGATGGAGAGAACATTAATGTTTTTGAGTAAGAATTGTTCCTGTCGGTATCCAAAATCGTATGCAAGTAAAGCAGTTTTCTACTAAGCTCACTAGTTTAATGATGCATGGCATTGGAAAGTGAAAGATAAACACCATCATACTTACGTAGTGTAAGTATAACTCAATATCATTGGAGTGGAATCCATAATTACTACAGTGTACGGATGTGACACAAGCGTTGAAATAAACCTGTCATTCATCTTGATTAATATTCAATGGTAGGATCAATCAATACCCTCAATATAAACTACGGGAGTGCTGAATGTGTCATACGTTATTATATGATCACTTGTCTTAAGAGAGCCGTCAACACATATAATCATTAGCCTACATACAGATACTCTGAGAGCTAAGATCCACAAGAAAAAACACGTTAGCTGAAATCATTGTCATTTCCTCAAAGCATAACTACTGATTATTCACAGAAAGTCTGCACTGGCATTATTGAGTTCGTATTCCAATCTGGGACCGACCAGCGGTGGAGGACCATGAACGTAAGATAAATTAACCAGAATTTTTCTAAGCGAAGTAGAGGAGGTCATTAAGTGAAAACGACGTTGATCGAATCGTCGTATTTCACTTGTACCAACAATCTGACGCATTCTGACAATTTAAGGTTTATATATATACATATATATATATATATATATATATATATATATATATATATATATATATATAGATATATATATATATATATATATATATATATATATATATATATATATATATATATATATATATATATATATATATATATATATATATATACAGTCAAACCTGTGTTACCGGTCACCTGTACAACCCGGTCACCTGTGCATACCGGTCGCTCAGTTTCAGTCCCTTGAGAATTTACATGTATGTAAAAGATAGGAGCGGTCACCTGTATAATCTGGTCACCTGTGTACAAAGGTCACTCGGGCCAAGTCCCTTGACCGACCTGATTAGACAGGTATGACTGTATATATATATATATATATATATATATATATATATATATATATATATATAGAGATATATATATATATATATATATATATATATATATATATAGATATATATATATATATATATATATATATATATATATCTATATATATATATATAGATATATATATATCTATCTATATAACTATACTATATCTATATATATATTTCTATATATATACATCTATCTCTCTCTCTCTATATATCTATATATCTATATATATATATATATATATATATATATATATATATACTCTATATATATATATATATATATAATTTATAAATTTAATCGATATTACCACTGTGCTATGGAACAGATACATCTTCAAATGATGTTGGCGATTCACAAGCAGTTTATGGTCACATGAAACTAAATTGCATTTGAATACTGCCATGGCGGCTTCGTTTATTAAACGTGCGTTCATGCATGCATGTTTGCATGAGTATATATATCTGTAATCAATACAGGAATAGCGACGAGAACAGATATCGACTTTCGTTTGCTCAACACCACTAGACAATGGCGCCCCACAATATCACGACACATACATGTTTGGACTTGTCAGCTCTTCACTTGCTCCAACCTCGCCGTTGTGGTAAGTACTGAAAAAAACAACAGAATGGAAGCGGTCGATCAAATGGCCAAAACAAGACAATAAATGTAGCTCGATCTAGCCAATGCACGCATTCTGCCACACCAGCCATTTTAATGATTGTTCTGCTATATGAGGGAGGAAATACATCGATCAGGCTTTGCTATTCCCTATCATTTGGCTAAAATATGTGTTAGACGAACATCTGGCGAAAGAAACTAACCCTCTTTTAAGCCATACATTCAGCTTGCTAAAACCTGTTTTGTAACCCAGATATAGCGGGCAACGGCATAGAGGGTTTTGCGATAAGTGACACCTTCATTGCGTTGTTTTGTCATCCGATATGAAAGAACAAAAAAATAATATTTCGCACAGCTTGTTTAGCACCGACAACACCATTTTATTAAGAATTTGCGGATAATTAACACATCGCTGCAATGGCAATATAAAGATAAACGCTAAAGCTCAACAACGAGTAATATCGTGAAGACAGAGTTTGCAAACAGAATCAACAGCAGCAGGATCAGCGGCAGCGAACGGCAGCAGCATAATGCGGGGAACTAGCGAGTCAAATCCCCGAGCAGATTTCTACTATCCCATAGGAACACCTGACTTGTGTAAGCTTTAAAGTTGACCAAATTAACACCAGAAAAGACCAAAGGATATCGTTTGCAGTGTTTTCCGGTACGGCTGTTTAATTGTTCCTGTTTTCTTTTGCAGATGTGCCGTTCCCTTTTACAGAAACAAACTACTGATCCGCAACTCAGAACAAGATGAAAGGAATATAGCTTTAACACGTTAAAATCGCGCGAGGGTGTGGACTGATGTTTTATAGTTGCAAAACATTGGACAACCCTGACAAGGGGGGAAATTTCAGATTAATTAGTATTAGTCAAAATTATTATTATTGCTTTTCACCCATAGCGTAATTTGACTATAGCATCCGTTAATTGTGTTATTGATGGTTGGCAACCACACTATAGGGCAAATGTAAACGCCGATTTCGTATAGAAGTGATATACATTTATTGCATGATATTAAACATTGAGCTACATGTTTTGTCGATAAATGAAATAAAACTACACTTCGTTTACTCAGGATCCTTTTATGTTCAGACAGCGAAACAATATGATGATTAATGGCCTTGTGCTTGCCACCGATTCATAGTGATCTATACCGGGAGCGTTCCCTAGGGCTATTGCATGGGAGTTCAATATAAAGATTGCTTCATCGTCGTATTGTTGATGTCAGCTACATATCTGAGCCTTGCCTATAATTGGGCGCAAATAGTAGATCAACGGTTCGTGGAGGGCTCATGTGGAAATCAAAATATCCTGAATCAATAAATTAGTCTGGTCTTGCCGATATGCTACCAGTCCGCTAATTGTAATGGTTCCTCGTGGATGCTGTCTCATGGGTGAAAAACGTTAATATATGATAGGAGGTGTTCGGGCTGAGTCATATAATCACACTAGCGTGGCTTGGTGCTTTGGGTTCGCTGCAAATGTGCAAGGTATTTATATGGATGATATTAAGCAAGTAGATGACGGAAGAAAATGGCAAACCTGCACGTCGGACCCAGATACCTCTGATTATCGTTGGTGCCTAATTTCCCTTAACTATGTCGGACGTAGAAATAATCACACAGAAGAGAAAGCCATGATAGTCCTATGCTATCACCAGTCCACGAAAAACGAACCAAGCAGTTGATACATTTTAGTGAGATTATAGACCCCAAAGAGTCATCTCCCCTTCTGGCTGCCTATAAAAGCATTGCTAGGATTGATTTTAGGATACTGACTTAAATGCTGATAATAGGCAGCTTCCGGGTGACCCGGAGGTAGTTATTCCTGACATATGATCTATCTCCTGATATCCGCGATCGCTAGCATTAGACTAGGATTGATGGGCGTAGTCAAGTGTCTCGGAACAATGCAGAAGTTTATTGCGAATTTCTAGATATGTGGCCTCGGATATCATGTCAGTACCTATACGAGCAGCCAGAATATGCATCCAGTAATGAAACTCATAGGGCGTATTACTGCATGTCACATTCTTGTAACGTTAATACTCTGAAATACACAAAGCGACTTTGACATTTGGGCCAACTGAGTCGGCGTAGAAAAACCACAAACTAATTACAAAGAACTTCAGTGGTCTCACTCTCAAATAGCGGATTTAATAAGCAATTAATTTGCTTGTTGTTTTCGATCAGCATACATAAATGTTTTGTCTAAAGTAAGTAATTCGGATTATTTGTGCCACTATATTCAGCTGTAATATCAGATTTGACATTAAGATGTGTACTGTGGCATTTCTATTAACTAACTTGTTCGTTAATTAAAACGACGTAAATTGTTACCTGCTTTATATGCTAATGCGGTCACCGTACAGTCTTGTATATGCATGGTCACGTTCGAATCACATTAGCCGCTTGAAACACGAGTAATAGACTCGCTCAGGCGTTTACTCACTTGGGAAAGTAGACTTTGCATTTAAGCCTGAGCCTGCTGAGAGGGTCTCTGGTGCATGCAATCAAAGACGAAATTATGTATCTTAAAATGTTAATTTTGAGACGCAAACTGTGAAAGATGTGAATGCGAAATTTATGCCTAAATGGAAAAATGTTAATGCCTAATCACGACAGCATATTCCTTTTCAAACAATATATAGTAAGACGAAGATTGCAAACCCTATGTCGCCTTCATAGTTACCTACCGCGACAGTATCTCTAATATACTATAGTGTTTGCTGCGCTGCTGGTTTGCATATTTATAGAGTGGTGCGTCAGCTACTGGATGGCAATAGACTCAATTAGATGCATACAGATAACCATCTGCCTGCTGTCGCAGAAGGCACATAATTCTCAGAAAAACGACCACAAATATAATTGAGCGCAGCTGAGGATATTCTGGCTGTAGCAGCTTGGAGTTTTATGTAATAGCCCTGGGAAATATATATGCAGTAATTTCCTAAGCAGGGAGTAGCGGAAACTTTATCAAAAGACCTTGCTGTTGATGCGGTATAAATATGAGAAAGCTTTACATGTGGTCTCAAGCTAATCAACCATTCTCTGTCGATTCGCAATGATTATATCTCACCTGATCGCATCGTACCAGATAAAGATAATAACGTCATGTATATATATATATATATATATATATATATATATATATATATATATATATATATATATATATATATATAGAGATATATATATATATATATATATATATATATATATATATATGTATATACATATATATTTATATATATTTATATATATAAATATATATATATATATATAGATAAAATATATATATATATATTTATATATATATAGTATATCTATATATATATACATACATACATAATTATATATGTATATATATTTTATGTATATATATTTATATATATATACATACATATTTATATACATACATATATATTTATATATATATATATTTATACATATACATATACGAATATATGCATATGCATTAATATAAAAACACACATGAGAATTTATATATATATATATATATGTGTATATAGATATGCATGAAAATATAACCATCAGTATATATATATGTATGTGAGTGTATAGTAGTTTACTTAAATATATATATATATATATATATATATATATATATATATATATATATATATATATATATATATATATATATATATATATATGTATAATACATAATTGTGCATATATATATCACATTCAGTAATGTTTTTGGGGACTCGACCATGATAACCGTGAAAGCGACTTCGTTGATACATAGTGCAAGTGACTTACCATGCATGCTGCAAGGCGCAGTAAGCGGCAAGCGATGTTACGTTCCATCACTGCATATGAATATATCGGAGCCCATTCGGGAAGTGCTATGGACCAGTCTTCCATTAATGTTCAATTTGCAGTCAGCTGCAGGACTAAGTTGGCCACATGCGTCTCATTTGGTGGGCTACTTGCCAACAACTACTGAGAACAGCTGGAGGCAAATAATTGCAAAACACCAGATCCTATTTTTTTGATGCTAATTGAGCACAATAAAAGTAGCTACATGGGTTTATCTGATATTTTATGAAGAAGACCCTGGTGTGCATTGCATTGATTAAGACAGATAGAGGATCATTTGATTACTCCAGATCATTAGTTCTAGAAAAAGACACTTGGCCATCGATTTTACAATGAGATGAACGGAGCACTCTGGAAGTTTGATCCGCAAAAGCAATACCAATTGAAACGTTGATTTGCATATCCCTACAAATTATGGGATGGCTTCAACCCGTGCTACCTAGGCTTAATTGAAATACAACTAATACGTTTAAATGTTTTAATATTAAGGATATTCCAGATCTTTCGATTGGGACAAAAATACTGATATCAATACTTGTTATAATTAAGCATTTTATTAGTACCAAATTTATTTGCTGCATATTTTAGGCAAAATTGTTTACGCTTGGGAGAAATAGGAGAGACAGAATTAACAGCTGTTGTCACACCAATGTTTTGGCAGCAATGATTCCTGAATTCATACGCTTTATAACATAATTGCAGTTAATTCATGCAAAAAACTTGGTACACATGGGTTTAAACAATACTCAACTCGTGATTCGAATTACGCTTCGTCAAGACACATTGTCAGCCCTGGGTTTTTGACGCTGTGTCGATGGGCGAAAATAAAAATATCTTGCCGTCAATCGCCATAGTGTCGCTTCAGTGGAGTAATGATGGGTAGTAGACTTCCCAGTTTCAGTGCCTCCACCATTAGCAATGTTCGGTTTGCCGCGCTATGTTATCGACTTGAATAATGATTATAGTAGCATCTATACAGTGCTTTTCTCCTATTTACATTGGTGAGTAACACATATCCTATTCTGCTTATAATACCGTCCTAAATCGTATTGCTGCTATAAGACCTGTTTCTTGATCCGTCAGAGAGTCTTGTCACCTTCAGATCCTATTGTGATTGGTCTATTATGTTTGGTAGTAATGATTGCTGTTGTTAATGGACTGTTCGAGCAGCCCAAACGGCATTTGTTCTGCCTCAGAGCCGTATTTCAGCCACCCATTTTTCTTTATGCCACCAATAATGCTTTGTACGAGCAATAGGGCCTTATTCACATTGACAACTAAGGGTAATGGATATGTTTGAATAAAGCGCAAGAAGTCAGTGTAAGCGCACATTGCTCGTATATATAAAACACGCGATGTTATTGTCGCTTTTGATAATGGACTGCTCTAGCAGCCTAAATGACATTAGTGCTTAGCCGTATTTCAGCCTTCCGTTTGCCCTTATGTCACCAATTGTGCTTGTATATATAAAAACAAGCGAAGTTTAAGTTCAGGATCATAAAACGTATTGCGTTCGGGGTTCAGTGACAGTGCTTCAACACAGATGGACCAAACAAACAAGCGAGCAAATGCATTTGGCCACATGTTGGAACTAGTGATCAATATAAGACATTGGTTAAACACAATAATCTATCGATATCACTTGCATTGTTATGACATATTTCCTGCGGAGGTTCGGTGGACAAATCAATGCAATTTATATAGCATTTTGATATTTCCTGATTTCGCGCAAATGGGAAGAGTGTGGTTGGCATTGATGACGCGATCGTAATCTGATTGGCCTTTATGTGGTGCCGTTGTGCAGAAGGAGGTATGAATACGCGACTCATACACGAATAAGTGTGTGTCCTCTCGTACCTCAGATTATTAGGTAAAAACGATGACCTCACAGGAAATGAATAAATAAATATTATTGAGTGGACTACCAGCAAATTACCACCACCACTAATACACAAAGTCGTATCTTCTAGGAACTACTTGAGTGGCATTCACACATTCACAAGGGCCCAGGCAAACAAAATACGGCCTATGTTTTTTACTAAACCGGCAACCGAAACATGACATAAACAGAATTATTCGGTCACAAACGTCAGCAATTGCATTAACTTTGACCAATTTATCACAGTTGATAACTGTCAAAAATGAGTTCCATCGGGGCTTAAATTAACGATTTAGGCAACAGCATTGTTCGGTCACTAACGCCAGCAATTGCATTAACCTAGACCAATGTATCACAGTTAATAACTGGCAAAAATGAGTTCCATCAGGACTTAAATTAATTACTTAGACAATTATTAACAACTTCAGCTCTGTCGTGCATCTTGCAAAGAACTGCATCAATTTTGTCTTAATTGGCCGCCTCATGGGGGTCATCTGTTTCTTTTAGTATGATGACCCACTGTTCAGTAGGGATTGAGAGAAGTAGTCAATGCATTTTAATGGCTAACGTGTCACATATTCACAAATGTATGATGTTCCGTGTCATTGGTAAATAGCAACAATAAGCGCTGGTTTTGCACAGACAAATATTACAAGTGTTATTTTGTAAAAAGCAATTGTGATGAATGCTACCGTCTAGACAGGAGATTTATTCATATTGCGCGAGATATGCTAACAGGGTTTGTAAGTTGTCGTTCACAAGGAAGCGCAATATGAGGGGCACTTCGTGAGCCATGTACCACAACAGTTTGAATGCGCAATTTTGTTACATTATAGGGACACGTTGAGGTAAAAAAAAACCGCGGTAACGAGCTTCAACAGACATAAGAGCCAGGAACCACATTTTACAAATCGTTGGATCTAATTCTAGAGTCAATAGGTACAGAAACATATCACTGTCTCTTTTGATATCAGCAATATGCTGATTGTGTTCGGGCATTAGTATAAAGTATATGAATCTTTTGGAGAAAAAAACATTATCAAACAAATAGTATCATTTTATGCATGTGTTGTAAGAGAACATTAGAGAAATCATGATGATGACCCTTGCCTTATGGTTACATACCTGATAATTTGTACCTACAACATAAGATTCTATTTGCGAAAAGTATTATCATTACATCACTGTTTTACAGGTTAGAATAGCGCTAGTTCATACCGGGGCACAACGTGCGTATATTACAAAGCGTATATTGGGATTTTGATATCGATGTAAGTCCATTTATAGCCATGCGTAACGCACAAAATTAATGAACCTCACAACCATAACTCAGAAGGCTGTTATTTGTACATGTTTCATCCTGAAGGTCATATAGCAAATGCAAAAAAAACAATGTTAACACAGATTCGCATTGGCCAGTACTGTATTTTGTATTTCCATTCAGCAGGTGCACTTAAGATTATATTTGCACTACCGGGAAAGCAAACTGCGGAGATGATGATGTCGTGTGTGCTGCACGCCTGAACTGCGACTTATAAATCAAGAGAGCCAGTAGTCCAGCTCTGCCAATGGCATATGAATTGAGCGAAAACGACTGAAGACCATTTCCGTTTTGTAAAGAGCCTAGAACGCAATAGAGCCTATACTTTATATTGCAGCTGGTCTCAACAGGCATTCACTTACATTATCCAGGATAAATATGCTGCTGAATATCAATGAAGGAACATAGCGGATGTTTTCACTTACACGGTCAAACCAAGAAATATTCTTGCAATCATGATGAACTCAACACATTGTTGGTATCTCATAGTCTATGATTCGATGCAGGTGATATATTATCTATGTAACATAGCAGCAAGCACGTATTTCTCATTACATTTATGAACCCTTAGTAGACTAATGCTACTCAATAGTGGACATTTATGTGAGGCACTAGCAATGCTAATGGAAGCAATGTGTCACTGGCGTTAGCCGTTAAAGAACCCTCCGTATTAAGTTGAATTATAAATTTTTGTTTTGTCTGTCATATCAGGAGAAACAACCACTTTCGTTAGCTTTCATTTGTAAAGGTTTTCACCTCATATGTTTGCAATATCACTATAGAGTACAGAAAAAGTAGAAAGATATTTTTATGGCGTGTCGGATCCTTAACGTTTTCGTATTATTGTCTGTCACTTCATGCAACATTTATCTATTGTCGGTAAACCGCATACGCCTGGGTAATTGGCTCCGTTATTATTCAATGATTGATCCGTCTTTATTCTAACATAGTTGAACATTCATTCAACTGCACAGTGTAGAGCGGACACGTCGATTCAGCTATTGAATTATGTATTAAAACAATTCATCATTTCATTGATAAGGCCTTTACCACTGGCGATTATGTGTGCCTCAAACAAACTGGCCTGCCAGCTAAATATTCTAACATTTGTAAGATGCCACTTTGAAAGGACTGCTAGCTAAGCAAATAGAGGGGCTCGGTATGTCGTCAAGACAAACAAACCTTGTGTTGTATGTCGGATTGAATATTTGGTATAATATTGCTTATTGTTTTCCTATCGTGAATCGAGTTCTTGGCAATCTTTCTGGATGATCGACTGATCAGGGTAATATCACGCTACAAGTATCATTTAGCCTCCTCTTAGCCTATAGATGCCCCAGCTACGCCTGAAAGGTTTCATCATTCTTGAATTTCACCTGTGTCGCCTTTCAAAGGTTATAATATCAAGATGCTGCTAACTGACTCGCATGGTAAATTATTAGTTTGCAAGAACGGCTAAATTGGTGACCAGTTCATAATTCTGGCAAGTAAACCACACAAACGCTAGTCCAAATAATTCAGCAGGCCTAAAGGTAAAATACGCATGCATGAAAAACTGACAAAGACAAGAGAGCGAGTTTATCTGAAACATGTTACGTAAGAAGAGTAAAAACTGGATAATAACATATAAGTAAGCATATTTTTGACGCATCAAACACAGCTAATCACATATGAGTAAACCGTATGCCTAATTCTACACACCTTGGTTTGCCCCATGCTCGGGGCTCGGTATGTCGTCAAGACAAACAATCCTTGTGTTGCATGTCGGATTGAATATTTGGTATAATATTGCTTATTGTTTTCCTATCGTGAATCGAGTTTTTGGCAATCTTTCTAGATGATCGACTGATCAGGGTAATATCACGCTACACTTATCATTTAGCCTCCTCTTAGCCTATAGATGCCCAAGCTACGCCTGAAAGGTTTCATCATTGCAAACGATATGTGTCGTGGATAATTATCCTAAGTAATTTATAGTTACTATAACGGAGGAAAAAAAGAGGATGCTTACAATGAAAACGACACTTGCAACTGATGCTCATTTAGCTGCTATTACTTTGCCATGCCGTTAACGCATTCACCTCGTCATGGGATAATAGTGTTTGCGCACCACGTTAAAGGCTTATTTGGGGACACACGTGGATACATTTAATTAAGCTGTAGCAAAAACGCCATTCAACGTCGAAGCGCCTTAAATATCAGACAAACCGCTGCAGCAATAAATGTATATAAAATAACTGTTGCTCAGCCTTAAATCACTTAACCGCAAAGACTGCAGTTTTGCAGCGCTGTGCCTGTACAGACAAATATGAGCTGGGTTTAATTTTGTATTTCAGTTTGTCCAAACTATTTTACACGGGCATCTTTTTCTTTATCGCCCGGCAACTCAGACATTCATGAGCGTTTTAGTGCCACCACATGCCAATCTTTATGGTTGTTGAGGTTCACCTTCTTTCTCGTCGGAACGCAATTTTTCTAATGACATTTCGTTCATGGCTGACGGGTTGTCGTGCACTGTAGGAAACATGTTTCAAGAGGATTGGCACAAACGATGTGTCAGGCATTATTATGCATGTGTTTCTCATTAAGATTCATGAAGTCCTTCGAAAAGCCATTTAATTAAGAAAATCCCTCATGAATACATTAAATTCAGCTTCATAACTTGACGAATTGATCGGCATTTTAACATTGGAATAGAAAGCACGAGAAAAGGTTGCGTTTCTTGCATAAATGATAATAGCGTTGGCAAAGCAAATTTGCGTCTCATCTACCAAACTCATTGTGTACACATACTAATGATCCATTGTAGCCATCTACATCACATAACAATATGATTATACTTGGGTTAACCGTTCTTACAATTTTGAGATATCATTGCGGTAGTGACGAATTACAATGATGCCATGCCTTAGCATGACTGGCTCAACCCATTTGCTTAATCCGCATTGCGAAACATACAGAAGCCGTAATTCACTGATATATATATCGTATACGGTTTGCCAAAGGAAAGCGCAATGACGCACTATGTGGAATTCGTTTGCAGGTGTATCCGTATGTACGTGTGTTTTGCCGGATGATACAGATATGCGACGATTCAAATGTCAAATGTTATAAGGTTGCTCTCTACACACGTCAATTATGTCTCTCAACTGTATCATGTTTTCTTCGCAAACATTCAGTTCTCGACTTTAGACGAATACAAATGTGGTAAAACGGGTTTTACAATACAGTTTGCAATACAGCTTTGAAACTACATACGCTTTGGCCAAATAATTTGTGACTCTGTACAAGTATTCTAAGTAACTCTCGAAACACAGTGTTAATGAGGCAGGATGAATGATTATCTGTGACAATACCCATACAAATAGACGATAGGCAAGCCTTCAATTATTAAATTTGTGCACGTGAACGTTGTTCAAGCTCGTTAGCTCTCTATATTGGTAATATATGTTTAATAATGTGTCGTGGTAATACGTCGGTAGGCTTTAACGCAAAGAATAGCTTTTACGACTCACTATGCTGCCCCTCACTGAATCATCAATCGATCGAGCGTCGTAAGTTTTTATGATCAAAAACTATATCAATCACTCATTGGATTGAGTTTGGCTATTCATCGCTCAGATAATTCAATTGTTAACTGGTGTTCAGCTAATGCAGGCCGTTGCAGTTTGTGTCATTTCCTCTATATTTCTTATTTGGTAAACAATATCAGTATTAGAAATGCAGGAATTCTTCTATTTTTTATTAGTTGGAAAAGAGGAATTTCAAATGTTTCTATTGTACTTTTAATAAGCGGTAAAAAGTGATAAAACATTACGTTCTTTAACCTGGTAGATATAATCAACTTATACCGTGTGCACATTATCTTCAATGTACGATACATCGAGCCTATGGTTAAGAACCTATTGATATTTCCATATTACATTGCGTCGGATCGGACACAGCTAACATTAATAAACGCCAAAGTACATTGGATGTGATGTTGTGACTTCCTTTTTGCAGGTGTGCATGTTTAACCGTGTATTTCCTACATTTAGTTCTTTCAGAGGCTGATATATTTAAAAGCAAACGATCTTAAGGAGTATGTTGCTGCTCTAGTGGACTACTTCATATGGATCGTACACAAATGAACCGTGTTCGTATCTGAAGAGCGAGTAATAATATTAGATTTAGCTATACGATTTCACTAATTTATGGCAGATAAAAGATGTATTTACCAACTACTCGTGCTCAGCACTCGTTATTGTATTCCCGCCGCTTATAATGTGTATTAAACGAACACTCCTCTGATTTCATGTGCCTTACCGCGGCGTGGCGCGAGATGACTGAAAGTACTTAAGATGTAGACGAAGATTATCATACAAGAAAAGCATTAGGGCTGTTCCGCCGGTATAAAAGATTGCTGAACCTGAAGTATACGCTCACTGGCTCGAGTCACAAAGGAGATTATGGTGCTCAATTTAACACATTACATGACTTTTGATGATGTTTTAAGTAATCTATATCGATGTTACTAATTCCCTACGGTTAAAAATGTGCAATGTTCAAACTCGATGGTACATTATGTAGTAAATAGTTTCAAAATAATTAGTCTGGGTATTGATTGATATTTCACTCTTACTAAGCAATCGAACTAAATTTGTCGCTTTTTTTGCCTAGATCAGGGCAACATTTGTAGGAAATGTGGTTTAATCTTATATATATTGGCATTTTAAATTGTTGGTATGGTATGAAACTATTGTTTCCATCAGCAACGCATACGAATGTATTATATGCGTAATTTGTTATGCCTAAAAGTAAGAAACGGCTATCAAATAACATTTGCAAAATAACATTTTGAGTGTTTTTGCTCTCTAAACCTGTCATTTGTTTGGGTTGTAAATCTATCCTCGTTTATTGTCTGGTTTGGTAAAATTCATGTCTTTTCAATAAAATCGAATTATTGTGGGGGTGATTTATTGCTGTTGTTACTATTCCGCATGTTTTGTTTGAGTAAAGTCAAAATACCGTCGCGCGCGTTACATAATAAATGTCCATGTTGCAACAGTAACACAATCGAAGAATGAATAGATTGAGCCACTCATGCCGGTGTATATAAAAGGTGCAAACTTTGAACATCTTTGGGCAACAGTGTCCGTGACATTTGTGTAAACTGATCATAGCTTTATGACCTTGTTCTGGGTTTGGAAAAACCTCTTGGGTGGTATTCGCCCACATTAATTGGCCATTTAGAATATATTGGTTAACGTAAATATGTGATATCACATTCAGGCAGATAGCGACTCACAATATACGTCCTATGGATATACACCTCGAACAGTGTAACAGGCGCTTCATATCAAGCCACAACATTTCCGAATCCTATAATACATTGCTCTTCCGTTTCCATTTGTTGCATCGTAGAATCAAGTTAGTTGTATGCGCAACGAAACGTCATGGCTGCTAATGGCAACTTGATGGCGCCGGCAAACAAAAGCGAGCTTCCCTATTGTGTTCCAGACAATCAATGTAGGTGAATCTATTCAGTTTTATTTGAGGCAGAAGACATTTGACATGTTCCTACATAACATTTCACACTGACCATATATCCATACTTAAAAACAAAGGCATGGACGTGAGGTTTAACATATTGATGGTATAATTCGCTGTGATTAAAACTTTTGACAGAAATCTCAGACCAAAACGCGCTTGAAGATGAAATCCAGCATCATTTTCAGGATGGTATGCATCGGCCCGCATACTGGGTTATCTATAAGTTTAGTAACGTAGAGTGCAGCTAGTGGGGATTTTGGGCATCAATTGTCTTCTGTGTTCGTTGTCGGCTGACCATTGTTGTGCAATGATGTGACAATTGCACGATGAGTTCAGGTCATAACAATATTTCATCAGGGAAGCCGCATGCACGCGAAAGTCGCAAACATCTATACAGGAATGGTAATAGAAGTAGAGCTGCTAAGGGCTAAATGCCACACGCTAGGGAGGGTTACCAAGCACACTTTAAGCAACTATGAAAATATGAGACTCTTATCCTGTGTTCTACAGTGTGAAATCTTTCACTCGTTCGAATCAAAATGTGCGTTTTGATTCATATGCGATTTACATTGGCGTTCGATAAGTATCTGGCGTGGTGTTTTCAAGTAATAAAGTGATTTCTGTTGGCTTTGCGTGTATTCTGAGGTATTTTAGTCGAATGATACATACGGCTAATTAGGCATCATACAAGAAAACCCCTCACTCTCGTTACCATCTTTCTAAGTATATCTTTCTCTATCTTTAAATTTTGCTCATGCTCTCTCTCTCTATGTCTCTCTGTAAATTTCTATCTCTCGCACTCTCAATTTCACTCTACCTAACTCTCTCTTTATATCTCGGTATTCACCTCTTTATTTCTTTCGATTTCTCCTTCTTTCTCTCTCTGACAATAACTGCACGCATAAACCAGATGAGTATTAATATTGCTATGTGCAATATTAAGGGCTTAGGCTACAATAATCAGAGTTAAATAAGAGATATAATCACTGGTTGCCCCAGTTTTACGCACCGAACACCCTATCATTGGTCGCAAAATCATGCCCTGATATTGCCGTCGTAAGTAATTACACAAATGATTAATTGTCTTCAGACATTAAAGTGATGCCCATGCATGACAGATAACACATTTCAAGTCATTCAAGCTGCTGCAAAACGTATGCATACGGCTCCGAAAAGGAAAACGCCGTGAGTTGGGCTGTATTGACCAATGCTTAAGTATCACGTCGTATGTCGCGGGCAATGCCATCTGATTAACATTTTTGCGTTAAACGTTATCATTATCACACTCAGCATCGACCGCTCAATTTCATGGACTGTGCAACCGGATTGCGAACTTATTTCTCACTTAAATCGCTACCTCAGTCCGTTGTAAAGCTCTACCCGGCTTAAACGTCATTGAAATATAATTTTAGGATATGGAATCAGTTATTTACTTAAATGACTTTGGAGAATGATCATTGCCAAAATCAACAAATGCGAAATCAGAAAGCAGCACTTGCCGCGTAGTTTAAGAGAATGTCACATATGAGAACACCACCGTGCTGTTAATACATATTATTTACGTTCCAGCAAGTAAAGGTTGATGTTTGCAAATGTGTGGAAAATGTCCTGTTGTGATACAAACGTCATACCTAAAGCTGCTTAAATAATGTGCTGGTCCACAATAAAATACAGATTGACAGGTTTCCACGGTAATTTACGGCAATCCTTTGGCTTAAATGAAACAACAACGAATACTTGGTACAATCTTTGCCTTCCACGACCATTAATTATATAAGTTCGCAGCGTGCGTTTTATTGCACGACAGGTCGCACTTACCCAGCATTCATATATGCTATCATCCCATTAGTTAATATATATATATATATATATATATATATATATATATATATATATATATATATATATATATATATATATATATATATATATATATATATATATATATATATATATATATATATATATATATCATATATATATATATATATATATATATATATATATATATATATATACATTGAATATGTCAGTTTATCCACATAGTTACAATGAAGCTAATCGATAGGGTTTCAATTCCATAACGATATATATATATATATATATATATATATATATATATATATATATATATATATATATATATATATATATATATATATATATATATATATATATATATATATATATATATATATATATATATATATATATATATATATCGTTATGGAATTGAAACCCTATCGATTAGCTTCATTGTAACTATGTGGATAAACTGACATATTCAATGTATGTTTCTGTCATGGAACAACCTGATCTTGTATGGTCGTATTGAAACTCTTTCAAGCGTGCTACCGTTTGTGTATCTTAGTCAGATAAAGCTCCCATCAGTTTGTGCCAAAACGTAACTCCGGGCTATATTCAGTGATTGATAATCCATAGGCATAGAAATAACAAGACGAATGTTTCCATAAGGAGTGTTGGCCGATGCGAATCGCAGCGACCAGTATATACTGCGCTGGTGACCGCTTGTCCGCTCAGTGACCACTGCAGGCAATTTCTAAAATTACCCGTGCCTACGGCTTATCCGCGCAGTGCCCATTGTGCGGTTCGATGTTTTGCTGGAGGAGCGATCCTTGTGTTCAATAAGCGCGTTTATACGCGAGTTAGTTTTCCTCGTATATTAACTCATATTATCGCCCACGCCCATATTGATTTGACTGCAGGTTAGTTCGAACGATTCAGTCCTAGCCTCTATGAGCTCGTCGCGTTTTCCAAGCGTCCGGCTTCTGATTCAGCGTATTAAATCAAGCATCGTTATTTATATTATACAACTGATTAATTCATCGCGTTGTGGCTCTTTGTTTGAACGTAAAATTCTGATGTTAATATTCAACAACGTTAGTATGACAACGTTAAATTGCCGCAGCTTCTTTTTTATATAGCACCGATAATTACACGTTGGAGACCGGGGAGTGAGGCTACCAGAGTGCTCATCCTAAGCTTGTAAATTACTGCAGCAAGTAAAAAAATACTTGAATTTGTTATATCCAGTACTGTTCCTGATATGGACTTAAAACAACACTTTTGTAACATCTCCTCATGTTTTTCAATCTCAGGGAGAAACACTAACTCTGAAAAATGCTTGTCCAGTCGGGCAAGTCTTGCTAATTTTTACTAGTCCGATTAAAAAATCTAGTTGTCCGGTCATAGTATGACAAAATGACTAAGGTGAGGATGATGTCATAGCAGTAATATATTTGGGACATGCACGATACTTGATGACCCATGATTGCGTCGCCTGATGATACTTTAACAGCTACAGCACGCATGCCACGAACCAGTACACTTATCAGAAAGTGTGCCATTGATCGTGAGCAATGTCTATTAGATATCATAATAGTCACGAGCAATACTTGGTACATGCGCTGAGAGGATCCACTTGAAGCTACAAATTATCATTTAATTATCCACATAGTTACATTGAAGCTAATCGATAGAGTTTCAATTCCATATCGATTCTATATATATATATATATATATATATATATATATATATATATATATATATATATATATATATATAGAGAGATATATAGAGATATATATATATATATAGAGATATATATATATATATATATATATATAGATATATATATAGAGAGATATATATATATATATATATATATATATCTATCTATATATAGATATATATATTATATATATATATATCTATATATATCTATATATATATATATATATATATATATATATCTATATATATATAAAATCGATATGGAAATGAAACCCTATCGATTAGCTTCATTGTAACTATGTGGATAAACTGACATATTCAATGTATGTTTCTGTCATGGGAACAACCTGATCTTGTATGGTCGTATTGAAACTCTTTCAAGCGTGCTACCGTTTGTGTATCTTAGTCAGATAAAGCTCCCATCAGTTTGTGCCAAAACGTAACTCCGGCCTATATTCAGTGATTGATAATCTATAGGCATACAAATAACAAGACGAATGTTTTCATAAGGAGTGTTGGTTGGTATGCCAGCACACATCCTCGTATTTGTGTATACCTGATACAGGTACCAATACAATATCAAAAGATCACCCGATGCGAATCGCAGCGACCAGTATATACTGCGCTGGTGACCGCTTTTCCGCGCAGTGACCACTGCAGGCAATTTCTAAAATTACCCGTGCCTACGGCTTATCCGCGCAGTGCCCATTGTGCGGTTCGATGTTTTGGTGGAGGTGCGGTCCTTGTGTTCAATAAGCGCGTTTATACGCGAGTTAGTTTTCCTCGTATATTAACTCATATTATCGCCCACGCCCATATTGATTTGACTGCAGGTTAATTCGAAAGATTCAGTCCTAGCCTCTATAAGCTCGTCGCGTTTTCCAAGCGTCCGGCTTCTGATTAAGCGTATTAAATCAAGCATCGTCATTTATATTATACAACTGATTAATTCATCGTATTGTGGCTCTTTGTTTGAACGTAAAATTCTGACGTTTATATTCAACAACGTTAGTATGACAACGTTAAATTGCCGCAGCTTCTTTTTTATATAGCACCGATAATTAAGCTAGCATAGTTGTTAAAATTACACGTTGGAGACCGGGGAGTGAGGCTACCAGAGTGCTCATCCTAAGCTTGTAAATTACTGCAGCAAGTAAAAAAATACTTGAATTTGTTATATCCAGTACTGTTCCTGATATGGACTTGAAACAACACTTTTGTAACATCTCCTCATGTTTTTCAATCTCAGGGAGAAACACTAACTCTGAAAAATGCTTGTCCAGTCGGGCAAGTCCTGCTAATTTTTAATTGTCCGATTAAAAAATCTAGTTGTCCGGTCATAGTATGACAAAATGACTAACAAGGAATTTACCAGAATCGCCGATAACCCGCTGAGTTGGTGAGTCTTGCAATGCAGTTAGTTTAGACCTTGATGTTGCATACAGACAATTTAGGTTTTCTTTCCCGGTAAACTGAACGCACGTTCCCAGGTTTCGCTGATAGATATTAATATGCTTTGTATGGATCATATGCGGACATAACACTGATACATAAAAGAGCAAGTGGAGCTCAATCATATGCTTTTTAACAGTCTGTCGAATGAGAAAAGCAATAACGTAGCAGTTGCTGAGGCTGTGGCTCATAGTTTCGGTGGCCCAACATGTTTCGAATGCTTATAGTGGTTATGCACTATATGTTGATGGACTGAGACACTCATTAGCTTTATTGTAAAGCGAACTTGGATATCCGATCACCGCCAGTGATATTACCATAACACACCTGCACCAAGTTTCAATTGACTGAAGAACCAGTACAATGTTCCCATTGTCTTGCATTGCAGCATTGCTAAACGTTTCAATGGATCTGAGCCTCGTTATGTCATGTTTCAGTGAATATGTTTAGCCAAACACAGCATTTCACAGAACACGAGCATCCAAATATCGTATTCTACTAACCTTGATTGGCCATACATTAACTTTAATTTGACTTGTCCCACTCTATATTTCGACGGATATGATCGGCGAGGGGTCAGGCAATCACACACCATATTTTAGTGAAGCTAAGTAGTCAACATATGGACTGACGATTCCCCATGAATGATTTGTCGGTTGGTACAATAAATACCTCCCCTCTGAGTGTATCCTTTCTTGATTGTCTGCATACAAAGTATGTGGAAACCGTCCGATTAATTGTTTCATGTCAAGGTAAGGTCACTGTTAGACTGTGCCAAACAAAGTAATGCAATTTTACGGTTTTGTGTAGCATAATCATATTTTAAACCTGCATGTTTATAAGGATGACATTAAGGCAGTTTCTAAGTAGTTAATTGTGATGTTCCTGACTTGATTAATCAATCCCATGGAATCGCATTTGCTTTGTTTGGCGCGGCAGCGGCAATATAATGATGATGATGATGATGATGATGATGATGATGATGATGATGATGATGATGATAATGAATGAGATGACGATGATGATGGTGATGAAGGTGAGGATGATGTCATAGCAGTAATATATTTGGGACATGCGCGATACTTGATGACCCATGAATGCGTCGCCTGATGATACTTTAACAGCTACATCACGCATGCCACGAACCAGTACACTTATCAGAAAGTGTGTCATTGATCGTGAGCAATGTCTATTAGATATCATAAAAGTCACGAGCAATACTTGGTACATGCGCTGAGAGGATCCACTTGAAGCTACAAATTATCATTTAATTTGCATATTTCAGCTTATGGTGCATGCATCTTTATAAACAGATACCTTTTGTAATCGATTATTACTTTTTATCGTACTACGCAGTAAAACATCTTAGAGTTTCTTTGTATATCTATGGATGATCAAACTCGAGGACGTTAAATACTTAAAGATCATGTATCTTGATCACATATACTTTAATCTATCGTAATCTATCCTATGTGTAATTGTAAAATGAATGATTAATTACAAAGTACTTACCATATTGTGAACCTTGACCGCACGTTATGCACCGAGTTAGCCACAGTAAATGTCAGGCAGTTTCAACTTACATAATAACTTGGCAAAGACGAATCCAATTCACAACCCAATGGCGACAGCCGTTTGCATCTATCAAACGGTTATGAGACCTGCTCCTCTCATAGTCAAAGCATGGCTATACTCGGTATCTATTCTTGTATTTTTATAACCGGACAGGGGGGTTGAATGATCATCGTTCGATCATATGCGTTCTCCTGTGCATATGTTTCAATGTAAGGTTGAATCAATGTTAGACTGCATGAAAATTACCAAAAACGCTTAATATTTACGTTTAAGGGGTTATTGTGGTATACACTTGTTTGGGCTTTGTAAATACTCAATTTTAATAACCTAAGTTATGTGTGACAAATGCCATGACGAGATCATAATTGGCCCCTATCGCTTACCGCAAATACCGTACTCTTAGACACTAATGCTATGTTTGAGAATGGTGATGCTGCATACGGAATTCTACTACATAGACAGCCGCAGTTAGGCGCACGAGAGATATCAACCCTCTTTGAAATTACGGGTATTCAATCAAAATAATACATTTGGATGGCAATTGTACCTCTTTCTACAAATATATCACATACATATTGGCGCATGGTTTGTGAGACGAATCCTCTGCGAATCAAACATATAACCTACGTAATAACGACATTCCACTTCGAACCCTTAAGTGATCAGATACCTGCTTTGGAAATCATTTATATTGTATGTAAGATCGATAAGGCCCACCTGATTATGTTCAAAAACATGTTATTTCCTGCAACAATTCATCGTGCAAAATGCGCAAATCAGTCCAATCTGAGACTGAAACGCTGTGAGCCGTAACAGCCAGAATGTATTATTGATTGGTAATGTTCTGTAATTTAATGACCAATGTCTACGTTAGGTCGCCTTACAATCTATATTCCGTGATGCATTTTCCGTGTTCCTTCACTTGGGTACCGGCGTCCATTTAGTATGCATATGACAGCCATTAAATGCCTATAAATGACATTCGCTGCGTGAATGATGTGGAAGCAAAAGCAAACAGCTGCTGATGTACTCTATGTGCTACCATTTACTCGAGCACTTACAAACAATTAGCAGTGTATGATGATAGTACTATAATTTCAATGATATAGCCACCGCATAGTGATATATACGACGAAATGACCCAGATACGTGTGAGCTGTTTATCGCGTGTTCAATTATAACTATCTCGTTTTTCGGTAGCGGGTTGCATGGATGTTGCTCTGTTCACTACGAGTACAATTCATATTGTTGCACCAAGAGCATGACAATTTTGCACCCGTCCTTGTTGCCATCTTAGCTGACCAAATATGAGTATCATCTTGAAGACTGCTCTTTTATTGGCCTGCAGGGATCAACAATTTATATCATTGATATAACACGCTGGCCAGAAACAGTTATTTGCCAGTTACAAATGTCATAGTGTGGTTACGCAATATCCAGATTCTTTGGATTTGCCAGATGTTACAACCCCATGTAATTATACCAAAATAACCTTGATTACGTACGGCAAGCACGGATTTGTAACATGTAAACATATCAATTAAAACTAGAATGACTACTAGTGCTACAAAACATTAATGGCACGCTACTATATAAACAAAGTCCAGCAAATACACCAGTTGTTGATAATACCCAATCTATCGTCTTAATCACGGCTCGCTTGGTAACTTTCATTTTTGTTGTTGATCCGATATAAAAGGCGCGAATACTTTAATGCACCCCTTTACGTTTTGTTAAGGTGTAAATCGGTAGGTTCTATGAAATTAACAGCGGTATTATATTCGAATGTACTGAATTAACTATTGTTTTGACGCGCAGAGCATCTGATTCGACATTTGAACGATCATAATTTTTACCAATTTATTATATTACACGTTCGTAATATACATAACTTCGAGATATTTTTGTGCAGAGACTATAACCACGTTTACCAAATCTCATTAGCACTTGAAGGTGTGCTGCATATTACATAGCCAATAAAATGTGAACAATTTCCTTTTATTTGGTGTGAAATACTTTGCAGTGCATACAACTGAGATAAGCAATAGCGATTGGCTAACGAAAAAGATTTTTTATAAACCTTCCATTTAAGGCTGATAAAGTAAACCTAAATGTAAAATGCCGTTGCGGGTATATTTGTTATTGGGACATTTTTTTCGACCAATAGCCTGACAATTTCGAGAAGCTAAGTTCGAAATAAATTAGATTATTCCAAAATGGTTGATTAACCATAGACCAAACAATACATATCATGCATCTATATATCTATCCTGTATCTATATATCCTATTCTGCTTATAATACCGTCGTAAATCGTATTGCTGCTATCAGACCTATCTCTTGATCAGACAGAGAGTCTTGTCACCTCCAGTTAGAATTGTTTTATGTCTATTATGCTAGGTAGTAATGATCGCTGTTGTTAATGGACTGATCTAGCGGCCCAATTTCTCTTAGTTCTGCCTCATCGTCGTATTACAGCTTCTAATTTACCCTTATGTCACCAATAATGTTTTGTACGAGCAATAGGGCCTTATTAACATTGACAATTAAGGGTAATAGATATGTCCGAATAAAGCGCAAGTAGTCGGTGTAGGCGACATTGCTCGTATATATAAAAACACGCGATGTAATTGACGCTTGTGTTAATGGACTGCTCTTGTAGATTAAATGACCTTAGTTCATAGTCGTATTTCAGCCTCCCATATGCTCTTATGTCACCTATTATATTTTGCTCGTACATATAAAACCACTCGACGTTTAAGTTCAGTATCATCAAACTGATTTCGGTGTCCAGTGACAGTGCTTCGACAAAGATAGACCAAACAAAGGAGCAAGCAATTGCGTTTGGCCACATGTTAGAACTAGTGATCAATATTGGACATTCGTTTAACACAATAATCTATTGATATCACTTGCATTGTTCTGACCCACGTAGGTTCGGTGGACCAATCAGTGCAATTTATATGGTATTTCCTTAAGGGTGGCTCAAAACAATGATTTCCGGATTTTGCACATCTTGGAAGAGAGTGGCAGGCATTGGTGACGTGATCGTAATCTGATTTGCCTTTATGTGGTGCAAAACGAGGTATGACTTTGCGACTTATTCACCAATGAGTGTGTGTCCTCTCGTAGCTCAGGTAATAAGGTAAAAACGATGGACCTCACAAAAAATGAATGTAAATATCATGAGTGAACTACCAGCAAATTACCATCAACACTAACTGTCCAGTGCACAAAGTCTTATTTTCTAGAAACTATTTGAGTTGCATTCACAAATTATCACGGGTCCAGGCTAAAGAAATGCGGCCTATGCATTTTACTAAACTGAGAGGCAACCGCAATATGACATAACCAGAAATGTGCGGTCGCAAACTTCAGCAATTGCATTTACATTGGTAAATATGCAGAAAGATGAGCTGCATCTTTATACTAAGCTCATGAGATCATCTGTAACGTAGCGCACGACTAGAATGCCAGATTATGCCAAGTAGTGCTGAATCCTGTTCTTTTGTAGAATATATAGTTTCGCAAAAACAATATGTGATTTTATTCATTAGCTTATCATTGACTGCTAAGATGAAGTCAATGTTGGCAAAATACAATGAAATAACTGCGGGTTTGTCGTTTGGGTGTCTTCACACTATAACTACGAATGTTAGCAATGGCATTGCTGTTGGCATATGGAGTGTAATCCCGTCGACCGCGTAAGTTTATAACTAGAATTCGCTTCAAAGGCAGTTTCGAATAGACATTTTCTCTGAAATACAAATTGCAATTATATCGATAATATAATCAATCCTTTCCTCTGTAGCATATCGACCAGGTATGAGAGCAACAGCTGCCGGGTATTCACTAGTGCTATATATGGTGTGAGCATACGAGCATGCGAAAGAATAAATATAATAGCATTAATGAGATTTGTAGTATATTGTTTATTATAGTCGAATATTATTAGAGCGACTCTATGGATACGTGTTCTACGTCATGGTCATATCTACGGTTAAAGAGACTGTTCAGCCCCATATTTGGAACGAGGTTGCCTAGCAAGCTGCTTGGCATCCGCCCCATGGAAACCAAACATTTTAAGTTTTCAGACTTTCAGTCGCTACGCGGCGCTGTGGTCTCAGAAAAAAGATTCTTACTTCGGCTGTCGCCATTTATGTTGTCGAACATTACCCTTCCTGCTTGTTGGCTAATGTGTGCACAATGATGCCCACATCTTGAATGAGTGATGATTTTATGAAATCTATATTATGTAACTAAAGCGGAAGAATACACATCGATAGCGAGGTAAATTCAGAGTGCGTTATCATTTACAGCTAACATGCGTGTGGTTCATGGTTTTAGGGAGGCACCGTTATCGATGGAACGACATAACTGAATAAAACAGATTTCCACAGTAGATCATGAATATTTCCAGTCAAATAACAATGTTAAAAACTTACCAACGTAATTTCCATCATGTAAACTTTGCGGCACAAATTAGAAGATGTTATTACTTACGTCTGCGTTATTCGTAGTAATGTAATAACGAGATGATCCCTGATTGCCTTATATGGGGCAGAACAGTCTCTACAATCAATAACTTAAATATTCATCCGCTTCTTTTTGGTTCGATGGTCCATCACGGTGCCGGGTTTTGACATTCAACTTTGTTCTTGTCCATAGTCAATCCCAAAATTATAACGGGCCTGTAACGAATACAACATTTTACGTTATGAAAGCATGGTGGAAAGCATGGTAAAAAAATTCTTATTTATTTTCATGGCTTTTTTGTGACAAAATAAACATCAAATGTATGTGGAAATATTTTTGGCAGTCGGATTTTTAAATTCACTCGAGAGAAGGCACATGTTACATGCTTGCTAAGCCAAGTAAAGTACAATTCATATCCTCAAGGCTACCTGAGGCGATATAGGCCAGCTGTCGTCTATGATGAAATGTCAGCTACAGATTGGCAGCACGTTAACTGCAAGTTACGCTTTCATATCATTCCAAATGTCAAATGAGTAAAATACAAAGCAACATATTTATTTAAATGGATTGGTGGGACATTCCAACATAACCTGCAAAAGAAAACAATTCAACATGTTTATTGAAACTATGCCAAGAAGTCGACTTTAGTACAGTCGCAATCTTTTTATCAGTTGCTGCAATAGTTTAGTTCACTTGATGCGGACAAGAACTACCGAGACATTTCTGGAGCTTCGACAAGTTACATGAACTGACCCCTATATATGAAGGTATCATCACTGACCCACATTTGGAAGCAGCGCATCGTTTGCCGAGGGTAATTACAATTTATATTCTTTAAATATCACATTCGATGCGAGCGAAACGGCCGTCGACGCTTTCAGTGCATGTTGGTTGAATGACTGCTTAAAATGATCAGATGCTATACAAAAAATCAACAAGTGGAACTAACTACCGTGTAATAATCACCGCTACTTCCCTCATTAGACAGCTGCAACAATCATTTTCTTGCCGGTCGCAAATATGCGTAAGTCAATAAGCAGAGATTACAAAATAAAATTGTCAAGTACAGAAAACAAACGGAAGTGTCGATTGATTCCTTCAAGTGTGACTGGTAAGCGGACCAAGAAAGCTCATCTAAGAGATCAAGAGTATGAAAACAGTTTAATTTGTATGGAATATTGCTTGACGTGTTTTGTTAAACTAAATACCAGATATCAGGCCATTACACTAATAGTGTACGGAATCGCAAAGTGACGCCTCTAATTGATTCGACGTAAAATAGATAGCCCGGCTCGACGGCCCCAATGCATTGATAGGAATACAGTGCATTGGTCAATTGCTTTTTGGCGTAAATGCTTATAAAGTAGATTCCAAAATGTGTTCAGCATAGCAACATGAATTACAAGCTCTAACAAAAGCAAAGGCACTTGAAGTATTTGCAAAACTACGGAGAGATAATCAGTATTAATATAGTTCGAGTTTATTGCTGCAGCAGGTATCAATACGCCGCACTTTCGGGGGCAGTATATTTAATTCCTTGTAATAATTTGTCTGATTTCAGCATCAGATCATACTGCCTTGTTTTCCCTGCACAGTTGTAATATGTGAGGCATTAGTGTCTATCGTTTCAAAAACACAGCCTCAAAGTCATATTACAGTACAACCTTAACACATATACGCGGATGCAAAAGAGTGGTCTATTTGCTATCAAACAGGGCGGGTGTATTAAGCATTAACAACGAATATGCTTGGTTTTTTATAAGTCGTTATTTGAGAAAATAGAATCCTACACTGTAGTTTTAAACGACGATTTTTGTGTATGGCAATCGAGCTATTTAGTGGATTCAAAACTGGTAGTATATGAGGTGGCAATAGATAATGTATATATCAATCTGTCAAATCTGAAAAACGCGCTAGGGTTTTTCTATACATCTCCTTAAGGGTAATATTTGTCCTCATTTTAGTGGTAGCCGGTCTCTGTATACTTGACATTGGGATGCATGCTTCAAAGTACGGTATGAGTGGTCAATTGCAGAAAAAATTGCAAAACGGTCTACCACGACTCAAATGTAAAAACTCAATGTTTTACAGGCAAGCTTGTTTTTGTTCAAAAACTATCGTCCCCAAAATACCACTACGTCCCAAAACACAACCCTGCAATATCAAAGTAAGGTGTTTATGATCACATTTATGAAGCTAACACTTTTGATCTCGGCTAAAAAAGCCTCGAACATCCACGCAAAACTGACTTAACTAGCTGCAGCAACATAGTGAGCAGAATTGTAAAATAAAATTCATTAAATCTAGGTTTATTGTGAATATATGACAAGCATTTAAGCAGCAAACTATGATTAGTTTTAGCTTTAGGTGCACGGAAAGACCAAATATGGGTTAGTAGTGCTGCGAAATGCTCTTGCTAGCACACCTGATGCGGTCAGTTTGATATAGCCAACTTCCAAACACCGATGTTGTGTCAAATAGAAATATATATATATTTTCTCGCAAACCCAACATTAATAATGATAATTAAACGTATATAATTTGATTTAATAAAGTCGTGATTAATTGATGCAGTATAAATGAAGAGTATTGCGTTCTCTCATCAAGGGACCCAACTTTTTACCTTCGTCCACATAAAAGAGAGGGATATGTTAAGTGCAAATTTAACAGTTATAAAGAAGTGCACCATTCCGTCATCAGTGTAACAGAGTAACCTCCAACGGCTGATCTCTATTATTAACCCCAGCTTACCAGATCTCTTACTGGTACACCAGTCGCCTGCAAACTTCCCCTCGCTTCATGTACGTCTCTACAAACGAATCGTCACATATCCCGTCCAGCTGAAGCAATGTATAGGTTTCTCCATGCTCCAAATATGACATTAAGCAAAAAAAGATCCATCCAAAATTCATAAGTCTGAGCAAAGGATTAAAGCTTACGTTTCGTTCGAAGCCTACACCTGGAGTGCGTGTTAATCATACATCGTTTTCTAGTGCGTATCGTGCTTTACCTCACCACATACAGTTCACGACACGACATTAACTAGACGTTTACAAATACAAGCAACACTGCACACGCTTGGTGCGCATGATATGGTATGAGATTTATATCGCTAGGTTCAACGTTCTATTCACCTTTCGCACAAATTATCATGCAATATCATGTTTTTAGTTTATTTGCAGATGAGAAACTTGCGGTTGCAATTTAAATATATATGTGTGCCGTAAGCATGATACATTGTATTTTTCACATTAGCCACCGCCTGGTCATGAACCCTGCTTTGTAGTAGCAAGATTAATGATCAAACGATTATTTCTTTTGAAGCGCAAACGTCTGCTCTCGCTCTGAGTTAGATGCATTGGTCGTGTGTCATTAATAAGGTACATAGTCGGGATATTATGCCCATCCATTTTGCCTTAATTACTGTGCACTGGTAATCGCAAACAGAACAAGGCACAAGCATTGATGAATGATGATGGTGAAAATGGCCAAGCATACTTTCGCATGAGATGAATGATCACCTCCGTTGAGTAAAATACATCATAAACTGCCCTACTGTCTTTTATATCTAGTGTCCTTCAAATATCATGCAAATATGTTTTGTTTATTTGTAAAAAGTTATTCCATCCGATATGTGGACATCTGACACAACATTGATTGTGATTTTCTGTTTGATTTAGTTATTGTAAGCATGATTATATACATACAATTGTGTATTAGAGTTCGCGTAACACTCATTGCCTAAACCTTTGTCTGAACCATTTCAAGCCAGGGGAAATATTAGTAATGCTAGTGTCGGGTGGTATAAATAATAGTGCATATGTGAGAGAACTAGTGTTTAATGAGCTCCATCTTGTGCTGCCATGAATCATTGACTGGGTTATTTCCTTTGCTCACTGCTACTTGGAACCATTTACCCATACATCGTTAGTTGTATGTTCAAACCACAGTTCTAAAATAATCACTCAGTTTGAAATATTGCACCACCGCCTTGTAGATTATACAAATTGTGTGCAGCCACTGATGATTGTCGTAGATAATTATCCTAAATAATATATAGTTACTATTACGGAGAAAAAGGGGATTGCTTACAATAAAAACGACACCCGGTATTCTAGCGCAAAGCCGCAAAGCAAATGTTAGATTTTATTGAAAAGATAAGGCGCGATAGTTTTGCGATGTCGTGAGACCTTTGTATTGATGGTTCTTATTCCGAGACATATGTGCAGTTTTTACACTTAACTTATAACTTGTCGGCCCATTAAGATACACTGTATGTGGTGATTATTAATTGGATTACATGTAATTATTGCCGGCGTCAATAATGCAGCAATAAACCATACACTTTATTAAACGCTTGTTTTTCATTTCGTTTAGTTGCGCAGATTGATATTTAAACACGACAAACTGAATGATCGGAGGTTGCAACATTGAGAGGCATCATGAGGAGATGTTAGATCATGTGGCACAAGATATTTAATGAGATATTTTTCTATTTTCTACCTGTAAAAGTGAATCTATCAGTATATCACTCATGGGCATTTTACTGGCCAACGAAACAGTAGGGCTATTTTATCGAGCTTGGTGTTGGGCATTTATGCTAACAGAATGTCAGGGAACTGCGGCCCATAGCTATTTGAACATATTTATGCAGGCCTTCCATGTCGTCGTGTTAGCACCATCTAATTCAACCGAATTTACCTTTAGGACCGTCTTCCGTGTTTGACATTACCGCTTAGGTGTTATCTGAACGCTTTTGTAGACCAACAAATATACAAGGGTATGGGAGTGTAACCTGCTTAAGATCAGAATCACGTACAAGCAAGTGAGATCGCCCAGTGGTAGCCTTCGAAGTATACGTAATTCAAATCATTATCTTGTCGTCTATGTTTAGGCCGCAACCTTTCAGAATCCCACAGATTATAACGATCAGGTGAACTCGGTACAAACCACATAACCATAACAGGCAACATAAAGAAAAACATGGCGGGTAAATTTAATGTGGTAGAGAGTCAAAAAGTTTGAAAAGGCAATGGACAGAAGGTTAACATTTAACTCATTTTCAATACGATGTAAGTGTAATGACTGAAAAAGCTATGCATATGACAAATATATATTCTGTGTCCATAAGCATTGTTGTTGATACCATGGCAGGTGTTATGATGCTGGTGATGAATGCATGACGACCTAGAGTATATATACAAGGCAAGTAATTATTTGTTTTCCAGAATGGGTTACATTGATGTGTATAATAGAGACTAAGGCAAGGCGTAGCTACATACATCACTGTGGATAAATATTCCTGAATAATCGTGTCACACAATTAGTTTTTGTAGGAACTTAAATATTCTTCACTGATACACCCCGAAACTACAATCGTGTAATTTGCTTGTGCTTATGGCCACCACGTTCCACTAATATCCCAATAAGACACTCATGTATCTTTACACCATGTATCTTTACATCTTTGCGTAATCAGCACTACAAGCACACGCAGCATAAGCGATGTTACCCTTTTTCAATTAGTGGCAACTAGATATCTGATTGTGCCATCAAAAGGATCAAGAACCCGCCATGTTCCAGTTGACAATATTTCTTTGAGATGGTTATTTATTCTACCAGAGCAATATTAGACCAACATAAAAGCCGTTATTTAACCGTGCGAAGCGTACGTTAGTTGCATGTACTACACTTAATTAATATTTTACGAATTATTGCTTCCCATAATAGATTGACTTTTTTATTCACGACGACTTAGTTGAGCGCCGATATCATAACTACAGCATTATCTTAACCTTAACGGCATTCATTGGAGTGATTTGCGGTAAGTTGGCCTCGCTCATGTCAGCCTCATTAGCTACCGTCAGCCTAACAAGTACACAAATATCACGTAGGTTATGTCATTCTATTAAGTCATAATGGGTTGTCCTTATCAATAATTAACAAACATTACCTGGCTTAAAGCATACGTATCATAATTGGAGCTCAGACTAGGAATTCAATGGCACTCATAAAGACCCATATCTCAGAGATCGGAATGCCAGTGATAAATATCTTATTCAATTGCATCCATAGCGTTAACATAAACATATCAGTTACTAAATATATAATCAGATATTGCATTAATTTTACTATTTCTCTATGAAAATATTCACTCATCAACTTTAAATTTCGTTCATGGCTTACGGTTGGTCGTGTACTGTAGAAAACGTGTGTCACGAGGATTGGCCAAAAATTATGTGACAGGCATTATTATGAATGTGTTTCTCATTTATATCTATGGAGTCCTCGAAATTAAGAAAATCACTCATGAATACATTGTATTCAGCTTCATGGCCTGATAAATTGATTGGCATTTTTTTATTGGAATAGAAAGCACGAGAAGAGAATGCGTTTCTTGCGTAAATGATTAGAGCGTAGACAATTCAAATTTGGGTCTAATCTACCAAAATCATTGTGTACACAAAATAATGATCCATTGTAGCCATCTACATCTCCTAAAAATAGAATTATACCTGGGTGAACCGTTCTTAGAATGCCGAGATATCATTGCGGTAGTGACGAATGAGAATAATGCAATGCCTTAGCATGACTGACACAACCCATTTGCTTAACCCGCAATGCGAAACATACAGAAGCCGTAATTCTGTGATATATATATATATATTTATATATCGTATACGGTTTGCGCAGACATGCGCAATGACGCACTATGTGGAATGCGTTTGCCCATGTGTTCGTATATACGTGTGTTTTGCCGGATGATACAGATATGCAACGAGTCAAATGTTATTTGATTGCTCCATATACACGTCAATTATACCTCTCAACTGTATCAGGTTTACTTCGCAAACATTCAATTCACGACTTTAGACGAATACAAATGTGGTCAATCAGTTAAAGTCTGAAATAGAGCTTTGAAACTACATACACTTTGGCAAAACAATAAGTGATTTGATACAGGTAGCCTTTTAAGTTAAGTTATATCATTCTATACCACGCGTAACGGATCGGAAACAGCTATTTTACAAGCGCGAAAAATACCTTCCACAAAAGCAATAGAGATGGAGAGAAATACAAGCTGAACATCAAAACTATAAAAAAAGGGTTAAAAGTTAATTGTGTTATTCGCTGTTATTTCAGTAAGTTTCGTATAGTTATTCATCCTAACATGGTACTCATGTTAGGGGATTTGATTTGCAAAGGGTGTATACATCATAAAATGTGCATTCTCATCTATTTCCTATACAGCTGCGTTTTAATTGAATATGCATCGGAGAATACCGTCTTAATTGCTCACGCGATATTTAATTCGTACACAAATGAACCGTTTTTGTATTTGAAGAGCGAGTAATAATATTGGTGATGTAAGCTCAAAGAGAAGGACCCATATAGTGTGAAAGCTATTGGAAATTAACTTGATTACTTAACACAACTTATGTGGCAATGACCATACCTTCGATGTCCTAGTATAAAGAAATATATAAGACGTGTAATGTTCTTGCACCATGTTCAATAATGCAGCAGATTTAGCTTTATGATTTCACTAAATTATGGCAAATAAAAGATGCATTTACCGACTACTCGTTCTCAACGCTCATTATGGCATTCTGTTCGCTTATAATGTTTATCATACGTTCAGTCATCTGATTTCATCTGCCTTACCGCTTCATACTTTTTTATCTGCGCAGAGCGAGATGATTGAAAGCACTTAAAACGTAGATTATCTTTGTCGCTGTTCCGCCGGTATAAAAGAGTACTGAGCTTGAAGTACTCGCTATCTGGCATTGTCGCTGTTCCGCCGGCAAATTAGATTTTTGAACCTGAAGAATACGCTCCCGGGCTGGAGTCACTAAGGAGATGATTTTGCTCGATTTAACACTTGAAATGACTTCTCATGATGTTTTTAATTATCTATATCGATGTTACTGATTCTCTACGGTTGCAAATGTGTAATGTTCTAACTCAACTGTCCATAATGATACAAATAGTTCCACATTGATTATTAGGGTTATTGATTGATATTGCATGGGTCACTCTTACTAAGCAGTCAAACAAGATTAGTTTGTGACAAGATCAGAGCAACATTCGTAGGCAATGTGATTCTATTGACATCTATAAGCATTTCTAATTTTTATGGTGTGGTCACAAATTATTGTGTTCATCAGCACCGTAAAAGAATGAAAAATTTGTAAAATTTATTAGGCCTAAAAGTTAGTAACGGCTATCTAATGTGCAGTCAGTATCTTGTGTTTTTTGTACTCTTATCCTATTCGTTGTTTTAGTTTTAATTTTATCTCGCTTCCATGTATTGCTTGGTAAAATTTTTAGTTAAATAAACTTGCGATTTTCTTGTGGGGACCATTCCGCATGTTTTTTAATGCGTGCTTTACATGATGAATCTCCACGTTGCAACTGTAACACAATTCAAGAATTGATTTAGCCACTCATACCTGTCTACATAATGGGTGCAAACTTTGAATATCATTGAGCATCAGTTAGATCGATTACCATCGTTTATTTTTGCAAACATATCAAAAAGATGTAAAATTGCTGTAAAAGATGTATTTTTGTTATTCTCACGGAAATCCGCCTAGTGCATATACTTAAGGTAATCATATGCTAGACTGTTACGTTGTTTGTACTTATAGCACTATTATTTTTGCTGAGCTTGACACTAAGAAAAACGAATTGATCGTAAAAACATTCAACAAAATAATTAATAGGTAGTCAACAAATCCCGTGCACATTTCTCTTTGACCAAACGGCATTTGCGCATCTAAAGAAGTTGTCAAGGCAATTTGATTAGCATGGCTTCTATCGATGCGCGTAGTAGCAATCCTTCTTAATCGAGGGATCCGCAACATTTGTTTGAACTGATCGTAGCTTTATGACCCTGTTCTTGGTTTGTATATATATATATATATATATATACATATATATAAATATATATATATATACGGGTACGATGAGATTGAGGTTTAACTTCAAAACCGACCAGGGTAAAGTTAAATGTGATGGACAAATGATCAATGTTTTAAAACAAAGTAAGAAATATCGATCATTGTAACATTCATGATTGGTCAACGCTTGATGCATGTTATTCACAGTGTTGCAAAACATTTACCGGTTAAAACCCATTACAGCTTCGGCAT
Organism: Urechis unicinctus; assembly: GCA_034190875.2. NCBI lineage: Eukaryota > Metazoa > Annelida > Polychaeta > Xenopneusta > Urechidae > Urechis > Urechis unicinctus. The sequence continues at coordinate 27,036,415 of CM067355.1, forward strand.
ATTAAAATTTTCTACCCAATATGTAACAAATGCAACATAGTAGAGGTGTATGAAAACCAAGCGAAGTAGATTTTACCATAGCAAATCGATCGACGCATGATATTTGCTATCTTCTGAGCAATTAATGATTATCCTGTGAAATCGGCAGGTGTCAGTCAACAGCCGTTGTCAGCTATTACAAGCGTTCATAGACAAATATTATAGGATCGTTTAATCGCGCAAATCTACGTACGAGTGGATGGCAGACTACATTTTTACCGGACAGGCAAGTCCCATATAAATGCACGTACGCACCAGCATTGTGCAGGGGTCGCTTGGGGAGCCCTCGAACCGCTATTGTTTCTGCGCATTCAATCGTCACTTTTTTTATTTCATGGCTTACTCGTCATCCACATCATATGGAACTTAGTCCCAAAGGCTCATTTGGCGCGCTTGTCACTTACTTGTAGTCGTATATGTAAACCAGGAATGATTAGCATTGCATGATAAGCGAGATATGGTATTTTCTGTGTGTAGGTGACGCTTGATTATATTTTTTTTATCGTAATTTGGCATATTTGTTTAGACAGAGCACTTCTGATATATGCATAGTATAATAACTGAAATGACAAACTAATCTAGGTTGATTGGTACTAAAATTCTATTGAGTGACTTCACAGTTCTTCAAATGGATTAATTTAATACTTCTGTATATCTGTCGGATTAGCAAACCGGGACTTCATTTCATAAACTAAATAATACATTGCTTTTAGGTTTTGCATAACCTTCTAGCATCAGTTTCCGTTTTAAAAACACCCTGTGTATGCTTCGTCGGACTCTAAGTTCTGTCAATGACGAGGCGAATTTACTGAATTATTGCTGATCGATTTATCACTAAAAAGCCTACAGAATGACTGTAAATAATTTTAGTAGAAAACATTATAGTGCACTTGGCCTCAATAAGTCATCAGGTTTTATCTTCAAATATTCAATCATGTATGATTATGTTTTGGAAAAACATATTGGTCACCTACATAACCTTGTTTGAATGGCTAATGGATGCATTCATTGATGCAAATCAAGCATCGAGTTTCAAGACAAGTATTATTCCACGAGTTATTTCTATAGCTTTAACAATATATTTACACTGAAATTGAGTAAATCGCTGTTTGTCGCTTATAATACTCTGATGCCTGAAATCCCTCACGTAATGGATGAGAAACAAGACCGATTGGCATTGCTAAATTGTATTTGACGGATGGCTTTATTGTGTATCAGGTTATCATATAAGTGGCACCGTTCGCTGACGACTAGTCGCAATAGGCAGAAATAGGCTTCCGTTACATTATAGATAACGAGTACACCCTGCGACCGCCCTCGCCAAATGACCGTAAGTATCTTGAGAGTGAACTTCTCATTTTGGAACACCAACCTGTATCCTTTTTAAAGTGATACACCAGCCAATAATATTACTGTGACATCAGAGCCTCGACCTTACGCAAGGTGCTTGATGCGAGCAAATGAGTGTGTTGTCGAAGTTTTGCCGATTGTTGCTTAGGAATATTGCGTTCTGTATTGCTACGGATGTAACTACAATCGTAAACATTATAACGTCAGTCGTCGAAAGACAGAAAGGCGTAAGGAGTTAATTGCTGCTCTAATGGTCTATTTAATTTAATTCGTACACAAATGAACCGTTTTTGTATTTGAAGAGCGAGTAATAATAAAGGTGATGTAAGCTCAAAGAGAAGGACCCATATAGTGTGAATGCTATTGGAAATTAACTTGATTATTTTACACAACTTATGTGGCAATGACCACGCCTTCGATGTCCAAGTATAAAGAAATATATAAGACGTGTAATGTTCTTGCACCATTTTCAATAATGCAGCAGATTTAGCTTTATGATTTCACTAAATTATGGCAAATAAAAGATGCATTTACCGACTACTCGTTCTCAACGCTCATTATGGCATTCTGTTCGCTTATAATGTTTATCATACGTTCAGTCATCTGATTTCATCTGCCTTACCGCTTCATACTTTTAGCTTCGCAGAGCAAGATGATTGAAAGCACTTAAAACGTAGATTATCATTGTCGCTGTTCCGCCGGTATAAAAGAGTACTGAGCCTGAAGTACTCGCTATCTGGCATTGTCGCTGTTCCGCCGGCAAATTAGATTTTTGAACCTGAAGAATACGCTCCCGGGCTGGAGTCACTAAGGAGATGATTTTGCTCGATTTAACACTTGAAATGACTTCTCATGATGTTTTTAATTATCTATATCGATGTTACTGATTCTCTACGGTTGCAAATGTGTAATGTTCTAACTCAACTGTCCATAATGATACAAATAGTTCCACATTGATTATTAGGGTTATTGATTGATATTGCATGGGTCACTCTTACTAAGCAGTCAAACAAGATTAGTTTGTGACAAGATCAGAGCAACATTCGTAGGCAATATGATTCTATTGACATCTATAAGCATTTCTAATTTTTATGGTATGGTCACAAATTATTGTTTTCATCAGCATCGTAAAAGAATGAAAAATTTGTGTAATATATTAAGCCTAAAAGTTAGTAACGGATATCTAATTTGCAGTCAGTATCTTGTGTTTTTTTTGTACTCTTATCCTATTCTTTGTTTTAGTTGTAATTTGATCTCGCTTCCATGTATTGCTTGGTAAAATTCCTGTCTTTTCAGTTAAATAAACTTGCAATTTTCTTGTGGGGACCATTCCGCATGTTTTTTTAATGCGTGCTTTACATAATGAATCTCCATGTTGCAACTGTAACACAATTCAAGAATTGATTTAGCCACTCATACCTGTCTACATAATGGGTGCAAACTTTGAATATCATTGAGCAACAGTTAGATCGATTACCATCGTATATTTTTGCAAACATATCAAAATGATATAAAATTGCTGTAAAAGATGTATTGGTGTTATTCTCACGGAAATCCGCCTAGTGCATATACTTAGGGTAATCATATGCTAGACTGTTACGTTGTTTGTACTTATAGCACTATTATTTTAACAACATTTCATAATCGTATAACATCTTAATGCTTCCCTATCGTGTTGCAGACAATCAATGTAGGTGAATCAATTCAGTGTTATTTGAGGCAGAGGACATTTGACATGTTTCTGTATATCATTTCGAACCGACCATACATCCATACTAAAAAACAAAGGCATGGACGTGGGGTGTTATATATTAATGGTATAATTCGCTGTGTCTAAATCATTTGACAGAAAGCACAGACAAAAAGGCGCTTGAAGAAGAATTTCAGCATCATATTCAATGTGGTATGCATCGGCACTCATAGTGGGTTATTTATTACTTTAGTTGCGTTGAGTGCAGCATGCGTTTCCGTTGTATTTATGTAATCATGGCATTTATAAATTAGTTGCCGCTGTTTGCATGCAGTTGCCGACATAATAATATGATCCTTTATCGTTTTTGATTAGTCGAAAAATGATTCAGTACAGCCAATAACAAAGGCTTTGAAACATTGTCTCAAGCGATCACTACATTACCAACTCCTAGACTCCCGAACTGAATTTAGTTAATGCTGCGATTTTCGAATGCTCGGCATACTTTTCTGGTCCGATAAACCATGAATATTTAGGTGCATAAGGATCATGCCAATTGGTCAAATAATAATTTACAACTTACAACTAATCCAACAGTGCTCTTGTAAGATAACTGCCCAGGTATTCGGACCGAAGGCGGCATATATATATATATATAGAGAGATATAGATATATATATATAGAGAGAGAGAGAGATAGAGAGAGAGAGAGAGAGATAGAGAGAGAGAGAGAGAGAGAGAGAGAGAGAGAGAGAGAGAGAGAGAGAGAGAGAAAAAGAGAGAGAGAGATATATATAGAGAGAGAGAGATAGAGAGAGAGAGATAGATAGATATATATATATAGAGATATATATAGAGAGATATATATATAGAGATATAGATATCTATATATATATATATATATATATATATATATATATATATATATATATATCTATATATATCTATATATATATATCTATATATATATATATATACCCACAATTCTGACATATGTTATGATGTTATTTGGGGTTGTGGTGTTCGTAAAAACTGGTTTTTGCACAACAAGGTCTGAGATCGTAATTATATATAATTGCCCTATTCAGCGGCGCTTGTCGAACACAGGCAGTTGGCAAGAAAAGGGAGCCAATTCATCCCATCAAGTATCCCAATATCAAGTACAATGAAGAATACTCAATTTTCAAGGCCTAAAAGAAGGACTAACTTTTGGTAAGAATTTAACAATTTACTTTTTATATTTTTATACATACAGATTGGAGACACTAATGATAAAATGTGCGACGCATAAGCATATCGTAATATAAAAATGTGCTCGGCATATGTCAGACCTAACAAAGTCACAGCTTTACTCAAACATAGTTCTGTATTGAAATGAGTCAATTCATGATATTCATGACATATCAGGAGGTTTAAATCCCTAATATTACGCTGCTTCACTGGGGAATCCTTTTCTGATCCGCCCCACAGGATACGCTGGTAATGGAACTCTAATGTGCTTCGCCAGATATCCATCATTGACTCATTCTAGTCAGCCGTCACTTTTTGAGCACAAACATTCTGTGGCACTGAGTGCATTGAAAGCAAATAGATCTGAAGGAATACAATAGCGTGCGTCATGTAATGTACTTTTTCAAATATTGTGTCATTTTTTTAAAAACTGTCATTGATCCTTGGTGGAATGTAAGTATTTGATTTTGGAAAATGTATTCAACAGGTCAAATAGTCTAATTTGTTGATATTTGTACATACTTCAATAAAATAACCTTCCATCATTCTATGCATAAGAATTATCCTCTATAGAATTTTACATATATCAACGCGGGGCACTTTCTAAGCTTTAACCACAGACAAGTGAATGATTATCAAAACAAAATGCTCGGTAGAGGAAGGGAAAAAAGAGCCCAGTAGAGCTGTTATTATCAATATCTAGTCTAGCCATGTCGGCGTTGAATAAGATGCTAACAGAATTATTGAAGTAATCGTTAAAGACGGATGCTTAATCCCGGGATCATACCGAAATGGTTTATTTACCAGGAATAGATGACAACTACGGCCGGTTTTCTTCTTGTGGGTCTTCCTCCGACGGCTCGGCTAATATTAATGCGCCGGGATCCTTTTCGTATTCCGGTTAAAAAAGGTACGGTTTAATCTCCGTGTCTTCATCAATATAATCTGACGACTCTGATGGACCATTGTGGTTATTTTCGTCCTCTAAGTACACCGCTAAGATCCATATCACTGCAGAACGCTTCTACGAACCGCATTGTCGCTGTAATGTCTGTAGACATCTTTTGTGACGTCAACCTCCTGATCATTAACCCCGCCAGTTTGCGCTGCACGGCGCGGCTTGTGCAACGTCATACTATAATAATTATGTTATCTGTCCGAGCATACGACTAAAACTTTCGCCAGAGCAATATTCATGCACGAATCATTTTTCGTTTAAGTGGCCTTTAAAGCTAAATCGTCATGATAAAAACTAAAATGTTTATGTAAAACGCAATGTAATGGCTCGCTTTGATTATACAAAGTTTTGGTATGATGCAGTAAATGAATTGCTCAGGGTTTATTGTTTAGCAAGGAGACTGGAGAACACATCAAATCGAAATACGTGCTGCAGCAGAACTACTTGTAGACGTATTTGTAAACAGTTGCACGCGAGAACACATATCAGAAGCTGAATTGTGACATGCTTTCCCTAGTAGGCGAGCTTGTGCGGCTACCGAATGTATTTGTCCTTCGTCTGCAGTTTTTATGTGATTGACTTGTTGCGCTATAAAAGGCAACGGAACTTATTATTGCTGAAGTGAATGAGCACAACAACCTTGCTTCTTATCCCCCTATTGAAACACGACCGACGTATTTCTCTAAAAATGGAATCGAACGCAATCATTTCAGAAGATATATAGATCTATCATTAATCTAACTGTTCAAAAGCACGGATCCGTGCTCGGTGGTCATGATGACTGCAAAAACGGACCGTTCTTTCATGTTTTTCTCCTGTGCCTCTTGAACTATTCAACAGAATAATGCCCTTCAATTGAATTATTTGGCAAGCTGTAAATGATCATTAAGCGCTGGTGGCATCGTTCTGTTCGGAAATCTCTTTGTTGTGATCGCTCTCGAGCAAAGCCGTTTAGTTGCAAGCTATCTTAAGTGTAAACAAATTATCAGAGGAACAGTACCATAAGAACAAGTATGCACTAATGTAAGTGGTTTAAGGTGCAAATATTAAAGATTAAGAGGTAATAATATACGAATAGTATTGGTTCCACATAACCTGACGACATAATGCACTTTTTTAAAGATAAAAGCTTCGTCAGGTGCGATTATTTTCACCTTCTGGATGCTATGGATTGTAACTTTAGGTAGCAAGACAGTTATTTGCCGAAATAACCATGGCAATGGCAATGGTTAGGCTAATTTCACTTTAGCGATGCATCCTAACTGTGCAGTCACTTTTAATGGTATATATGATGCAAGAAGCGTAAGAGAATTGGTCGTATGGGGTCTTAGCATGCTTTTTATATCCTGTTAAACATGTACAAGGAGGCAATGTAGGCAAATATGACGGAAGTGATATTACAGAACATGCGATGAATGGCATACTCAATATACTATGTATCTGATAATCTGTCATTCGGCAATTTTCGTATAGTTCTTGCAAACAGGTTCTTAGAGAGCCAAACCAATCGGAATATAAACCATTGTCCTTGTTGTGCTTTCAATCACAGGGGAGTTAATCGATAAATAATTTGTTGACAGCATATAACATATCCCATGGTCAATGTTGCTGGGAAAATCTTTGCAATATTGTAATCAAGATACTTACTTCCTCTTGAAATGCCTTTTTTTGATTACGATCTCCCGAGAACTGTACTATAACCTAAATTGAATATGTGCATTTGCATTTGAAATGCCACAATCAGGAAAATCAATTATCAAGGCCCAAAGTTGCTCAGTTGTTCTCATGGTATATTCAGTTCCTATAATAAAACGGCGGCCCTTAAATGCTACTATTTATCAGCAAATCGTACCTCTATTAACATGATTGATAATTTACCCAATTAGCAATACAGCTGTACACTATCCATGTTACCGTGGATGTGGTGTCTTGTGGTTATAGCGATGAGACTGTTTGCCTTGCCAGTCGATCCTGCTTCTCATCCATTACGTAATTATGTTAGGAATATCAGGTATAGGAGTATTATCAGTATTGTTTAAGTGATGTGAAACGTATAGAATAAAACTTCAGCAAAAATTTATATAACTCTCATGTTGAAACATGGCTGTGGCTTTGCTGCGATGTACAGGATCTGAGTTAAGATGCTGACAAATATTTACTTCCGAAAAAGAAAATCTGAAAGCAAAGATAAACGACGCAACTTTGTAAATTTAAGAGCAATTTAATATATTCAATCACAGTTTAAAAGGTTAATCCATTAAATTAATCTACTACACTCGCCCCTATTCGCAATTGACAACACTTACAGTCCAAAGAAATTTGCACATCGTATCGCTAAATACATTAAATGAAATGTCATGTTAACTACACTCAAGTCCATTGTAATTTCTAACAGTGTTATTTATTCTGGTGGTAGAAAATTATGCATGCTCTGAAAGCCCCGCATTTGGATTATACTGAGCTTCTACAATTTAAATAACCCTAAGATGCAGAGGTAATCAACCAATAAACTAACCAACAGCGACGCAAACAATCGCACAGTTTAAAGAGTTGCGCGGTCATTTCAGTTTACTAACATTTACCATAAGTGTTATTTCAGTTTTTATGCCATACATATATCACAATTGCCCTGTCAAAACAAAAATGCCACATTGCGATAAGAACTTCATATTTCCAACCGTCACCTTCATGAAGCAAATATCACATTGGCTCCATCTTCAATTGATCCATTTTATTTTTTATCCTCCACTCCTGGCCGCTCCTGCGTTACGTATTTGGTGACAAATCAATACCAAACGTTCCTAATATTCCGATAGGAATAACGTGCAAGTATGTGGAACAAAATGGCTATTCTATGCGAAAACAGCACCTCGTACTGTGCACATGAGCATTATCAGCCATGGCGATAAACCGCTCATGCATAAGCAGATTGTTATCGGACATAAACTGCCAAGTCGAAATCTTGTCTCCTTCGTATATACCTGTAATAATCACGCCAGCAGTGTGTTGCCACGTAACCAGTAGTATTTTGCCCGATGTAAAGATGTTTTCCCCGGATCAATTCGATTCATATTTCGTAGCCCTGTCTTTTGTGGACGCTTAGGTCTTTCAGTAATGTATATAGCTATAACGCCTAGACAGAAGTAAATTCGTCTTGTCGCTGCACCTGTTAGCTTTGTTTTATTGGATATTTCGTGCTAATGTTTCGGTTGCTCAGAGATCAGCGCAAATTTCACGGATATAAGTTGATTTATTCCTAAATTTAGAGCCCTGTCTCATCACAGGACGACAAAGTATGACTTAAGTTCCGAATAATGTGCGAGAACTTAAATTATGCGCTGACAATAATAATCACGTACTACTCAAAGGATAGTAAATATCCTACGCAGAATGATTGGCTGGAGTGATATCCTAGTTCAGGCAATGCCCTCTCTGAAAAAATAAGCCCAATATAACAAGATTCGATCATGCACAATGTGCTTCAAATTAATCAGATACAAGGATGAACTGAGTAACACACGATTTCCTAAATGTGTCGAACAGAATGCTATTCAGAACCAGTGACGTGTTTAAAGCACCCACGTATTTGCTACACTGCAAATAACATATATCAAGAGTCGATACGGCACCCTCAACGTCACAATGTGTGGTGCTTCCTATTTAAATACTAATTATCTGACCTTCATATGAAGCTCTATCGGTCGGTATTGCAGCATGTTGTTACTGAGAAAGAGAGATAAAAGTAAGAGAGCAAGAGGTCCAAGTTTAACCCAAAGGTGTTCATGTTCAGTCGATGATTCATAAGAAGCAAAGCAAATGTGCGGCAACGGCTACAAAGGTTCTAGCAAAGATCACAATAAAATAGATGACTATACAATTAGCAATCATTAGTCTCACAATCCACCACTGCCTACCGCATACTAAGCATTAGTTGAAAAGATAGCTTATTACCTAACGAATACTGTCCAACATATTGGTAATCTTTGCAGTTCAACACAACGCAAATAATTATTGTTCGTGACATACGCTTTCATGCAAAAGCAATAGCACCCACCACTTCATGTGCGGCTCGCATAACTACTATCTTAATCACTTTCGTGACCCTGTGTAATCCATATTACCATAACACACAGAATCACACGGTTATACTCAGCAAACTGTATAAATATAATTGTGAAATAAGGTAGAATCGCGGATATGTCCAACTCCAAGGTCAACCCTAGTAAGTTCTCTTTATTCATAGAACTGTAGTTTTCTACTTCCATTTTCAAAAATGTTAATTACTGATTCAATATGATTCAATTGTTATTGTTCTCTCTTCTTCACACTATGGAGTCAACAAATCTGTTTCTGACAATGTCAGAAATGTTCACAAGAGTTTATTCAATTAGTACAAACAGGATCCAGTTTTACCGCATATCAAATTTTATACATTGCTTTATTTAATGTTTTGATACTTGTACTAATGTACAACAAAGATTAAGCCATGAACCCACAAAACTAAAGATTACTTTTAAAAAAAATCACGACAGATATAGACGACCTGGTAATTATTTTCAGGTGCATGCTCAACATGGTGCCACCACACTTGGCCTATACAGCTATCGTACATAGGGGATGTCATAGAGAGGGAAGAGTCAAGAAACGAACGAAAGGGCGATATTGAAAATAACCACAATTGTGACTATGTTGCACTTAACCTCATTTCTAAGTCACACTTTCCAGCACCTCTGCAGTACCTGGTTGTTAATAAAAGCAACAAATACATCTCTATCTGAGACATCACTCACAGATGAACCTAGACTAGCCAACCATGCTTACTGCCTTGCACGAAGCCCTGCCCCAAAATTTGTAATTCTAGTTTACTCCCTGTCAGTGTATACAAAAGAATTGAACCTCTAAAATGTACTGATAGTGTGACATTAAGAGCAATCAGATTTAATGATGATTCGATAGATTTGTTCAACTTGTATGCAGCTGTACTAGTACTAGTAGACCCCATAGAACAGGCATTTTGAGCCCAGGAAAAATTGCCCCTGCAGTTCTCCCCAACTGAAACCTATCAGCTATATATGGGAGACTACAATGGGCATCATGAATATTATGACTCTTCCGACTAATTATTTTTACAAGATGCCAACAAGAGGCATGGTCTACGTTAAAGACGGCAACCAGGTCACAGTCAATTGAATACAACCGTCAATCAGAGTACGGGCGTACATTAAACGAGGTACGCTGCAATTTGCACAATTACGCCATAAAGTGGGTGTGTCTTCATTAGTATCTCGGTAATAAGTAATAGAATTGCAGAAAAGTTGCATGTGATTGAAAGTCAAGGTATTAAGCTAAAATATGCATGCCAAGCAATGTGTGGCCAGAGAGGATTATTAGGACGGCGATGTAAAAAACATGTAGACGCAACCATGTACACTTCGCAACCCGTGTTGTTTGTTTCTCTGCAGAGATTACCTATGGGATTCAAACTATTCTTCCGGTTCTAAAAATAACTGTAAACATCGTCAGAAGGAATTCCGATTTCATTAATAAAAAAAGGCCATGCACTTACCGCTGATAGAAACATTTCCAAAGCGATATGAGACCGAAAGCTGTTAAAACATACCCACTGAAAAGAAAGTAAGCCATATTTCGTTCAAAGGACGTATGTCGTTTTAAGTTCGTACTTAGATCTGCGGTAGACCGCGACCTGGTAACCGCAACATGGTATGAACACTATTGTTTGACAGTGAAAGCCAGCAATGACATCATAATCGCTCCATCTATCTCAATTATTAATTGACCAGAATGACTGAATCCAGGCAGAAACTAACTATTAAGGCTGGTACTTCAGTTTCCATGTGTGGGCAACTTGCGAGGAAATGCATTAATTGTGTGTCAATTAGACTCCTCTGAATGGTTATCTGTTTTATTTTGGTACCCCACGAATGAATTAGGATTAAAAGAAGCATTCAATGCGTTTCAAAGAATAAAGTGTCATATATTCACATGTTTACGATGGTCCTTATCATTGGATAAATAGCATGTACCTTAATGCTACGTGCAAGTTTTGCCAGCTGTATTATATTTCTGACAGGTACAATATGCTGACCTTTGGTTAAAAGCAACTGGGAAGAAACCCGATTCACTACCGTCTAGACAGAAACCTCATTTTTATTGTGACAGATATGTTAATGGTGTTTCCATTTCGCCTATAACGTCATTAACCAGATAGAGCTATATGCTGTGAGATCCGCGGTCGCGACAATAGTGAAATACAGGACCGTGCACCAGAGCAGCTTGGCGCGCAGTATTGCTAATTGGTCACAGTATAGAAAAGATGCGGTAAACAACTACTATGAAAATCTTCTATGGACATAAGTGGTGATTCGAATTAAAATTAATATTAAAAGGCAAGCTATCCTGACTTAATGCTTAGGAAATAACCAATTACGTCAGTCAGGCGAAATATCTGAACATATACCATGCTATGTGGCTAATGTGGCTAATGCTATGTGACTAATGACCCTCTTATAACATGTAGCTATGATAATACCCTTACAAAATGTCTAATCTAGTCATTTGATAACAGGGGTTGAATAACATCGCGACCGAGGCTTAATAGAGCATTCAAGCCACTTATATGTTGATACAGGATTCAGATGTGTTAACTGTTACGGTAATGTTCATGTATACCTTGACACAACCTACGTATGTTACAGAGCGTTTATTGGGGCCATGGCAGGTTCGCATTTTATTTGTATCTATCCTCCGCAGATGCATTGAATGTAATCTAGGCGCAGCCGAAAACATACCAATGTGACAATGCATGGTGAGCTGCCTGCAGTTTATGCTGCGTCAGCTGTGACTTATATACCCAATGAACCATTAGCATACGATTTAAGTAGAATCGACTTCATTTCCTCCCATTGTCAGCATGATTATCAATGAAACAACTTCTCAACGATGGATATCTAATACAGCCGATAAATTAACTCAGAAATCAGGACCACTAATAACTTTATAACTGATAAATTTCATTAATGCTGTGCGAGAGAGCCTTTACTGAGGTACGACTGACAAATAATGATGTGCTTCTTCTTGACCTCAAATGACAGCTCCAGGTGGCCCAAAATTTTTTGTATTAGTTGGGTATAATGAGGTCTTTCCCTTTGCATAAGTCTTTAGTTAGCAAAAGACAGTTGTTGAGTAGCTTAGAGTAATGAACTGTCTACACCTATTTGGTGTTACTCGGTGAGCCTTAGTGGTAAACACTAGCCTAATTTGGAAAGCTGCTGTATTGACTGCAAAGGTTAGGGCGTGGAATCAACAAACATCTGCAATATGCGGTAAATCTGAATTTGGCACGGATCATCACAATTTATTTGTACATTTGCATATGCCGCAGTAAACTTTCTTAAATAATTCAACATGTTTCTTGTGGAAAGAGATCATGATAAGATTTGGGATGATAAAGATCCATGACGTTTTAGTTAATTTCTCGTAATATTTAATCCATTATAGCTATGCAATAAAATAATAATTGCATTGGCAGTAATAAAAGGGTCGTCGTTATATAAGATAAATGTAATAATATGCAGGGGGGATAGGAAGAAAATGAACTCAACGCAGTAAGTACACCTTATAACGAATGTGCAGTTTATAGAAAAGTGAATATAACTTCATGTTTACATGTATTTATTACAAAGAACTTTGTTATTAACTGCAGCGAGTATTTGCATTCAATTGCTTTACAAAACAGCAATAACGAGTGCGCTTTCTTATCCGGCTTCCTGCAACTTAAGTGTACGTTCGATTGGAATGCCACGGTGACTGAATGTACTCCATGTTCTCTCTTGTTCGAACTTCACATGGTCTCTAAATGAATTGAGTGTTTGTGCTACGACGATATATGTTCGATTTGCATAAGCATCCTTGATGCATGAAACAGTGATACCTCAATGTCTGACCTTGACAAACATTCAGATACGTAGTTAGATCTGGCCACATCCACATATGCCATTGCTTAATAACCCTTCTCTGTTTCCTATAAGTATATTTGCTGTCGTTACCTAACTAATAAAGAATATAATCACGCGTTATGAGACTACCTACTCTTCAGGTATGTTGAAAGATGTAAGGTAAAGTGCTTAAAAGGCAGCTACACACAGGCATTTGTTCAGTAAAAGCTAATGCAACAAAATGTATGATGTAAAGACAACAGCTGATTGACATTCACTAGAGCGACGTTCGCATACGAGCATTACAAGGAATGAATATAATTGCACAGATGAGATGATTGGTATGTTTTCAATGCCGAATGCTTTCATAACGGCGCCAAAGGTAAGCTGTGTGCGTCATAATCACATTTTTCTTTCAACAACTTCGCAATACATGCGCCGTTCGTAGATCTGACGCCTCTCTCGGTGACGGGTTTTTACATTAATTTTTGCGTTCTCGTCCTATTTCATGCATTAAGATGATAGCAATTATATACAGAGAGATGTAGATGCATCGTTTATTTAAAACAGCGCTTGCAAATACACGTCTCTTATAAGACGATATACTAGATTGGAGTTTGTGGGCGAGATTTGTTGCATCCACGCGTACGTAGTTTTTAAATCATGCTTACATCAAACCATATATTGATTATTGCGTGAATGTGGCATGAGCTATGTCCGCCAGGTCAGTTGCGGTCAATGTGGGTTTTTTCTAGTTAAGACATTTCATCAGTTCTGCTTTATATGCTGTATAAATTTGCCGGCGTATACTGAAACAATTCAATTAGTGCTTCAAGGTGGAAAGTTACAACGGAAAGTATCGGTTCCTGATATATCATATTCAGTAAACTAGATTCAACGGGCAAAGTCAAAGTATTTGATCGTTATAACTACAATACCTGCGTCCTTAAGTTAGGAAATGTTTGAAAGTCTCCAGGCGCTGAAAATATCCTAAAAACCATGTTATCGTTAAATCGTAATTGCACATGTGGCAGAAGCTGCTGGCAAAAAACCAGATATTCCAACAGTGACACATTGTATGTAGCGTTTATCGTTGCAGTTGGTTTGATAGAGTTCGACACCAAGACACGATGCAACATCCGTTGGCCTGCTGTGGTTTTTGCAACCGCCACCTGGCCGTGCCCTTACTCAATATTATCCATAGGCAATATATGTATTAACAACTAGAGTAACATATGGAAATACATTTAATATGTGAGCGTGTTGGTGAGTGTGTGTGTGCGCGCGTATGTATTTGTGTGCATGAGTGCATATATACATACATACATACATACATACATACATACATACAAACAAACATACATACATACATACATACATACATACATACATACATACATACATACATACCAACATACATACAGACAGACATACATACATACATACATACATACATACATACATACATACATACATACATACATACATACATACATACATACAAACATACATACATACATACATACATACATACATACATACATACATACATACATACATACATACATACATACATACATACATACATACATACATACATACATACATACATACATACATACATACATACATACATACATACATACATACATACATACATACATTCATACATACATACAAACATACATCCATACTTACATACATACATACATACATACATACATGCATGAATATTGAAATATATATATATATATTGATATATATATATATATATATTAATATATTTATATATGTATATATATGTATCTATATACATACATATATATGTATATATATATATATGTGTGTATTTATATATTTATATATATATGTATATTTGTATATGAATATATATATATATATATATATTTATATATTTATATGCGTGTATGATGTGTGTGTATGCGTTTCTGTGCTTATGTGTGTATGTGCGTGCTTGCGTGTTTCTGTGTTTGTGAGCGTGTGTGTGTGTGTCTGTCAGTGTATGTGTGTGTATATGTGCAAGGTAATTATTGATTAACATGGATGATCACGTTTGAAAACGTAACGAATGACAGCAACTAATCGAGAAGGCGACGTTCATCGACAGCGACCGACCCATTTCATGCACGGTGTGCGAGAGCCAGGATATACTGGGGTGCGACTGGCAGATATTATTATTTTCATTGTGATTTAACCACAAACAACAGCTCAAGGTCAACCATGAAATGTTCTGTTGGTTGGGTATAAAGTAGTCAACACATTTGCATAAATCTCAGCTGTATTACTGTGAAAAGTCTAAATATGCGCCACTATAGACTAGATTAGCATACGAAAGTTAATGAGCCCTGTAGAATAATGATCTGTCTAGTCCCAAAAGATGTTTTTTTCAGCTAGCCAATGTTAGTAGTAGCAGCCTAGTTACGACAGCTGAGGTATTAAATCGTGACTGCAGTGACTAATCTGCGGAAACAACAATCATCAACCGTATGCGGTAATTATGAATATTGCGAATCTGTTTATGTCTTGCAAAGATCATAAAATTCGTCGTCTTAAATATGTTTGTTTAAATCGTTCCTTGATTGTGCTTTTTCTGCTGAGACACTTGGCTGATTTTACGGAACCATAGTTGACATAAGGAAGACATTAACCGAAACAAATGTTCATTTGCATATACTGCCGCAGGCTTTTGTTTATAATTCCATAAGTGCTTGTGGGGAGAAATCATGTACCTTTTGCATGCGAGACATCTGACGAAGACATTTAAGAAATAGGTATGATGATGAATTATCTTTTACCATAGAGAACATGGTAATTTATCGGTAAGGTAGTCTCGATCAGCAGACTTTGAGTTATGTAGTTGAATATATGATACAACAGGAAGACACGTACACATTTCGATGTGTAGATGATGCCAGGGAGTAGGTGTTTCATTTCGAATTCGCAGGGATCATAACAAATAACCAATGCAATACTAACGGAATAATCAAACAGGCATTACCAACGGATAGACTGGGGATGGATTTAAAATGATACAGAGACAGACAATTTTAAAAGCAGCAATGGGTAGAGAGTTACTTGTCATATATTATCTGCTGTGATGAAAGCATTATTCCATCAATAAGGTACAAGTGCATATACCTAATGCACTATTCCATTCTTTTAATGCAGCATTAATGTACCAGAAAGCAGTATTTTGCACAAAACATAACACGACACAAAAATACCATCAATAACTGGTTGAGCAATTAACGTGTCAAATGAACGTGTTTCTGCAGACAGCAATTATACAGCATTACAGCGTATCAGTCTACCAATGATAATATTACATGTTTTAGGAAGATCATCAATCTGTTGATATACCTGGGGGTTAATTACTTGAAAAGCGAAAACACTAAATTTATGAACACTGAACAAATTATAAAGACGGACATTGTTATTCATAATAATTGATTGTTTCCCATCAGTGTTACAATGTTTGATGGCGCTAGTCGTCAAGAAAGTAATAACCCTCCCCACATTGCACCACTTTATAACACAAACGTATCGAGCACATAAATATGTTGTCCTTACCTGCAACTCTCAGTCAGAGCTTTATAGGTCAATGCTTACTTTTGCATCTACAGCTGCACCACCACTAGAGAATTCTCAAAGTAAAACTCAAGCAAACTGAACAAAAGAAAAAGTAAGATCAAATTAACGTTTCTTTCGTATTTTGGGTGGTGGTAACGAGAATGAAATAACAGTTAAGATTGTTTACTCAGTTTTGGTAGTACTTCCTTGGTGGCGAATAAATAGATAACGTATTGTTTATATGACGTCAGAGAATCGAGCCGGTAGAGGTATTTCTTGTTAGCAGTGCCCTATTCAAGAGCTTTTTTTCCCGCATTACGATGCGATTGGAAAATGAGGTGCTCTTGCCATAACAATTTTAGTCAAAGATGACGACTATCAATTCCGATAGAAAAACATGCCTGAAATATAACCTTTGTTAAATTGTATCGTAAGCGTTTTGGTGGCAAAGAAGCGTCAATTTAACAGTAATCAGACCACGTCATCACTCATTCATGACTAGCTTAATGCGCTCCAAATTATCTAAAGCTAGTTATGTAGCGTCATCTGAACTAGACCGGTAGAGAAAGCTGCACTAGCAGAGATGCTTGTAGAGCAAAACTTGAAGTCAACAAATCATTTAAGTCAAACCTCAATACGAGATAAAAAAATGCCAAAGCCACGGCCAGTGAAGATGTTATAGCGGAACTAGAAACTAACAATGACGATGATATTGAAGCCGATCGAAAGGACAATTGCAGGCTGATCTACTCTGTCTGCTTCTTGTCAAAGAAGGTCGAATAAATAGTGATACTGGAAAGAACGATCATAGACTAATTGGGGCCTGTTAGTCTTGAAGTGTGTAGCTTCCAGTTAATGAATACCACGTACACACCATGGAGACAAGTGCCTCTTAAAGTCCGGATATAGGATTCATTATCCATCATATGCACCATATGCTGTCACTGAGCGCGCAAATACGAAAACCTATACGATGTGGCTCATTGTTATAACGGAAAATACCCCTGGCAAAGCTTAGACATTTCATGATAGCGGTTTGGTTAAAGCAATTACATAAAATTTTGTGGAATCGGGCCCGCGGTCTCCAGTCAAATGAAATGCATGTTTTTCTTTTAAATTGATATAACAGTGCCTGTTGTCGATTCAAGCGTATTACCTTGTTACCCCTTAATGGATAGGGTATCAACACAGCATCAATGATGCAACTGAGCGATTCATTTATATATTGAAGATATAAAACGACGAGCATGAGCGCTTTTATTTGCCATCGAAGACTAAGTAAAGCAAACACTTTAAACCGAGGAATCTTATATGCCAAATGAATGCATCACTGAACGCAAGTGGCATACGGCCACATGCATATTGATTAGATAATATATACGTAACGCACATTGTCTACGTTCACTTCCAGTGTGGGGTTTATTCTGACTTTCTCAGAGTATGTATCTTATACAGACGCTTTGTTATCCGAATATGCCAAATGAGGTCCACCCAGGCGCAGTGGGAACAGTTGCAACATCGTTGTGGCAATGTACATGGATACAAGTTAACGTATTTTGATATTGCACTTGCTCCTTTAGCTAATATTACTTTGCCATGATGTTAACGCTTTCGTTCGTTATATGATAATAGGGTTTGCGCATCACAGCTCAATAGCTAGTTATGTCCTTTTCGCAGAGTTACCGTGACATTTATGCAATCATGGCAGTAAACTGCCGCTGTATATAAGCAGTTGTAGTCATAATTGTATGAATGCATCTCAAATAATCGGATCGGTCGAAAGGAAAATATAGGCGGCTGAATATTGCTGGAAAAAAACTTGCATAGCAATGCTATTCTCAGCCAATCATTATATTATTAACCCCCAGACTGCCTAAAATAAGTTTGTAAATGCTGCGGTGTACGATTGTTGGGCACGCTCTTCTGTCTCCTTACTCATTCATTAAAAGGTGCACCAGAGGCCTGTCATGTGGTCAGATAAAACGTTATAACACGATACAACTTATCAAACCATTTTTTGTACCGATGGTCATACTTTAGCGAGATAAGTGTACCGATATTCAGAGAGAAGGCTTTGAATGTACATCAAATCTGTGGCAGTGTTTCTTCTAGCTGATGATTAACTGTTTAAACATGTTGGGTGCCACATCATCTATTTGCAACATGCATTATTTGCTGCCTGTTGATTCCGTCGACCCTGGACGTTGTCTTTTGTAACAATTATTAGGCATAGTGGCGATAGTTTTTTATCACTAAAAGCTTAATATTACTGGTTCGGGCCTTGAAGTTTAAATGTGGGATGTTATAAGAAATGCGCATTTGTTGCTTTAACAGTGCTGACTACGCATTGATAGAACATGGATCATCAGGCCGAATTTGCTTTGCACCTGTACTTCATGTATGACACAGTTAATCCTCTTTATATCACTTCGCATTTTACTCTATCAACACTTGGATCTGAACTGAGATCATGCAGATGAAATTATGCCGCAGATTATTCATTATGGACGAAAGCAAAACCCTGCCGCCAAATGCAATAGTTATTTTTATTAAACATCCCTGCTGAGAGAGCCAACGGCGCGAACCCATATAAGCTCGACTTTGACTTGGAATCAAATATCTTGTGTCAAATTAAAGAACCTTGAATTATTAAGTGACCATATAAACCTCATGTAAGAGGTAACTTAAGCTGTGCTGCACCTTGAGTAACGGATCGGGTGAAGCTAGAGCTTTCCGGCATATATTTCGTATAGCACACGTTTAATATTTTATCTTCGTCTAGTGTTCCCGAATGGATTCCTCGTCGCTAAAAATATTAAAGGCAAATTCGGGCAGTGCTTGACCAATGGATATGATATTGATTGCTGAAACATATTCACATTTAGCAGTACATGTGGATTGGTTAAGAAAACTACTATTTGCAATTGAATTGGTCGTTATACTTGATGATCGGATGTCATATTGCAAGCATTATCACATATCATCTACAATATTTATCCTCAACATTACGAAATACGTTTAGATGCAAGCACTCGTGTCAAGACAAAGCGTTAAATTATTTATTCGGCTGGACTCGTATACTCATTCATTCCTACATGGGTTTTATCATTGTAACATGGATGATTTATTTGCATAGGAAGTATAAGTCATAATATGTGCATTCTTATCGATTTGTGACAAAGCAACGTCTTCATTGCTCACGTAAAGTTGTGAGGCATCTGAGTTTATAAGATAAAATTATATTGTAAAATTACCAATTGCCACATAAGCAAGCATCCAAAAATCAAAGTCATTCATGCTTGTTGCCTCTCTATGTTGGCAAGAAAGAATTGATCAGTTATGCTGATACAAGATCGGGCGGTTTTAGGGAAAACATTATATCAGCATGGCAAGGACGAATGGTTTTCATGGTGATTGCTTTTTAATGTCGCAAAATTAGAATGATACTTGTAACGAGCTCCCGCTTGCAGTATGTGATATGGTACCAATTACATACGGGTGTAAAGAAACATAACATGTATGGGGCTCATTGCGTTTTGATAATCACATAATACAGATCAATTATGAAATATTATGCTATGTACATATGACCGCTCTTACTAATGCAGTACCTGGTATCTATGGTGTGTCGTTAAAATGTCTACTCACCTTACAGAATGCTTTCTTAAGCAGTCTTTAACCCGTTGGTTGTTTGAGCTGCAGTCAGGTTACACGCACCCTAAAAGTAATGCAACTTCTACAAATGGCATAAAGGGAAAACATAGAGAAAAAACAAGACCGTTTTTTGACTGTTTCGATGATGTTGAAGGCTGTAAATATTTGTATGAAACACTTTGTTTTAAACTTCCAATACGTGTTGGTGTATTCAAGACTCTTCAGACTCGATGAAACATCGTAGTTAAACTAGCGGCTTAAACATTTAACGTTCGTTCGCCTCATTCCCGGCATCGGCATCGATTGCTAAAAGTATTTCAACATTCACGACAAAATATTACTTTATTCCGTAATCCACTATCAATATATGATTTAATATGATTATTGCACATTCTGAAACATTTCAAAATAAAACAGTCAAATCATGCAGTTGTGGTCACGCCATGATCACAAACTAGTAACCCTTGATTCGTGGCGTAGTGGCACATTCTGTGATTCATGGGAACACAATATAAAAATATATGACAGAACACACGTTTAAATGACAGCAGTTGATGGTATTTCCATCACACCACGACCAGACACCGATATCAGAACTTGCGGTTGCTCGAGACTATGCGATGCACAAAGTTTGTTACTCACTTAACACAACAACAATTGGACAATACGCCCTCTTTTTTTCCCTCAGTGCGAATTTAATCAACAACATGAATTCGCTTTTCCAGGTATATTTTCACGGAAGGGTCACACCGAGAACTTTACTGTTGATTGTGTGATAACACGATTGATGAATTTGGAACTGATTATCTTATCTTGTTGTGCATATGAATGTACGAAAAGCTCCAGTAATATGACTAAATTACATACACATGTACGTATAAATATACACACATAAATATATATGTGTATATATATATATCTATATATAAATACATACATAAAGATATAAATATAAATATATATATATATATATAGAAACGTATATAAAGTAAAAAAAATATATATATATATATATATATATATATTTATATATAAAATATATATATATATATATTTATATTAAATACATATATGTATATATGTATGTATATGTATATATAGATATATTTCTATATAAATATATATTTGTATATATTTATAAATATATAAAATATATATATACATGCACACATATAAATCTATGCATAGAAAATATATATGTATATATAAGTATATAGGGATATATAGAGAAGCATATATACAGATATATCTATCTATATATTTTATATGTTTATATAGATAGGGTATAGATCTATATTATAGATAGAGAGAGATATATATAGAGAGATATATATATATAGATATATGGATATCTATATATATAGAGATCTCATCTCTCTCTCTCTCTATCTCTATATCTATATATCTCTCTCTCTCTCTCTCTCTATCTATATATATATATCTATATATATATATATATCTATATATATATATATATCTATATATATATATATATACATCATAAATATATATGTTAATCCAGTCTTAGTAATCTTTCACGAATGGTTTTATTGGATTTTGAATATTTTGGCAAAATAAAAAAAAAATAGCACAAAATATTGGATTTGCACATTAGAATTAGCATCTCTACCATTCGTGAACGATATTTCGAAGACCAAAGGTATATATTCGGAAACAAAGTGATTTTGTTTTATTTGCATGATTTTTTGTATGGTGCAGTGTTGTGGTAACTGCACGGTGGACCCAAGCTAACTACAATTAATTCATCAAGGGAGCCACCTGCAAGCGAGAGCGGGTAAGCAGCCACTCGGGCATGGTACTAGAAGCACAGCTCGTAACTAATTACCACGTATTTTACTATTTGGTGTAATTAGCCCACTTGTAGCAACTTGATTTAAATATCAGCTGCTTGCCCTGTGTTCCACATTGTGCAACCTTTCACTCGCTCAAATCAAGACGTGGGTTTTGGTTCATTAGCGATTTACGTTAGCAATCGACTTATATCTGCCGGGGTGTTTGAAAGTTATTAATGGATGGGGCGGGTTTTATTTGTTTCTTTAAGTAGAATTTATAATATCTATTGTCTGAAGAATAATTTCCGGGTAGTTGATGTACTGTGATGAACTTTTACAACAACTCCATTATATCATTGCTATCTATATTGTTTACTTTAGTCATGTACTAACAGTAGTATGATAAAGTCAGCAACATTCTTACAGGTGCAGTATAATGGCAACATACTCATTATTTTGAGAGGCATACGGTGACAAGAGAACTTTATGGAGGATATCCAGAGGGTTTAATTTTATTTTCGCAGGAGTAAATCACCTTTATTACATATAAAAGTTCACCTGAATGTACTCGTTCAAGTCTGGAAAAAGCTAACTGACATAGCAATTATTTTTTACACGCAGCAATGGTTAATATATGTGTTCAGATGAACATTCAGGATTACCTAAGCGTTATATATGTGTTACAGCATAGTAAATTTAATATCTCGGCCGATAACGATCTATGAATTGACTATATCATTTCATTTGAGCCATATATTTGGTTATATCCCGTACCTTAAATTCCTTCGAGAATGCTAACAACAAATCATGTGCATAGTACATATACCAATTCGCGACGTTATAGACCAAAAATGAACCCTTCCATATTCTGCCGGCACCACCTTATTAATATTGCTAGTTTTATACTGCTCATTAAGCATGAGCGCACTTAAGATTGAGACTATCATACTATAACTCATTGCTGCTATTCCACTGTTAGAGGAGACGGATACAACTAGTGGATGCTATCATATGTTTTCAGGGATGCAAGACACAAAGGAGAGGTTTTTGTTTGTATAATTAAGACTGAGCACACATATGGATATGATTATATATTGCGTAACTAATTTATACAGTAACTGAACAAGCTTCTGCTCCAGTTTTTTGCCTCGGGTTTATTTGCAGACGATTAAAGTTAATGTCAAAATGCTTTATGACGGTATTGGGAAATTTAGAGAGCCATCATCGTGGAGAGTGTCTGGGAGTCAAATTATGCATGGCATGCGCTAGCCGTTCCACGGAATTTTCTTCATAAACTATCGTCTCTCCAAGCACCACATAAGAAAATTATGCGTGAGATATTAACGAGAAACAGTGTCAAATTTAAATTTGGCGTATTCGCTTGCAAAACTGTTTTGACAGCCTATATATTAGCTACTTGGCCTTAACACACTACCGAATATTATCGTGTTATTTTCAAATGACCGTATCCTGTTTTTATAAAATGAGCAATTTCCTCTGCACATTGGTAATCTGTTTACAAAGCAAGCATTTACGTTAAATCTGCAATCTTGTTACACTTGCAAATTTGACCGACAGCTTTCGCCACGAATATGAATAAATACATCATCAAGCCTGAGGTTACACCACGACCAAAGCCATACATATGTGAATGAAAATAGCGAATAAAGGTTAGGCGAGATTCTGCAGTATTTTCATTTCATGGTATACGTCCATGTTATTTGTTCCCTTTGCGTCAGTAACGTCTCAACCTATGTAGAGCAATATGCTTGCTTAGTTTGCCGTAGCGGTAACACAAATCATTGTTCGCTGCTATACAATTCGCAACAAGAGTGCGACTTTTTGCCGCTACGAAAAAGAAAAATGAATGAACGGGCAATAGCTAATAAATCGTTCCTATGCATCTTACTGACCGCCCAAATGGGAAAGCCTCGGTTATGTGCCTGTATGTTTTAACAGGTTGCCCGGGCTGATCATTCATCTGCAGCTTTATCGGTGCTCGTAATAGCAAACACGTTGATCCACAACATTTAATTAAAATAAGCGCAGCTTTATGACTCAGTTCTGTGTTTGCCGGAGCCTCTTGCGTCTTATTCGTGCGCATTTCGTTTCAACGCCTCAGTGTTCGAATCAGGTTCGTCGCCATTAATACATTGCGCAATTGGCAAGCTAGATTTTCGAATATATGACTTTGTCGTTAATGCTTTTTAGTCAAAAGCACAAACAAGAGTGCTTTGAGACAACATTACGCATCAATTTTATAAGGATATACATGGTATGTGCGGTTGGCAATGTGTCAGTTCAGTAAAGTCTGAGTGCCACCATGGAGAGCGCCACCCCAATCAAGTACTTGTTACCCTGATACAGCAAATGAGAGAAGCAAATATAGTTATTATTGACATATGATCTATCACTTGATATCCGCGATCGTTCGTGTCTGGGTGATTTATCAACGGAACAATAATGAAGTTTAAAGGGGATTTCTAGATATGTGGCCTCTCGGATATCATGTCAGTACCTATACAAACAGCCAGAAAATACTTCAAAAAAATGAAACTCATAGAGCGTATTACTGCATATCGCGGTTTTGTATTGTTAATAATCTGAAATACACAAGGCGACTATGACAGATGGCCCAACTGAGACTGAGTCGGCGCAGACAAACCGCAAACTAACTACCAAGCACTGTCGTCTCACTCTTCAAATAGCAAACTTGGTATAACAAATTGCCTACTCCCGACAGCAGTTATGGATGCAATTCGTAATAACAAGAAAATAGCGGACTAATCGAGCAAATAAGTTTTTCGATCCCCATCCATGAATGTTCGGTCGGAACTCGGCGATTCGGATTATTTGTGCCGCAATAGTCAGCTGTGATATCAGATTTGATATACAGATGTTTATATACGGCATTTCTAATAACAAACTTGTTCGGCAATTAAAACAATGTTATTTGTTACCATCTTTATGTGCTAATACGGTCGCCGTAAATGCATAGTTCGATCGCAATACGTTAGCAGCTTGAAACAAGTATAATAAAATCGCTTAGGCGAGAAAGTGGACTTTACAATGAAGCCTTAGCCTGCTGAGAGGGTCTCAGTTCCATGACATCGAAGACGTTACTGCGCATGCTTAAATGCTAATTTTTAGGCACAAGCTGCGACAGATGTGAGTTCGAAATATGTGTCTGAAATTGA
>CM067355.1:27066370-27117495 GCA_034190875.2 Urechis unicinctus
CCGCAGAGTGATTCCCTTAAATGGTTTGCAACGGAATGACGGAAAATTGAACTAACCATAGTCGAATCGTTACCAATGGTGAGCCTCTTTAATCCGCATAGGTGTATGGTATTCACATGCGTCATGTTTGAATGTGTTGTAACCTTGTGCTGTATTGCCGATACATCAAGATAAAATAATACGCCTCCACAGCTGCTAGAGATGATACTTCTGTAATCAAAAGTTAAAAGCGCTCAATAAAGCACCTCTTCCGGAAAACAGTCATATAATACACATATGATGTCACCTGGGACATTCTGAAGTGACTGCATATCGACCAGTGCGAGCTTATGTTATTAAATACACTTGTACAAACGCATAAAGCATAGTTGACCTGGTCTGGTCGGTCACTTTTGGCTCTGTGCGGAACAAGTAGCGCACCTGGTTATCAAAGGTAGTGTTTGTAGTTGATAGTCTGAGCATTTGTTACCGGAACTGAATAAATTGGTGGCGTGGATGTCGTAGAGGATGATGAATTGGCACAGAGTGGAGATGTTCGATAAATATAATGCACGACTTTTCATTTTTATTTTTTTCATCCTTATTTATTTATACAATCACCCGGTAACCAATTGTCTTCAATTCAAAACGCGCACTATCCAGACTGTTAAGGTAAGCTTTATATTAAAGTGACTATAATATTGGTGAACTATGGCACTGTACCTTTAAGTTTCATTTATTTAACATTTTTATTTAGGCAACAATAGATGGACATGCTTTGCCAGTTTCGCCATTGAATATGACTCGCGCATATTTGTTCTTTAAACGTGTAGGGCATTGCTCAATATTTTGTTTTCGAGATATCAAACAGCCAACATTTGCGTTCAAATTAAAAATAAAAACGCGATCAATAACAGCACAGGCAAAAGTCTTTCTGTCAGTGTGCATGAACAACAACCCTTCCACCCATTTCCCTTTCCACTATTCCCCTCTCTCTCTCTCTCTCTCTCTCTCTCTCTCTCTCTCTCTCTCTCTCTCTCTCTCTCTCTCTCTCTCTCTCTCTCTCTCTCTCTCTCTCTCTCTCTCTCCCTCTTTCTCTCTCTCTCTTTCACTCTCTCCCTACCTCTCTCTCTATCTCTCTCTCTACATCTCTACCTCTCTATCTCTCTCTCTATCTCTCTCTCAATGTCCTCTCCCTCAATGTCCTCTCTTTATATCTCGACCTCTCTTTCTTTACTTCTCTCTGTCTCTATCTCTCTTTATATATAAATATATATTTATATATATATATATATATATATATATATATATATATATATATATATATATATATATATATATATATATATATATATATATATATATATATATATATAATATATATATATATATATATATATATATCTATATATCTATATATATATATATATATATATATATATATATATAGCTCTCGCTATCCTTCTCTGTATATATATTTACACGAGGCACATTTCTTTGACACTTCGGCTTTGTGTATTCTTCATAGTAGTTATATCTTATATATTCTGCGCTTCTGCTTTTCCGTAATCATATATTGCTAATTCGCTCTTTTATCCTCATGCTTCAGAATTGTTTTGTGCGAGGCATCGTACGGGTTCAAGTAACGAAATCAGGTGACGATTATCTCTTATTTCGAGCTATGACATTTTGTAAATATTTTCTCGAAAAGTCTTTTGTTACCGTGCTCGGGCTGTTAGTGGCTATATGAACACCCAAAAAGGGTCGATAGGTATTTTTGAGTTACCGCAGTGCCATCTAAACTGTACCAATTGAGAGAGGTTGGCGTGTTAAAAAATAATCTGAAAACCTCTTGCAATGTATGTTCAGGGGATTCAACATTGACAAACAAATGATTTTTATTATAGGCAAGCTTTGTTCAAGTTCTATTACGTTAAAATATTTCTGAGCACGCTCACGTTGTAGCAGAGGCGCACACTCAGATACCACAATGTTTCACCAAGCACTCTGTGAAGCGAATTATACGCTCAGAGTACGAAGAAGTGTGGTTGTAGTTATAGTTATGTGTACTCACGAGATATGCCGTTTGACGAAAGGTGGTATGGCTTTGGTAGGAATAGGCGGATTTGTGGCCGGAGTAATTGTGATTATATTGAATGAACAGCCTGTAGAGGGAAGGTTGCATCGTTGAATTTATTTGTATGTTTTCATATCGCGACATCACAATATGAGCCATTGTAAGTTTTTTGTCGTCTATATTAATGTAATGTTAAAGTGATGATATCCACAGCCTCCAACAATTCTGTTAGAATAATTAGTCACTGGAATCCATCCATTGGGTTTGCTTTGCAAAGGTATGATAACTAGTAACTGGAATCCATCCATTGGACATGCTTTGCTGGGATGTAATACGCACAACAAAATTTCATGGAGGTATTGAAGGTCGGGTGTGCATATGGTTACATATTATTGGCGCCCAATGGTCTGCAATTAAGCGGAGAAGCCTCCCCATCCAAAGGCCAACGAAGGCACGATTTAAATAGCACTAATGCAATCAAAGGAGGATAAATTGAAACTCGATTAATATTCGTCTTTTGTGAAGATAAGGGTTATCACCATTGTTTTATATATCAACAATCATGCGTTTTCGAAGTTGGCGAGGGCATGGATTTGCCATTAAATGACGTTTCATATTGTATTGATTTTCTTTAATGCAATAAGAGCGATTCACCGAATGGTGCTTCATGTTGTAATAGAGCTATGCGTAGGATGAATCTAAGTATGCGGTATATTTTAGAGTAGAGCAGTTTCCTGTCGAATCAATAGCCACCACACTATACACAAACACGCACTCACACCCAACTGAGTCGTCCTCTTCCTAACAAACACTTCGCGCGAGAATAGAGGTAATCATTCCTTCGTTGTTATGTTAAACAGCCTTAGCTAATGGAGCTGATGCGGAGACTTTGTGCTATGAATTGCCTCTTTTTTTACGAGCTTGACGGAACCATAGTTCCGACGAATGATTCACGTTAAGGTAATCAATACCTCTGCAAATGTCTGTTTGCCTAGACACTTGATGAACTCTAAAGCTGGGTTCAGTTCTTCTGACTCATACAATAAGATGATTTGTTGATAAGATGACATAAGATGTTTGATGAGCATAATATTTGGATGGTGACGATTAGTAGAAAACACAAATGAGGTATTCAGACTATCATTGAGCAATCTGATCCCTGATCCGTAGAAGACTTACAGTAGCAAAACATACTTTTGCTTATGAATACGGTTGTCAGACAGAGGGACTCTCAACTAACATTCTCAACTGACAACACTGACTGTGACGCCTAAGTCCATACTCGGTTCAAAGTTCATGCTGCACCAATACCAACTATTTGGCCGCGTATTTTGCTGGCATGCCAAAGACATAGAGGCGAATAATTATCCATTTGCACAGACACTGTCTTAATATCAACTGAGTTTGACCCATCATCATTCTTTACATTTAAGTCTGGCATTGAGGTTGAGGAAATGTTGCATATCTATTGCTTTCATGATACCAACATAACACCATTTTTACATTCTGCTTGGACTGTGCATTGCTTCAGCATGTATACTTGGACATCAGCCTGAATGTGCTTTTCTCGTGCGCAACGAAGCAACTGGTGCGTGTCCTGATGGATGTAGAAATGGACAACCACGACCTTTTGGATACGAGACCGCGCGTGACTGGCGAGGATCGGGATGCAGAATAGGTAATGACCATAGAAATTAGGTTGCAGCAGCACGTTTTGACTGATTATATAATTTTACCATCCTTAGATTCACTGATAGCATAACGGCCGCAGGCAACGTGGCATATGGGAAGCCGGTCGTGCAGATTGGAACATTCAGACACTGGTACCCTGGTAAGGCTGTTGATGGAACACTACCACCACCAACCTTGACGAGCTCGAGCATCCAAGAGGAATCCTGCGCTCATACGGAGCCCAGAACAACACACTATGCCTGGTTGAGGGTTGACCTACAGTTACTCATAATATCACAATATTCAACAGGAATATAACAAGTATGTATGTCCTTGTATCTATGTATGTATGTCTGCTTGAATGTATGTATGTATGTATGTATGTATGTATGTATGTATGTATGTATGTATGTATGTATGTATGTATGTATGTATGTATGTATGTATGTATGTATGTATGTATGTATGTATGTATGTATGTATGTATGTATGTATGTATGTATGTATGTATGTATGTATGTATGTATGTATGTATGTATGTATGTATGTATGTATGTATGTATGTATGTATGTATGTATGTATGTATGTATGTATGTATGTATGTATGTATGTATGTATGTATGTATGTATGTATGTATGTATGTATGTATGTATGTATGTATGTATGTATGTATGTATGTATGTATGTATGTATGTCTGTATGTATGTCTGTATGTATGTATGTATGTCTGTATGTATGTATGTATGTATGTATGTATGTATGTATGTATGTATCTGTCTGTCTGTATGTATGTATGTCTGTATGTATGTATGTATGTATGTCTGTATGTATGTATGTATGTATGTATGTATGTATGTATGTATGTCTGTATGTATGTATGTATGTATGTATGTATGTATGTATGTATGTATGTATGTATGTATGTATGTATGTATGTATGTATGTATGTATGTAAGTATGTATGTATGTATGTATGATTGATCGGAATGTGAAACAGTACTGTCATCCCATATAACTGTTTTGAAATCTTAACCAAATCTACATACATATGGACGGGTAATTCTAGAAAAATAATTAACAACTAGTATGATTGGTCGAGAAACTCGACAACAAGATTTTTATTTGCTATACCGAAAAACTGTATTTTTTTCTCATTATTCGTCTATCTACAACTTTGAATAAGTTCACGAAACGCTACCAATGGCTCATGATGATCAAATCTACAACAAATATAATACATCTAATCCAGGATGACGGAAAATCGATTTAAAAATGTCGGTATTCCTCATATTTTATGCATATAAATTAGTATCTCGACCATTCATGGACAACCTTTAGAGGACCAAGAGTATATACCAGGAATATAAAGTGACAAAACGATTTTTATTTGCATTAAACTTTTTCATTATATCATTTAATATATACCGAATTAATAATTGACAATCAATGATAGCTAGAACGTACGCTTTTATTTGTAATCATCATAAATCAGATATGTAGGCGCCTGCGACAAGGAAGTCGTTTATTCTCGGCTCATAACACAGGGACCCATTCATTGCATTGTCATTATCAACGTTCGGTGGGAAATCCCGGGAGGAAATCCCGATATTCTGAGGCAAAATATATTATTTAACCCATTGTGCAAATGGGAATGGTAAAAAATACACCGTCGCGCAACGCGAAGCCCCCAAAAATACCCCGTCGTACAGATGGCAGTAGAAAAGTATACCCTGCCGTACAAGTATGCGGCCCAACCAAACCCGTCGTACAAGCAGAAAGGCCGAAAAATCAAACCCCATCGCGGGCATCGTACACTCGGGGGTGGAGAGGGGGAGGGCCGCTTTGGGAACAGTTACGACCGGCAGGCCATTTGAAGTAGACCACAACATCCAGCGGCTATGACGAAAAATATTACTAAGTAGTAGAGAAAAACAAGCAATGAATATATTGTGACGTTTACAATTAGCCAGTTTTCACATCCATTATATGTTCCATTCAAAACCTACGGAATTTCTTTGCCGTACTGTATATCAATCTTATAACAGGGACTTTGACAAAAAACTGTGCAGTACTTCGCCGAATTCGAATTGCACAAGTTTGTTTTCGGTAACGTGTCTTTTGTGATGACATATGCAAATGACCGTTGGTTGCCATTGCCATCGTAACCATACAACGCAGTGAGCATGGTCTTTTTAAATGTATGCAAATGTGGTTCTTTTGCTGTTAGTTTCATGATATCTTCGTCAATAGAATTTGGCTTGTAAATGTTGGTTAATTTGCGTAAACATTGTCTTTGATGCAATATGAATGCAGCATGAGACTAAGTGCCGTGATAATTAGTGCATTATCATTCAAACGTGGCTTTCGGATAATAATCAAGGAGCGATTAGACATTCACTGATGAACAGCCTAATTCCGTTGCCCTATAGATTATCTTTGATCGACAAAACACTGCAAATACATTAGTATACCATATCGGGTGCATGGGAACATATTCGAATTTCGAGATTTGCCTAATGTCCTTATAAAGCATAATTTGAAACGATATTGTCGTCTCATATAATTGTTTGGTCAAGTCATTCATATCCACTTGCATATTGACGCGTATCACCAGTTAAGCTAAATAATAAACATGATTGGTCGAGTACATCCTAAGAGCATACGCTTGGAGGGCATTAGTCTGCTGTAAAGGACTAAACATATCGCATAGGTCATCATACACACATTACTCAACAACACCATCTCTGGTTGACGAGCGTCCGCGGATAGCATGCAATTTAAAGCAGTCGAACGATGTGATAATTTCTTGTGTGATTGAAGCGTCAGACAGCGAGCGACAATGGATTTTGTACTGTTAAATAACGCAACAAATCTAGCTGTGCCATGCTTCCTGTGGTAGATCTCTAAATGATTGTGAGAATCATTATCTCAATACACAATGCTGCGAATGTAAAGAGCATTTATAAGCGTAGATAATAATGCCTCAGAGCCATTCCCTTACTGACTGAATCGACCAGCATTTCTGGGACAGAGACGACAATTTCCTCTTACAAACTGTAACGTAAGAGCATAACTCCAATATTTCATGAATTCTGTTAACTTATTGGATTTAAACTTGCTTCTTATTTGTTTTTCAACTCTACAAATTGGTGCAGTGAAGCCATCTTCGTGCTGAATATAGGTTAACAACCAAACCTTATATCGCTAACAATTTATATAACCTACACCATTTAGTTATTGAGTTATATCAGATTACTATATCGTAACGTTAACTTGTTCCAGAACACATATTTTAGGTAAAAACTGCATCGTTTTTGGCTAATCTTGTGGTCACTAAAGGTTATCTATTGCTGTTGAAAACGACTTCTTCCTGCAAATATTACCACCTCCCAGTGACATGACGATCTCTTAAAACTTCACATTATTTATGAGCGGAATATCAGAGCACTCATGATATCATGAATATGTATGATTGCTCCGTTTTATCCATTGAAACATATCTATGTACTTGAACTTCACTTGAATTATTTTGAGAAATTTTTTATCGTGCCAACGTTGAATTAGAGACTGGTGCGTCCCGAATTTGAATGCTAGCTATGCATATTGCTGATGTAAAGGCCCTATATTTCGCGGATTATTTTAATATTTTAGTGAAAATTAATGTTGGCACTAGGTTGGATGCGCTGCACGCTGCGAAAGACTAAGCCATATTTTATTACTCATATTTGCTCCTATATAACAACCACTCATGACATGGTTTTGATATCATTAAGACTATAATAGTCTTACACAAGGCAACATCAACAGGCATATGTAAATAATACGCTGATTTAGATATTGGAGTGTTCAACAATTTGCTATATGTTTGCATGCATAACTGATTTATTGCTAAATACAAATGTGGTAGTTTTGGACGACTGCAAAGTACACAGGCAGTCTAGAGACATAGTATCTCAACAACTGACCAGGATACCCGCAATCAAAGACATAACAGTTTCTACTCGAAATGATATAAACTATACTCAGTTGTGCACACGGTTCTATCTTCAAGGCCGCGTTAAGAATACCAATGCGGACTATCATCCAATATATGGAGTTATATTTCCACCGAGTAAAATTCTTTGTCAGTCCATATGCGATGAAAATGCCGCCAGAGTGATTCCCGTAGAATGGTTAGCAACGGAATGGAAGGAAAATTGACTAACCATAGTCGAATCGTTACCAAATGTGAGCCTCTTTAATCCGCATAGGTTATGTCACATGCGTCATGTTTGAATGTTTTGTACCTTGTGCTATGGCCGAGATGTGAATTAATAGTGGCCAAATTAACGATGCAACTCATAAACAAAACCATACGCGTAGTTATATTTATATTTTAATGCATCTGTGACAATGACTTGTTATTATGATTGTCGGTTTCATAACAGAATTACATATATACATAGACCGTAGTATTGATTCGGCGAAGACAACAGTACCAAACAACTAAGGAAATTGGTCTACAATGATAATGAAGTATATGTCAGAAAATAATAAGGCAAAATACAGCACACTTATGTTGCAAATCAGTAAAACCGTTAATTTATCTAACCTTACATCAAGATAAAATAATACGCCTCCACAGCTGCTAGAGATGATACTTCTGTAATCAAAAGTTAAAAGCGCTCAATAAAGCACCTCTTCCGGAAAACAGTCATATAATACACATATGATGTCACCTGGGACATTCTGAAGTGACTGCATATCGACCAGTGCGAGCTTATGTTATTAAATACACTTGTACAAACGCATAAAGCATAGTTGACCTGGTCTGGTCGGTCACTTTTGGCTCTGTGCGGAACAAGTAGCGCACCTGGTTATCAAAGGTAGTGTTTGTAGTATATAGTCTGAGCATTTGTTACCGGAACTGAATCACTTGGTGGCGGGGGCGTGGATGACGTAGAGGATGATGAATTGGCACACAGTGGAGATGTTCGATAAACATTATGGCACGACTTTTTCTTTTTCCTTATTTATTTATACAATCACCCGGTAACCAATTGTCTCTTCAATTCAAAACGCGCACTATCCAGACTGTTAAGGTAAGCTTTATATTAAAGTGACTATAATATTGGTGAATATGGCACTGTACCTTTAAGTTTCATTTATTTAACATTTTTATATGGGCAAGAATAGATGGACATGCTTTGCCAGTTTCGCCACTGAATATGACTCACGCATATTTGTTTTTTAAACATGTAGGGCATTGCTCAATATTTTGTTTTCGAGATATCAAACAGCCAACATTTGCGTTCAAAGTAAAAATAAAAACGCGATCAATAACAGCACAGGCAAACGTCTTTCTGTCAGCGTAAATGAACAACAACCCTCCCACCCCTTTCCCTTTCCACTATTCCTCTCTCTCTCTCTCTCTCTCTCTCTCTCTCTCTCTCTCTCTCTCTCTCTCTCTCTCTCTCTCTATCTCCCTCTCAATGTCCTCTCCCTCAATGTCCTCTCTCTATATCTCGACCTCTCTTTCTTTCCTTCTCTCTCTTTCTCTATCTCTCTCTCTCTCTCTATATATATATATATATCGCTCTCGCTCTCCTACTCTGTATATATATTATATATATATATATAGGCTCTCATCCTTCTCTGTTATATTTTACACTTCGGACTTCGGTTTGTGTATTCTTCATAGTAGTTATCTCTTATATATTCTGCGCTTCTACTTTTCCGTAATCATATATTGCTAATTCCTTTTTTATCCTCATGCTTCAGAATTTTTGTGCGCGATGCATCGTACGGGTTCAAGTAACGAAATCAGGTGACGATTATCTCTTATTCCGAGCTATGACATTTTGTAAACATTTTCTCGAAAAGTCTTTTGTTACCGTGCTCGGGCTGTTAGTGGCTATATGAACACCCAAAAAGGGTCGAAAGGTGATTTTGAGTTACCGCAGTACCAGCTAAACTGTACCAATTGAGAAAGGCTGGCGTGATGAAAAATAATCTGAAAACCTCTTGCAATATATGTTCAGGGGATTCAACATTGACAAACAAATGATTTCTATTATAGGCAAGCTTTGTTCAAGTTCTATTACGTTAAAATATTTCTGAGCACGCTCACGTTGTAGCAGACACCACAATGTTTCACCAAGCACTCTGTGAAGCGAATTATACGCTCAGAGTACGAAGAAGTGTGATGGTAGTTATATTTATGTGTACTCACGAGATATGCCGTTTGCCGAAAGGTGGTATGGCTTTGGTAGTAATAGGCGGATTTGCGGCCGGAGTAATTGTGATTATATTGAATGAACAGCCTGTAGAGGGAAGGTTGCATCGTTGAATTTATTTGTATGTTTTCATATCGCGACATCACAATATGAGCCATTGTAAGTTTTTTGTCGTCTATATTAATGTAATGTTAAAGTGATGATATCCACAGCCTCCAACAATTTTGTTAGAATAATTAGTCACTGGAATCCATCCATTGGGCATGCTTTGCAACGGTATGATAACTAGTAACTGGAATCCATCCATTGGACATGCTTTGCTGGGGTGTAATACGCACAAATTTTTTTCAAGGAGGTATTGAAGGTCGGGTGTGCATATGGTTACATATTATTGGCGCCCAATGGTCTGCAATTAAGCGGAGAAGCCTCCCCATCCAAAGGCCAACGAAGGCGCGGTTTAAATAGCTCTAATGAAATCAAAGGAGGATAAATTGAAACTCGATATAATATTCGTCTTTTTGTGAAGATAAGGGTTATCACCGTTGTTTTATATATCCGCAATCATGCGTTTTCGAAGTTGGCGAGGGCATGGATTTGCCATTAAATGACGATTCATATTGTATTGATTTTCTTTAATGCAATAAAAGCGATTCACCGAATGGTGCTTCATGTTGTAATAGAGCTATGCGTAGGATGAATCTAAGGATGTGGTATATTTTAGAGTAGAGCAGTTTCCTGTCGAATCAATAGCCACCACACCATTCACAAACACGCACTCACACCCAACTGAGTCGCCCTCTTCCTAACAAACACTTCTCGCGAGAATAGAGGTAATCATTCCTTCGTTGCTATGTTAAATAGCCTTAGCTAATGGAGCTGATGCGGATACTTTGTGTTATGAATTACCTAACTTTTTACGAGCTTGACGGAACCATAGTTCCGACGAATGATTCACGTTAAGTTAATCAATACCTCTGCAAAAGTCTGTTTGCCTAGACACTTGATGAACTCTAAAGCTGGGTTCAGTTCCTCGCACTCATACAATAAGATGATTTGTTGATAAGATGACATAAGACGTTTGATGAGCATAATATTTGGATGGCGACGATTAGTGGAAAACACAAATGAGGAATTCAGACTATCATCGAGCAATCTGATCCCTGATCCGTAGAAGACCTACAGTAACAAAACATATTTTTGCTTATGAATACGGTTGTCAGACAGAGGGACTCTCAACTAACATTCTCAACTAAAAACACTGACTGTGACGCCTAAGTCTATATTCGGTTCGAAGATCATGCTGCGCCACTACCAACTATTTGGCACGTATTTTGCTGGCATGCCAAAGACATAGAGGCGAATAATTATCCTTTTGCATAGACACTGTCTTAATATCAACTGAGTTTGACCCATCATCATTCTTTACATTTAAGTCTGGCATTGAGGTTGAGGAAATGTTGCATATCTATTGATTTCATGATACCAACATGACACCATTTTTACATTCTGCTTGGACTGTGCATTGCTTCAGCATGTATACTTGGACGTCAGCCTGAATGTGCTTTTCCCGATAACTGTGTCGATGATGTCGTGTGCAACGAAGCAACTGGTGCGTGTCCTGATGGATGCAGAAATGGACAACCACGACCTTTTGGATACGAGACCGCGCGTGACTGGCGAGGATCAGGATGCAGAATAGGTAATGACCATAGAAATTAGGTTGCAGCAGCACGTTTTGACTGATTATATAATTTTACCATCCTTAGATGCACTGATAGCATAACGGCCGCAGGCAACTTGGCATTTGGGAAGCCGGTCGTACAGATTGGAACATACAGACACTGGTACCCTGGTAAGGCTGTTGATGGAACACTACCACCACCAACCTTGACGAGCTCGAGCATCCAAGAGGAATCCTGCGCTCATACGGAGCCCAGAACAACACACTATGTCTGGTTGAGGGTTGACCTGCAGATACTCATAATATCACAATATTCAACAGGAATGTAACAAGTATGTCCTTGTATCTATGTGTGTATGTCTGCTTGAATGTATGTATGTATGTATGTATGTATGTATGTATGTATGTATGTATGTATGTATGTATGTATGTATATGTATGTGTATGTATGTATGTGTATGTATGTATGTATGTATGTATGTATGTATGTATGTATGTGTATGTATGTATGTATGTATGTATGTGTATGTATGTATGTATGTATGTATGTATGTATGTATGTATGTATGTATGTATGTATGTATGTATGTATGTATGTATGTATGTATGTATGTATGTATGTATGTATGTATGTATGTATGTATGTATGTATGT
The DNA here is from genome assembly GCA_034190875.2 of Urechis unicinctus. Taxonomy (NCBI): domain Eukaryota; kingdom Metazoa; phylum Annelida; class Polychaeta; order Xenopneusta; family Urechidae; genus Urechis; species Urechis unicinctus. The sequence continues at coordinate 27,078,650 of CM067355.1, forward strand.
ATGTATGTATGTATGTATGTATGTTTGTATGTATGTATGTATGTATGTATGTATGTATGTATGTATGTATGTATGTATGTATGTATGTATGTATGTATGTATGTATGTATGTATGTATGTATGTATGTCTGTATGTATGTATGTATGTATGTATGTATGTATGTATGTATGTCTGTCTGTATGTATGTATGTATGTATGTATGTATGTATGTATGTATGTATGTATGTATGTATGTATGTATGTATGTATGTATGTATGTATGTCTATCTGTCTGTATGTCTGTATGTATGTGCATGTGCATGTATGTGCATGTATGTATGTATGTATGTATGTATGTATGTATGTATGTATGTATGTATGTATGTATGTATGTATGTATGTATGTATGTATGTATGTATGTATGTATGTATGTATGTATGTATGTATGTATGTATGTATGTATGTATGTATGTATGTATGTATGTATGTATGTATGTATGTATGTATGCATATATGAATGTGTGTATTTATGTATGTTTGTGTATATTAAACAATTTATACGAGGCGTGCTCGTCATGTTGTTATCCCAATACTTATATATGTGTGTCGTCATTTTTCCCGTTGCCACCTTTCCAGCCTATATGTTGATGGATATCAATTTTCATGGTGATTCAGTTGGAAACCGGACCAGTCATTTTAACATCACTGTCAGCAATACCACTTATACCAGGGATATTGACCCCCTGTGCCATCTTTCGCGGACCCTTGGCAACAGGAGGATGTCCGTCTCCTTTGGGGCAAGCCTTATTGGCCGCTATATCAATATACAGAGAACAGGTGGATATGAACCCTCAAACATCAACATATCTGAGGTTGTGGTCACCGGATATGAAGATGTTGTAGCAGGTTTGTCCTCTCCGATGTAGGGTCAAAATGAACTTTTACGATTTATCATTTGAATAATTGCTTATCCAGCAGTCGAGTAAATATTGAGTTGTACCTCACCATCCATTTGTCGTCAACGACGTATTTCAACGTTTCTTGCAGATTGTACAAGATGTTGCTCCACCTGTGACAACATGTTCGGCTGCTAGAAAGGCTTCGGGTTTAAACCCCCACACTGCTCGATATGTGAGCAAATATTTCGAGGCGCCACAGTTTTATGTATTCCAATGTATTTTCTACCTTCCTACAGCATGTGGTGTGGGATATTACGGGATCAACTGTGAGTCAACTTACCCTTATCACTGTATGGGAGGATAAACGTTGGGCGGTACTAACAGAACAGAATGTGAAGGGTGTGAATTCAGGTATCTAGGAGACAAACCCAACACATATATAGGTCATTATATAATGTGTCGTATCATTCTTCCTCAACTTCCCTGATGTAACCCATAACGTTGCCACATCTAGTATAAAGTATATCGTGAATTAATTGCTGATACTCTCTTTATAGCGAACAGCATGTACACACATTTGCAAAAGAAAGAGAATGTCAGATTTATATATGTATATAAATATGTATATATATGTATATATATATACATATATATAGTATATATATATATATATATAAATATTATATTATATATATATATAATGATATATATATACATATATATTAATACTTATTCATGTATATATATATGTACTAATATATATGTATTTATATATATGATATAGAAAGTTATATACATATATATTATATATATACATATATATATATATATATTATATATATATATATATATATATATATATATATATATATATATATAATATATATATTTTTAAACATGAACATGCGTTATATATCTATGTACATATAAATATAGATACACATATATATATATATATAAATGTATGTATATACGTTAATTCATAAGAATGTATATATGTATTTACATATATATATATCTCTAAAAACATATGTATACATTTATATAAAATATAAACAAACATATATGTATATATACACATATATATATATATATATATATATATATATATATATATATATATATATATATATATATATATATATATATATATATATATATATATATATATGTGTAATGATATGTATATTATGCGATTTATATTTACGTATATATATATATAAATATATATATATATATATAGTCATGCACATGATTGTAGATATGTTATATATATATATATATGTATATATATATATATATATATATATATATATATATATATATATATATGTTTATGTTTATCTCTTAATCTCTCATATATATATCATATTTATATAGAAGTATATGAATTTTTTTTTGAGTTCATATTTTTTATATAAGTATGTTTACATATATGTGCATACATTTCTGTCCGTATGCATGTATATATATATATATATATATATATATATATATATATATGCAGGTTTATATATAAATATATATGATAACACATTTATATATAAACATATGCATTCATATTTATATATATAATTTAATCACTGTTTAATGTATATATATGTAAATATATATGTTGGCAATTTTTTATATATTAATGGGTGCAAATATACATATTTAAAATATATATATGCATATGTGCATTTATATGTGCGTACAATATATATTTAGATATATATATATATATATATATGCACGTGAATATATGCCGCTATATATAAGCATATGTTTATATATATAACAAGTTAATATATGTATGCATATATATAAGTGTATTGACAGATATATACGTATATAGATATACATATACACGTATATGTATATGTGTACTTATAGATGCATAAATGTATAAACATATATGTATATGAATATTTGTTTATATATATGCGTATATTTATGTATATATATATAAATATATATATATATATACATATATATATATATACATATATATATACATTTATATATATATATCTGAATATACGTATATGTATGCATAAATAAATATATATATATATATATATATATATATATATGTATGTATATATATATATATGTATATATGTATATATAAATATACATATATGTATATATATATACATCTATTGATATATATATCTATACACATTGATAAATATGTATAAATTGATAAATATATATTTATATATATATATATATATATATATATATATATATATATATAAATATACATATATATATATACATATATATGCAGTTATATATACACATATATATGTAAACATGCATGTATATATATATATATACATACATATATACGTATATATGTAGAAATATTTAAATGCATGTATTTATATGTATATATTAATATATATGCATATCAATATGTCTATTTATACGTATATATATATATATATATATATATATATATATATATATATATATATATTTATATGTATATATATGTAGGTTTTATTTATGTATATATATATTTAGATATATATAATTATATAGCTATATTTATAAATATAGGTATATATATATATAGATACAGATATAAATATATATATTTTATACATGTATATATATATATTATATATATATATATGTATGTATATTTTTGTATACATATATTTATATACATGTAATTATTTAACTATAGTTATAAATATATGTATATATATAAATGTATATTTATATATATATATATAGATAGAGATACAAATATATATATATTTATACATATATATATATAATCATATATATATTATACTTGTTATCATAATGGTCAGTTCCATAGGCTGTGGTCATAATGTTATAGTCTTGTGAAATGACACATTATAAAGTTATCGCTTCAACAACAACGATTAATTTTGGACCGTTTAGGGAACTAAGAAGATGAACTAAATATTGAATGAACAAATGTGTACAAAATGAGGAATTATTGACGAAAACAGAGAATTCCTACAGGCAGCAAAATGTGATTGAAGGCTGTTTTATCCCGACGTTTGTCTTGAGAATTTAGCATTGATTTGGCGAAGGCAAAGTTAACACAAGATGTAAGAGGATAGTCTGCAAAAATAATGAAGTATATATATCAGAAAAAAGGCGAGGCGCATAAACAACACATAGGGATCACGTTTGACTAGGAGATAATAATTGCCTTATAAAACATTTATCACTGTTACATCATGGACAGCATTGTGTTATTTTCAGAGGGCTGCTGAGATTTTAACGTATAAGTTCCGTAACCCAGCGCCACTTGACTTGCGTTGGCATATATGAATGAATATTTCTCGGCGGATGGTATTTGTCTATTTGTTGTAGTTTGGCCACAATCCGACAATGTCATTATTCGTCATTTTGCTCAAGTAATTCTTGTCAATAATGAACCTCTATGATAGCTGGAAGGTTGCGAGGAAAATATATCAGCGAATGTATTCCACAATTGTATTTCATTTATTCCCACATCACCCCACAATCTTCATACCCGGTGTTTAAGCACAATGTTGAGTAACAATGACCTCATACTTACATTTAGTCCACTTGCATACATCACTATATATACGATACATACTGTTATTTCAAAAATGTGATAACAAAGCCGGTGTCAAGACGATTATCCCAATATATCGCGCCCTCGTTGATATTCTATATGAGCTCCAGTCCACATGTTTATTGGCTTATTTTCATATATTGTTCTGGATAATCAACGAGGGGTTCAAATTGAATTTATATCAAAACAATTAGATTGAATATAATTTTTAAACAATATGTAAGAGAATGATTTGAAGTATAGTTATGACATATAATGTTCTGCTTAACGCATCGAAGTTTATATAGATATTGACTTGTCAATATTGGATATTCTATGTAGATCGTAATCTGATATGTTATGCTGTGCGTAGAAATATACTATTAATTGTTATTCTTGACATTCACTTCATTTGCATTAGATCATATTTGCCCGATAAGCTTGCTGGTAATCGATTTAGCTACCAGTCTTGGGCAAACGTGAGTTGTGTATTTCAGTGGACATTGGATATGGTACAATCATCACGACTACTGACAACACAGATCCAAACCGTGAAAGATTTATTTATTTAATTATATAGCATTCACCTCTATATCGTTTATCAGCAAACCATTCTGCAAGTAAACACACCACGATTCGATGTAAATCTGTTTTATTAGCGTTCAAATCTTAGCAATTCGAGTATTTAAAAAAATTGATAAATAGTAAAAATTGATGAATGAGCTGAAAAACTACGGTGTGTTACTTCACTGTTGATTGATTGACAGCTGCTGCTGGTCTATTTAGTATTTGGTGACCGAATGAGAAAATACATTGAGAAATCGAAAGAGTCATGAAATGGTCTTCTATTGATTGTCACGCATTGATCCTGGCACTTGTACATTATAGCAGCTGGTAAATAACCTTAATTAATTGCAGCGATACACAACGAATACAGCTATACACTCAACAAATCCGCTAAAAGCAGATTATTAGTCATTTCCGGAAACCTAGATGACTAAATACTCAGCACATTATCAACGACCCAAGGCACTTCTTCCATGAAGTGAATGTGCGTACTAAATATCAGCAAAAGAAGGGTTTTGTGAGAGAATAAAAATGTTTAAAAAAATACTGATCGATGCACACGCAGAATTAGATATTCAGACAAGAACTGTCAACTTCTTGTTAAAAGTCTGATCTCCAAGGAAGCAATGAGTCACTTGTTGATAACCAAAGTGTGCACTCAGGCTAAATCAATAAAACAAAGCTAGCAAAATGTGGGAGATCATGAACTATTCGTAAGCTTGCCGAAATTGATCAGTAATCGTTAGATGAACAATAATTTTATGCTTTGATTAAAACTCACAATAAGAGTCTATCATTATAAAGTTTGTATGGTAAACTTAATGTGCAACATTATTTCTTGTCTTTCCTTATATACTCGGATCATTGTCTAAAATGACACCACAAACAGATCATTAGTTCCGTGAATAGTTTAAGAGTATTTTGTTATGGTTATGTGCCAAACTATGCGGTACCTGCACTGCGCAAATCAATAACATTGTTTCACCACATTAACCATTGGAATATTCACAGCATCAAAATAAGCCACACTCTTATCTAATATTGTGGATGGTAGATCCACTGCTGAATGTCTCTACCATTGTCCGGCCCATTACTACTGACTGGCAGACTGGCCAAAGTTTTCTTGCCCAAGATGCAAAGTTTCTTACTCGGAAGCCATTCCACAAGCTGACATCTGAATGCTCCCCATCCTACACATCTGTCCCAGCAATCATCCATGCTGTCCACGTTGTCTAACCTATGGTCGTTGTAACCATTTGTTCTCCAGTCATGTTTAATCTCTCTCTTCCATGTACCTTAATCATCAAATACAAAACATCAAGGAGATGAACACCAGAGGCGCATGTAACAAAGAACATAAAGAAACGAAACCATTTTATATTCGTCATAAGTGCCATGTGTTAGAGCTTTTAGTTCGTGGCGAGTAATGCATGCACATGTAAGTAAAAACATTCAAACGGACCATTGATATTGCTTAGTTCATGGGTAGGTTTGGTCTAGCGATGAGTCTCCGGTACAGTACAATAGTTGCCATTTCACAAATACACACTATGATGAGCAGAACGACACATCACGCACCATTTTACTTATTACCATGGAGTTGAAATGGATATTCATATTACCTGTCATTATTTCAAGAATACACTAGGATATTGGATGGATAGAATATCCTACGATACAAATGAATTGGGAGTCTTAATATTGTGACTTCCTATATTACATACGTTTATTTTTTTTTGTCTATAAGTATTGTATTCATGGTTTTTTAGCCATTTCGGAGTCGTAATTCTACCCCCCCCCCTTGTACGAATCTAATCACCTGCTGTTACGCTACCGATCATAACACAAATGGGTCAGAACTACTTCCCGTTGTCCACGTGTCAAAATCGTTGCATTTGACAAATTGCAATTGCACATATCCAATTTCTGCATCTGCCCTTTCCCTTTGTAATTGCTGATGCACAACGCGTAACCTCTAAGCACACTGACAACAGTCATCTAGTATAAGTAACCAAGTATATCACTTTCACTAATATATGATCATCACCAGCTCTACAATCGCCGCTGCCATACGGACTCTAAATGCAAACTCCCGACGGCAAGTTAAGTGTTACAAGGCCAGTTACGTCTGCACTTCATGGTAGTTTTAAACCTTCCTATTTTCATAATTTGACTAAAGGGATACGGGGTCTATGTCTCTGCGTACTGAAATACGATAAAACGACACCATCTCAACCCAAGGAGCATTTGACTTCTTTCTGCATAGATTGAACGGTAATAATATATTTTACTGCTTCTAAGAAGGGTGGTAATGTTCGAGATATAATTCATGGGCGCTCAATTTAGGATTGATCACCGGTAATTACCCTCCAAACGTCAGTTGAACCCGCCCCTGGGTTCTGTAGTGCTATAGTGGCTTCACATAGTGTACCAGAGATAATAATAACTACGCGCAATCGAACCTTGATGGAAGAAAATTGGTCTAAATTAACTCATTCAAATCTTAGTCTTTTATTACCAATTTGCTTAGCGGTTATTAATAATACTCCTCCTAAGGGGTTAAACGGACACCTGGCAAAACCAGCCATTGTTGGTGATCGTCGAGTTTCATGAACTGCTGGTGAGTATTGTTGTACAGCTTAACTAAGAGGTAAATATGAAATGGGTAGTAACCAGCTAGCCATTCAGCATATACTCACCCGCGTACATGTACATGATTCACGTATTCAGGTCCATCCATTCTCTCTTTTACCCTCGAACTATTTTTGACGTCACAAGCGAAGTTTGATGCATCCACTGGGAAGTAAACAGCTGTTTCACAAAGAGTGTTAAGGAGACATTGCTTCCCGCATTCAACAATACTGGACACTTTCACTCGATACAGAGTGTCCGCCATCACAGAGACCCTTTGCTCAACTCGGAAATGTATGTTTCTGCTTACAACGTTGTTTTCTGAACTTGCCACTACGGCAAGGTGGGAACAAATCATCCAAAGAACAAGGCTGAGCATGTTTGTATGCTGGTATCGTCTGACGGATTTGTATTGTAAAGATGAGCAGAGGTATCAACAGCTTTAACCTGTGCAGTCGTCTCGAATCCCGCATTTATCCCAATTGTAGCGAGCGCCGCGTTTCCCTATAAAACTACCCTGTACAGTGACCTCCTGTATAACAACCAATAGCAGAGCACTGCCTTGTGAAGTCAACCAATCAGCGCCTGTGCTACCATAACGACTGTTTCTGTATTATGTTATTGTCATTGTAAGTTCTCAATCGGCCTCTGCCGAGTGCTTGGCTCCTGCTGCCTAGTGGTCTAATGCTGACGGAGGAAGAGCTAGAAATATAGCTGCGGGAATGTTTCTATTGATCACTTCAATTGTTATCGCGCTGTGAAAAAACAATCAGGTGGAAATTGCAATTGAAAATATCGATCTTGTCTCCCGTTTCAAATTTCTTCTACAACTGCGATGTGACCTTTTGAATGCTATTTATCCGTGACCTTCTTAATGTATCATGCAATCTGTTGCCCTCATTGCAAATCATTGTAATCGGTGCAACTCATATATTGGTCACACCCAATCCGTGGCACATGCACTCGTCTGGGGTTGATAGATATATGATTTTTGAGCATCCAGGGAAATGAACAGTACGTACGTGGGTTATTTTGCGGGGTGGGCCGTTGGTAGTGATATGTGGGTCTCTCATGTGTAAGGGTAGGTAAGGTTTATATAATAGTTACACAACTTATCGTTTACTAAGCTCTCAGCAGCGTTTGGTGTGTAAGCTTTGATATAACGCCTGGTCATTTTGACCTATCAATTATTTCATATCCGCAGTAACATTGCATAACTATAGACAAAACAAGGGAACATTTGAGAAGCCGTCATTCGAATTAATATCGTATATGAGTACGGGGCTTGTACGACTGATCGGAATGTGAAAAAGTATTGTCATCGCATATAACTGTTTTGTATTCTTAACCAAATCTACAAACATATTGACGCGTTATTCTAGAAAAGTCATTAACAAATGGTAGATTGGTCGAATAAATCTTTAGTACAGACTCGTGTACGGTATAGGACTCTTTCTGCATTAGAAGTCACATATCATTGCAACTACATCGCTTACAATAATACCGTTAAGTCGATCAGTCACTCGCTTCGTTTCCTCTTCATAACCATATGACATAGAATTGCCTGCCAAAAGCGATTGATACCGAATAATTTAGTACTGCATGCAAAAGTTAGAGATAATACGAATATACGTCCCTGCAGTGTGATTTGGCGCTCATATATCAGGATTTTTTTGCGATATACCTTTTGCAAGACGTAGAATTACGCAAGACCACCACTATTCAGTAGCATTCCTTCCCCGGCGGTTTGTATGCTGGAAACAAACAACTTCGTTCTTTCTAAGCTGTTGCACACGTGAACTGGCATCTTTAAGGTTGGTAAAAGTTCTATGTTTTTAAAGGGTATCGTGACCAAATAAAGGTGACTGCGCGCTTTTTTTCTTTTAGAAAAATGATTTTTAAATGTATATTTCCCACGTCGAATCTGACAAGATACCGCTCGGTAAAATTCGTGAATTTCCGTACAGTGACGTCATTCAGGTTGTTTGCGAATATTCATCGCCATCTTTAACCTTCCCGGTTGGTTGACAGCGTGTGACTAACTCGTCTTTCTTCACGGTCTGGTGCGTTTCTTGGTGTGGATTATGCCTTATTGTTGTGCGTTTGGTTTTCGGAACAATGAGAAGTCAGGCGTGATTTTTTTCTTCTAAAAGACATATGCGCCGCATATGGGTGTCGAAAGTCAAGCGTAAACACTGGAGTCCTGTCCTTAAAAGGCCTTATAGTTATACGACAGTTCTATGTTCTGATCATTTCGAGAAAAAGTGCTTATGAGACTGACCCAGAGCTGCTCAAAAGTCTAGGATTTCGTAAGAAACCTAGGCTCCGAAATGGTATTGGCAGCTGAGCAGATAGATAAATCAAGTGACAGTGGTGAATCACAGACTGAGGTGTCACACTCAAGTACTGCCGACCTAGGCTAGGCGAAGAAAAACTTCGCCTGTCAGCGTCCGCGCTGTTTGCTACACAAGGGGCGAGTGCCTTGCCGTCTGCCGACCATGAAGCTTGCTCTCACTTGTCATTAGGGGTGCAGGCAAATGTTTTGGTGAGTGTCACAAGGCAACTGCATTATTATATATGATGAAATGCATTGGCAGGGATAACTTCTGTTGTATGTATCCATGTGTCAATTTGTAAACATTTACATCTTTAAAGGCTATGATGAATGAAATTGTAGCATACTTATTGTATTGATACCACAGATGGCTGACAAGTCTCTACAGACACAGAGTTCTATCTTTCCTGGGATAAAGAAATATTCAAGAGGTACCCAAGTTGGCCCATCTCACCAAAAGTGTCACCAGGGGCACCCAGTATGTGCCCCAGGAGGAATCTGTTGGACTGGTGGACAGCGATGATGAGATGGAAACTGACCATGACTATGACTTCACTGACGAAGTGATGATGCTGAGATGGAAACTGATGATGACATGGCGTTTGAAGAACTGTTAGGTAAATATTGTTTTGTTTGTAGTGTAATCACAGGGTTTTATTTGATGGAAGAAAAATTTAGCTCACAGAATGCTTATGTACAGTGGTGTTGATCTGGAGGATGGCCCTAGTCAGAATCAAAGATACCGGGGGAGTTTTGCTTGTTTTGAACAAATCGGCGTGAATGGACACCGTAAGATGTGGGATTGCCAACTTTTTACAGGAGCTATGCCCGCAGGGAATTTGTTTATGGCTTCAGGGATTTTTGTTAGTGGCAGTAGTGCTATTAGAACACTGAACATGTTCAGGTATGGGAAAATCCCAAGCCTGTCAAAGTACCAATTTCTTTTGGTGTGAACATGCATTAATCTAAAATGAAACACATGTTATTTTGACATTTATTACCAAATCTGAATAAGTTTCATTTGCACAGACATTGTTACCCAATTAAAAATTGGCATATAATATAACTTACTTATTATATGACTATCATAAAATATGAATATCATTGATTTGCTTCAGACTATGTACATCAGGTGCTTGATCTAAGGCAAAAATACCCAAGCTACAGACTTGCTGAGGTCCTTGCAGATGACAGGACTGTCCCACCACCTATTGCCTCCCAGTACGAGAAACCTGAAAAGGATCTTCTCGTAGGTGCTCACAGGTGTCGATTCAACCTGACCAAGAAATCTTCCGCTCCATTGTAGATAACCTGTATATTTGCCGCCCGGGTCAGGGAAGGATTTTCTAACAGCTGTTACCACACAGGTTGCCAGCACTTTCCTGTTTCTTTTGCCCAGTCTGTGCCATATCCAGAGTGTAAACTGGCGGTAAGCTAGATACCTGAATAATCTGAAGCAATATGTCAATTAGTTGTCTATGGTTTTGAAATAAGTTGTATAGTTAAAAAAACAATTGTCATTTGTCAACCATTCCCTCACTTCATAATTTTATTGTAAGCTCTACCTCTGGATTTCATGTAACTGGCATTATTTATTCTTGGCTATGTAAAATATATTGTAGTTCATCAATATGAACACTGAATATTTTACACAGTGGAATTAATGTTCCCTTTGTAATAAATATGATTGTTCAACCTCAAACCATCCTTTTTGGTAGCAATAATGGCTAACTTACTCATTGTAGAGACCTCATCTCCAACAGGTCTGTCCATTTGAATAGATTCAAATTTGGACACTTCCAGCACATTTTTATTCATGCAGCTAGCCAGGAATCTGTGATGCTTGGTGATGCATGTCCATTCCTCCGTTAGAGCCATTACTCTCTCCAAACTTCAGTGGCTGTGTCCATTGGGATGCAGTAATGACATCTACACCTAAGTTAGAGAAATAATTAAAGAGTCATTGTAAATTTATATTTGTGGTACAATGAATGAATATAAAAGGAAAAAATACTTTATAAACTGCATGCAAACATCTGTCCACAATATTCAATGTGCTCAGGGTACAATGACAAAGCTACATTCACTAGCCAAGTACTATTTGTTGTAGTAGTTAGGTCTGTCAACATACCATCCTCAACTTACAGAATGTGTAAATTTATTGGGTAAATGAAACTAACGATTATTTTTTACCAGTTAATATAGTTCAATAAAGCTTCGGAAGGGTATTCTAAAACTTACCATTCATCGAAATCTTTTGTTGATTCTTCATCCGAAGCGGACCCTTGAGTTATACTTAGAGCTCCCGGTGTCATTTCGTAGTGTGACTTGGATTTTTCAACTCCCGTCCGTATTGGCTCAAATAAATAGTCATGGGCATGATTTGCCCCAATGTTATGCTATGGGGACTCGTAAACTTCATCAGAAGACGACATGACTTGTCAAATCGGTGTAATTTTAAAATCCAAACAATCGTTTTTCGCTTCGCTCGCTCGCTCCCAGTCAAATTCTCTTGGAGGCAGCGCAGCAGGAATGACGTCACGCAACGTGCACCTAGCGGCCAACTGAGGCAAAATGGCATCGAGAAGATGGCTTCGTATTTTCTTCCGAATGAAACCTTATCGGTGGATTTTTAGTACTTATGCATGCCGTTGCAATGAATTATGGGTCCCCGTTGGTTTATGAGTTATTAATCTTCAATTTGAAACACATTATAAAGAAATGATGAAAATCGTTGTAGTTGACCTTTAATATGATTGCTTGCCGTATATCTTCAACAAATCCTTGTAAGCTTGACAATCAAGAGTTTCAGCTTCACTCAGTAGCGCTGGTGTGTTGATATGAAAAAATATGTACATCCCAATTAATAGACCTTGTTTTATATCATATACTATCAGTCTCCTGTGGCTAATTGGCTTCATAAATTTTTAAATATTCCTAAAACGGACGGTGTTACGGAAATATGGTTTTCTACCGCAGTGAAAAAAAGTGACAATGGTTCCTGCACATACTAACAACCAACTGTTACATGATAATCTTTTCGAAACATAACAATGACTATGAGACGAGTACCATTGCACTTATGGTGTATTGCTTGATCGATTTTGTCTTATATTACTATGAAGTCATATTCGTTAGCTGTACATAAGGTAATGCCATGCAATACTATTGATTGACGGATAATGGTTTACACAACTCAAATGCGTCATTAACCCGCTTATACTATGCCGCATGCGTCATGCTAGCATTTTGTGGGCTTGTCCAGGAATTAAAAAGTGTAAGTAAATATATATATATATATATATATATATATATATATATATATATATATATATATATATATATATATATATATATATATATATATATATATATATATATATATATATATATATATATATATATATATATATATATATATATATATGTTACTTTATTTCGCACTTACATGGCGAACACTTCATGTACTTAGGATCGCTGGTTAATTCTTGTGGCATGGTTTAAAGATAATGAATGATTCAATGTGGTGCTGCTACTGAGATATACAGCGGTACTAGCCAGATTATTGGTGACGCGCGCTTCCAAGGTTTCCGCTGTTAATAACTGTCATTTCAATGTCACGGTTTGAATTCTCCCACAAGCGCTCAAGTACTAAATGAGATACTTGGAAATACCAGGCAGCGCAGCCTCTTTCCCTGACATCATTACTGTTGGTATGACAATCGACCTTGTACTAACTATTGCACATCTCGTTGAAACTCGGGACGTACAATAAAATCAGCCTATATATCGGATATGTTTGATTGTTCAATTTAAGCCCCAAAAACACATTTATCATGCAATATTCTCATACTTTATCTTTCATTTGAATATATTGTACAAAATCCGGATATATCAAAGTCGGAATAATCACACTATTTTATACGAAAATGGCATGCCATTAATTTAAGAAATTGCGATACATAATGATGATAAAATGGTTGATGTATGGTGACCAATTGTACATTTTATCAACGAATTAATGTTGGCACTGCGATTGTTAAGCTATATAACAGTTATATATATATATATATATATATATATATATATATATATATATATATATATATATATATATATATATATAAGGGAGATATATATATATATATATACATTAGTATATATATATATATATATATATAATGTATATATATATATATACATCAGTATATATATATATGTATATATATATATATCTATATATATATATATATATATATATATATATATATATATATATATATATATATATATATATATATATATATATATATCCCCACCACATCAGTATAATCGATTTTACACGGTTACGACCTTCAACTAAATGGATAGTAACAATGACATTTAAACAATCATGTAAAGCTCCGATAAACTTACGTGATCCTTGACTGTATTCCGACTGCTAACCATAATGAGAAAGACCAAAGTGCCAATCCTCGAAGATCCACCATATTTTGTAATTCTTACCAACACCAAGCAGAAATAATTGTCGTCTTATCTGACCAATTGTGATCTAACGTACATTTTCGCAAATGTTGATGACTCGCCCTCGTCCCTTATCGGCAGCACAGAAAATAGTCTACCTCTTGGAAAGGAGCTCAAGTACCGTACATTTGACACTTAACTGCATGGAACGCACAATATCTTGATTGACATTAAGTACCCTCTGTGCAATGTCGTCGAAAGAGCAAAGTTTGTAATTTTTGGTACTGATCTAACAGTCGTACATTTTATGAAGGCGGGTATGTCATCGTGACGTTGTCGTGTTCGAATCAGGGAATATTGCAAACAGTGCAAGACGGGGACAACAACGTTTACGGTGAATAGTCAGATGTGTACACCTAAGAGTGACTGACGATTTAAGTTAGTAGCATGACATGACTAAGCACGCAACTCGAAATCATTCCAGGCCCACAACATGCATAGAAAACGACGGCACGTATAGAAATACATTGCGTCGCAAAGTCTCTTGTCGAGTACCATTCCGAGAGTTCAAACAGCAATATGTGTGCACTCAGTATAGGATATGCTGAATAGATGAGTATGTTTCGTTCAAACATAGCAGTGGCCGACAAAACCAACAGTTGCTCAGTATATTTTTTGTTTCGCCAATGTATACTTATATATTGAAATAGCATTGCATACAGTTCTGAAAACGGGTAAAAAAGATATTAATTTATCAACGATTACGGTTGTTACAGAGGTAATCTTCCTCTAACCACTTTGAGGTGTTAAAGCGGTTCTTGTCGAGTGGAGATCAGCTTTGTCGATTGTTAGACTTGTTATATCGGAACCTCTGAAAGGTGCTCTTTAGCGACTGTAGGATATTAGTATTGGTCTTGCGTGTTTGTGAGTACACAACAATTGTATTGAGTGTATATATACATGTTAGTTCTTGGAGACATGGCCACTTATGAATTATGTTATCATAGGTATTTGGTTTACTCAAAGCGTATTGTAATGAATTAGTATAAATGTCATTAGGCGTGTTATCCACAATTACCTAGGACCATTGTATGGGCTGCAAGTCCAAATGATTGAAAGAGTGTTGCCCTATAAGCGAGCTTGTAATATGAGCGGGTCTGAGTTCTGACGTCGAAGCTTGGGAAAGTGATGGTGATAGTGTCCAGTTTTTCTGTTTCTAACACACATTGATGGCTATTCATAAACACTGGTTATATATGTAATATACACGACAACACGTCATGCACGACTTTCCACATATTAATCTTCCTCAAACCACGACAAAACACAAAATATATTGTGGTCCAAAACAAAAGCCAAATAACCATTCGCCACCACCCCAGTACTCTTAAATCGCATGCGCTATCCCGACCCACCTATTCAGGGCTCCACTACAGTCGCGTATATATCTTGAACATCGTGGACGGTCAGTACAGCATCATCAGGAATGACTCCGTAGATATTACTGTTAGTGTCCATTGGGGTCTCATACGAATCTTCTTCGTGTGGAATTAGATGCATCGGGAATGTCACGTACTGGTCTATTGAATGTAGATAGTAGGTCAATACCAGCGGTAGTAGCATAAGCTATGTTGTAAAGTAAATAAGTAACTCGCACGCACATAGCCATATTTTACTATTTGTGTGCATTTCACATGTACAGACTACGCTACATGCAATGACTTGAAAAGCTCCATTGTACAAATTAGTGTGCTGCTGTTAAACATGAACTGCTTGTCATTATACCAATGACGCAGCATAATAGCGTTCCATAACTAGGGTACGTAGACAATACCAGTTCACAGGGGTATAGCATTAAATATGTATACATAGGTTTCTGCGTTAGCTTGGGGTAACTCTCCTCATTGCTATCCACATAGTCGTGTTGTGACATCAACCATATCGATACCGCCGCCATCGTAATGACTGGCTTTGAATTTGTAAACACTTCAGTCCTTTGTAGAGCTGGCAATAAATCATTGCTGAATATCTCTTCTGTGCTAGGCTCAACATAAGGCGCAAAAGGCTTGACATACAGCAGCACCATGTTTCCCATCGATCGCTCTATTATTAATATCCCTAGCAAAAACAATAGACTGAATGAACAAGTACCTTGTCAGACTTGTTTCGCGGGTAATATTTTAGTCGAAGTTAGCACTTGATGCGGCAAATATGTGTGATATGTAGTACATCTATAACCCATAATGTTAACATGCAAGCTCTCACCACATTAAAACCATCCTATAAGCATGTACTGTGCTTCGATCCTATTCAAATAATGGCTGTTTCGAACTTGGGCAAGTGGGATAGAAAATAGATTGTGTCAAGTGGCAATGGCATGTCTTTAAGTAAGACGACTAACAATACAGTTTCAACCGGAGGCTTAAGTTAAATGTTAGGATTACCACTGCTTGCCATCTCTTTTCTAAGCTCCAGAGCGCCGAACCACCTCACGAATATAAATTAGCGAACTTTGACCTGGCTCAACTGGCGAGTAAACAAATCGATATAACGAGGTAAAGTCACAAATGTTCGACACGATTGCAGTTAGAAATGTCGTTAGCTTCATACCTATGATTGTAAAATTAGATTGAGTTTGCTATTACGAAGGCTCTACACAAATGTGATGAAGATATTACCGATAATAACGATTATGTAAGAGATCGAAATTATCTTGCCCATTTGGCTGTGTTTTCCAGTTTTCTTCCTGCTGGTATATGAAATAGATAACATTATTGAAAATAACGTGCAAATCAGGCCAATATTGCCGAATACATTAAGGTGGAAAGATATTTCACTGAACCAAAAATGCTTTTGTGGGCCTTTTGACCTTGTCAACCATTGTAAATTAACATATATAACTTAGTAAAATTGGTTTCTGATGTCAAAATAGTCCAGAATGCGTTTGCTGCTACTGACTTGTAACAAGTCAAAATATTGTCGTCAATGAATGTTAGATCCTGACACCTTAAAATTGAATTTCATATTATCAGTTACTTATGTCAAAATGGTCATCGAAGATGCTGTCGCAATCGAGTTAAAATAGGTGCAATTATTGATATTATTTCAATCCCTGAAAGTTGGGTCAAGGTCATCTAAAATATAGATAACAGTCCTGCACAGTATCGTTTAGCTATCTGTATTACTTTTGAATATATATGAAAAACAATATAAATCTTAAAAATGGCTGCCATGCGACGTACCATTCGCGCACGCGCACTAAACCTTGATCTGTCAATTGACAAAGCATTGGGTAACAGAAGACTGTCTTAGCAAAAGTAAAACAATGAAATATGGACAAAACCAACATGTCATCTAACTATCGATGAAAGGCATAATAATCTGGTGGGTGCACCACCACACTTACCTATCATATACTGATTGACTGTTATGGATAGTGCTAGAAGTCTGAATCTGATTTAATGAAGTTTAACTTTTGTTATATATATATTTATATGTAAATTCTGTTACTTTTTCAATATAAAAATATCCTGATGTGTGGAACGGCGGACTGGTCCATGGAGGACGCATTTCACAAAGCTCGCGCTGAACACATAGCAATAATCATCTGTGGATTCAACAACGTTCGTTGAGCAGGCAAAATGACCTTTCCGTGTTTGAAGGATGGAATGGCCCGTACTTGTTGGTCTCCATTCTGCGAGTTGAGTCAATTCATTGGATGATGTGAACCTAAATTCGCTAATAGATGATTCTTCAAGAACTATGTCTATGCTTTTGATTTGTGGACGTTTGAAAATGTTGACATCTATTCAAATTCGAATCATGAAGAGGAAAATCCCTTATTCAATATATTCACGTTTTGCAGCTCAAATTCTTAAGTTTAAATTAGAAGAATTCAAGTCAATATGCGATTCACAAAATGGCACCTATATAGGAATCTTCTGATACAATAAACATGTGTTTAACACGATACACACTGGCGACGTGGCTTTCACGTTTACCTTATACATTGATACTCTACGTCTGCAAAACGACAGGAGTCTGATTCCAATATTGTTTGCTGATATGCTAATGCGACCCAGCTCAGGGATGCAGTTTTGTGGCGCGATTGCCAAGACCATCCCACCTGTTCATGGCAACAGGTTTGACTGATCAATATGAAAAAAAACCCAAAGAAACGTCACACAAGATCGAAACCTGGCTTCCAAGCGTGTGAATTTGAGTTTAATGATTCACCTCAGCATGGCGACAAGTTATGTGGTGCAAATACTAACATTTTTTCTGTCTGTAGCAACAAAATAGGGCAATGAGAGGCTAAGCAGAAGTGAAAGGGCTGATCTACAACAACGCCGAGTTACCATCGGGTTTACTTCATTAATAATGGCGCTCTTTGGAAGATCGCTTCTAACTTATCTAAAGAAAACCGTGCATACTTTATGCTTAGCATTAGAATATGAATATTGAGGACGAGTTCGTTTGAAGAATGAATTCGGTGAGAACAAAAAATATTGAACATAGAATGTTGTCGATGACGAAAACACATGTTCCATCCTCCCGTACCATTTGTCAACAGTTCGAGTCGTCGATAATATAACGTGTCAACATAGGTTATAGATTGAATATGCAAGTCTTGTGTGACCGCTGATTCCGTTATCAACATTGAAGGTAATTCGTTTAGTTCAACTGTAACTACGCCGCGGCATCTATCGGAGCTGTCACAGTCGTATTAAAAACGCAAATTATGTCTTCACCTGTGTTTACGGACAGATCATTTTTTTTGCAACCTCCAGTGTGCATTGTGGAGGCAACGTGAACATATTTGCGCACATATGTCGGGTTAAACATGCACGCCTTAATTAATATGATTCGGGGCTCTTTAGTTCTATTTATTGAATTCTTGATATTGTAATTACACTGAGTAGAACAGACACCACCGCGACAAAATATTATGCATGTATTGACTTTTACCTTCCCTACATAGCATCACTTCATATTGGTATTTCCATCTCCAATAAAAGTACTTTAAAAGGTAGGTTCAGGGTAACATTAATGATATAATTTAAGGATGTGGAAAGCAAAATATCAATCTTCAACCATTGAAACAAAATTCATATTCGAAAGAGTAACCCCCCCCCCCCCCCCAACGCACTACCAACAGAGTTGTTATATAGTGTACTTGTACTATGACACTGGCCATCCTAGTGGCTAGTGGTGGCTAATGTCATAGTTCACAATAAAACATTGTGTGTTACAGGGCATTAAGTCTGAAGACGGGTGGGATCGATGATCCTGCAATCAGGATCCCCTACCTTACCCAACAACCAAATTGGAGCGTTTGGGTTATTGTGATACCGGAGCGCATGTCCGCTGTCAAGATCAGGCAATGTTTACATCTGACAGATGGCGCAAACACCGTTCGCTAGCATGGCCAATGGCCAGATTCATACGGTTAAATGAGCGTAAGGAAATACATTTAAAAAAATGATAATCGGTAGATCTGTCCTACCAAGCTGCAGGCATCTAGTAACATTAACGTGGTATCTGGGTATTGTTGGTCTTTGGAATAGTGTTAGTGATCGGTAAGTGTGAGTTAGAACGACAGAGCCCACGTGCGGAACAGCCCGGTGAAGCTTGCTACCTTCTTTTTCTTCTTTAAATACTCAGCAAGACCGTCGGTTGACGTATGGTAGCTGAGGGGTGTGTGCCTTTACGTGGACGGGACGGACTAGTAGCATGCCTTCGGTAGGCATGCCATGAACTGCTCGGGTGTTGCAGCAGTTCGTGCGGTGGAGTTGAGGCTGTTCCACTTTTTGATAGTGGCTTGGGTGAACCAGTTCTTCTAGGTTTCTGTGCGGCATCTTGGTTGTTTGAAACGATTTCTAAGTCCTGGTTCAAGGTGGTCTAAGCTGATGCAAATGTTGTTGTGCTTGATGTTATACAATAGGGTTAATCGATGTTTCACCCTTCTATTTGATAGTGGTTCCCATTCGAGCTCTCGGAGTAGGTTTGTCACGCTGGTTCTTTGTCGGTGGTCGCGAATAACAAAACGTGATGCTCTTCGCTGAACACGCTCTATAGCTGCTGCCTCTGCACCTGATGCTCCTGTGTCCCAAACTTGGCAGGCGTACTCCAGCGACGACCTGTACATAGTGAAGTAGGCAGTCTCTCTCAGTCTTCGTGGGCAGTGAAACAGGGTCCTGCTAAGAAAGCCTAGGGTCTGGTTGGATTTGCTGGTCATCCTGCTGATATGGGCCTTGAAGGAGAGGTCGTCGCTGATTAGTACACCGAGGTAGGGTTGTTTGCAGTGCTTGCAAGTACTTCCTGACAGAGCGTGTAGAAGTGTGTCAGTTTGTCCTTATTGGGCCTTCCAATAGCCATGGTGTAACACTTCTTAGGGTTAAATCTCATGTCCCAGTCAGCCGCCCATGTCTCCAGTAGCTGCAGGTCTTCTTGTAGCTTGAGTTGGTCCTGGGAGGATCTTATTTCCCTGTAGAGTAGGGCGTCATCTGCAGACAGCCTGATTTTTGATGCTAACCACTGTAAACTACGGGTATTTCATAGTTTGTCGTAGTCTTTATGAAATTTCTTTCTGCAACAATAACGTTCATTTTCACATGAATGATGTTCAATCTATAAACGTTGAAATCATACTGACCGAGCGAGAATCACATGGAATTAGAGCGCGTAAAATGGTCATAGCTGACCGATCGCCTTTGTTAATGTTCACTCGTGTACCGGAAATTCGTTGCGGTATGGAAAGCTTGAATAGTTACAATCCCAAAATATACCTTCAGCTTGAGCCCGCGGGTGCGTAAGTGGGGACAATTGGATTTTAAGACATGAGCAAACTGATAACACAAAACAATCTTAATAATTAATCCCTGGGAAGAAACAGTCCATTGATACAATATGATTTCATTTATTACTTGAAACTTTGCACATCATAGATCGAGAAAACTGGTATCTCATTTCAGTGAGATTCTCCAAACGTTTTAAATGCTGATCTGCGTCTGGCATTCTCGTCTTAAGTGCTACATTTGTTCTTATTTATCTAAATAAAACATTATCAGACGGATATATATTGAGAACAAAACAAGTTGACGAAGACTTACAACTCAAAATTCCCAGTAAAATAGCCATTTCGTTATATCCGTCCGTCAGGATATTTTAGCGTGTGCCGCCCGTTATTCGTAGAACTGCTGATTTATATATTCATTCAAAATTTGTATGTTTTTCATTTCAAGCGATAATTTAAAACAAAGAATTGTTCATTGAAGTTAAAAGTCACACAAATCATGAATGTAAGTTTGAAGCAAATATACATCGCACAAAGCCATATAATGAACGATTATTCAACATGGCCAAAATGGTCGTTGGGGCCAAAATGTAAATTCAGGCAAAGGCAGTTAACTTCAAGAAAAAGTGGAAAGTTACCAAGAATAATAAGATTCCAAGCTTAGGCGGAGGAGTAGCATAAAAAGTTACTATTTGATGGGGAAGTGCAGTTGTGTAAGCCTATGAGATGACGGTGACTATTTTGGCCCCATGATCATCGACCAAAATGTAAGTACGGGCCAAAATGGCCGGTGTATTGTACCAATATGGTCGGACTTGTATAATATATATAATATATATAGATATATATATATATATATATATAGAGAGATATAGAGAGAGATATATAGAGATATAGATAGAGATATAGAGAGAGATATATATATAGATATAGAGATATATATCTAGAGAGATATATATATAGAGAGAGATATATATATAGATATATATATATAGATAGAGAGATAGATATATATAGATAGATATATATATATCTCTATATATATATATATATATATATATATCTATCTACATATATATCTCTCTAATATATATATATATATATCTATATATATCTCTCTCTATATATCTCTATCTCTATCTATATCTATATCTCTCTATCTCTCTCTATATATATATCTCTATATAACAATTAGCCATATCCATCATATGTTCCATTCAAATCCTATGGCATTTCTTTGAGGCATTGTATATCAATCATGGTGCAGCACTTCCCACCATTCGGTTCGCAAAAGTGTCTTTTGCGTATTGTGTCTTTTGTGATGACAGATGCAAATGACCTTTGATTGCCAATGCCATCATAACCATACAACCCAGTTATCATGGTCTTTTTTTAATGTCATGCAAATGTGTTTTTTTGCTGTTAGTTTCATCATTTCTTTTTTGATATAAATTGTTTTGTAAATGTTTGGTAATTTGCGTAAACATTGTCTTTTATGCATTATGAATGCTGAATGTGACTAATTGCCGTAATAATTTGTGCATTACCATTCAAACGTGACTTTCTCATAATGACCAGGAAGCGATTAGAAATGAACTCTACTGATGAACAGCCTAATTCCTATGCCCTATAACTTATCTTAGATCGGCAAAACACTGCAAATACATTAGCATACCATATCCTATGCATGGGAACATATACGAATCTTCTAATTTGCCTAATGTCTTTATAAAACATAATTTGTCGTTTCATACAATTGTTTGGCCACTTGCATATTGACGCGTAGCACCAGTAAAGAGAAATGATAAGCATGATTGGTCGAGTACATCCTAAGTGCATGCGCTTGGAGGGCATTAGTCTTTTGGAAAGAAATAAACATATCGCATATGTCATCATACACACATTACTCAACAACACCGTCTGTGGCTGACGAGCGTTAGCGGATAGCATGCAATTTAAAGCAGTCGAACCACGTGGTTATTTCTTATGTGATTTAAGCGTTTGTACGACTGAAATGTACACAGGCAGTCTAGAGACAAAGCACCTCACATTCAGCAATGATATATATCAACCAATGACCAGGATATCCGCAATCACAGACATTCCATTTTCTACTCGAAATGATATATACTATTCACAGCTGTTCTCACGGTGCTATCTTCAAGCACGCATTTAGACTATTAATGCGTATTATCATCCAATATATTGTGTTGTATTGCCATAGAGACAAATTCTTTGATAGTCCATATGCGATACAAATGCCGTGGGAGTGATTCCGTAGAATGGTTAGCATCACCGGAATACAAGGAAAATTTACTAACCCTAATTGAATCGTTTCCATATATAAGCGTCATTAATCCGCATATGCTATGTCGCATGCGTCATGTTTGAATGTTTTGTATTCGTCCTGCTGTGGTGATCGAGATGTAAATTAGTAGTGGCCTTATTATCAACTGGTAATATTTATCATAATGTGGAGTCTTATGGCATAATTACATTACTGATGTTGACAACTGCTAGTTTTCATTTTGTCCCAATTTAAGATTGCATTTAAAATGCGATTCATTAACCTGGCATATTGAAAGAATAACATATTTACCTACACGTTACATTTCATACTACTGTAGCTTCCATTGCTCTTTTCTGAAGACATTATCAGCGGTTGTTTTAAAAGGTTCGAAATGTGCATTACGTCCGCAGTTAACTTTAAATATATGCGCAGTTCAAAATGCTACAATAGAGCATCACCATTCACGTCCGTAACAAATGGCTGTAATTTTGCCAAGAGAGTAACGTTTCATATTGAATGCATTTCCAGGACACTATTAGATGCGCTACTGCTATTGGTGAAGTCGTAAGCAGAGGTTCCCTCTGTATAACTCACAAGGCTCACCCCTCCCCAGGAGTCTAATGTTATTCGACTCATTTATTCAGCAAGACTGACGAGTTTGGTTAATGTAATTGTCACTAAGTCTAAGCGCGAGGGTCCATAATTACCAAAAAGGTAATCGGTGAAGGGGAACCTGCAACATAGAATAACTTTTACGTAAACGCAGACAACTCATCACATCCCACTAATCCGCTATTGTTTGCGACTAATGAAACACACCACTTCTGTTTATCGATGTAGTAGAAAACCTAAGGATTGCGATCTGCGAAAGCCAAGAAGAGGCTGGTTTCTGGGAATTTTCTATCATCATTCTCTTTGTGCACTTCATAGTAATGAAATGTTTGTCATTTATCTATGTTTATCGGCCGATGATGAATAAGATATTGTTGTTACACACCATTTTTTGGAAAATTAACCATGGCCTGTTTTGCCTACTAATCGCAATCAATAAGAGAATACATTTCACAGGACATGAATTCCCCTTGTCAATATAAATAATTCTAATTGATATATGTGCCTCGTGCAAGAACAGGTACCCTGTCATATCTTTACAGTGACAGCCAGTAAGTATTAGTATGCATTAAAGATCATTCATATGTTAAAATGCAAGCAGGTGTCTTGTGTTCGAACGGGTACCCTGCATTCTTATGTTAAAATGCAAACAGGAAGAAATTTTCGTCTTTTGTGCATATCGCATAACTCGTAGAAGATTTGTGTTACAATTTGACAAAAAACGCGTTATCAGTCGGTGTTTTAGGTATTCTCAGTAAAACACGAATCAATAAAAGATGTTGAAAAGAGAGGTGAGAAGCAAATATAATGCTGAAAATTTATTATCTCAGATTGCAATAGTTAGTACTCACATTCGATTAATGATTTTTTTCTGAGTGTGATGCAATTTATGAACTGCATCCCAGTTACTATGCCTTGTTGTGTTTTAAACTGATTCTATGAGTCGCCTGTGGCTTACTGACTTCAACATTTATGATGTTGTGGTGATGAGGTGACAGTAACAATTTTGTCCTCGGGCAACATGTGCAGAGGACTAACAAAGTTACTAATGGCTACCATCTGCTGTAGCAACAGCAATAGTTATTACTGCTTCCTTCACATATTCACTATCACCTGTATCGTGACAGGTTCTTCGAAACATTGCATTTGCTATGAGCCGAGTACCATATCACCCATGGTTGATGTATCATTTAAGCTCCAACCTATAGGAATGCTAATACCAGCGTATATCTCGGATATGGTTGTTCAGTTATATTATTTCTGCGTTATATTTCTTTGAATAAATACTGTGCTGATAATGAGAATAGCTTCTCTTTTTTTTATCCTATCCTTAAATGACAATTCAAGCACGGCTTGAGAGCCTGGCATATTGAGATGATATTGTTGATTGCCAACGTGCTGTATCTTTGCCCTTATGCAAGAAATATTCGTGAGATAAGGCACACCTTGCAGTCATGCCTTGTTAGTGGGTCGAATAAGTGAAAATTTATAAAAAATCCTTGATATTCACTCCAATGTTATATATTTCCTTGATTAATGCTCCAAAATGGGAATAGTGCATATGTGTATGTCTAGCTTATTTTCGTTACAGATTTAATGGGATGATCAAATCGTCAAATCACGGGTAAATATAAATGTTAATCCTGGTTGAGTACGTATGAAGAAGCAAGCAACGGATTTACCAGCACGCAAAAAGTATTCACCGTCCAAATTTCGTCATCAGCCTGCTGAATTATATTACCTGATTACTGGTTTTTTTGTACAACATATTCTATGCACTAGCACATTGACATAGATCTGCCAAATTTTGCAAAGCTATCGGTGGGCGACATCTTGAACATGAGCTCTATATACATAATCAATAACGAATCCGCTATGTCCCTATGAGTTTCAAGAAATCATTCACCAAGAAACATGAGTTTGCGGTAATTAAGTGGCTATCGTACGAAAAATCTTGTCATTTTTTTCGCCAGATTACGGAAATATAACCCAGAAGTACCTATTCTGTCTATGTGTCAATTATCAAAGTGCGCGCTTTCGGATCAAAATTCGACTTTAAAGATGAATTCGGCGTATCGAGCCGACAAGCTCATGAATAATTCATCGCCTCTGCGTGACGTCAGGTCCGGAATTGTTTTTGTTGCGAGGAGCAAACTGCACTACGATTAGCGAGAAATGGCTGCTGGAAATTTCGTTATTTCATCACTTCAGGAGAGCGACGAAGAGACATGGTATGGCACAGATCATTCGCAAACTATCGTTGCTTCGGCAGAGCAAGTTTTGCCTCACAGATTCGAAACAGCAATGAGCGAATCCGACGTCTCCGATGAGGACACTGGCGTTGATGTAGATTGATTCTGAGGAAGAATCTATATAGGAGAGCAAGTACCACAGCTGTTTTCTCATAGGATTGTCAGTTAGCCCATAAATGAATGTATAACTGGACTTTAGGAAGTGAAGATCATGGCATTATATTATCATCGTGTTCAGTGTTACATTAGAGTTTCTATGAATGCAGAGGCTAAAACATATTTGCCATACAATATGTCAGCCTTTATTACATACATTGATATTCCCATCATTACATCGTGTAACAGGTGCTTGTGTGGCTACTGTCAACCAATGGCAGAGGTGGGCCTTGCAAGTGGGATATTGCTCCTACAGACAACAGCACGGGCACATGTCAGATAATGATGTACAAAAGTGACAATGTTTTCTATTATTTACACATAAATCTGTACGAAGGCTAGCAGTCATTATTTACGATTTCTTTATACTTATTGATACTGGTATGACAAAAAATATTTGAGCATGGATAAATCAATAATGTCACATGGTAATTTTACAGGTATACTGCATACAGGCAGTTTGCTCGCTGGTGCTGGGAACATCTTGGACAAAAGATAAGAGTTCCGTTACCAGCCTGTGCTGTTACAACAATACGAGATAACTTCCCAGCACCAAACTATCAAGGATTCCTCTACCCTCCACTTACCTAGGACTTGTCTCGATTCAAGCGGAACCTACTGTGGTGTGCCTCAATGGCTTGTCGTGGATCGGGTCTCACTGTATCTGCACACATTGGAGGTGGTGCTTGTGTCAGGGTTGGCTCATAGCAAACTAGCAAGAACACAGCCATCAGGCACTCACATACTCTGATACATAACAGGAATCAAGTCACAGCTTCCACACCAGACTGTCGATTATTACCTTATATCCCCATGGTTATTGAATTTGTTGTTGTTTACATTTTATATATCAGTAAAAATATTCACCAAATGATGCCTTTGTTGCTAGGTTCAGCTATCTCACAGGCGCCTCTTGAACATCCAGGGACATTTTCAGCCATAGCTGCTTCCAAATTCTGTATACCAAAGAAGTAACTAATCCATTGAGATAGAATTTATGCATAAAAACAAGAAACACATAGTGTCTACTCAACATTACATGCATGATAGTTTTGTCTTCGTGGAATGCATCATCTAAATCAATCTACAGAATTGATAATTGTTTTTGTAGCTCAGTGTCTCAGAGTGAAGTAGTGATGGCAGATGTATTCTCTATGACTGAGTGGTTTGGTATTAGTTGTGGTAGGTCATGGTCTCATTGTCTGATGGTGCCATTTGTTATGTTGTGGTAAGTCGAGATTATTGTTAGGCTTGCTAATAGGGTGGGATGCTGCTTGGTGTGGTATATAGAGATGTTTATGTGGGCTTTGCTGGGGTAAAAGATGGTGTGGTTGGCAGGTTGGCTGTGGTTTTATGCAATAGCTTTGGGTGTTAGGGTGACCTTAGGTTCTTGTATTGGCTGGTTATATTTTGAGTTATTGGGATAGATCGATATGTCATGGTGGCTTTAGTCTTGTCATGCTAGATCTCAGTGTCAGAATGTATTTAACACCTAATGTTAATGTCAACACTGTTAATTTATTAAGCTGCCATTTATTTCGTGTTGTACTGGTTATTTTTGGTATTTTTGCAGTGTATTATGATTGGGGAAGCCATAACCACAGAAGCACTTGAAATGAACGCTGCTAGCGTAGCTAAAAACTCTTTGATGATGCTATGATTGTTTTCTTTGTTACATGGGGGTTATTTGGTTATGCCCACGGAATATTGATATGCCGTTTATTTATTGTTTTTCAAATTGCATATAGATTTAAAACCACTACAGGCAACGAAGTCATATTTATTCTCTCTCTATTAAGGAATTTACTTGTTATCATAATGGTCAGTTTCATAAGCTTCACGACTACAATCATAACGGCATTACCAAGTGCAATGAAGCCAAAAAAAACTATTGCACCAGCAGCATAACGTGCAGAATGTTGATGAATTGCATTTCAGTTAAATATTATTTGATCAAGTATCACGTTCCTATCAGAGAGACACCAAAGCTATGCAAAGGGATCATATTTGTCCAGGAGATTTCGCCATCAAACTTATATCCTTTTTAACATTTTGGCCATCTATTGCTGTACTCTCAGAGGGCTTATAACATTACATCGCATCATTTGCAAGCAAAGTCGTTCCGTTTCACCACGCCCATGACTTACATTGGCATATGTGAATCTAAATGTCTCTGCTGCTTGTATTTCTCTCTATAGAAGCATATCCATCAGCCATTAGTGGGAAGGGCGCACGGCAAATATTGAAGCGAATGTATATGTGATCAGCTACAGACAAGGGATATCAATACTCATGTTTATTTCAAGATATCCAAGGACGCAAGTTGAAAAGTTAAGCATGCACAAAATATATAAACAATATCATCACTTGCACGCATTCATGTCTATTGGCAACGCATATATCAATAACTCATCTATCTAAATTGTAAAATGGTCAATATCTGGTTTACTGATACTGTCACGCATATATTTCTACAATACGCTCGTAATGGTAACTACTTTGAGTGCAAATGATTTGTATCAATGAAAATTTAAACAAAAGCTGTAATTAATGCTTATCAATGTGCAGTTACTAAGTCATATATATAAGCTTGTGCATGTGGAAATTAATGTACCCTATAAAGGGCATATGATATAGATAAGATGAATTTACTGTTGTTGTATAACATGTGTAAAATGGCATGTTTAAACACCCAAATAAATGAATATGGAGGCTCTCAGCCCTCGTTATGCAAATATCATGAAAGTGTCTTTACATGGTACTTTTGCATTTATCCCTAGTATAGTGCTTAATAATAGCTGAACAATAACTTTAACGATTAATAAATAGCATGGACGCCAGATATTTAGAGTAAACACTGAGTTAAGGTATATGACACAGAATAGCCTAGATGATAGCAATTGCGTTTAACCACACAGTGAACGTGCAGATTGAAAGACTCGTCTCGTAAGACGTGCCTAAATGTCTGATTATTTAGAATGTCATTAAATAGAGATGACTATAAACTCAACATATTGTAAACGACAGAAAGTGTTTGTGCCCACTCGCCTAAATATCAGCCAAATAATGTTTTTTTGTGAAAGAGTATAAATGTAATAAAAAACGACCACTTGATGCACACGCAGAATTGAATATCAAGAAAAGGGGTGTGCCATTTAATAAATCTAACCCCCAAGGTTACAATTAGTCTTTTGTCGATAACCAAAGTGTGCATACAGGCTATGTCTATGAACCAATGCTATAAATACTTGAGATGTCACAAACAACTAGTAAACCGCCGAATCTATATTGAAATTGATCGGCACATCACTTGATGAATAATAACTTCATGCCACAATTAAAAATTCACCATCATAGCATATTTGTGGTAAACTTAATGTGCAACATTATTTCTTGTCTTCCTTATACACTCGGATAATTGTTCAAGATGATGTCAAAATTACCGTGAATAGTAAGTATTGCGTTATGGTTATGTGGCAAACTATGCTGCTGAACACAATTCAATAATATGGTTTCACCACGCTCACCACAAAACAAATTCACAGCATAAC
The DNA here is from genome assembly GCA_034190875.2 of Urechis unicinctus. NCBI lineage: Eukaryota > Metazoa > Annelida > Polychaeta > Xenopneusta > Urechidae > Urechis > Urechis unicinctus. Next base: position 27,108,737 of record CM067355.1, read on the forward strand.
AATACACCACTCACTTTAATCTAATATTGTGGATGGTAGACCCACTGCTGAATGTCTACATCATTGTACGGCTTATTACTACCGTCTGGCAGAACGGCCAAGGTGTGCTTGCCCAATATGCAAATGCTCGTACTCAGAAACCATTCCACAAGCTGGCATCTGAATGCTTTCCATCTTACACATCTGTCCCAGCAATCATTCATGCTGTTCACATTGTATAACGTCTGGTCGTCGTACCCAATTGTTTGCCAGTTCTGTTTAATCACTCCCTTCCAAGTACCTCAATCATTGAACAAAAAACAGCAAAGAAATGAACACCAGAGGCGCATATAACAACAGATATAAAGAAGCAACACGATTTTCAATTTGTCATAAGCTTGTAGTTGGTGGAAAGTCAATAATGCCTGAATATGTAGGTAATTTAATTCAAAACGGACTATTGAGTAGGTACGATATAGAAATGAGTAACCTATACAAAACGCTAATTTCTATTTCACATGTTTACACTACGATGAGCAGAGCGACACATAACGCACCGTTGTACAATCCTTCTGTGTACTCGATGTTATGTCACTTCAAGTGACATAACATCGAGTACACAGAAGGATATTGAATTATTAGAATATCTTACGGTACCAGTCGGAATATTGCTGTTGTCCATATTGCATATGTTTAATATCGTGCGTAAATTGGCGTTGTGCTCAGGGTGCTAAGCTAATGTGGAGTTCTACGCCCCTCTAGAACGAAATCGTACAACCAGAAAACATGACACTGATAATTTAGGGTTGATCATCGCCACTAGGTTCTGTAGCGCTAGTGGCTCCGTATTGTGTGCCACGGGTAATAATAACTACGTGCAATTGAACCTTGGTGGAAGAAAGTTTGTTTAATATATGCACCACAACTTAGCACGCATTCGATAGTTAGTGTTTCGTTACCAATTTGTGTACTGATTATTCAAAATATTCATCGTAATAGGTCAATGTACACCTGGCAAAAAAAAAAACAGCCGTTGTTGATGATCGTAAATATTCGTTAAAATTATTATTTCAATCAATCCTCAAGTATATGAGGTGCTCTAAAATACTTATCTGCTTCCAACGTTGTTTTCTGAACTTGCCATTACGGCAAGATTGGAACAAATCATCAAACAAAATTTTGAGACAAAACATGGTTACTTGCTGGTATCGTCTTGCAGCTTTGCAAGGATGGGTAGTGGTATTAACAGTGTTAATGTGCTGCAATCGCCTCGAATCCCGTATTGATCCCGATTGCAGAGTGCACTGTGTCTCCCTGTCAAACAGTCCAACACAGTGGCTTCCTGTATAGCAACCAATAGCAGAGCACGGCAAAATCACCCAATCAGCGCCTGTGTCATAACAACGACTGTTCTTGTTTTTGTATTATGTTATTTTGCTTACTATCATTTTAAAGTTCACAATTAGCCTCTACCAAGTAGTTGCTGACGGGATTAAGTCAGCGCGTGGATGGTTGGAAATTCAGTAGCCCACCACAAGTCTTTGCAGTTGTAAACCTTGCGAGATATCTGAAAGGACAATAATATTGTGTATGTCAGGTTTACATCCTTTGCCTCCATATTGTTCGTCCCTATTCGATATTTTACCATACGCATTACTTAATATAAACCTTGCATTACAAATTGGTTTCTTAGCCTTTTCAATAGCATTAATGGTGTTGCTGATGTACGGGCTCATAGCTAAAACGACCAGGCTAGTGTTAAGAAGCGTAACGGGGATATTTAAGGGCGTCAAAATCGGCAAAAAGCGTTTATGTAACTTTTGGTCGGCCCTTACATTCCGTTCCGATGTCTTACTGGCAATTGGAAGTGTGGATTGGTCAGTCTACTTCATGTAATGAAAGAATTATTCATCATCGAGCTATTATTTATGGTGGAACTATTTTTCTACATCATTTTAAAGAAATGCGGGTTTGATGGACATTTTTTAGCCAGGTACGATTCCCATCCATGACAGGTTTGGTGGGGTCTGGAGAAGTAAATTGCATGCTGACGCTCATTCTGTGTGACGTAATAAATGCTGATTTGAAGATCACAAAGTTGTTGCTGTGGCACAATGGGAATATTTTGTATGCTAGCTCGTCTAATCAATAATCACAGCTCGCAATCAGATATCACTGAAATACTTTCACTGGAAAGACAGAAGTTCACCAAGATATACTCAGTGACATTGCTGAACGTAAATATTGACGTGGGTCTTCATGATAGTATACACGGGTTTTACTCGAGATACAGCTTCATTCAGCGTCACATGGCTTTGACGCCTACCTAAAACCATGATACCCCATGCTCACTTGGAAACAACAGGCGTCTGATCGTGCGAGCACGGTAAAGTGAGGCGGGATTTTTTTGGCAATACCAGTTGTTGGTGGATACAGGTGTGGCATATCCAATTTATCAATGTCACAGAACGCGCATGTATATGTCTTATAATATTGAAATATAGCGCCCTACCAAGGGTATTTGCTCATCACTATTCACCACCACATGGCGACATTGACAGACTCATAACAACGCCGTTCCTGTGTATGGCAACAATTAAGGCGATGAAAAACTTGGCTCGATTGAAAGAGGCTAAGTTGCGACAACTCCGTGTTGCTATAGATATCGCTGCATTATAACGACACGCTCCGAAATATCAACGTGGCCAATAGCATGTACTTAGAATAAGTTTTATTCACTTCATTTGGTACAGTACCTTTATTCGATATCCTTTCAATATTTATGACGAAATTGTTGCTTTGACAAATGCAACAGGGATATGTGGAACATAAACCTTGGTCGATAACAAAGACACATGCACCCTCTTCCCTTAACATTTCTTATATAAGAATCGCATTTAATACCACACAGCAACATGAATAATTGATTGAATGCACCATCCTTGTTTCATCGTTGATTTCGCTATCAGCATCGAGGATAATTCACTTGGGTTTACTTCAACGCATCCAATGAATGTGTCGAAAATAAGTCAATAGCAGTCATCACTCAGTTATCACAGTTATAAATATACCGACTCATACAATCCTGACACAGTATGATTTACATATTGGGATTTCCGGGAGGAATTGACGTCATTTACATCGTGGTGGATATAAGACAAAACTATATGAAAAATAATACCTCTATTAGTTATGAACGTGCTATTGCTGGTCAGAGGAACGTGATAATGGCCCCACCAGTCATGGTTATTTCTATTATGTGTCATATACATCATACACATCATATCCTACCCTATCGACCGCAACATGTTATAGTAACACCTTGCTTCTTTCTGTTTTTGAAAAATAAGTTACATCTCATTTTATTCTGACAGTTATAAAGAGCCATTTTAGCAATTCAGCCAATGTTTTTCTTATACATAATTCCAGACCCATGAGCACGGTGACAATAATGCATTGGCAGAGCTTGGCGTCATTAATCCGCTCATGTTACGAGTCGATGTGGAATTTTGTGGACAAGATTTTCTATTATCATCCTGAAAAAAAGGTTTTGCCTTCCAATTGGTTCAAAAGAGAGCTGTACCTAATGATTATAACATAAGTTCATTGAGAGAGTACAGAGTTCTGAATATGGATATCATGTGCACCTAGTGCATAGATAACGTCGATGAACGATTTAAGTCTGACCAATGCACAAAGACTAGCTCCTAAGACAAAATCCGTTCCGCGTAACTAACACCCTCCACCCTCCGAGACCTCAAGTGGCAACCCAGAATACACAACACAATGCTTCTGAATCGATCATCATATGAAATATTGCTCACGCTGATGATACATACGGCGGTCAAACCTGGCTATGATGATGGACAATATATGTATAAAATAGTGACCACTTTCGCTGCGCTCATAGGAAGAAGCAAAGAACATTATAGCTACTCATGTACAATATTCAATGATTAAGTTAAATTCAGAAGGTAGGAAAAAAAACATATGAAGAGCCGTCTAGGATCTTTGATAGTAACGAGAGACAAGATATAACGAGGGGCATAACGTTATCTATGTGTGCCAACACATTCGACGATTAGACAATAGTCTGTAAGTGCTTTGTATGTTCATTGTAGGCTAATATTAGACAAATGAGCCCTGAGCAGTTTAACGAAGGTTATCGATAACAGGGTGCATTTGTGATAATGAATTTACTAACAGCGGAACCGATCCCTGTATTAATAGACCTATCGATACAATCATTTTTAAAATCATTTTTAAAGGTTGTGCTATGGGAAGCTCAAGGCTAAAAACGCCATCGCACATATATCCACAGTCTCCAACCGTGTCCGAAGTTTGTCAGCATCTTGATGCTCGATAGATTGATGATATCTTGAATGGACGCTTGTGACTGATTACAGCACATGATTTCCACGCACTTTGCATACATACATTTGTGAGTTTCCCCAATCAACTAGGTTTAACTGACATTTGAAAGCAATATTCAATCCCCCGACTTGGCAAAAGTTCCATGGCAGTGCCATTTTCAAAGTGAACCCTATCAGGCCACTAGTACAATGGCTTTGATAACGCACACAACGTACTGCATTGAATAGGTAGCACTGACACAACGACATCGGTTTGAGAACAGGCGTTTTAACAGCTTGTATATGACAGAGAATTAACCATGTAATTGGCATATATTGCATTTGACGATTACATCACGTGTCAGCATAAATACTTCTATTCGTTGATTGCGTATGAAGAAGCGGCCGACGGCTTTACCAAAGCACAATGGTTGATTTCCATCCATAATTCGTCATCATCATGCCTTGGTATATCACTATGTTCCGTAACAGATGCTATGCCTATTGACCTCTACCAAGTGTGCTATACATGAGCTGTATATACTCATTTCCTGTCAGTTCCAGCCTCTTACCAAGGAGTTCATTTAGGTTCCCAATCAGGAAAGGAATCATAATGACATAAAACTGTGGGCTTGGGGGACCCGGGTGCACGTTTATCGAGTCTGTAGCGGATACATAGATTTCTGAAAGATAATATTGACAACAGCCGCTTGGAAAACTTACAGCTTATTGCCAAGCCAAAACAATCGCCAAGAAACACGCGTTTCACAATTAAGTCATGGTAATTGGTTATACAATGAAGTCATGATAATGGGTTATACAATTAAGTTATGGTAATGGGTAAAACAATCAATATAATAGGAAGGAGTCATAAAACAAAGTCACGGTATTCGGCTACACAAAGTAGACATGGTTATTGATACCATGATAAAGATATGGCAATGGGCTTAACCACAAGGTCATTGAAGTGGTTTATACAATAGAGACATGTTTGTGAGTTCGGCATTAAGGACGGTTTTGTTGCAAGATGTACGAAGAACTGAGAATAAGCATACTGTGTGCTTGTAGATTACCGATATCGCGTATTCTGACATCAATGAGATAAGCACCTAAGCCAGATATCCGATATCCTCTATTCTGATTACTGATATCTTACACTACTGCATTTTAACGTTTTTTCAATATCCTGATTGTACCAACGCAGAAAGAGAGGTGTACATTTTATATGCAATAGGCTTGAACTACTGGATGTACTCATATAGTTCAGCGTGACCTGACGTAGATGTTCAATGGAAGGAATGGTTTGCATTGTTGACATAATCATGCGGGTGAGTGCATTCATGTTCACTTCGTTTGAATAGAATAGCAATTCATGTATTTTCGATTGCGCACAAGTTCTTCTAAGGATTATGTCTGCATGGTCTCTTCTTTCATCGTACGCACGCACGCACTCTGTTGTTTGACAGGACATGACAATCTGGGACAGATTAATCAAAATGAATATCCATATGCAGATCATCTGAAATGGTTAAGTTTTAATTCGACACTTGACACTAACATGAGCAGTTGTTCAAAGAGCATTGCTTCTGATATGTTTCATCAATTAGGTAGAATACATAATGGATAAACTCCTGTTACAGATAACTATGCCATACTAGTACATAGTTACCACTCATTTGCGGATCAATAGGTCACAAATGGTGCTGATAAGTCTACCCCCCAATAGCAAAATCAACCCCAACCAAACGGTTAAGTTCGTAGTTGGCTGCGAACTTCGACTTCGACACCCCCTGCTCCACTTGGAATGATAGGTATCTGCTTCCAACGTTGTTTTCTGAACTTGCCATTACGGCAAGATTGGAACAAATCATCAAACAAAATTTTGAGACAAAACATGGTTACTTGCTGGTATCGTCTTGCAGCTTTGCAAGGATGGGTAGTGGTATTAACAGTGTTAATGTGCTGCAATCGCCTCGAATCCCGTATTGATCCCGATTGCAGAGTGCACTGTGTCTCCCTGTCAAACAGTCCAACACAGTGGCTTCCTGTATAGCAACCAATAGCAGAGCACGGCAAAATCACCCAATCAGCGCCTGTGTCATAACAACGACTGTTCTTGTTTTTGTATTATGTTATTTTGCTTACTATCATTTTAAAGTTCACAATTAGCCTCTACCAAGTAGTTGCTGACGGGATTAAGTCAGCGCGTGGATGGTTGGAAATTCAGTAGCCCACCACAAGTCTTTGCAGTTGTAAACCTTGCGAGATATCTGAAAGGACAATAATATTGTGTATGTCAGGTTTACATCCTTTGCCTCCATATTGTTCGTCCCTATTCGATATTTTACCATACGCATTACTTAATATAAACCTTGCATTACAAATTGGTTTCTTAGCCTTTTCAATAGCATTAATGGTGTTGCTGATGTACGGGCTCATAGCTAAAACGACCAGGCTAGTGTTAAGAAGCGTAACGGGGATATTTAAGGGCGTCAAAATCGGCAAAAAGCGGTATGTAACTTTTGGTCGGCCCTTACATTCCGTTCCGATGTCTTACTGGCAATTGGAAGTGTGGATTGGTCAGTCTACTTCATGTAATGAAAGAATTATTCATCATCGAGCTATTATTTATGGTGGAACTATTTTTCTACATCATTTTAAAGAAATGCGGGTTTGATGGACATTTTTTAGCCAGGTACGATTCCCATCCATGACAGGTTTGGTGGGGTCTGGAGAAGTAAATTGCATGCTGACGCTCATTCTGTGTGACGTAATAAATGCTGATTTGAAGATCACAAAGTTGTTGCTGTGGCACAATGGGAATATTTTGTATGCTAGCTCGTCTAATCAATAATCACAGCTCGCAATCAGATATCACTGAAATACTTTCACTGGAAAGACAGAAGTTCACCAAGATATACTCAGTGACATTGCTGAACATAAATATTGACGTGGGTCTTCATGATAGTATACACGGGTTTTACTCGAGATACAGCTTCATTCAGCGTCACATGGCTTTGACGCCTACCTAAAACCATGATACCCCATGCTCACTTGGAAACAACAGGCGTCTGATCGTGCGAGCACGGTAAAGTGAGGCGGGATTTTTTGGCAATACCAGTTGTTGGTGGATACAGGTGTGGCATATCCAATTTATCAATGTCACAGAACGCGCATGTATATGTCTTATAATATTGAAATATAGCGCCCTACCAAGGGTATTTGCTCATCACTATTCACCACCACATGGCGACATTGACAGACTCATAACAACGCCGTTCCTGTGTATGGCAACAATTAAGGCGATGAAAAACTTGGCTCGATTGAAAGAGGCTAAGTTGCGACAACTCCGTGTTGCTATAGATATCGCTGCATTATAACGACACGCTCCGAAATATCAACGTGGCCAATAGCATGTACTTAGAATAAGTTTTATTCACTTCATTTTGGTACAGTACCTTTATTCGATATCCTTTCAATATTTATGACGAAATTGTTGCTTTGACAAATGCACAGGGATATGTGGAACATAAACCTTGGTCGATAACAAAGACACATGCACCCTCTTCCCTTAACATTTCTTATATAAGAATCGCATTTAATACCACACAGCAACATGAATAATTGATTGAATGCACCATCCTTGTTTCATCGTTGATTTCGCTATCAGCATCGAGGATAATTCACTTGGGTTTACTTCAACGCATCCAATGAATGTGTCGAAAATAAGTCAATAGCAGTCATCACTCAGTTATCACAGTTATAAATATACCGACTCATACAATCCTGACACAGTATGATTTACATATTGGGATTTCCGGGAGGAATTGACGTCATTTACATCGTGGTGGATATAAGACAAAACTATATGAAAAATAATACCTCTATTAGTTATGAACGTGCTATTGCTGGTCAGAGGAACGTGATAATGGCCCCACCAGTCATGGTTATTTCTATTATGTGTCATATACATCATACACATCATATCCTACCCTATCGACCGCAACATGTAATAGTAACACCTTGCTTCTTTCTATTTTTGAAAAATAAGTTACATCTCATTTTATTCTGACAGTTATAAACAGCCATTTTAGCAATTCAGCAAATGTTTTCTTATACATAATTCCAGACCCATGAGCACGGTGACAATAATGCATTGGCAGAGCTTGGCGTCATTAATCCGCTCATGTTACGAGTCGATGTGGAATTTTGTGGACAAGATTTTCTATTATCATCCTGAAAAAAAGGTTTTGCCTTCCAATTGGTTCAAGAGAGAGCTGTACCTAATGATTATAACATAAGTTCATTGAGAGAGTACAGAGTTCTGAATATGGATATCATGTGCACTTAGTGCATAGATAACGTCGATGAACGATTTAAGTCTGACCAATGTACAAAGACTAGCTCCTAAGACAAAATCCGTTCCGC
>CM067355.1:27125373-27186430 GCA_034190875.2 Urechis unicinctus
TGCTCGCACGATCAGACGCCTGTTGTTTCCAAGTGAGCATGGGGTATCATGGTTTTAGGTAGGCGTCAAAGCCATGTGACGCTGAATGAAGCTGTATCTCGAGTAAAACCCGTGTATACTATCATGAAGACCCACGTCAATATTTATGTTCAGCAATGTCACTGAGTATATCTTGGTGAACTTCTGTCTTTCCAGTGAAAGTATTTCAGTGATATCTGTTGAATAACATTGATTGCGAGCTGTGATTATTGGTTAGACGAGCTAGCATACAAAATATTCCCATTGTGCCACAGCAACAACTTTGTGATCTTCAAATCAGCATTTATTACGTCACACAGAATGAGCGTCAGCATGCAATTTACTTCTCCAGACCCCACCAAACCTGTCATGGATGGGAATCGTACCTGGTTAAAAAATGTCCATCAAACCCGCATTTCTTTAAAATGATGTAGAAAAATAGTTCCACCATAAATAATAGCTCGATGATGAATAATTCTTTCATTACATGAAGTAGACTGACCAATCCACACTTCCAATTGCCAGTAAGACATCGGAACGGAATGTAAGGGCCGACCAAAAGTTACATAACGCTTTTTGCCGATTTTGACGTCCTTAAATATCCCCGTTACGCTTCTTAACACTAGCCTGGTCGTTTTTAGCTATGAGCCCGTACATCAGCAACACCATTAATGCTATTGAAAAGGCTAAGAAACCAATTTCTAATGCAAGGTTTATATTAAGTAATGCGTACGGTAAAATATCGAATAGGGACGAACAATATGGAGGCAAAGGATGTAAACCTGACATACACAATATCATTGTCCTTTCAGATATCTCGCAAGGTTTACAACTGCCAAGACTTGTGGTGGGCTACTGCATTTCCAACCATCCACGCGCTGACTTAATCCCGTCAGCAACTACTTGGTAGAGGCTAATTGTGAACTTTAAAATGATAGTAAGCAAAATAACATAATAGAAAAACAAGAACAGTCGTTGTTATGACACAGGCGCTGATTGGGTGATTTTGCCGTGCTCTGCTATTGGTTGCTATACAGGAAGCCACTGTGTTGGACTGTTTGACAGGGAGACATAGTGCACTCTGTGGTTATCGCTTCCCAAATCATAATGCACCGCAATTGTAAGAAGACGCTACCGTGACATAAACAAAAACAATGCTGTTTACGTCGCCAATAGGATTAAAAATACCAAAATTAACAAGAACAATGCGAATTTAATGGCAGCTTAATAAATCATCAGTGTAAACATTAACGTATGGTGTTAAATACATTCTGACACTGAGATCTAGCATGACAAGACTAAAGTCACCATGACACCTCGATCTATCCCAATAACTCAAAATACAACCAGAAAATACAAGAACCTGAGGTCACCATAACACCCAAAACTATTGCACAAAACCACAGCCAACCATAACATCTTTTTACCGCAGCAAAGCCCACATAAGCATCCCTATCTACCACAACAAGCAGCATCCCACCCTATTAGCTAGCCTAACAATAGTCTCGACTACCATAACATAACAACTTGCACCAACACACAATGAAACCATGACCTACCACAACTAACACCAACCCACTCAGTCATAGAGAACACATCTGCCATCACTACTTCACTCTGACACACTGAGCTACTAAAACATATCAAACCACACTAAGACCACGGCCTACCACTACATACACCATCTCACTCTGAGGCCATGACCTACCACAGCAAACGCCACCCCACTCTGAGACCATGACCTACCACAAAAAACACCAACCCACTCTGACACCATGACCTATCACAACAAACACAGCAAATGCTGACACCCCAACCAGGAAAATTATTTGGGGATTAAATGTTGTGTGTTATGAATGTAAGTGATTGCTTGTTTTATTATTTCTTTTTAAAGATCTTTTGGATATTGGTATTATATTTGTGTAATTTTAATTGATTGATTAGTGGGATGCGGTGGTTGTTGAACATGGAACAGGTTAAGAAAATGTGATGTGTGGTTTCGGGGGTGTGACAGATGTTGCAGATGGGATCGGTGTGTTGTACTTGGTTATGTTTAGCTTTGTTATATTGAAGGGGATTATCTGAGTAGATGTTGCTGTCAAAGAAAATGGGTTTATAGTTTGTAATGGGTTTAGTAATTTGAGGGTGGAGGTGGTGTTATTCCACTCTTCATGCCAAGTTTGTAGAATATATTTATTTATCAAAGAGTTATAAGTGTTTGAATCTGAATGAATTTGAGTGAGAACTTTTGGCTTCTGCATCTGCAATTTTGTTTGCAGGGATTGAAAGTGCCTATCGCACGGTTATAGGTACTTTACTGAAATCAATTCATAATGTGATCAATAAACTCAAACCGGTCCAATAACCGTCGCGCCGTTGATAAAATGTCAGTTCAAATTAGTGCGCCCGACACAACGCTGCGGCAGCCATTATAGAGGTCAACCATGAGTGTGACGTCAGGTAAGGAAGGCCGTTCTCAGAGACGCAGGGAGTTCCCCGTTGTTTAAATTGTCGGAGTTTGTCTCTCGTTTTGGGGATTTTGGATAGTTTTCAGCCATATTGTGAACGCCTGAACACGATGGTTAATCGTTGTTGTGTTGGGGGCTGCTTGCGTACCAGTCGGGACGGCGTGAGCTTGTTCAGGTTTCCTGGTAAAGACAATGGATTGGCCAGGTACTACGATCGCGAGACAAATGGCCGGGCCCGGGCAAGTACAGTACTTGTTTTTGCGCTCTGTTCATTTCACCGAGGAATGTTTTGAGCAGGCACCGAAACTTAGAGAAGAGCTTGGTTGGATACCTCAGTGTAAGCGGGTTTTGAAGCAAGATGCTGTGCCTACGCTTTTTGCGACGGCCTCTGCTGTCAAGCAAGCAAGAAAGGATGATGAGGCAAGTGAACCCCTCCCACCCCAGCCCAAGAAAAGCAGACCTGCCTTTATCAGGAGAGAGAGAGAGCAGAGGGTGAGACTCGATGACTTTCTTCTTGCATAAGCATTGAATAAATAGTCCATTTACTTGTTAAGAGGGTACAATACATTTTGACCATGCAACAAATTCATGGATCTATATAAATATGATAATTCTGAAGATTGATTTAGCTGATGCATTCCACAAAGGCAAGGAGTGGGTGTGGCTACTGAAAAACTATCATGCATGTAATGTTGAATAGACACTATGTGTTTGTTTATTTTGTGCATAAATTCTATCCCAATTGATTAATTACTTCCTTGGTAGACAGATTTTGGAAGCAGATATGGCTGAAAATGTCACTGGATGTTCAAGGAGCGCCTTTGAGATAGATGAACCTAGCAACAAAGGCATCATTTGGTGAATATTTTTACTGATATATAAAATGTAAACAACAACAAATTCAATAACCATTGGGATATAAGGTAATAATCGAAAGTCTGGTGTGGAAGCTGTGACTTGATTCCTCTGTTATGTATCAGAGTATGTCGAGTGCCTGATGGCTGAGTTCTTGCTAGTTTGCTATGAGCCAACCCTGACACAAGCATCACCTCCAATGTGTGCAGATAGAGTGAGACCAGATCCACGACAAGCCATTGAGGCACACCACAGTAGGTTCCGCATGAATCGAGACAAGTCCTAGGGAAGTGGAGGGTAGAGGAATCCTTGATAGTTTGGTGCTGGGAAGTTATCTCGTATTGTTGTAACAGCGCAGGCTGGTAACGGAACTCTTATCTTTTGTCCAAGATGTCCCCAGCACCAGCGAACATACTGCCTGTATGCAGTATACCTGTAAAATAATCATGTGACATTATTGATTTATCCATGCTCAAATATTTTTTGTCATACCAGTATCAATAAGTATAATGAAATCGTAAATAATGACTGCTAGCCTTCGTACAGATTTATGTGTAAATAATAGAAAACATTGTCACTTTTGTACATCATTATCTGACATGTGCCCGTGCTGTTGTCTGTAAGAGAAATATCCCACTTGCAAGGCCCAAGGGTTCAAACAAATTGGGCTGAAACCAGGATGCTGGTTATGCAACCAATGGGAATGGGGCTATTCTCTATGGAGGTCATGACTTGAGGAATCGCCACACAGCACACAGATTCTTCCACCTCTGCAATTGGTTGACAGTAGCCACACAAACACCTGTTACATGATGTTATGATGGGAATATTAAAGTATGTTATAAAGGCTGACATATTGTATGGCAAATATGTTTTAGCCTCTGCATTCATAGAAACTCTGATGTAACACTCAACACGATGATAATATAATACCATGATCTTCACTTCCTAAAGTCCAGTTATACATTCATTTATGGGCTAACTGACCATCCTATGAGAAAACAGCTGTGGTAATTGCTCTCATATATATATTCTACCTCAGAACCAATCTACATCAACGCCAGTGTCCTCATTTCTGGTTCGAATCTGTATGGCAAAACTTGCTCTGCCGAAGCAACGATAGTTTGCGAATGACCTATGCCATACCGTCTCTTTGTCGCTCTCCTGAAGTGATGAAATAACGAAATTTCCAGCAGCCATTTTTCGCTAATCGTAGTGAAGTTTGCTCTTCGCAACAAAAACAATTCCGGACCTGACGTCACGCAGAGGCGATGAATTATTCATGAGCTTGTCGGCTCGATACGCCGAATTCATTTTTAAAGTCGAATTTCGATCCGAAAGCGAACACTTTGACAATTGACACATAGACAGAATAGAAACTTCTGGGTTATATTTCCGTAATCTGGCGAAAAAAATGACAAGATTTTTCGTACGACAGCCACTTTAATACCGTAAAACTCTTGGTGAATGATTTCTTGAAACTGACATAGCGGATTCGTTATTGATTATGTATATAGAGCTCATGTTCAAGATGTCGTCCACTGATAGCTTTGCAAAATTTGGCAGATCTATGTCAATGTGCTAGTGCACAGAATATGTTGTACAAAAAAAAAACAGTAATCAGGTAATATAATTCAGCAGGCTGATGACGAAATATGGACGGTGAATACTTTTTGCGTGCTGGTAAATCCGTTGCTTGCTTCTTCATACGTACTCAACCAGGATTAACATTTATATTTACCCGTGATTTAATCATCCTAGTAAATCCGAAGTGTAACGAAAATAAGCTAGACATACACATATGCACTATTCCCATTTTGGAGCGTTTATCGAGGAAATATATAACATTGGAGTGAATATCAAAGATTTATATTAATTTTCACTTATTCGACCCACTAACAAGGCATGGCTGCAAGGTGTGCCTTATCTCACAAATATTTCTTTCATAAGCGCAAAGATACAGCACGTTGGCAATCAACAATATAATCTCAATATGCCAGGCTCTCAAGCCGTTCTTAAATTGTCATTTAAGGATAGGACATAAAAAAAGAGAAGCTATTCTCATTATCAGCACAGTTTTTATTCAAAGAATCTCACTTGATAGAAATATAACACAGAAATAATATAACTGAACACCATATCCGAGATATATAAGCTGGTATTAGCATTCCTATAGGTTGGAGCTTAAATGATACGTCAACCATGGGTGATATGGTACTCGGCTAATAGCAAATACAATGTTTCGAAGAAACCGTCACGATACAGGTTATGGTGAATATGTGAAGGAAGCAGTAATAATTATTGCAGTTGCTACAGCAGATGGTAACCATTTATAGCTTTGTTAGTCCTCTGCATATATTGCCCGGGGACAAAATTGTTGCTGTCACCTCATCACCACAACATCATAAATTATGAAGTCAGTAAGCAACATGCGACTCATAGAATCAGTTATAAAATACAACAAGGCCTATCAACTGGGATGTAGATAGTACATAAATTGCATGACACTAAGAAAAAATCATAAATCAAATGTGAGTATTAACTATTGCAATCTGCGAAAATAAAAGTTCAGCATTAAATTTGGTTCTCACCTCTCTTTTCAACATCATTTATTGATTCGTGTTTTACTGAGAATACCTAAAACACCGACTAATAACGCGTTCTTTGTCGAATCTTCTACGTGTTGTGCGATATGCCGAAAATACGCAAATTTCTTACTGTTTGCATTTTAACATAACGATGCAGGACACCCGTTCTAACACAAGGCACCTGTTTGCTTTTTAACATATGAATGATCTTTAATGCATACTAATAGTTACTGGCTGTCACTGTAAAGATATGACAGGGTACCTGTTCTTGCACGAGGCACATAAATCAATTAAAATTATTTATACTGACAAGGGGAATTCATGTCCTGTGAAATGTATTCTCTTATTGATTGCGATTAGTAGGCAAAACAGGCCATGGTTAATTTTCAAAAACTCGTGTGTAACAACAATATCTTATTCATCATCAGCCGATAAACATAGATTAATGACAAACATTTCATTACTATGAAGTGCACAAAGAGAATGATGATGGAAAATTCCCAAAAACCAGCCTCTTTTTGGCTTTCGCAGATCGCAATCCTTATGTTTTCTACTATACCGATAAACAGAAGTGGTGTGTTTCATTAGACGCTAATGACAGAGGATTCGAGGGATGTGATGAATTGTCTGTGTATACGCAACATTAATTCTTTTCTGTACGTACCCCTTCACCGATTACCTTTTTGGTGATTATGGACCCTCGCGCTTAGACTTAGCGACAGTTACATAAACCAAAATCGTCAGTCTAGATAAATAAATGAGTCGAATAACGTAGTTAGAGTAATATGAAATGTAACATGTAGGTAAATGTGTTATTCTCGCAATATCCCAGGTTAATAAATCTTAGCTTTGGACAAAAAGAAAAGTAGCAGTTGTCATCATCAGAAATGGTATTATCCCGTTAGACTCCACATTTTGTTGCTTATTGCTGAATAACACTATTCATGTCTGTAATTATGTTAGTTCGTACGTTATCCTATAAACTAGGAACGATTGTACATTTTCAACACCGTATTGCTGCAAGGGACTCGCCATCAATCATGATAATCAGCCTTATGTAACCGATAAGCAGATAAATAATGCCAGTTAATAATACAGCCACTACTGATTCACATCTCGACCATGGCAGCAGGACGAATACAAAACATTCAAACATGACGCACGCGACATAACATATGCGGATTAATGACGCATACATTTGGAAACGATTCAATTAGGGTTTGTAAATGTTTCTTGTATTCCAGTGATGCTAACCTTTCTACGGCATTTTTTATCGCATATGGACTGACAAAGAATTTGACTCTCTGGAAATATAACACAATACATTTGATGATAGTCCTCATTAATATTCTTAACGCGTGCTTGAAGATAGCACCGTGTGCACAACTGTAAATAGTATATATCATTTCGAGTGGAAAATGGAATGCTTGTGATTGCGGATATCCTGGTCACGGGATGACATTTATTATTGCTGAATGTGAGGTGCTTTGTCTCTAGACTACCTGTGTATATTTCAGTCGTCCAAACGCTTAAATCACACAAAAAATTACCACGTGGTTCGACTGCTTTAACTTGCATGCTATCCGCGGACGCTCGTCAACCACATATTGTGTTGTTAAGTAATGTGTGTATGATGACCTATGCAATATGTTTATTCCTTTACAACAGACTAATGCCCTCCAAGCGCATGCACTTAGGATGTACTCGACCAATCATGCTTATCATTTCTCTTTACTGGTGCTATGCGTCAATATGCAAGTGGATATGAATGACTTGGCCACAAAATTATATGAGACGACAATATGGTTTCAAATCATGTTTTATAAGGACATTAGGCAAATTAGAGGTTTTTTAAATGTTCCTATGCACAGGATATGGTATGCTAATGTATTTGCAGTGTTATGCCGATCACAGATAGTTTATAGGACAAAGGGAATTAGGCTGTTAATTTCTTATCGCTCCCTGGTAATTATCAGAAAGTCACGTTTGAATGGTAATGCACCAATTATCACGGCAATTAGTCACATGCTGCTTTCATAATGCATAACAGACAATGTTTACGCAAATACCAAACATTTACAAGCAAATTTCTAACGAAAAAGATATCATGAAACCAACATCAAAAGAACCACATTTACATAACATTTAAAAAAGACCATGCTCACTGCGTTGTATGGTCACACAACACACGATACCGAAAACAAACTTTTGTAATCCGAATTCGGCGAAGTACTGTTCAGTTTCTTGTTAAAGTCCCTGTAATATGATTGATATACAGGATCGCAAAGAAATGCCATAGGTTTTGAATGGAACATGTAATGGATGTGAAAGCTGGCTAATTGTTAACGTCACAACATATTTATTGCTTATATATATATATATATATATATATATATATATATATATATATATATACAGCGAAATAGAGGTAGCCCAGGAGCCCGATACTCATAAAAATCTCTCCGGGTTCATTGTGTTAGTAACTTAGGAGCCCGCCCGGCTCCCAAGCTTCAATATTTCGATTTATTGATTCATCGGCACATTTTGGACGTAATCTTGAAGCTTGGCTTGTCTCGTAAGTAAGATTTCCTCTGATTGGCCCATCGGGTTCATGTACGAAATATTCGTTCTGATTAGATGTCGTTATGTTGACTTGACAACGCTGACAAAATGATAGTTTATGGAACTACACGAACCAGTGTTGAAAACTAGGTGCGATCGATAGGTCTCACCCGACGTATGCCGAATTCCAGCCGGTTGCATGGGCGGTGTGTACCAATCGCAGTGACTGACGCGCGCTCATTTTGGACATTTGTGCAGTGTCATCTAGCGATCCTTAAAAACATGATCACTTATAATTAAATTTTATCTATTTTGCGAGTGTATGATGTGCGCGACGGGGTATGAATTTTCGGCCTTTGTGCTTGTACGACGGGTTTTGTTGGGCCGCGTACTTGTACGAGAGGGTATATTTTTCTGCTGCCATTTGTACGACGGGGTATTTTTTTTGGGCTTTGTGTTGTGCGACGGGGTATGTTTTGCCCTTCCCATTTGTGCAATGGGTTAGATCATACATTTTGCCTCAGAATTTAGACATTTTCTCCCTGGATTTCCCACCAATCGTTGATAATGCAAATGCGATGAATTTAACGACTTTCCTGTCACAGGCGCCAACAAATCTGATTTAAGGATTACAAATAAAAGCCGCATTTCCCATTTTCACCTTGTACGACGACATTTGTATAATACGTTTTACGGAGGGGTATGTTCTTTGCCTTTTTACCTTGTACAACAAGCGGTTTGTCTTTATCCGGAACAAGTCCAAGTGCCCTCCCGTGCGGGCCCAAACCACGCACATTTGGCACACTTAAGCGCGTTTTCACACTGCACGTTTTACAGAATTATTTTTAAAGAACTGGTAGACAATCATTTGCCCTCAGAGACTTCAATAGATGTCAGATAATGATGATGGTAATGATGATTGACTGTGACCATAACCTAAATTTAATATTTAATGCTGTGCAGCAGATTATATCACTATCTCACTTTTGTCCTGCCAACAATTGATTTTAGTTTTTAATTTCAATTTTCAATGAGACAATTTGCGTGAATGATGTCATTTAGTTGTTTGACTTTGATAAAATTGAACTGATACGGAAACACAGTGCTTTAAATTGGTAAATATGTTAAATAAATAATAGGGCTCCTTAATCTGGTCCAGGGCTCCTTAAAGTTCTTGCCTAGGAACCCGGAAGACTCCTAGGGTTCAGGTATTTTGAAGCATGATATAAATATATATATAAATATATATCTATATTTATATAAATATATATATATATATATATATATATATATATATATATATATATATATATATATATATATATATATATATATATATATATATATATATATATATATATATCAATCGTATTGAACCTTATGAAGAGACAAAGCATATGACTTCATTGTAATATAACACAAATATCAATCAAACAATGTTTGGGGTGGATATAACTGAATATCCAACTTGATCCAAGATATGCGCATACATGGGCCTCTCTATGGGATGAACCTTCTTACTGCCTGGGAACATTTTACATTAATAAGTAATCATTAGTGCAATGGTACTCGTCTCACTGTAATGTTTTGAAAAGCTTGTCATGTTATAGTTGGTTGCTAGTATGTGCAGAAACAATTGCCACTTTTTTATTCAGAGCTGTAGAAAACCATATTTAGGTAACAACATTATTTTTACGCAAAGTTCAAAATTTATGAAGCCGATTAGCCGCAGGCGACTAATAGTATCTGATATAAAACAAGGTCTATTAACTGGGATGTGCATATTCTTTCATATTAACAGACCAGAGCTGCTTAGTGAATATGGATTTCTTGATTGTCAAGCTTACAAGGATTTATTGAAGATTTACGGCAAGCAATCATATTAAGTAAAGACATCTTAAAATACAACAGCTAAGAAAGAACGTTTTTGGTTGCAGCATACAAACCACCGGGGACGGAATACTACTGAATAGTGGCGGTCTTGCATAAATCTACGTCTTGCTAAAGGTATATCGCAAAAACATCCGGATACTGGAGTGCCAAATCACACTGCAGGAACGTAATTTCGTATGATCTCTAACTTATGTATGCAGTACTAAATTATTCGGTATTAATCGCTTTGGGAAGGCAATTATGGTTATGAAGAGGAAACAAAGCAGTGTCTGATCGACGTAACGGTTTTATTTTAAGCGATGTGGATGCGATGATCTCCATGATATGTGACTTCTAATACAGAAAGAGTCCTATACCGTGCGCGAGTTTGTACTAAAGAGTTATTCGACCAATCATACCATTTGTTAATTACTTTTCTAGAATTACGCGTCAGTATGTATGTAGATTTGGTTAAGAATACAAATCAGTTATCTGCGATGACAATACTGTTTCACATTCCGATCAGTCGTACAAGGCCCGGAAATAATTCGAATGACCGGCTCCTCAAATGTTCCCTTGTTCCGTCTATAGTTATTTAATCTAATTGCAGATCTGAAATAATTGATAGGGCAAAACAACCATGCGTTATATTATAGGTTACACACCAAAAGCTGTTGAGAGACAAGTGAACGATCAGTTGTGTAACTGTTATTTAAACCTTACCTACCCTAATACACGAGAGACCCACAAATCACTACCAACATCCCCTCCCCGCCAAATCGCCAACGTTTATCCTGCACATTGCCCTGGAGGCTCAAGTATCATCTATCTAAAGACACCAGACGATTGCGTGTGCCACGGATGGGGTATGGCTAATATATGAGTTGCATCGATTTCAATGATTTGCAATAAGGGCAACAGATTGTATGAGGATACATTGAGAAGGTCACAGATAAATAACATTCAATAGGTCACATCCCAGTTGTAGAAGTAATTTCTAACGGGAGACAATATCGATAAATACAATTGTTATTTCCACCCGATTGCTTTTCACAGCGCAATAACAATTGGAATGACCAATAGAAACCATCCTACAGCTACATTTTCAGCTCTCCCCTATCTGACTAAGCCCGTCAGCAGCAGTCAACCACTCGGCAGATGCTGATTGAGAACTGATTGGTTGACTTCACAAGCCAGTTCTCTGCTATTGGTTGGTATACAGGAAGTCACTGTACAGGGTGGTTTTATCGATAAACACAGCGCGAGCTTCAATTAGGATTAATGCAGAATTTGAGGCGACTGCTCTTGTTAAAGCTGTTGATACCTCTGCTCATCCTTGCAAGACGAATCCGCCAGACGATACCAGCACACAAACATGCTCAGCCTTGTTCTTTTGATAATTTGCTCCCACCTTGCCTTAGTAGCAAGTTCAGAAATCAACGTGGGAAGCAGGAACCTATATTTCAGAGTTGAGCATGGGGTCTCTGTGATGGCGGACACCCTGTATCGGGTGCAAGTGTATAGTATTATAGAATGCGGGCAGCAATGTCTCCGTAACACTCTATGTGAAACACCGGTGTACTTCCCAGTGGACGCATCAAACTTCACTTGTGACGTCAAAAAGAGTTCGACGGTAAAAGAGAGAATGGATGGACCTGAATACGTGAATCACATGTACATGTACGCGGGTGAGTATAACCTGAATGCGCTGGTTACTACCGATTTCATGGTTACTACCGTTTTCACTGTGGCACTATGGAACCCAGGGGCGGGTTCAACTGACGCTTGGGATGCAATTAGCGATGAACAATTCTAAAATGAGCGCTATTAATTACTCGAGCATAACCACTCTTCTTAGAAGAAGTTTAATATATTATCACCGTTCAATTGATGCAGAATGAAGTCAAATGTTGCCTGGGTTGAGACGGTGTCGTTTTATTCTTTCTCAGTATGTAGAGACACAGGCCCGTATCCCTTGAGTCACATTATGGAAATTGTAAGGTTTGAAACTTTTATAAGAGCTACGATGAAGTCAAGGCATAACTGGCCTTTTTAAACACTTTACTTGCCATCAGGTGTTTGCATTTAAAGTCCGTATGGCAGCGCCGATTGTAGATGGTGATGATCATACATACGTTAACGTGATATACCTGTTACTTATACTTGATCACTGTCGTCAGTATGGTTAGAGGTTTCCCGGTGTGTATCAGAAATTTCAAAGGGATAGGGAAGATGCAGAAATTTGATATATGTGATTGCAATTCATCAATTGCAATGCTTTTGACCCGTGGGCAGCGGGAAGTAGTTCTGAGCCATTTGTGTTCAGCGATGATCTGCGACGTAACTACAGGTGGTTTGGTGGGAGGGGGGGGGATTACGACTCAACATTGGCTAAACACTCTGAATACAATTTCAATAAACACACAAAATTAAACGTATGCAATATAGACAGTTACAATATTAAGACTCCCAATTCATTTGTATTCTATCCATCCAATATCCCTGTACATTCTTGAAATAATGACATGGAGGTAATATGAATATCCATTTCAGCTCCATGGTAATTAGTAAAATGGTGCGTGATGTGTCGTTCTGCTCACCAAAGTGTATATATGTGAAATGGTAACTATTTTATTGTACTAGTCACTCATCGCTCGACCGTAACTACCCTAGAACTAAGCAATATCAATAGTCCGTTTGAAATTTTCTACTTCCATGTGCATGCATAACCCGCCACGAATTAAAAGCTCTTACACATGGCGCTTATAACAAAATAAAAATCGTATCGGTTCTTTATGTTTTTTGTTACATGCGCCTCTGGTGTTCATCTACATGTTGTTTTGTGTTTGATGATTAAGGTACATGGAAGAGAGATATTAAACAGAAGTGGCGCACAATTGGTAACAACGACAAGGTGTTAAAAAACGTGCACAGCATGAATGATTGCTGGGACAAATGTGTAGGATGGACAGCATTCAGATGTCAGCTTGTGGAATGGCTTCCGAGTATGAAACGATGCTTCTTAGGCAAGCACACTTTGACCGGTCTGCCAGCCGGCAATGATGAGCAGTACAATGGTGCAGACATTCAGCAGTGGGTCTACCATCCACAATATTAGATTAGAGTGTGTGGCGTATTTTGATGTTGTGTTCTAATGGTAAATGTGGTGAGACAATATTATATATTTGTGCTCTGCAAAGGTATAGACATTCAGCAGTGGGTCTACCATCCACAATATTAGATAAGAGTGTGTTGCATATTTTGTTGCTGTGAATATTCCGTTGGTTAATGTGGTGAAACAATGTTATTGATTTGTGCTGTGCAGGTACGCATAATTTGGCACATAACCATAACGAAATACTCTTAAACTATTCACGGAATTGGTGATCTGTTCGTGACGTCATTTTAAACAATTATCCGTGTATATAAGGAAAGACAAGATATAATGTTGCATATAAGGTTTACCATATAGAACGTATAATGATGGACTCTTTTTGAAGTTTAAATCAAAGCATGGAATTATTAATCATCTAACGATTTATTGATCAATTTCGGCAGGTTTACGAATAGTTCATTATCTCCCATATTTTGCTAGCTTTGGTTCATTGATTATGCCTGAGTGCACACTTTGGTTATCAACAAATGACTCATTGCACCCTTGGGGATCAGATTTGAACAAGAAGTTGACAGTCCTTGTCTGAATATTTAATTCTGCGTGTGCACCAATCGGTATTTTTGATAACATTTATTATCTCATAAACCCTTTCGTCTGCTGATATTTAGTAGGCACATTCACTTCATAGAAGAAGTGCCTTGGGTCGTTTATAATGTGTTGAGTTACGTTTATAGTCATCTCTATTTCCGACAACACAATATAATCGGCTTTTAGCGGATTTGATGAGTGTATAGCTGTATTCGTTGTGTTACGATTAATTAATGTTATTTACCAGCTATTATAATGTATCAGTGCCATGATCAATGTGTGACAATCAATAGAAGACACTTTCATGACATTTACTTATGTTCTGCTTATAAACGTGGCGATTATTTCTAACTGCACAGTTTAGCTTATCAATGTATATTCTCATTCTGACACCAAATAGGCTAACAGCAGTTGTCAATCAATCAACAGTGAAGTAACACACCTTTTTTTTGCAGCTTATTTATCAAATTTCACTATTTATCAATTTTTGTAAATATTCGAATTGCTAAGATTTGAACGGTTTACATCAAATCGTGGTGTATTTACTTGCAGAATATTTTGCTGATAATCGAACATAGAGGTGAATGCCATATAATCAAATAAAGCCACAATCACGGTTTTGGGATCTGTGTTGTCAGTAGTCGTGATGATTGTATCATATTCAACGTCCACTGAAACACACTTTTCAGATTTGCCCAAGACTAGTAGCTAAATCGCAAGATTATCGGGCAAATATGATCTAATGCAAATGAAGTGAATGTCAAGGATAACAATTACTAGTATATTTCTACGCACAGCATAACACTTTAGATTAAGATATACATAGAATATTCAATATTGACAAGTCAATATCCATTTAAACTTCGATGCATTAATCATATGTCACCAGAATATTATTGTCGTAACTATATATATATATATATATATATATATATATATATATATATATATATATATATATATATATATATATATATATATATATATATATATATATATATATATATATATATATATATATATATATATATATATATATATTTATTCACAATTCAAGTTCAGCCTAATTAATCAAACGTAACTCGTTGATACAATAAGTAGTACGTTTTACCTGCGCAGGTGAGATCCTTAATGGTGAGACTATCCCATGCTTTGCCCTGGTTGCGTGTAGGGCCATCACACACACCAACCCTCGGTCTGTAAGTTACTGTAGCACCTCTCCCTTCCAACAACTTCATCAATCGATAGTGACAGTCGCATAACCAGGTGGCATGGACCCAAGACTTCATCAAAATGATTAGTCAACTGACGAATTGTGCATGACACATGTTTGGAAGGACTTCCCACGGTGTACCTATGAAATTGACAACTGTAAAAACTGTCAGGGTTTTGAATGAGTTGCTTAAAGATTTGAGAGGACTTTTGTTGCCAACCATGCAGAATGTTGTCAAAGAATCGCCAACATATGATTAATCGGGACATTCTCCTAAATCGTTTAGCCATGCGCTCAACAGTTCCATGTTGTCTAACCTTTGGCGTTCCCTTGCCTCAATGCTTGTCAGTCCGGTATGGTCCAGCCTTAGTTCTCTAATAACCCTCTTGACCTCCACACAAAGAACAGGAATTTTCCCAATTCTTGTGTGTGTCAGTGTTAGCATGAACAATTTCGTGGAGTTTTCGTTTGTCTCGCCAATGGCAATCTTAGATTGGGTTTGTGCGAATGATCCATTTAATAAAGATACACTTTTCAACCTTACTGATTAATGACTGATATTTGTGTAATACACACGGTTTTCATTGAATATATAGTGGTTAAAGTGATTAATTAGATACGATAGTGCATCGTCGGTAAAAAAATACTGTAGACGGCAGTGTTATTTACAAAATTATAGCTAGATGTATTGTCCTACGTTTGATTAATACCACTTGACACAGCAACATTGTGCAACTCGTTAAAAACGTAAGTCTAATATTCCATGGAGTTGTCCAAGCATCACAATCATCCTCATTTATGACCGTCTCGATACACTTATATTATTTATGTGATAAAATAATACAACAACTGATGATTTATTGAATCAAACTCGCCCACAATTCACTGAACATTTCTGCAAAAAAACGCAATGCAGCACAAATCGATATCCTATAGGTTAGGTACCATTTTCAGAGAAGAATAGGGCTAGGTCACACTCCATGTCCTGTTCCAGCAAGGAGATGGGTGGGTCCCTCATTATCCCCGCTTTGAGATATCAGAACGATCCAAAAGTTGTATTACTTTTGCATTATATTGACGTTATTACTTATACATGATATCGACGTTTTTATTTATATATGATATCGAAGTTATTACTTATACATGATATCGACGTTATTACTTATACATGATATCGACGTTTTTATTTATATATGATATCGAAGTTATTACTTATACATGATATTAAAGTTATTACTTATACATGATATTGACTTTATTACTTATACATTATATCGACATTATTACTTATACATGATATCGACGTTATTACTTTATACATGATATCGACGTTATTACTTATCCATGGTATCGAAGTTATTACTTATACATGATATTATAGTTATATGCAAATGCGGAATTTCGGATGAGCTGTGAAATTTTTAGGCTCTTGTGTTTTTGATTCTTGGTTATTTGAAAGCTAATGATCGCTCTCATTATCATAACGCTCAAATGCGCATCGTTTATCATGACGGTCACAACTTGGCTATTAGATTTCGTTATATAATCGGTTTTGTGATAGCCTCAAATTAAAGGGTCAATGCCAAAAGCTTCGGTTGTTTTGAGTGCTGAAAACCAGCAACCCGAAATTTGTAGTCAATCGAGCTGGAACACTCCTAGAACCGAAGTTAAGAAACACCGGAATGCAATTGGATACATCCTTTATTCGTAAATTTCATCTTATATCGCATGGCTATCATTATCATTGCCTGAAACGTGAATGTGTGCGAAAAAACAGTGCAGTGCGCGGGAACAAAGGTATTTGAGCCTCCGGCTAGGTCCCCAGTGAACTGTGCTGGTAGTTAGCAGCGTGTATATAGTGATGTATAGGTGATGAAATATTGAACTGGAGGGAAAACTCCCGAGATTCCTGCCATCATGAAGTGGCCCATAGTGCATTAGCTGCCTCTGTTTTCGCTTGCTAAAGGTAGGTGGTTTATATAACTCGATCCCGTTACAATGTAACTTTGTCTGGGGAATGTTATGTGTGGAGATTTTAGACGATTTATACTATACAGAAGCATGACAAGAACTCCTGTAGTTGTGTTCAAGTAACTGAATCACAGTATACTCATATTGAATCATATCTGTCAACAATATCTATGTAATTTGTGCATCCACTGTTTATTAGCCCATCAGACCAACGTCAAGTATTATAACCTTGTTGGTCTAACAGAACAACAACCTACTTTGTTGTCGATTCATTGACACCCTGACAGAACACACCATATTTCTCACGAAATTTGCATGTTTGGTTGAGTTTCAGGCGAACTATAGCTAACTGTCCCTGTCGCCTTTTCCCCAAGTTTTCATTGTTTTCTTCGTGATTCGGTGTGGTAATAGTGCGACAGTGATTGTTTGTGGCCTTTTCTACATGTTAGACAAGGTCATTTAAGCTTTTAGCTTCATGCCACAAATAGTCCCTGTGAAACCGCGTCTTGCTAGATGTCTCGCCTGTGTTCAAATTGGTAAAAGCTTCTGCTGGACAGTTGCCGCCTCACCCAGAAAGATATTCATGTAGGTTGCATTAACGACTTTTATGTCACTGGGTCAGCCGTTGTTCATCGTTCAACATTGCCCCCCCCCGCACCCCTAACAAACACATACATACACGCATACACTTACGAACACATACACCCACCACTTCTCCATCCCTCCCTGAAAGTTCATTTAGATAAACAACTTTTCGGCCGCTCGGGACATGAAAACTACACCAATTTCGGCAAATAAAATTCTCGCCTTTTCACTCGTACCAGATTAATTGTTGTCCAATTTACATAAAACTTTAGAATCCTTTTAATTAGATGATCCTTGCAGTTCATTGTCAAAATTGAATAATCCCGGTGTAGCAAGTACAGCCCTTTGAAGTAAACATTGCAAGCCGTTAATTCCCATGCAATTAAAATCAGCCCGTTTGATCTTGGTAATTATAAGTCAGTCCGAATGACCCCAAGCACACAATAAGCCGATCACAGCTCACCACATCAAGCCACCCTCATTTTGTCACTATGAATATTGCTACATCAGACACATATAGCATACAGAAGATTCACACAGCGAAAGACACACATAAAACATACGAGACAACACGGTCAAGTCAGTAAACACCAAAAACGAGCGTGCCCGTCAGCAGAGCAACCATCGAGCGCAATAGAACGTCTAATTAAGACTCGGGTATTATCTACAAGGACACCAACCCTTAGATACCTACGTCGGCAGTTTAAGAATAATCGTCTCTCGTCACTCATCTCTAATCATACACTTAACTACTGTTACACTTGGCTATAATTAGTGGAGAATCCGCGGTTTGACCACTTTCCAGCTGGTCAACACAACTATTGTAACCCCAGGTCATAATTGACTAAGTGTGGGTTGTAGTATGATATCTGCTGTGTACATTCTTGTACAGAATCATGTGCGTAAATATAAATTAAAAGTGCACAATAACGAAAGATCAGTCAATGGATCAACTGAACCTAAGATTTTGATGAGTGGTGTTTGTCTCACGGTTTGATTACATTAATTTTATATCGGGTTGGGACACGTTGCGTTTTTGTTTATCTATATTAATTATTTGATATTACTCTAACATCTTATTCAGTATTACCCAGGGTATAGTTTCGTCGTGCTTTCGTACTTGCTGGTATTGCCTGGCTATATAAATATAATGATTTTGCTTCCGGGCAACCTCCACAGAGAAGGTGGCTGAGCTCTGATTGCCAGAAGTCAAGGTATCCTAGCCCCTGGCTGCAGGCCGTTATTACATGCTAATGGTTTTCAAAACTGCGCGCCATCTAGGATGAGAAGCGTAGCGGAACCCACGGAGTCTGGGACACAGACTAGTTGGCACGATTCTGCAAGTCTCTCAAAACAAATTATCTCACCTATAGTAAACGTTACAAATATTAATAATACAATAAACAAATAAGAAAGGGAATAAAAGCATTTATCTAATGGGCAATTACAGACTGCAGTCACGTGTCCATGCAAGCGATCTAACGAAGGGAACATTACAGGAAAACTCGGCAATCTAAAAGTCAAAAGTTATCTGAATTCGTTTTTCGCCAAGCTCCTGCCACACGCTATCCACATCGTAGGGCATTGGAATGGACAATTCGTTTCATGCGGCTTAAGTATAAGGGTTACTCCCTCTTGATAAAGCTTGACATCAATGATTCTTTGAATTTGTCCGTTGTCAGCGAGGTGCTGAACCGACCAGCCCAAGAAGCTCCTCATACTTCCCATTTGACATTACATGACGGACGGCGGTAGGAAGTGCGTTCCACAAATTTGGTGCGGCATGTCTAAACGCTCTGGTACGTATGAAGTTATATTTTGAGATTTGGCAACTCGTAGCAGATGCGTGTCCATAGATCTAAGACCCTTTGCAGGTTTGTATTCAGCAATAAGTACTGTAGGTAACATGGCGCTGTCCTATTAGCATTCTTAAGGGTGAGTAGAATAATTTTGTATATAATTGCGCTTTTCCACAGGAAGCCAATGAAGGATCCGCATGATGTGTTGGATGTTTTCCCAGTGGTTGGTTCAGATTGGTTCAGGTATTCGCTTATGCTGCCTAATCTTTAGATATCATGAAAGAGAGATTGAAATGATTTCAGAATATAGATGTAGATACATTCACATTGTCAGTTTCAACTGGACCAAGCGACGGCTAGCATTTGTACCGAAATGTGGAACTAACTCACACATCTTCATTCATAAACTGCCTTTCCCGTGGAAATGTGACCCTCTCGAATTTAAAATACTAACTTAACTCGGCAAAGATGAATGTTTGATTTGATCTACATCTTCCATTATAACCCTATTGATGAGACACATTTATTCCATATGTTCATCAAAGTATTCTCCGAATACAATGTAACATACAAGTTATTATCATAAAAATGGAATTTGGAACGGAATTAAGGAGCGATTAACAGAAATTTTCATCGCAAAAAGAATCCCAAGAGCAGCAAACATGATTACAATAGAGAGCAATCCCAAGTAAGTGAATGTCGTAATAACGCACGCTGCACAGGATTGCTGCCATAACCCACATAGCACAGGATTGTTGTCATAACGTCGCTTTCAATGTCTGCCACTGAAGAAAACTCAATAGCTCTTGATGCGTACGAATACAGTAACAAAATACGATATTACATGCAGTATATACTTGAGGGCATACTAGAGAGAGGTAGATTGTACTTTTGAAATGAAGCATAGTTGTAACTATTGCGCACAGAAATAACCCATCAAGAAAATTTGAGTTCCATCATCTCATCAGATAACATTGTCTCTGCATAAGCAATATGGTGGACCGTAATTACCGCGACCATATTTCAATTCTACGCCCTCTTTCTAATCCAGTTAATTACCATGCTCAATAAGGGCGGCCCTCAATTTTGTACAGATAACGATAAGGCTAATGATAGGGTGGTAGTTTCAAAACAGGGCGCATAAAAAAGATAAATGTGTTATCGCATATTTAGATTTGGCTGTTTTCTACCTGTCCTACAGGTGACATCCCATATAATATGAAGCTATGTAAGGATGTTAAAAGTCAAAACATGTATAATATTTTGTCATGGAGGTGTCTGCTCTACTCAGTGTAATTATGATATCAAGAATTCTATTAAAATCACTAAAGAGCCCAGAATCATATTAATTCAGGCGCGCATGCTTAACCCGACATATGTGCGCCTATATTTTCACGTTGTCTCCATCATGTACACTGGAGGTTGCAAACTAAAGGATCTCTCCGTATACACAGGTAAAGACATAATTCGCGTTTTTCAATACTATTGTGACAGCTCTATTAGATGCCATGGCGTGGTTGCAGTTAACTTAGTGAATTACCTTCGATGTTGATAACGGAATCAGCGGTCACACACACACAAGACTTGTATATTCAATCAATAACCGATGTTAACGTGTTGTATCATCGACAATTCGAACAGTTGGAAAATGTTACGGGAGTTGTTCAATATTGTTTATTCTCACCCAGTTCATTCTTTAAAGAAAATATCTCGTCGTCAATATTAAAATGCTTAGGAACATTACCTTACATACACATTCAATTCTGGCTTATGCTTCAAACAGCATAAACGAACAACACCGGATTGAATACGAGTTGAGCAGCATAAAGTAGGCAACGGTTTTCTTTAAATATGCTACAAGCGATCTTCCAGAGAGCGGCATTATTAATGCAGTAAACCCTATGGTAACACGGCTTTGTTGTAGATCAGTCTCTTTGGTTCGAGCTTAGCACCACATCGCGATATTTTTTTTGCTACAGACGGGAACAATGCTGGTTTTTGCACGACATAACTTGTCACCATGCGGCAATATTGGCGTGATTTGCAAAAACAGCAGGACGAAAACTAGAAAAACAGCCCAATTGGTACGAAAATTCGATCTCTGATACAATCGTCATTATCGGTCATATCTTCATCACATCTGTGTACAACCTTCGTTATAACAAACTCAATTTAATTATACAATCATATGTATGAGCGTGACGTCATTTTTGTCTGCAATTGTGTTCAACATTAGTGACCTTACCTCGTTAGTGTTTTAGCTGTTTACTCACCAGTTGAGCCAGGTATATTCATGAGGTGAATACAATTTGAGCAGCATCAAGTATACAACGGTTTTCTTTAGATATGTTACAAGCGATTTTCCAGAGAGCGCCCTTATTAATGCAGCCAAACCCTATTGTAATACGGCGTTGCTAAGTATTGCAAGCTACGGTAAACCTCACATTTTATTACGCCGCCCATTGAAACTGTATTGTTGGTCGTCGTACTTGAAGACATGCCATTGCCGCTTGCCGCTATCTATTTTCTCTCTCACCTGCCTGGGTTCGAAACATCCGTTACTTGAATTGCATACAAGACTGACAAGGTACTTTTTCATTATGTCGATTGTTTCTGTCAGGACTATTGAAAATGCGATGATCCATTTGAATTATAGCGTTGCTGTTTATCAAGATTTTTTAGACTTATAATGGGGCTGGTACAGACCAACCATTCGGCAAGTATTTATTGCGAACCAGACAATATCAGGAAATGTTTAAACATTCAAGGAAGGCCATTATGATGACGACGGCGTTGATATGGTTGATTTCACAACAAGACACCGTGCTCTAGGATTGTATTCAGGAACTTGCGGGCCAGGGGTGATTTCTGACAGGATTTGTTTTACCAATAATAAAAGAAAGGGACCAGCAACATAGAGAAATCACCACACCCCTTCAAAACAATAAGGAGGGTTGCCTAATTAACACCGAAACATATATTAAGCATGCATATTTTATGGTTTGGCACTGTGAATTGGTATCGCCTGTGTACACTAGTTATGGAATCGAATACCGCTATCGTAGTACAATGGTGGTTGTCCAGTCATTGCATTAAGTTAAGTCTATACATTTGAAATGTAAAAAAGAGCTAAATGTGATTATGTACGAGTCACACTTGATCCTCATAGACCAACCGCCATCAATAGACCGGCTGTCATACACTTACATTCTATCTAAATATAATTAACCCAAACTGCCGACTCCGTACCGTCCTCATGTTATTTTTTCTTGATGCAACGCTGGATTTCCGGCGGCGATAAGTTAAATATTTAATGCGTGTGGAAGGAAAAATTATACGCAATTGAACCAACAATAAGCACGGTGATCGACAAGTAGCAACACGACAGATGTGGCTGACGGCAGATAAGTTAGGCACTGGTAAATGCAAAAATAAACACGTTGGCCGACAAGCATGTTGTTGTAGATATATTGAGACAGCAATGGTTGTGCAAGCCACGACGCTTTAAGAGAGCCTTGAGAAATCAGAAAAGCTACGAATGTTAATTGATACACAACGACATGTATAACTATATGTATATTTAAATACATATATTTTCGTATATATAAATATATATATGCAAATATATATTCATAAAAACATATGAATTTATATAGATATATATATAGATATTTTTACACATATACATGTAAATATACACAAATACATAAATATATGAATATATATATATATATATATATACATATATATATATATATATATATATATATATATATATATATATATAAACATAACAAAATATATTTATAGATATAGATAAAAACGTACACATGCACATATATATATCTACATATATATACAAGTATATATAGATATATATCTGTATATATAGAGGGAGTATATATGTATATATTTATCTAAATATATGTATATATATATATGAATATATGTATATATATATACATATACCAATGACTACAGACATATATATGCAAATATGTAAACATATGCACATGTATATTAACATAACAATACCCATACATATAAATGAACATATATATATATAATATATAAATATATATATATATATATATATATATATATATATATATATGTGTATATATATATATATATATATATATATATATATATATATATATATATATATATGTGTGTGTGTGTGTGTGTGTATTATATATATATATATATATATATATATATATATATATATATATAAATGTACAATCGTCAGTGATTTCAGTTGGTGACATCATCTATTATTGACAGATTACCAGAGAGGATAAGAGTAAAACACTATGTGTTAGCGATTACGAGTTGAGGTGTTCATTATTCAAAGCGCGGAATGCACCTCAAGAAAACCCTGTTCGTTAATATTGGTTATTCTGGCATTAGTGATACTGGTGGAATCGATGATGTCGGAAGTGATCCATTCGTCAGATCCAAAAACGCGCCTGAATAGCACTTTGATGGAGGCGATAAGATCACATCTCTATTGGATTTGCTATATGACAAAATAACTTCCGATGCATAACTTCAATACTTTTCCGGATGTAAAATCTAATAATATAATTGCGAACATCATATGTTTGAACATTGACCCAGCGACTGGGATGATTTCGTCAATGAGGCAAAGCAATGAACTTCACAGCCTCTATAAAATCTCTTTATGTTTGGAAAAGTTAGACCTCCTTGGTGTACTCCACGGTGCAGTGTTCTAGTTTTTTTTATTCCCCCACGGTAAAACTCCGATCAACCTTCAAAGTGGTTACCACATGAAACTAACACTCAGAGTATATTTCGAATCGAATTATCTATGAATATATACTGTGACGGAGAGAGGTGTAGATTTTAATGCACGAAAAAACATCATTATTGCAATGCAGAAACACCCATCAGACATTGTACTGTGACTTGCCTGCCACTCCAAGTAATTTGTGGACGGCCATATGAAAACGCTGGCTATTACATTACATATGATGACTTGTTCTGGGGCTGCGAACAAAATTCATAATTATCGGTTGGATATTTGCACGAGTTCTGTTTTATCAGAATTGACAAATATTCCTTGTTGTCGTGTGAGCAAAACAATATGGAATTAACAAACCTTCACAGTGTCGTAGCCATAAATTTATGTGTCTGCTAAGGCGAAACCTCGAGCAGCTCACTACTATGTATGTATGCACTCACTTATATAGCGTAACAGGTATTATGATGTAAACCACCGATGATGACGATAAACTTGGCTTTACCATGAGTGTGGGAAATATTTCTACCAGAACGAAACTCGTAGCCGATTTTATACTGTATCTGGTAGATAAACTACTGTGCCAGATTCGCTGTTATATCGTCGTCACGTCCCCATGTCACTGTAACTTAGACCTGATAGCTATAATTGCTGATATGTATTTTATTGAGCTGAGACTCGGCTCTCCTGCATGAACCGTAGGCTGCTTTGGATGTTCAAAAACATGACTTTTGCTGAGCTAATCAGGCTTCGCCCCACTGTGAAAACTATGGACGAAAAATAGCGTACCTACTTATTGATACACACACACACACACACACACACACACACACACACAAACATGCACATCGAATATGAATATGAATATGAATATCGATATCCATATATACATATATACATACATACATACATACATACATACATACATACATACATACATACATACATACATACATACATACATACATACATACATACATACATACACACATACATACATACATACATACATACATACATACATACATACATACATACATACATACATACATACATACATACATACATACATACATACATACATACATACATACATACATACATATACATACATACATACATACATACATACATACATACATACATACAAACATAGATGGTGTTGTTGAGTAATATGTGTATGATGACCTATGCGATATGTTTATTCCTTTACAACAGACTAATGCCCTCCAAGCGTATGCTCTTATGATGTACTCGACCAATCATGCTTATTATTTAGCTTAACTCGTGCTACGCGTCAATATGCAAGTGGATATGAATGACGTGACCAAACAATTATATAAGACGACAATATCGTTTCTAATTCGGTTTTATAAGGACATTACATAAATTAGAAATTTTGTATATGTTCCCATGCACCGGATATGGTATACTAATGTATTTGCAGTGTTTTGTCGATCAAAGATAATCTATAGGGCAAAGGAATAAGGCTGTTCATCAGTGCATGTCTAATCGCTCCTTGATTATTATCCGAAAGTCACGTTGGAATGATAATGCACCAATTATCACGGCACTTAGTCTCATGCTGCATTCAAATTGCATCAAAGACAATGTTTACGCAAATTAACCAACATTTACAAGCCAAATTCTATTGACAAAGATATCATGAAACTAACAGCAAAAGAACCACATTTGCATGGCATTTAAAAAGACCATGCTCACTGCGCTGTATGGTTACGATGGCAATGGCAACCAACGGTTATTTGTTGAAGAAGATTCTGACGGAAGACAAGATCGATATTTTCAACTGTTATTTCCACCCGATTGTTTTTCACAGCGCAATAACAATTGCAGTGATTACCAGAAACCATCCCGCAGCTATATTTCCAGCTCTCCCCTCTCTGACTAAGCCCGTGAGCAGCAGACAACCACTTGGCAAAGGCGGATTGAGAACTAACGATGACAATAACATGATACAGAAACAGTAGCATAGGCGCTGATTGATTGACTTCCCAAGGCAGTGCTCTGCTATTGGTTGATATACAGGAAGTCACTGTACAGGATGTGTTTATAGGGAAACTTAGCGCGCGCTTCAATTGGGATCAATGCGGGATTCGGGACGACTGCACTTGTTATAGCTGGTGATATCTCATCCGTACAATACAAATCCGCCGGACGATACCAGCATACAAACATGCTCAGCCTTGTTCTTTGGATAATTTGTTCCTACCTTGCCGTAGTGGCAAGTTCAGAAAACAACGTTGGACGCAGAAACTTATATTTCAGAGTTGAGCATGGGGTCTCTGTGATGGCGGACACTATGTATCGGGTGAATGTGCCCAGTGTGATAGAATGCGGGAGGCAATGTCTCCGTAACACTGTGTGTGAAACAGTGGTGTACTTCCCAGTGGAACGCATCAAACTTCGCTTGTGACGTAAAGAATAGTTCGACGGTAAAAGAGAGAATGGATGGACCTGAATACGTGAATCACATGTACATGCACGCGGGTGAGTTTATGCCGAATGGCAAGCTGGTTACTACTGGTTTCATGTTTACCTCTATGTTTAGCTGTTTAACAATTTTCACGAGCACTTCATGAACTCGAGGATTGATTGAAACAAAAAAATTCGTCAACATTGGCTGGTTTTGCCAGGTGTCCGTTTAACCCATTAGGAGGAGTATCATTAATAACCGCCACGCAAATTGGTAATAAAACACTAGGTATTGAATGGGCGCTCAAGTGTCGCAATAGTCGCATAAATTGGACCAATTTTCTTCCATGCAGGTTCGATTGTGCGTAGCTATTATTATATCACACTATATGAAGCCACTGAAGCACTACAGAACCCAACTGACTGACGCTTGGAGCGTAATTAGAAATGAACAATCCTAAAATGAGTGCTATAAATTATATCTCAAATATTACCACCTTTCTTGAATAAATGAAATGAAGTCAAATGCTACCTGGGTTGAGACGGTGTCGTTTTATTCTATCTCCGTATGTAGAGACATAGACCCGTATCTCTTGAGTCACATAATGGAAATTGGAGGTAAGAAACTTTTATAAGAGCTACGATGAATTCCAGACATAACTGGCCTTCTAACACTTTACTTGGCGTCGGGAGTTTGCAATTTAATTCCGTATGACAGCGGCGATGAAGAGCTGGTGATGATCATATATGAGTGAACGTGATAACCTCAGTTACTTATACTAAATGAGTGTCGTCAGGGTGCCTGGAGGTTTCGCTGTGTGCATCAGCAATTACAAAGGGATAGGCAAGATGCAGAAATGTGATATATGTGATTGCAATTTGTCATATGCATTGCTTTTGACCAGTGGGCAGCATAAGTAGTTCTGAGCCATTTATGTAATTCGATGAACGGTGACGTAAGAACAGGTGGTTAGATACGTACAAGGGGGGGGATGATTACGACCCCACATTGGATGAACACCCGCGATACAATGCCAATAAAAACACACACAATTAAACGTATGCAATATAGCCAGTTAGAATATTAAGACTCCCAATTAATTTGTATCATAGGATATTCTATCCATCTAATATCCTTGTTGATTCTTGAAATAATGACATGGAGATAATATGAATATTCATTTCAGCTCCATGGTAATTAGTACAATAGTGCGTGATGTGTCGTTCTGCTCATCAGAGTGTGCATATGTGAAATGGCAACTATTGTATTGTACTGGTCACTCACCGCTCGACCGTTCCTACCCATGAACTAAGCGATATCAATAGTGGTTTGCATAACCTGGCACGATATTAAGGTTCTTACACATGGCGCTTATGACAATTAAAAATCTTATCGTTTCTTTATATTCTAATTACATGCGCATGTGGTGTTCATCTCCTTGTTGTTTTGTGTTTGATGACTAAGGTACATGGAAGAGAGAGATTAAACAGAACTGGCAAACAATTGGTCACAACGACCAGCGGTTATACAACGTGGACAGCATGGATGATTGCTGGGACAGATGTGTAGGATGGGGAGCATTCAGATGTCAGCTTGTGGAATGGCGTCCGAGTAAGAATAGTTGCTACTTGTGCAAGCACACTTTGGCCGGTCTGCCAGCTGGAAGTGATGAGCCGGACAATGATACAGACATTCAGCAGTGGGTCTACCATCCACAATATTAGGGTGTGTGGCGTATTTTGATGCTATGATCCAATGGTTAATGTGGGGAAACAATGTAATTGATTTGAACTGTGCAGGTACCACTGTTCGGCACATAACCATGACGAAATACTCTTAAACTATTCACGGAATTGGTGATCTGTTTGTGGCGTCATTTTAAACAATGATCCTAGTATATAAGGAAAGACCAGTAATAATATTGTACATTAAGTTTACCATATAAACGCTATAAGGATGGACTCTTTTTGAAATTTTAATCAAAGCATGAAATTATTATTCATCTAACGATTACTGATCCATTGTGGCATGTTAACGAATAGTTCATGATCTCCCATATTTTGCTAGCTTTGGTTCATTGATTTAGCCTGAGTGCACACTTTGGTTATCAACAGATGACTCATTGCACCCTTGGGGATCAGATTTGTAACAAGAAGTTGACAGTTCTTGTCTGAATATTTAATTCTGCGTGTGCACCTTTCGGTATTTTGTATAAATTTTTATTTTCCCACACAACCTTTCGCCTGCTGATATTTAGTACGCACATTCACTTCATGGAAGAAGTGTGTTGGGTCGTTTATAATGTGTTGAGCTACGTTTATAGTCATCTCTATTTCCGGAAATAACAAATAATCTGCTTTTAGCGGATTTGTTGAATGTATAGCTGTATTCGTGTTACGCTACAATTAATTAAGGTTTTTAACCCACAATCATAATGTACTAGTGCCATGATCAATGTGTTACAATCAATAGAAGACACTTTCATGGCATTTTCTTATGTTCTGCTTATAATCGTGGCGATTGTTTTCTAACTGTACAGTTTAGCTTCTTAATGTATATTCTCGTTCTGACACCAAATAGGCAAACAGCAGCTGTCAATCAATCAACAGTGAAGTAACACACCGTATTTTTGCAGCTCATTTATCAAATTTCACTATTTATCAATTTTTAAATACTTGAATTGCTAAGATTTGAACGCTTTACATCAAATCGTGGAGTATTTTTGCTAATAATCAAACATAGAAGTGAATGCCATATAATCAAATAAAGACACAATCACGGTTTATATCTGTGTTGCCAGTAGTCGTGATGATTGTACCATATCCAATGTCTACTGAAACACACCTCTCAGGTTTGCCCAAGACTGGTAGCAAAATCGATTACCAGCAAGCTTATCGGGCAAATATGATCTAATGCAAATTAAGCGAATGTCAAGGATAACAATTACTAGTATATTTCTACACATAGCATAACACTTTAGATTACGATCTACATAGAATATTCAATATTGGCAAGTCAATATCTATATAAACTTCGATGCATTAAGCATATGTCCCCAGAACATTATATTTCGTAACTACTCTTTGAATCCCACTTTTACCTATTGTTCAGAAATCATATCCAATCCACTTTGTTTTGATGCGAATACAAATTGAACCCTTTATTGATTAGTCAGAACAATATATGAAAGTAAGCCAATAAATTGAAGAGTCATCACTGACCAATATTGACTGTCACGTGGTTTCAAAGGACCCGTAGAAAAACCACGTATCGATGATAACCTCTGGACGCATAGCCAAATCTTCAAAACAAATATAGTCCATGACCATGACACGGGGAAATTTGGTAAATAGCAGCTCCACAAAAACCAACTGACTTAACCAGTGAAAAGGGCGTACTTGTTTAAAACGCTTTATTAAGCATATGTGATTATTATGTATAAATATATTCGTATATATATACATATATATAAATATATAAATAAATATATATATGTTTAAATATATATATTTATATATATACATATAAAATTATATATATATATATATATATATATACACATATAAGTGTATATATATACATATGTATGTATATTTATAAATATATATTCATATATATAGATATATATTTATATATACACACATATATATATACATAAATATATATATATATGTAGTATATATATATATATATATATATATATATATATATATATATATATATATATATTTACATATATATATATATATATATTTATTTATATATATAAATATATATATATATATAAATATATATATATATATATATATATATATATGTATATATATATATATAAATATATATATATAATATCTATATATATACGGTGGTTAATTCGATGCCTACCTGGTATTGATATACCAATCGTAACTCGTGAATACAGTAAGAAGTAAGTTTTACCTGCACAGGTGAGGTCTTTAATTGTGAGACTATCCCATGCTTTGCCCTGGTTGCGTGTAGGACCATCACACCCCAACCCCGGTTAGTAAGTTACTGTAGCACCTCTACTTTATCAATCGAGGGTGACAGTCGCATAACCAGGTGGTAGGACCCAAGATTTCATAAAATGATGAGTCAACCGGCGAATTGTACATGGCACATGTTTGGGAGGACTTCCCACGGTGTACCAACGAAATTGACCACTGTTAAAACTGTCAGGGTTTTGAATGAGTTGCTAAACGATTTGAGAGGACTTTTGTTGCTAACCATGCGGAAAGTTGTCAAAGAATCGCCAACATATGATTTATCGGGACATTCTCTGAAATCGTTTAGCCATACGCTCACCAGTTCCAATTTGTCAAACCCTTGGAGTTCCCTTGCCTCAATGCTTGTCAGTCCGGTATTGTCCAGCCTCAGTTCTCTAAAAACCATCTTGACCTCCTCACGAACAACAGGAATTATCCCGATTCTGGTGTGTGCCAGTGTTAGCATGAACAATTTCGTGGAATTCAGTTTTGTCTCGCCAATGCCAGTCTGAGATTGGGTTTGTGCGAATACGGAAATTAACTCGAGACCGACCTAGATGTTCAAGTTTTGGAGGACTTGTAAATTGATTATTTTCCAGCCATAAATAGGACAGCGTCGAACCTGGTCCTGGGGCATCAGGAATAGCTGTGAGTGAATTATCGATCAAACCGAGTCGAATATGTTTTGTGAGTCCTGAACCTAGTCTGTTGGGGTCGATAACAGATATCCGATTGTGCCTCATGTACAGTTCTAAGAGAGTGTCTGTGACACTCTGGAGGTTCGGGAACTCCGCCAGCAAGTTCATGTTAATCTTCAGCCTTAGCAGTTTTTGTAGCGATTCTGTTTTGATTCACGTCCAGCCACGTTTCTGTTGCTGGGCTGTCAGTTGGTACTTGTGTGTAGTATTGGCCGACAAAAGTTGAATCAGTGAACGCCCAAACACATGCGAACACCAATAGCTGTTGGTGTGATATACCCATCCTTGGTAGATCCGCCAATGATAACTTAATTTTTCTCTTTACTTCTCCTCGGTCCTTAGGTTGTCACCGTGACGTCCCTGACCGTGAGTTAACTGTCGGTGGCGTGAATTGCTTCTCAGGATGCTGAATTTCGGTTGCTTTAAACAAGCTGGTGTTTTGTCGAGGGTGTGCTTTCACTGACACAAGATTGCTTTAACAATTGCATGAAGGTAACATGTAAAACCTTCTGAATAATAAAATATTACCCTCCTGTTCTGTGCTTTAGTAGTGTTTCTCATCGCCTATGATATAGCTTCGGGCTCAATTCTTCAGTGATATGGCTTAATTACATAATGCATACACGAACATACCTTCGCAACTGTTGGGTGAAAGCCAGAGGGATGAGCTTTTCATTATTGTATCCCTTCGCATTCAGCTTTTCAGCTACATAATGCATACACTATTGAATTGAATAACCCCAGCGACCCAGCGATGAGGTTTTCGTAGATATTATTGTAACCCTTCCGATATTACTCATTAGTCATACCGATTCTAAATATCATTTCTAAAGAGCGTCACGGCATATGCGGTTAATGCTTATGCAAAAGGTTGAGTAAATTAAGGCAGGATCGATATTTGTATACAAGTATGAATTTCCTCAATTTCAACGCATTACTGATTCGTACAGCCGACCGATGATGCATTTTTCTTCATGAACAACAATCTACATGACATCAAGTTTATGCAGTATATACATGCGTTTGAGATACTTAATATTCACGGTTAGTCTTCACAATAATTCCATACCAATTTTTTTATCTATTTTCGAGGATTTAGCAAATAATCCATTTAATCAAGATACACTTTTCAACCTGCCAGTAATTCAGTAAAACGAAAGAGACATCATACGGATTAATGACTGATATTTGTGTAATACACACGGTTTCCATTGAATATATAGTAGTTAAAGTGATTAATTAGATACGATAGTGCTTCGTCCGTAAAAAGTTTTGTAGACCGCAGTGTTGTTTACATAATTATAACATTGATACATTATGCATTTCGAAAAACGCGTTGTATTTTTTTCGTTTGATTAATACCACTTGTTAAAAAGGTAAGTATCATATCAATATTCCCTGGAGTTGTCCAAGCATCACAATCATCCTTATTCATGACCGTCTCAATACACTTATATTATTTATATGATACAATAATACATCCACTGATGATTGATTGAATGTAGCCGAACACCATTTGGTTATAATTTGGCGATATGCCACATGGTGCATAAAGCACTGTTCGGCAGTACTTCTGTGTTCAGAATGTAGTACACCATATATATCTGACGCCAACTAGTTTGTAACAGTTAAAATTCGGAGAATTACTGTGATGTGGAGTTGGCGACGAAAAGGGGACGCCGTTAGTTGAAAGTGGGGAAGGGTGGGTCCCGTAGTTTCCCTCGTTGAAAGAGGGTAGAGGTGGGTCCCATTAGGTTTCTTCGTTGAAAGAGAAGATAGGTGAGTCCCGTAGGTCCCCTTGGTGAAAGAGTAGAGAGGTGGGTCCCACAAGGTTTCCATGATGTAATAGGAGAGAGATGGGTCCTACTTAGTATCCCCGCTGAAAGAGGATAGCAGTGGGTCCCATTAGGTTTCCTTATTGAAGGAGGAGCGCGGTGTGTCCCACTAGATTTGCTCGCTGAAATAGGCGAGAGGTGGGTCTCACTAGGTTAGCTCGTTGAAAGAGGGGAGGGGGTAGGTAACATTTTAAGAGAGGAATAGGCATAGGTCCCTCTCGGTATCCTGTTCTAGCGAGGAGAGGGGAGGGTCCAACAATGTCCCCGCTTTAGATACCAGTACGATCCTAATGACGTCTTCCTTCTGCATTATATTGACGTTATTACTTTTTCACGATA
Organism: Urechis unicinctus; assembly: GCA_034190875.2. Lineage (NCBI taxonomy): Eukaryota > Metazoa > Annelida > Polychaeta > Xenopneusta > Urechidae > Urechis > Urechis unicinctus. Next base: position 27,159,083 of record CM067355.1, read on the forward strand.
TCGACGTTATAACTTATACATGATATTGACGTTATTACTTATACATGGTATCTACGTTATTACTTATACATGATATTGACGTTATTACTTATACATGGTATCTACGTTATTACTTATACATGATATTGACGTGATAACTTATGCATGATATTGAGGTTATTACTTTTCCATGGTATTGACGTTACTACTTATTGACTTTATTACTTATATATGATAACTATTTTATATTACTCTAACATCTTATTCAGTATTACCCCGGTATAGTTACGTCGTGTTTTCGTACTTGATCTTTGCTGGTGTTGCCTGACGTTATAAATATAATGATTTTGCCTCCTGGCAAACTCCTTAGCGCAGGTGGCGAAGCTCTGATTGCCAGTAGTCAAGGTGCCCTAGCCCCTGGCTGCGGGCCGTTATTACATGCTAATGGTATTCAAAACTGCGCGCCATCTAGGATGAGAAGCGTAGCAGAACCCCTGGAGTCTGGGGCACAGACTAGTTGGCACGATTCTGCAATAGCACACTGCAAGCGATCAAACGACGGGAACATCACAGTAAAACTCGGCAATCTTAAAGTCAAACGTTATCTGAAATCGTTTTCAGCCACACGCTGAACACATTGCACGGTATTGGAATGGACAATTCGTTTCTTGCGGCTGAAGTAGAGGTTACTCCCTCTTGATAAAGCTTGACATCAATGATCCTTTGAATTTGTCCGTTGTCAGCGGGGTGCTGAACCGACCAGCACAAGAAGCTCCTCCTACTTCCCATTTGACATCCAATGGGAGCTACAAACTCAACATCACGAACACTGAAATCCATATTCAAATCTCTGCGATGGAAACAAGGTTCAAGCCGTCATCATAGGCTGCTGAGGCCAAAGGGAATATCTCTCATATTTACAGGTCCCAGATAGATGCATTACATTACATAGTTTCACGCTAATTATCAAGTACTTCGGGGTCGTGCGCTTTGTTATCGCGTGTAGGCGCCACCGCAATAAGTATGCTATCAAATGATCAACCGTATCGTCAGCTATCTGATTGGATGATTGTTTCAGCCTGCTGCATTTCATTTCACTTCCGCTATTTCAGTTATGTATTCGCGGCATAAACCTGCATAAACCAGTCCTCGTCCGGGCGGCGAGGCGGCTCTGTGCGTCAAAGTTGAGTTAAACATACTGCTAGATCTGTATCAACAAAGCGCTGATATTGATTAAGGGACAAGTTAAAAAGACTGTTAAGCCCCATATTTGTAACGAGGTTGCCTAGCAGGCTGCTTGGCAAACGCACCTTGGAAACCAAAAGTGTAAAGTTTTCAGACTTTGATTCACTGCCTGCTGTCTCAGAAATAAATGTTACTTTGGCTGTCGACATTTATGGTGTCGGAAATTACACTTCCTAATTTTTGCGCAACGATGCCCCCAACTGTATTAAGTGAAGATTTGGTGAAATATCTTTTTTCCAACTTAAGCGGAGGTAGACACATCGATAGCAAGGCTGTGATATACCGCATAATGATTCACAGTTAACATTTATGTGGTTCATAGGTTTAGGGAGGGATCGTTATTAATGGAACGACACAACTAAATAAAACAAATTTCTATAGTATATCATAAATAGTCAATTGATAATGTTGAAAATTTATCAGCATGATACAATTTGCGGCATAAAGTAAAAGTTGCCATGATTTATGTCTGCGTTGAAGCAGTAATGCATCAACTAAATGATCCCTGAGTGCCCGATGCGGGGCTGAACAGTCTCTTCAACATGCATTGAACGCGTAAGTATGTTGCTTCCACCTCATAGGCGCTGCAGCTGGCAGTATATTGGTATAGCTCTGATTAACCTGCTGGACGGCGGTAAAAAGTGCGTTCCACAAATATGGTGCAGCATTTCTAAACGATCTGGAACCGTATGAAGTTATATTTAGAGATTTGGGAACACGTGACAGATGCTTGTTCATAGATCTAAGACCTTTTTCAGGTTTGTATTCAGCAATAAGTACCTGTAGGTAACATGGTGCGGTCCTATTAGCATTCTTAAAGGTGAGTAGAATAATATTGTATATAATTGCGTTTTCCAAAAGGAAGCCAATGAAGGAGACGCATGATGTTTTGGATGTTATCCCCGTGCTTGGTTCAGATAGGTTCAGGTATTTTCTTATGCTGCCTAATCTTTAAATCTTATGAACGAGAGATTGAGATTATTTCAAAATATAGTTGTAGATACATCCATATCGCCAATTTCAACGGGATCAAACGACGGCTGGCATTTGTTCCGAAATGGGAAACGAACCAACACCTCTTCGTTCATAAACTGTCTTACTAATCCCATGGAAATGTGAACCTCTTGAATTTAAAATAGTAACTTTGCTAGGCAAAGATAAATGTTTGATTTAATCTACAACTTCCATTAAAATCCTAATCATTCCATTTGTTTATCAAAGTGTTTTTATCATATAATGTAACATAGAAGTTATTACCTTAAGAATGGAATTTGGAACGGAATTAACGAGCAATTAACTGAAACTCTCATCGCAAAATGAATCCCAACAGCAGCAAACATTATAATTAAAATGGTAAGGGAATGTCGTCATAAAGCATACTGCAAAGGAATGTTGTCATAACGCAAGCAGCACATGTTTGTTGACATAACGTCGCTTTTAATGACTGCCACCGAAGAAAACTTGATGTGCGTGTCCTGCATCGGGATATGACAGCTTTTTCTCATTTAACCGAATTCTAGCTGAAATTATTATATATGCAAGCCCAGACAACCCCTCCAGATTGCCAAAAGTTTGGAATCACATCGTGTTTTCTTCTTAGTATTAAATCAAATTAAACAGGTAACATAAATCAACAAAATCCCTAATTTTCTTAACCCCTTATGAATCGTATATGACCACATATTCAATGGAGGTCTGCTCACTGAATTTGTTTGTAATTGCTAAACATGATCCCCACAACAGAGCATTCGTTATTCTGAAATTATATTGAAGCTCATGATTCAGCAGAGGAATGTTCACATAAGATAACTCTATGATTCTAGCCACAAAATGTCGCTTGAATTACAAATAACCTGCCAATATTGTAGATGTTATAGAAACGTACTTGCAGTGTTTTTTTAAAGAGATTAAATTATTAATTGAAAAAAATCCATCGGAAGTGGACCTAACTCATCCTACTCTCTCTAGGACACAAATGAGGCACCATTTAAAAACAGCCTAAGTGAACCAGACATTACCTTCGAGTAATTTTCTTCATGCCAGCTTAAAACCTTGGGTATAATCGTTCTGTGAAGCTTTGATTATCGAGCCATCCCGATAAGTATTTTTCGCATGGTCGCGTGGGTGATATGAGGAAACACGCTGAGGCTCCGCGGCCTGACTTGTTTTTACCCATATCATGTGATGACTAGCTCATTTATCGGGCTGATATGCTTAGTGGTTGGGAGACATGTTTGCGTTCATTGACTGGCCATCCATCATAACAAATGTTGGCAACTTGACTTCAGCAGTAAAGGATTCATTATAAATTCCCCTTTCTACCATCTCCTACCTCTAATGTTTATATATGAACTAATAACGCGGATTTCTTGCGCCTCAAACGTTAGTGACATACAACTACTTCAATATAAACAGAGGTTAAGGAACATAGTTATGAAATATAATAACACAAGAATCAGAAGACTGATACTGTCCCCATCTGAACCATGACTGGTAGCTGTTTGGTCTCCTGCCATGCATTTCCTATAAACCATGCACATATATCACATTACTTGTTTGTCCGTTAAAGGATATTCCATCAGATAATCAATTCATAATATGATAATTACCGACAGTATTGGATGCTTTCATTGTCTTTTGTATTGCGGTGGGTGGCAGATGAGTGTTGCTTGAATCATGTGAAAGTCGTAAGTCGGTATGCAGCTTTCTCTTTTTCTGCTTTTTGCGAAGCTTCCCAAATTGACGTGAGGTTTATGATGGTTAATTTGGAGTACCTCATGCTGGTGCTGAAACATGTTACCATCGGAGTTAATATAAGAAGCTTCCATTCAGTGAACAGTGCCTCACAACTACAGTACCAAAGGCGTTCCAGATAGCCAAAACAAATTACAGACACATTTTGGAAAGCGATTACAATGTCCTGATGCTCTTTGCTCAGTAAAATGTCAAGCATCAATGGAGCAGCGCTTGCTACTGTATTCAAGGTCCTTGGATTAACAACGAATACAGTAAAAATACAATATATCATGAAGTATATCATTGAGAGTATTCTAGAGAGAGGTAGATTGTACTTTTGAAATGAAGCATAGTTGTAACTATTACACAAAGAAATAACCCATAAACAGAACTTGAGTTCCATCATCTCATCAGATGACATTTTCGCTGTGTAAAAAAGATTGTGGACCGTAATTACCATGACCATATTTCAGTTCTACTCCCTCTTTCTAATCCAGTTAAGCCCCATACTCAGCAAGAGCAGCATTCAAAGTTGTAGGACAAATATCCACACTCATCAGGGCGCTGAGCATTACAACATTATACGAGTTGCTGTAGGAGGAAGCAGCCATGGTTAATAGCCCAACATTCAAACTTTAATATCTGACAGCGAGTGGTGAACTACACGTTATGATAGTGACATAGGATGTTACATAATGACAATATCTCTAACACGCACGAAAGCGGTATGACAGTCAGAGGGTAATCACACGACATGGTTCTCAATTGTTTGAATGAGAGTGTTTACTGGAAGCATATCAACAACCCAGAGTATTCAAACAAAGCAGACTGGGCATCACAGCCTATGTGATGTGGCTCCCCGCAAGCTTGTCATAACCCAACAGTTGACAGATACCATCTTCTACCTCCAGTCAACCGCCTCAATGCAATGGTACGGAAAGCAATAACACAACAATATTGTTTATGAATACTGTATTATAATGTGCAGAAGTCAGCCAATGAAAGGTCAAGTGCGCCTATAGTGCCAGTCACCTGTCACTCCAATCTAGGTCCCATTCCTGTTCAGCATGAACAAACCAGCAGAGCCTCTACTGCCAACACTACTACTTTTACCTGATTCAGGGCCAGCTGTTTTCGACAAACAGCCGACTTAGTCACCTTGTTGTGTTCACCTCTAAGAGTATGGAGATTGTTCCAGTGACCCATGACAATGACTTTATTTCTGCAATGGTTGCAAGGTTAGAGTTCTTTGTCAGGTACCACTTCAAAGATGCTGTGCTTGATTCCACGTATTTTCGCAATATCTGTTTCTAAGTTTGTGTAGTCTTGTGCACTGATTTTTTCCTTAATTAATTATTTACCTGCACCTCTATTTGCATATCGTCTGTAGTGGAATGTATGATAAACTCTGAGACATTGAAGTCCACAGTGTTTTGATTTAGTTCTGGGTTCTTTAAAATTATAAAACATGAATTCAGAATATTAATAGGTTACAAACAATTTTATCTTTACATCATTAAGATTATTCGAGTGAAGGATTGTAATATATTACTATATCAGTTCATGGTATGAAATGACAACAATATAACCCCGAAATAAGACCTTTCAATGAATATCAAACCCTGAATGGCACATTCATGGATTCATTTTATATTCTCTCATTCACATCTTGCAAATACAACACGTTAGTTGTTGTCCGGACGATGCACTGCCGAATGTTACACAGCATATAGCAGACAAAGATTATATCTGAGACAAATATGGACTTCACAGAGGTTCATCGATTCCACTTGATCGCTACGTGTAGCTCATTGATAGTGCCAGCTTTACCCAAAGCAATTTGCCATTATATATATCACATGGCCACGTAACATAGTGCAGACTGCTAGAACTCTTCGTCAACGAATGGTAACGAATGTTCTGTATTTTTCCATGAACCACGAAGGAAGCGCATTGAGGCGATAAATTCCAGTCAAGTTTTGGACCGCATTGCTCTGTGCTGTCACCTCTCGGGTTAAGTTGGGTAACGCAGTCACTTATTGCTAGCACCACCTGGCGGCATCTTGGTGTCAGGTGGCATGATTTCATTTCAGTGCGAGTTGCAGATGCACAGTTTTTGTGCTGCAGTGCTAGGCGTCAGTTGTTTGCTACCTTTGCTATTGTGTTATGCTTCCAAGAGTAAGGGTTATTAGAAGTAGCTGTCCCTGCTTTTTTCTGTGGTTACTATGACGGATTGTTCCCTTAATGCGATATAAGCAGTTGTTGCAGGAGGTTATTAACAGATATTTGTTCGAGGTATTTTGCAATTGTACCATGGTAAAGACGACCTGAACAACTGAGACCAACTGCGGGGATTTTTGTCAATGATTGTGATAATTAGACAGCTCCCATTCGCTTGCCCGGTTGTCCAGGATGGGCTGTGATATCAACTGCACTGGAAAGATCCTTCTCGAAAATGAAACGATCGGCTCCATAATCTGCTGGTCGGAAAGCGAACATGTCAACTCTTTCGCCACTGGGCTTGCTTTATAGCATAATCTGACAATAGAAATGATTAACAAACCAATGTTGATAGACGTAACCGTGTTTTCCATTATTGCTTTTGACCTTATCAGAGTATATAACATCTCGTTGGGTTTGGAATTAAACGCGTGATTTAAACACATTTTATTTGAACAATATGCTTGTTTATTTTTCCAACAACTAATCGCTCCACAACAAAATGTAAATAGTGATCCAATCGAAGTAATTTCACAACGTAGCCCAATCCACTGCACCTGTCATTCTTAAGATTTGGGACTTACCACCACTTGAAGTGTAGATGAAGCTGGTCAATTTATCATTGGCTATCGTGGGCAAACCACTGGTTAATAAGCAATCACTTTGATCTAACCGCATGAAGCTACCTTCTCTATTAGGGGCTCGCATTCCCTTCAAAACAAGAGCGCCGAGATGTCTGATTTGTTTATCTACTATTAATGCGAATTGATACACCCCAAGATCATGACCATTGCTGCAAAGTTGCACACATAATGCTTGAACACATAGAAACCGTCCATAATGATCGCCAAGGAATTTGGCTTACAAGCTTGGTATAGCTATGATGATTACTTCCATTGGACCCCAACTTGCAGTGTAGCCAGGCGCGCAGTGGATCCAGGCGCCTACATAGTTGCATACGGACTTCGACCAAACAACTCCACCTACCCAGACAGACTCCACCCACCTGTCTAGTGACTGTCGAGATGACGTGAACTCATTGGCAGAATCTCATGCTTACCACTTTGAATCGAATGTACGAAAGCAAAATTTTGCGACACTAAAAAGGCCTCCTAGTCCATGATGTAAATGTCTATAAGATCAAATTAAATTTGAGACGTAAAAAGAGGTAAAGCATTGCTCCTACTGTTGGAAAGGCAAAATCATGATGAAATGTTGATGTCGACGTTGCATAAATAGCCTGGCATGATACATGCATGCAAATAAGACATGTTCTGCTGTTGACCAGTCAATAACTTTGTGTGAGCCTGCGAAACAACGGCACTTAATTTTAGGATCAGTTCATCGCACTTAAATATTAACTTTTGCTTTAGACAGATAACGATAAAGTTACTGACAGGATGGTAGTTTCAAAACAGGGCGCATTAATATCTGGCTCTTTTCTACCTGGGCTAATATAACGTAATGTCCTACATGTGACATCCAATATAGAATGATGCTGTGTAGGGAAGGTAAATGTTAATACATGCATAATATTTGTCATGATGGTGTCTGCTCTCTATTCAGTGTAATTATACTATCAAGAATTATATTAAGAGCACTAACGACTGCTTTTGTTGTAGACAGATAACGATTAAGCTAGTGACATGACAGTAGTTTCAAAACAGCGCACATACAAAAAGATAAATGTGTTATCTCGTATTTAGATTTCACTGTATTCTACCTGGGCTCAAATAACGTAATGACCTACATGTGACATCCAATATAAAATGATGATATATAGGGAAGGATAAAAATCAATTCCTGTATAATATTTGGTCGCGGTGTTGTCTGATTTACTCAGTGTAATTACAATATCAAGAATTCATTAAAGAGCACTAAAGAGCCCAGAATCATAGTAATTCAGGCGTGCATGTTTAACCCAATATATGTGCGCCAATATTTTCACGTTGTTTCCATCATGCACACTGGAGGTTGCAAACAAAACGATCTGTCCGTATACACAGGTATAATGCGCGTTTTTTTAATACGATTGTGACAGCTGTGTTAGATGCATAGGCGCAGCTGCAGTTGAACTAAGTGAATGACCTTCGATGATGATAACGGAATCAGCAATCACACAAGACTAGAATATTCATTCTATAACCTATGTTGAGGTGTTTTATTATCGACGACTCGAACAGTTGAAAAATGCTACAGGGGGATGGAAAATGTACTTTTGTTATCGACAACCTTCTATATTCAATATTTTATGTTCTCACCCAGTCCATTCTTCAATGCGACGAACTGGTCGTGAATATTCAAATGCTAAGGAATATTACCTTACATACCCATGCAATAATTGCATATGCTTCAGAGTACAACCCACCGGAAACGTAACAAAGAAGCATAACACAGCATAAACGAACAACACCGTATTGATTATGAGTTGAGCAGCATAAAGTATGCAACGGCTTGCTTTGATATGTTACAAGCGATCTGCCAGGGCGTCCTCATTAATTCAATAAACCTCATGGTAACACGGCGTATTTGTAGATGATCCCTTTCATTTGAGCTTAGCCTCTCGTCAACCTTTTTTGTGTTCCCTGATAGGAACAATGTTGGTTTTTACACCACATAACTTGTCGCCTTGCTGAGGTGAATGCGTAAACTCAAATTCACACGCTTGGATGCTAGGCTTCTATCTTGTCGAACGTTTCTTTGCGGGTTTTCTCATATTGATCAGTCACACCTGTTGCCACGAACAGGTTGTATTTTTATAGCAATCGCGCCACAACACTACATCCCTGAGCTGGGTCGCATTAGCATAATAAGCAAACAATATTGGAATCTGCCTTCCGTCGTTTTGCAGACGTAGAGTATGAATGTATTAGGTAAACGTGAAAGCCACGGCGCCAGTGTGCCTCGCGTCAAAAACATGCTTATTTTCCAGAAGATTCCTATATATGTGCCATTTTGTGAAGCGCATCTTGACTGGAATGCTTCCAATTTAAACGCAAAACATTGAGTAGCAAAACGTGAATATATTGAATAACGGATTTTCCTCTTCATGATTCGAATATTAGTAGATGTCATTATTTTCAATCGTCCACAAATCATTTACCAGCAGGATGCAAACTGCCAAATGCAGACGAAATATTCGATCTCTTACACAATCTTCATTATCGGTCATATCTTCATCAGATTTGTGTAGAACCTTCGTAATAGCAAACTCAATCTAATTTTACAATCATAGGTATGAACCTAGCGTCATTTCTGACTGCAATCGTGTCGAACATTTGTGACTTTACCTCGCACGGTGAGCTTTTTACTCGCAAGTTGAGCCAGGTCAAATATAGCTTATTTTATATTCGTGATGTGGACCGGCGTTCGGGAACTAAGTGTGGCAAGCAGTGGCTATCCTAACATTTAACTTGGGTAAACCACCGGTTGAAACTGTATTGTTAAAACATGCCTTTGCCGCTTGTCGCAATCTGTTTTTTCTCTGACCTGCCCGAGTTTGAAACAGCCATTATTTGAATTGTATCCAAGCGCAGTACTTGGTGATAGGACTGTTTTAATGCTGCAGATGATTAATTGTATACGGTGGCGATATGTTCAATTTGATGCGCATGGTAGGAAGATAAATGCAGCATTGAACGACATATCAGCATGGCAATCGGGATGTGGCTATGGGATAGAGGTGGGTGCTGGCAGATATATTAAATATTGGTAGCGCTCATTGTTCAACAAAACGAATAGCTACTAAGTGATTCATATATAAAGACACATATAGGTATGTATCTTTATAAATACGTATATATATACGTATATACATGTGTTCATATTAATATACATATATATGCATATATATATATATAAACATATATATTTATAAACATATATATACAAAAACATATATGTATATATATTTAAATATATATATATATATATACATATATATATATATATATATTTATATGCATTTATATATACGCATATATGAATACACAAAAATGTGTTTTTTTAATCATATATATATATTTAATTTCATTTATATAAGTATATATATTTCAACCAAGTACTTGGCTAACATCGCTGTTATATTGTGGTCACGTCCTACTGTAGCTTTCGAGGATCCGATGGCTATTGCTGATATGAGTGTTGCTGAGCTGAGATTTTGGCTCTACTGTATGAACCTTAGGCTGATTTTTATGATCGAAACCGTGAGTTTAGCTTCGTCCTCCTGTAAAAACTATGGACAAAAAGTAGCGCGTCTCTCCATTTCAATTACGGGCCTTAAATTAAGAGATGTCGGCAATAAATGTCTCACATTCTCTCTCTCTCTTGCATATGTGTTTACATGCTGTCTCTCTCTCTCTCTCTCTCTCTCTATATATATATATATATATATATATATATATATATATATATATATATATATATATATATATATATATATATATATATATATATGTGTGTGTGTATATATGCATCTATATATACGTATTTATGAATACACAAAAATGTGTTTTTAATCATATATATATGTATGTAATTTCATTTATATAGGTATATATATTTCAACCAAGTACTCGGCTAACATCGCTGTTATATTGTGGTCACGTCCTACTGTAATTTTCGTGGATCCGATGGCTTTTGCTGATATGAGTGTTGTTGATAAGAGATGTCGGCAATAAATGTCTCACATTCTCTCTCTCTCTTGCATATGTGTTTACATGCTGTTCTCTCTCTCTCTCTCTCTCTCTCTCTCTCTCTCTATATATATATATATATATATATATATATATATATATATATATATATATATATATATATATATATATATATATATATATATATATATATATATATATATATATATATATATATATATATATATATATATATATATATATATATATATATATATATATATATATATATATATATATATATGGGAGGGTTGTTTCCATGCCATGAGCAGACGAATGGAAACATCCCTCTTAAACCTCCCCGCTGAAGACTCATCATATAACAATAATGATGCGCTAGTGATAGGCTATTGTAATTACGCCATTGTTCGCATTTCATACATGCGGCCCATATAAATCGTCAGTGAATTCCTGCTAACATAAGAGATCACTAAGCGTGATGGATCTAGAAACGATTTCATACATAATTGATATGGTCACTAATAACAAAGCCAGTATCAATGAGGAAATTCTCAATATATCGCACCCTAATTGATATTCTGTATGAGCTCCATTCCAAACATTTATTGGCTTAATTTCATATATTGTTTTTACTTATCAACAAAGGGTTCAATTTGTATTCGTATCAAAACAAGGTGGATTGGATATGATTACTGAACAAAAGGGAAGAGTAGGATTCGAAGTATAGTTACGACATATAACGTTCTGTGGATATATGCTTAATGCATCGAGGTTTATCCGGACATTGACTTGTCAATATTGACTGTTCTATGTAGATCGTAATCTTAAGTGTTATGCTGTGCGTAGAAATATACTAGTAATTGTTATCCTTCACATTCACTTCATTTGCATTAGACCATATTTGCCTGATAAGCTTGCTGGTAATCCATTTAGCTAGATGTTTCGAATAAGTCTACAGCCCAGAGAGAATAGCTAAGTCAATAGTAATGTAGAGGAAGCCACATGACATTTTCACAACTCCTAACTTCAACCAAACATTTATCTCAAATCATCAAATGTTTGAAATTATAAGGCTAAAGAATATTTCTTTTCATTGAGCCTAGTGGCCCTAAAGCCAAACACTTCTCCATTTGATATGAGGCGATGTCTTGCAGAGATACATGAGGATGATTATGATGTTTGGACAGCTGATACTGTTGCCTATCTTGAACAAATTAATTCTCTATATAGGGCTGATAAACCAATATAGCTGAAATGAATTTCTAATATGATTCAGTTGAGATGCTGGATCCATAACAGTGCCATCTCAGGTTGCAGTACCAAGATGTTAAACCCACAACAGGAGGTGAAGCAGTAAATCATGGGTGCTGCTGAGCAAAAGTTCATCCCAAACATTAGTCAATCTCACTGTCTAAACAATGAAGACAAGACAGCTATTGAAGAGGCTACATTTGATTTTCATAAACAAATTATGACATCATTTAATCATAGCGTTTATAGTTTAACATTGTATTCAATGACACTCCGGGGCTGTACAATTATCCCCAAACCCACCAATCTTGCAACAATAGTCCATTGCCAAGTAGTTATGCAAATAGTTATAGCATTTAGGCCTTATAAATAAAGTTTTTAAGAAACTTTTCATGGAACAATAACTTTTGATTTGCGTTTATTTAGCTAGTCAGATGTCAAAATCCATAAACCTTTGAGTTATAGTTTGCAAGGAGATATTGGCACGATAAAGCCCATGCACTGCATGATTTGAGACATCTTGCTTGATACAAGAGGTCAATAGTCCTTGAGGCTCTGCTGCTCTTGATGTGATTTTCAATAATAAGCTATGACAAATTAAATCATTCAAAGACATACAGGGGTGAACACTTATCCCAAAAATAATTTTTGGGGTTTGCCAAGTGGCCAAATTACCCATTGCATTGTGGCATTTGTCACTTGACGAGTATTTATAACAATAATCATAACATTTTGGCTGAGGTCAAAACCTTACAGATCCGATTTCTAGTTGGCAAGGAGATATTGACATAAGGAGGCCTTACGTAGGATTTGAGACAATAAGCCCATTGGGTATATATATATATATATATATATATATATATATATATATATATATATATATATATATATATATATATATATATATATATATATATATATATATATATATATATATATATATATATATATATATGTATATTCTTTCGTAGGCTTTGGTCCACGAAAGGATATACCAGTATGTCCACATAAAGTCAACGCACATTTTCGTCCTAAATAATTTTAAATATTTTGTTTGACCACTCGAATGTGATAGTCTAGTCTTAGTAACGTACACAGATAAACTTTTACGCGTGATTTCTGTGGATTTTGAATATAATAGCGAAATAAAATTTTAACAACTAACCATTCGTTGATATAACCCGCACGCCTCAATATCTTCCATACAACCAGATATACTTCGATCCAAATTTCCGAAAATAATGTTTAACCATGTGTGTTGGATATGTTTATTTGAAAAATGAAGATACTTGATTATTTTTTCCATTTCATTACCGAAAAACTCTATTTTTCTCCTTATTCATTAATCTACAACATTGAATTAGATCGCAAAATGATACCAGTGGTTCATAATGATCACATCTCCAACAAATATTGTTTCTAATCCATGATGACTGAAAATGATTTAAATATTTCGGTATTCCGCAAATATTCAAAAATATATATGGGCACGAAAGGTTGGATTTATACGTATAAATTAATGTATTGACCTTTCGTAGACGACCTTTCGAGGACCAAAAGTATATACCAGCAATAAAATGTGACAAAAAGATTTTTATTCGCTTTAAACTATTTAATTGTATCAATTAAAAGGTGCCAAACAAATAATTAATAAATAATTTATGATACAAAAATGTACTATAAAAATTTGTCCACGAAAGGTTGGAGTCAACGAATGGTTGTAATCGTCAGTATATATATATATATATATATATATATATATATATATATATATATATATATATATATATATATATATATATATATATATATATATATATATATATATATATATATATATATATATATATATATATATATATATATATATATATATATATATATATATATATATATATATATATCCACACGCACACTTGATTTTACTAGGCCATACCGCAAAATGCAAGCATGACGCATGTGGCATAATATAAGCGGCTTAATGACGCATTCGAGTTATTTTAACCAGCAATCAATTGTATGGCAATCACTTATATTGCATTGCATGACATTACCTTATGAACAGAATATCACTTCATAGTAATATAACACAAAAATCAATCAAGCAATGTTTTTGGTTGATATAACTGAATATTCATCTCGATCCGATATATGCGCGTACATGAGTCTCCCTATGGCACGAACCTTCTTACTGCCAGGGAACATTTTACATTAATAAGTTATCATAAGTGCACCTTATTTCCGTAGCAACATCACTTTTAAGCAAATTTATGAAGCCAGTTAGGCCGATATTATCTGATATAAAACAAGATCTATTAATTTGGATGTACATATTCTTTCATATTAATTCACCAGAGCTGTTGAGTAAAGCTGGAATTCTTAATTGTTAAGATTACTAGGGTTTATTGAAGATTTAGGGCAAGCAATCATGTTAAGTAAATAAATTTTGAAATACTAACCTTAAAGCTGCCGGTTCACGAATGCAATGTTTTTGGTTCCTGCATACAAACCGCCGGGGACGGAATGCTACTGAATAGTGGCGGTCTTGCGTAATTATACGGCTTTCAAAAGGAATATTACAAAAACATCCGGATATTTGAGCCCAAATCACACTGCCGGAACGTAATTTCGTATCATTCTTATGTATGCAGTACTAAATTATTCGATAACAATCGCTTTTGGCAGGCAGTTCTGTGCCATTTGGTTGTGAAGAGGAAACGAAACAGTGACTGATCGATGTAACGGATTTATTTTAAGCCATGTGGATACGATGATCTCCATGATGTGACTTCTAATGCAGAATGAGTCATATACCGTATACGAGTTTGTACTAAAGAATTATTCGACCAATCATACCATTTGTTAATTACTTTTTCTAGAATTGAGCGTCAATATGTATGTTGGTTAAGAACACAAAATAGTTATCTGCGATGACAATACTGTTTCACATTCCGATCAGTCGTACACGCCCCGTACTCATATACGGAAATAATTCAAATGAACCGCTCCTCAAATGTTCCCTTGTTCCGTTATGTAATCTAATGGCAGATCTGAAATAATTGATAGTACTAAACGACTATGGGTTATATTATAACTTACACACCAAACGCTGTTGAGAGCCAAGGGAACGATATGTTTTGTTACTATCATATAAACCTTACCTACCCTAATACATGAGAGACCTACATATCACTTCCAACACCCCCACCCAGCCAAACCACCCACGTGCATCATGCTCATTGCCCCGAGGCATAAGTATTATCTATCTAAAGACACCAGACGATTGCGTGTGCCACGGATGGGGTGTGGCCAATATATGAGTTGCATCCATTAGAATTATTTGCAATGAGGGCAACAGATTGTATGATATATTTAGAAGGTCACAGATAAATAGCATTCAAAAGGTCACATCACAGTTGTAGAAGAAATTTCTAATGGGAGACATGATGGATATTTTCAATTGCTATTTCCGCTCGATTTTTTTTTAACAGCGCAATAACAATTGCAGTGATCCCGCAGCTACATTTCAAAACTCTCCCCTCTCTGAATAAGCCCCTCAGCAGCAGCCAACTACTCGGCAGAGGTTGATTAATAACTTACAATGACAATCACATAATACAGGAACAGTCGCTATAGTAGCACAGGCGCTGATTGGTTTACTTCACAAGCCAGTTCTCTGCTATTGGTTGGTATACAGGAAGTCACTCTATAGGGTGGTTTTTTATAGATAAACACAGCGCGCTTCAAGTAGGATCAATGCAGGATTTGAGACGACTGCATAGGTTAAAGCTGTTGATACTTCTGCTCATCCTTTCAATACAAAGCCGCCAGACAATACAAGCTCACAAACATGTTCAGCCTTGTTATTTGGATAATTTGTTTCCACCTGGCCGTAGTGGCAAGTTCAGAAAACAACGTTGGAAGCAGGAACCTTTATTTCCGATTTGAGCATGGGGTCTCGGTGAGGGCGGACACCCTCTATCGGGTGCATGTACCTAGTGCGATAGAATGCGGGAGGCAATGTCTTCGTAACACTCTGTGTGAAACAGCTGTGTACTTCTCAGTGGACGCATCAAACTTCGCTTGTGACGTACAAAATAGTTCGACGGTAAAAGAGAGAATGGATGGACCTGAATACGTGAACCACATGTACATGTACGCGGGTAGGTATGCTTAATGGAAAGCCGGTTACTATCAGTCTCATGTTTGCCTCTTTGTATAGCTGTTTAACAATAATCACTAGCACTTCATGAACTCGAGGATTGATTGAAACAAAGAACATCGTAAACGTTGGCTGGTTTTGCCATATTTCCGTTTGACCCTTTGTGAGGAATATTTTACAATAACCGCTAAGCAAATTGGTAAAAAAAGCACTAAGTATTGAATAAGCGCAAAGTTGTTGCAATGGTGCATAAATTAGACCAATTTTCTTCCATGAAGGTTCGATTGAGCGCAGCTATTATTATCTCACACTATGTGAAGCAACTGTAGCACTACAGAACCCAGGGTTCAACTGACTCTTGGAGCGTTATTAGCGATGAACAATCCTAAAATGAATTATATCTCGAACATAACCACCCTTCTTAGAAGAAGTAAAATATAGTATCACCGTTCTATTCATGCTAAATGGAGTCAAATCCTAACTGGGTTGAGACGGTGTCGTTTTATTTTATCTCAGTACGTAGAGACACTGACCCGTATCCTTTGAGTCAAATTTTGAAAATTCAAAGGTTTTAAGCTTTTATAAGAGCTACGATGCAGTACATATATAACTGGCCTTCTAACACTTTACTTACCGTCGGCATTTAATGTCCGTATGACAGCGGCGATTGCAGGGCTGGTGATGATCCTATATAAGTTAACGTGATATACCTGATTACTTGTACTAGATGACTGTGTCAGTGTGCTTAGATGTTTCCCGGTGTGCATCAGCAATTTCAAAGGGATAGGGAAGATGCAGAAATTTGATATATGTGATTGCAATTTGTAAAATGCAATGCTTTTGACCTGTGGGCAGCGGGAAGTAGTTCTGAGCAATTTGTGTTCAGCGATGATCTGTGACGTAACAACAGGTTGTTGGGAGTGGGGGGGGGATTACGACTACACATTGGCTAAACACTCTGAATACAATGCCAATAAACACACAAAATTAAACGTATGCAATATAGACAGTTAAAATATTAAGACTCCAAATTCATTTGTATCTATTCATTCTATTCATCCTATATCCTTGTGCATTCTTGAGATAATGACATGGAGGTATTATGAATATCCATTTCAGCTCCATGGTAATTAGTAAAATGGTGCGTGATGTGTCGTTCTGCTCATCAAAGTGTACATATGTGAAATGACAACTATTGTATTGTACTGGTCACTCATCGCTCGACCTCAACTATCCATGAACTAGGCGATATCCATAGTCCGTTTGAATTTATCTACTAACATGTGCATTCATAACCCGTCACGAACTGAAAGCTCTTACACATGGCGCTTATGACAAATTAAAAATCGTATCGTTTCTTTATATTCCAATTACATGCGCCTCTGGTGTTCATCTCCTTGTTGTTTTGTGTTTGATGATTAAGGTACTTGGAAGAGAGAGATTAAACAGAATTCGCTCACAATTGGTTACAACGACCAGGTGTTAACCAACGTGGACAGCATGGATGATTGCTGGGACAAATGTGTAGGATGGACAGCATTCAGATGTCAGCTTGTGGAATATCGTAAGATTGTGAAACGTTGGGCAAGCACACTTTGGCCGGTCTGCCAGGCGGTATTGAGGAGCCGTCCAGTGATGTAGACATTCAGCAGTGGGTCTATCATCCACAATATTAGATAAGAGATTGTGGTGTATTTTGATGCTGGGAATGTTCCAATGGTTAATGTGGTATAAATATATATTATATGTTATATGCTGATAACGAAATCAACGGTGAAACACGGATGGTGCATTCAATCAATTATTGATGCTGGTGTGTGGAATTTTATGCGATTGTAATGACAGAAATGTTAAGAGAAGAGGGTGCATGTGTCTTTGCTATCGACCAAGGTATATACTCCATATATCCCAGTGCATTTGTCAAAGCAGCAAGCTCGTCATAAATATTGAAAGGATATCGAATATATGTACTGTAGCAAAATGAAATGAATAAAACTTATTCTCAAAACATGCTACTGGCCACGTTGATATTCCAGAGAGTGCCGTTAATAATGCAGCGATCCCTATAGCAACACAGAATTGTCGCAAATTTGCCTCTTTCATTCGAGCCGAGTTTCTCATCGTCTTAATTGTTGCCTACACAGGAACGGCGTTGTTATGAGTTCGTAAATGTCGCCATGTGATGGTGAATAGCGATGAACAAATACCCTTGGTAGGGCGATATATTTCAATATTATAAGACATATACATGCGCGTTCTGTGACATTGATAAATTGGATATGCCACACCTGTATCCACCAACAACTGGTATTGCTGAAGAATCCCGCTTCGCTCTACCGTGCACGCACGATCAGAATAAGACACATGTCGTTTCCAAGTGAGCATGGGGTATCATGGTGTTATGCAGGCGTCAAAGCCATGCAACGCTGAATGAAGATGTGTCTCGAGTAGCACCCGTGTATACTATCATGAAGACCCACGTCAATATTTATGTTCAGTAATGTCACTGAGTGGATTTCTGTCTTTACAGGGAAGGCATAACAGTGATATCTGTTGAATAGCGTTCATTGCGAGCTTTGATTTTTCTTCGGCTGAAGCTAGCGAACAAAATATTCCCACTGTGCCACAGCAACAACTTTGTAATCATCAAAGGAGCATTTATTACATCAAACAGTATGAACGTCAGCATGCAGTTTACTTCTCCAGACCCCACAGAACCGGTCATGGATGGGAATCGTACTTGGTTCAAGAATGTCCGCCAAACCCGCATTTCTTTAAAATGATGTAGAAAATATTTTCCACCATAAATAAGAGCTTGATGGTGAATATGTTTTTCATCATATGAATTAGACCGACTAATCCACACTTCCAGTTGCCAGTAAGACATCGAAACCGAATGTAGCGGCCGGTAAAAAATTACATAACGCTTGTAGCCGATTTTGACGCACCCAAACATTCCCGGAACGCTCCTTAATATTAGCCCGGTCGTTTTAGCTATAAACCAATACATCAGCAACATCTGTAATGCTGTTGAAACGGCTAAGAAACGTACCTAGACACTTTACCAGTTTTTAAGGCAAAGTTCATTTTATGTAGTGCGTATGGTAGAATATCGGATAGGGACGAACAATACGGAGGCAAAGGAAGTCATCTGAGATTCGCAGTATTATAATCAGCATATTGCAGTATTATAATCAGCATATTGAGTTATCTCGCAAGTTAGACAAAGGTCAAGTTTAGCAGCGCGCTACTGCATTTCCAACCATCCATGCTCTGACTTAATCCCGTTAGCAACCACTCGATAGAGGCTGACTGTGAATTTTACAATGACAGTAAGCAATATTACATAATACAATAACACTATTGTGATGACACAGGCGCTGATTGGGTGATTTTGTAATGCAGTGCTCTGCAATTGGATGCTATACAGGAAGCTACTTGGCAGTATGGTTTGACGGGAAACACGGGATTTGAGGCGATAGCAGCAGGTTAACACTTTTAATAACTCTATCCATCCTTACAAAGCTGCAAGACGATAGCAGCACGCAAACATGTTTTGTCCCATTCGTTAGATGATTTGTTCCATTCTTGCAGTAATGGCAAGTTCAGAAAGTTTTGCAAGGTTTCCATTGACCTATTACGATGAATATTTTGAATAATCAGCCACTAGCGCAATTTAACTTGGTTGCGGGTTTGACTGACGTTTCGATGATCAACCCTAAAATGAGCCATATAAATTATATCTCGAACATCACCATCCTTCTTGAAAATAATAAAACATATATAATCAATTGCTAGTTGGGTTTTGGATGGTGAAGTTTAATTATACTATAACAGAGCCGATTGCAGAGCTGGGAATGATCATTTATTCATGAACATGATATACTTGGCTGTATATACTAGGGCACTGCGTCACATGCTTATATTTTCTCATTGAGCATCAGCAATTAGTTAGGGATTGGCAAGATGCAGAAGTTTGACATTGGGAATTGCAATATTTGCAACTGAATGCATTTGTCCCGTGGGCAGAAGGGATTAATTGCGTAATTTGACAATCAGGGGCATATTGTCTGGTGGTAAGAGGCGTAGAATTAAGACTCCACATTGGCGATGCACCCTTGGTACAATTTACGCACGAAATAAAACGTATGTAATATGAACTACAACAATATTCCGACCTGTACCCTAAGGTATGTATTCTAATAATCCAATATCCTTGTCTGTACTTGATGTTATGTCACTTCAGCTAAACGGTATAATGGTGCGTTACGTGTCGCTCTGCTCATAGTATTGGTATATGTGAAATGGAAATTAGCGTTTCAAACTGATCAGTCATTTCTACCTACTCATAAAGTAAAAACGGTATCAATAGTCCGTTTTAATTTAATTTCATGCATTTCTGACTTGCAACCAACCTTATGACACATTGAAAATCGTATAGCTGCTTATATATCATCTGTCTCTGGTGTTCATTTCCTTGCTGTTTTTTGCTCGATGATTGAGGTTCTTGGAAGAGAGAGATTAAACAGAACCGGCGCACATATAGTTACGACGACCAGTGGTTATACAACGTGGACAGCATGGACGATTGCTGGGAAAGAAGGGGAGCATTTAGATATCAGCTTGTGGAATGGTTTCCGAGTACGAAAGACTGCATCTTGGGCAAGCACACCTTGGCCGGTCTGCCGGTAGGTAGTGATCAGCCATACAATGATTTGCACATTTAGCAGTGGGTCTACCATCCACAACATTAGATGAGAGTGAATGCTGTGTGTTTTTATGTAAATGCCGTGAATGTTATTGATTTGTGGTCAACTGTGGTGAACAACCATATTATTGATACACGGAATTTGTGATCTGTTCGTGTTGTACTTTTAAACAATGTTCCGAGTATATAAGGTAAGACAAGAAATAATGTTGCACATTAAGTTTACCGTAATGCCGCTATGATGGTGGATTCTTTTGGGAGTTCTGATCACGGCACGACATTGTTATTCATCTGGTGCTGTGCTGATCAATTGCAATCAAGATTCGGCGGGTTGACTAATAGACCGTGACCTATCAGATATTTTTAGCATAGGTTTATTGACATTGCCTGTATGCACACTTTGGTTTTCGACAAATGACAACTTGTACTCTTGGTGGTCCGATTTATCAACATGTAATTAGTACTTAATCATCCTCAAACTGCACACTCCTTTTCTTAAATGTTAACTCGGCGTGTGTAATTACAATTTATTCTTTCATAAAACTATTCTTTTGCTTATATTTAGGCATGTTGGCGCATACACCTTCTGAGAAAAGTGCCCTGGATCGTTGAGAAAGTGTTGCGTTAAGTTTAAAGTCATCTCTATTTCATGATACTCCAAATACTCAGGCCTTGAAGCGTTTCTTTAGAGAAGAGTCTATCAAGCAGCACGTTTACTATGTGTTTAAACGCATTTGCTGTCATCTAGGCTATTCGGAATCATATACCTTAGCTTAGAGCTTACTTGTCTTTAATTTCCAAGTTCCATGATATCTATCAGCAAAGTTTGGTTATTACTAAGCACTATACATGCAATAAATGCAAAAGTACCTGGTAAAGACCCTTTCATGACATTTGCATTACGAGGCCTGATATCCTCCATATTCATTTATTTGGGTGCTACAACTTGCAATTTTACACCAGTTGCACAACAACTAAATTAATATTATCTCTATCATATGCCCTTTACATAGTACATTAACTCCCACATGCACAAGCTTATAGATATAACTTGGTAATTTCTCAATGATAAGCATTAAATACAGGTATCGTAGATATATATGCTTAAGTGACAGTATCAGTAAACCGGATATGGAACGTTTTACAATTTAGATAGATACGAATTGTAGATATATGCGTCGGCGATAAACATTTGTTGATTGCGTGCAAGTGATGGGGATGTTTATATATTTTGAGTATGATTTACTTTTCAACTTGCACCCTTGGACATCTTGAAATACACATGAGTATAAATATCCCTCCTCTGTAGCTGATCACATGTACATTCGCTTCAATATTTGCAGCGCTCCTTTCCTACTAAGGGCTGCTAGATATGCTTCTATAAAGGCCCCTGATTGATTGGAATTACTTTGCTGAGTTGCCATTGGCCTATCAAATCTGCCGTTATACAGGGTCGTTTCACATGCGGCACAAGATGATACTGCCTGAAAGTGGCGGAGCCGTAGCCAACGGAGTAATACAAGCAGCATTTAGATTCAAATATGCCAATGTAAGTCATAAAGCGTGGTGTTACTGAACGACTTAACTAGCAACTGGTGCGATGCAATGTCATGAGCCCTCTAAGAGTGCAGTAATAAATGGCCAAAACGTAAAAATCATGGAAGTTTAATCGTAGGGTTTATAGCTACGCTAAGAGGGCTCACTTCGAGTGGCTCTGCAGTGATCGCTTGCCTAATTATAATACATTGCAATTGTGACCCAAAAAACACATGGGAATACTGAGGTGATGTCACTGCGATTTATTAGAGCGGGAAAAATTTCGTTTTGCAGAGCCTTGCCGCTGCCAAAACACGTCACACAATGGGCGTATGAATGGCGAAAATAGCAAGTACACTATATAATAAATGACAACTTGATTAATTACCTGGTCTGGGTTACACCTTTCAAAAACAGTTCGCCTTTAACAGTTAACGATCCTGGATCTTTCATGTCCTCGCTGTGGATGGTAGGTGTACCTTGTCAATAAGTGTCTGAAGCGAGGGAACTGGCCTGGGGTCGACATTAATATTTTTGGCATGTCAGGGGGATGTAAAGGTCTTGAGCGAGGAGATTATAGGTACCTTTAGCTGCGTGACGATTATAAAAATTAAACGAAAGGCACCCCCGACATCAGACGACGATACCATGAAATCAACAAAAGCTTTGCGGCTGTAAAAGATGTAGAGTAATCTGATTGGTCGAGGCGACTACAGCTCCAAATTAAACAGATAATTCCGCGTGGTTTTAGGATACGCTATGAGAAGACGCTATGGCAATACGCTTCGGCTTACCGGTGGCGTCTTCACATATTTTCTCGGGCGGAAGGCGTGAGTGAGCTCTCTTAACGAACGTTATACTTGATCAAGTTATATTGAACGAAATGCCATTCACATGATAGTGCTGTAGCAATAGCGTTATTATGCTTCATTGCACATGTAAATGCCGTTATGACTGCAGTCATAAAGCTTATGAGCTTACCATCATGATAGCTAGTAAATTTCTTGGTAGAAAGAGAATGAATATAACTTTGTTTGCTTGTTTGCGCTACCGTGAGATAAACAAAAACACATAGAAATACTGGGCTTGTATCAGAGTGATCGATTAAAGCGAATACAATGTGGTTTATGAGAAAGACCAAAGGCACAGTGAAAATAGGAGCCGCTATCCTGACTATACCACAACAAAAAACAACCAACTCGGAGACAATGACTTACCACAAGAAAGACCTACACTAACACCCTTACCAACCTCTCCTTAATGCTCTAACATCCAACAATAAACACACAACCGACTTCACACCAGGACCTACCTAAACAAACCCAACCCCTTCTGACACCCCAACCAAAAAAAACATACCCAAACCACCCTTACACACACACACACACACACACACACACACACACACACAAAACACACACATTATATATATATCTATGTATATAAAAATATATATATATTTATATTAAAATATATATATAGATTTATATATATATGTATATATATGTATATATGTGTATATATATGTATATATATATACATATATATACACTCATATATATATATATATATATATATATATATATATACATATATATATATATATATATATATATATATATATATATATATATATATATATCTATCTCTATATATATATATATATATATATATATATATATATATATCTATCTATCTATATCTATATATATATCTCTCTATCTATATATATATATATATATCTATATATATATCTATATATATCTCCAAGGTGGTCTTAGCCTCTATTCCTGGGTCAGCCGTATGGATGTGGTCGCGAACTCCCCTGACGAAGGAGCCATCCCTCAGCGATACGCCCGCGTAGCATCGTAGGCAGTAGGGCCCCCACATTTTTCAGGCAATACGAGTAGCCTAAGCTATCTACCAGTTTCGTCTGCCTTTCTCGAATATCTTGTAAGTAACTGGGGTGGGTCGGGCGATCAGTGTGGGTAATGTTTCGTCCTCATCGGATTCCTCAGCAGGGTGGTCGGTGGCGCTGAATGAGGGTAAAGTGACGGAGAAGGATGGGTCAGCCCTCGCACTCAAGAGCTTGCTGCCTCCTTCTGACTTCAGTAGCGCAAACTATGCAGATGTTCGTGATTCAGGATTGTGACACTTGAGCATTCTTGACTCTTCCCGCTCACAACTCACCAAGTGTCGCGGCGCGATGTGCTTTGTACTCAAGACGCTTCCCGCTCACAACTCACCACGTGTCACGTCGCAGAGCACTTTGATCGTATTCACGTGCTCAGCCATCTTTCAAAATGCAATTGTGTAATTGTATGAGTGTAGAGTCCGAATTGTATCATGTTTGTTTTGATGTATGTTTTATGAAAGCTGAATCAACAGCTCTTGTCGTATTGAGTTATAAGTATTTTTGTGTGCGCTTTAAGTTCGTATTCCTCTATTTACTTCGTATTCTTGTTTTATTTTACTGATTTTCATATATGACCAATTATAACATCATATGCTACTGTCATAAATAAAATATACCACACATTCTTATGGTGCTCGGTTTCTGTATCTGTACGAGACGACGGACCGGCCAAATATCCGGGAACGATGGTGTAATGTATGGTTTCTCTGGACGGTAGACATTTAAATTTATTCCATGTCAAGATAATAAATTCATAAATACTATTCCTTTATTAAATGAAGTATGTAGCATTCAATATATTCCTTTCTGTAAAACAAGGGCGTATCATTGCGGGGGTGAACTGACCTGGGGTCGAACCGCCCCAGCAAGGGAGAACCGTCCCAGGTGCGAACTGACCCAATACCCACATATATATATATATATATATATATATACTGATATATATATATATGAGATATATGCTCCATATATATATATATATATATATATATATATATAGATATATATATATATATATATATATATATCTCTCTATATATATATATATATCTATATATATAGGTATATATATATATATATATATATATATATCTATATATATATATATATATATATATATATATATATATCTCTATATATATCTATATATCTATATATATCTATATATCTATAATCTCTCTTATCTATCTCTATGACCATTCATAAATTAATTCAAGTGGAACCTCATACCACAGCTGAAGCTTCCATGTATTCTAGGTGAATTTATGTTTTATAATTTTCTTTGACCATGATCATGATGATCAATTACAAGCTCTTTTGATGTGCTTTGAAGTCGAGGAGATGGCGATTATGCACAAGAATCCGAAAACAGAATATTTATGAAATAGTACATCGAACAATATGTGGCTAGTGACTAAAATTTAATAAACATGGTCCCGTGTACAGCATGATATACGATTACCATTTCGTCAATCATTAGAGGGGTAATATATCATGATCACTTAGTAAAAGATCATACATCAACTGTCGAAAAATATGTTTTATTGATAGCAACATGAATAACAATTGACTTATGCTTTTTCGTGGATAAGCAATGATTCATACTCAGCCATATCGATGCACATACCATAGTCAATGTTTATATCTGTTAGTGCAATAGAATATGCAACATTTACCTCGTGACGACCATGTCAGTAATTATTAGTTGCCATATATATTTACCGACTAGTTATAAGAAATTGTTATCATCACATATAAAAACTTCACTTGCCCCCAAACCTGTGTTAGGTTTGGGTCTTTTAGTCAGAGTGTTTAATGTGCTGCCACAATTCACGGGATAAAATAAGGAACTATGAAGCAATATAACATCATAAGTTGGGGTGAATGTGCTTACCTGAGAAGTGGGTCTAACTGTGTGCAACCAAGCCTAAGTAATGCATGTGCTTTGTCTGGATGTACGAATAGCAATTTCTGACATTTGCAGTATGCATGAATGTATTTCTCAGCCCCATGATTAGCATTTAACGTATTTCAATGCAGCTTTCAGGGGCGCCATTTGTGTAGACAGCATTGAGAGATCGCCATCAGATAAGGGTTTGAATTTGTCCAAATGGTAAGTAACATCCAAATAACATCAACCGGAACATCTAAGTCGCAAATAACATTTCCCGTACAAGGATATTGCGCACGATGTGTATTAAACCCAATGAAACTGTGCAGGTTTGTGTTTTTGTGTGGGTGTCTGTTCGTTATTGTGTACTTGGTGGTATTTATGAGTCTGTATGCGTGTGTGTGCATGTTAAACGTAAGTTGAGGCATTGAAAATGGGATCAGATGTTTACTTTGTTGGAAGTACAGCTACGCAGAAAGCACCAGGGCGAACCGATATCATGCACTGAGACCAGTCTGGCGTTATGGGCTTCCATCCCGATCCTGTGTTATTTATAACATTACTGACAGGTCCTCGACAGAAGAAGTGGCTGAGCTTGCTATCGTGTGGTCGACCTCCAAACAGGACACGGTCATGTCACACCCGGTATTTGGTGAGTGGTACAGGGGGCACGTTGTCAACTTGGTGGCGTCTCCCTAAAGCAGGCTCGGTATGGGAATGACATCGTGAATGCCTGCCATGATGACGCACCTCAGCCCACGTGCCAGTGTTGGAAGCGCATGGCAATTTGACATCGCTGGTGACACGCCCATGTGTTGGGCAGAATACTTGAACCACGTGATTCTTGCGACAGACCATCCTATAGACAATGATTTTCCCTTCGTGAACGCAACAGCAAACGGTTACACTATCGCCATCATACAGCTGTGCAGACACGCGCCATCTATCATTCGCCTCCTTGTATTCCTCTACAAATTTACGACATTAGTGAGACGGCAAGTGCCCAGCAAGAATGTATAAGTTACTGCCGATCAGAGTCATACAATGACC
>CM067355.1:27186530-27264030 GCA_034190875.2 Urechis unicinctus
TTAAGCGCCATTATCGGATTCATTAACTTATGAAGCAACCCTATCCAAATAGGTGCAAGATGCAATGGTTAAACCGGTGCAACAAGAATAAGATGCACTCGTGTTCATTTTGAATGGACAATTTATAGGTGTTTCATAGTGAGGCGAGAATGGCATCAAAACGACGAAACAATTGGGCGAATAAACAATGGCATTTCTCTTGTCATGCTTCTTGGACTGCGTCCGTTATGTGCTAGCTATCAAGGTATAAGGTCTTCATAAATCATTATGAATATGTCACACCATCAGTTATCATTGATTATCATTCTACATTATATTGGGTACAGAGGGTACATGTGTTCGGCCAGCAAGAGAATCAACGTGTTATGACTGTTACGTAGCTTCCAAGCGCCATGTTTTGCGTTCTAGATAGATTGAGCGTAATCGTTAATTTGATTGGCTCGGCTATGTTTCCACTACTGTGAAAATACCAGACCCCTCCCACACCTCTCCCGTCAACAACCCGCAATCAGTGTTGCTAGCTGACCTATACGACGCGTTTGGAACCAGTGAAAACAACCATGAACCTCATACTAGAAAAGGCTAGGTTTTTTTTAATTACACCAATGATTTGAACATTTGATATGGAATGAGAATTATTAACTTTATGAATAATTACTATCACTTGAGCGAGAATGTGGCATTTATCCTGTCGTTTCTTCACGGGCTACAGACTTCACACGAAACTGGAGAACGCAATGGCATTGCCATTGATGATTTATACAGAGAGTATCAGAAATTGGTCAGTGAAAGTACATTCAAGAGCGCAAGTGTAACACCGATTAAATTCGTCTTCAATGAAACAATTAATTTTATGTGTGAGATTTCTAGCTTTCTGTTATGCGTAGAACACAGAGTGAGCAGAATATATTCTTTATATGTCACGACAAAAAGAAGCAGTAATCTGCTTAATTTGGGGGGATGGGATTTGTACATGTGACTTGATAGTCATTTAGTAATATGCATGCATAGGTCATTACCTGAAGGTGTGGATTTACCAACTCACTGAACCCTTTGTTACTGCTTGCTGGCTGAGTACTATATATGTGCTCCGCGACGTGACCATCAGCAAGAAAAAGTCTTCCAAAGATAAGTTGAATCAATATCCTAGAAGGTGAAAAACAATTTATAACACTGCACATAACATACAATCTATCAAAACACAGTAAGTCATATGATAAGCTGCTCCAGTGTTGAAGCTATGTCTGTGAGGCTCAAAGGTGATGACATTGTCGAAAAGCACGAGCAAATTGACAAACCAAACCGGAGAATACTGTTCGCGTTGTGCCAAACTCATAAATAAAGCAGCACGAACGGTTTCTTAAAGAGTGAGTAACGAATACCTGTATAAAATATCTTATCAAATGGAACATTATATTGTATTATTGATTTGGCTCTATTTAACATGAGAACTGATATATAGGTGGAAGCCTATTTTTCTCTGTGGGGCTGACATCGAGTTTGAATACCACACTTTGCTCCTTTTGAATTGCGGTGTCCACACATAATCTCGTCCTTTTGCATATGCTATTGATGCTCTTTGTGATGTCTTCCTGCTGCTAGGTTACCAATAAAAAACAGATCATACAAGAATCAAATTAACTGTCATTTATTTCAGAGGCTGAATCAAAAATGCACACCGCAATTGTGACAGCATGACAGATCGTTCGTCACCGCAATTCGACCTACCTGCTGGAATATTCCCTCCACCACAGGTTGTAGTGGGCACCGGGCAGGACCCACCACCTGAATGTCATGTTCAGACCATACACGCCCAAGCCCAACTCTCAGTAGTTGTGATTACTTTGTGATTATTGTAAGTCATGGCATACGCTGGTTTCAGGGTAAGCTGTAATCCACTGGCCAAATTTGTTTGCTGAGCTGTGCTGTATTCTGTGAACTTCACTTTTGGATAATAACCAGCTTGTTCTTCATAATGATCTGAATTTGCTCAGCTTTGGTTCCAACCAAGTCCCCCATCGTTTTGTTGGATCAGCATGCAACGAATTGCAATACATTGACATGCTTATGTATCATTACAGATGTACTAACTCATTCTTCCCATTGCAACTTCAATTATCGATTTGAAATATCTTATATTGCTTTGACGTTTTTAGCTTATTGAATGGAACGCTTGAGCATTTTGCGCAACTGCCCCGCATCCGCCTGATCCGTCCTTACTCAGTGCACCCGATTACAACCCGGTATTTTGGGAGTCAATCGCAAAGTAAGACAGACTTAATATCCCTGCCGGACCAGTAGATATCAATAAAAACACTGCATAATATTGACGACCTATGTATCAGGCTCCATAATCTTTACCTGACAAATGTGTCGTAAATGAAATGATTGGGAATAATGCATCAGTGATCCTTGTCTAGTAATCTCGGCAATACTCATTTAGCTGAATACACCATCAGACTCAAACCAGGTGCCGTTACCAGACAATGCAGACCTTACAGAGCAAACCCAGTCATGCAAAAATAGATCAACAGATAGATAGATGAACTGCTAAGGCAGGTAGTCATTGTTCTTTTGCATATAAGTCAATTGCAGTCGCCCATGGTACCTGTAGCAAAGCGGACTAAACAGTCAAAAAAGCACGCGAAACATGACACAAAACCTACATTATAATGCATATCTACAGATACCTCTATTCACAAACAGTTGAATACACTCTTGCAATACCACGCATGGATGGGATAGATATGTGCAATCTTTTTTGTATACTATGAGGTCCCTCATACAACCGCTGGCTTTTGCCATTGGTGTTTGTCTATTGCTTAGTCAAAGGATATTTTTTACGAATCATCTGCAGAAAACAACCAATGCATAGAGAGGAAGAACAAGAGCTTGCAATTCTGCACAACATTGAACGTTTAACAATGTGTGAGACTTTTCCGACATCAGCGACAGCGGCAGATGGATTCAGCTGTATCATAAGATGTTGCGTTCGAAATGTGTCACAAACAAGCACGCCTACGTAATCATTTCATATCTTGTGCATCACGATATCACACATGGTTTCTGACAGAAGACAATCATTAAATGTTCAGCCGCACTCATAAACAGCACGGTGTGCAGTGTGCAATAATGCAGCTCGCGCATTACAGTACCAGCCCCATATACATTTATTTCACAGGAGATTATCTCAGTCTTAAAACACACATAAACGTGGATCAGAAATTCAACTTACTGTATAATACTTAATCTTTTATGTGTAACAGTTGTACTGGTTAGTGCATTTTAATTTCTGAGATCGTGATGTTTGATTGCTAAAATTTTAGACATGACAATATAGCGTCTCTCCGCATTCCGTCCTGCATGAAGTGAGCTTTATCTTCATTTGATTGGCAGGTTGATTGTTTGGCGTCATAACATATTGTCATCGCCACCTGTCACAGAACGCGTGTCAATAGAGGTTTGGGAGGAGCAAGACACGCCGCCGACTTTCCCGTAGGTGAAGAGTTGTCTATAAATACTCTGCAACACATGAGTCACATGAGATAGGCGCAGGTGACAATGGAGTGGAAAACTTGGGCAATCGTACTGGTTATCTTTGAAGCAGCTTCTGCGGACGACAAATGCAAACACTACGGCGACGAGTGTTAGTATTAAGCAAACTGTGTTATAGCAATGTGATTTGTGCTGATTGTGATATAGGTGCTACAGAGTATTTTCTGCTATATAGGTAACGTTGTTTAGAAATTTCTGACCTTGAATAGTGTCAGGGTTTCGATTAAAGTTGATCTGAGATAAAATCTAGGTTATATTTAACGCCAAAGGATATTCATCTGATACTATATATGCATTGCAATGCTTATTGTGTGATCAACAGCGGTTGCACAAGCAATCCATGATCAGCTCCGCGTGTGGGAAGAGATATACAATACAGGGAATTTGGACTCCATTAAGGACATGTACTCAACGAATGCCATTTTGTCAATGCAGAAGCAGGCGGACCTCTTTGGCAATGAAGGTGAACTGATTATTAAGCAGATGTTTGATGTAGATACCCGTCACATTTCTGACAACATTAAAACTTGCCAGTTTTAGTGATGAGGTACTAATGATTCCTTCTGTATTTATTCTAAATTCCCTTCAGCCACCACTTATTTCCAGTATATCATAGAAGTAATAGATAACGAACCAGGAGCCGACAATAATAGAACAGTCAATAGTGAAGTATGTTTAGTAGACAACGAAAATAATATATTCTCAGTGACGAATGAATTAGGAAGATTAATTGGTTCATTTTGCCATCCTTTATTGTGCATTAAGCTATTGTGAAGTGGGTGAAGAACAACTTTTCTTTGGAGGAAGGAACAACAATTCACATTGGATGTGAAGAGATAATTGGAATCAATGGCGACTGGGGATCTGCAAGAACCCATTTTCAATATGGGAGCAGAGTAGAGAGGTAAACGTGCTTGCAACTAACTGGTGTTGAGATGGCTGTGATATTCATTTAGCAACTGATATGCATGAATGCTTTTATTTAGAGTTCTGCTGATCTACATTCGTGAAAACGACTCTTGGCGTATTCATCGCGATATGATTAATGACGCCCCTGCTCCCTAATGCAGAATATTGCCACCCGAACTTCATTTCAAATGTACGCTCTGATGCAATTTGGCGCTTACAATTGAAAATGATATTTTCAGGTACAATGAAATTGGTATGTCAAGCCAATAAAATATTATCATACGCAAGTACTAAAACCCTCACGATTCATCCGTACGTTTAAGATAGTGCCCACAACACCTAAAAGTTACTCATTACATGTGCAAATGCACTACCAAAGTGATACGTGTTGATAATAGAACGTTTACCTCTCTATCAGCTGTAAACAAGCGCTCGGATTGAAAACAGTTACGGCTTTACAGCTTAAAAATTTATATATAATGAGTTTATTTTCATACGTCGCTAGAAGAGGGACAGCAAAGGTCATCTTGTGAATAAAAACGCCTCAAAGCAGGGCGCTCTATGATACAAATGTCAATCACGCTCGGTTCTCAATGTCAAGCTACCAAGCACGGATTCGCTAGACTGGATTAACAAGAGCCTGAGATAGATCAAATGTATAAATGCGCAAGGTCGAGCGACTTATCTGATGATAATTGTGCTTCTGAATCATGCCATAACCGGCTATATGATGCTGGGTGCATTGATATTATGCATCAGGTCATGTAATTATATGGGTCTTTAGACAATTTCGTATACAGTACGTACTTATCACGATAATTATATTGTAATGCTCACTAAAGCGACGTCGCAGATATTTGGTATCTCGAGGGCCATCCGCATTAATGTTATAGCCTATGATGTAATGCAGTAAATGATGGATTAGATTTCCCTGGACAAAACGACAAAGGTTGTGGTGCTGCCAGTGAAGGTCAATCATCATAATCATTCTCACCCATCACCTCCGTATTATCACCTTATTGTTGAAATGTACGTAAAAATCTAATATCCCGATTAGCTACGCCTTGACCATGTTCAGTGTCTCAGCAAAATGTTCTCATTTCGAGCTTTCATGACTTGGTTCTTATTCCTAGCGTTTCACTGCTTATGGTCTCTGTCAGCTACATCGATCTTTCAAATATAGAAATTGTGTAGCGTGAATCAGATTTATCAGTTGGTTGGGGGTGCTCTTAAGTTATTTGGGATGGTATGGGATGCTATGTTGGCGGTTGCTGTGTGTCGCTTTAGAATACTGTTTGGTGCTTTGGGGTGTTGTATGTTTAACTTGTAGTTGGTTGGTTTAGCGAGTGCTTAGGTGCTGTGAGTACGATGAATAAAATACCGCAGGGAATTCGAGGGTTCATGCTACTGCACATGGTGGAGTATAATAGTGTTCCAGATCTGAATCAATTGCATGATGAGCCGGGAAGGGCAAAAGCGATTGTCCATCCTAACGTATTTTATGATGCTTTCAAATATATTGTGATGTAACCCGATACAACTGGGGTCAGCGTATACAATAGGATACTGGGAGTCGCCGGTCATGCGTATGCCATAGGATGACAGTAGCGACCTCTGGCTACTGGAAGACACCCCCGTCAGCCTATTGATACGATGACAGATTCAGTGAGTAAATGGCCCGGGCGTACCAGATGTCAATTTGATTATTGTCCATTTGTTTTACGAAATAATGGATGTCATCGTTAAGTATAAGAACGTCAACAGAAAAAACAGCGGTCGCGCACAAGGAATCACTTATCTGATGACATGAACGGAAACGATAAACCTCTCTGGTATGGACAAACAATCCAGTACTTTTTTTCATCATGTATACAAATTTCTTATAAATGTAGGCGTAAAATCATGTACATCAATGCGATTTCTATTTCCCGCATATATGCGGATAACAAATGCTTAAGATATGAAACAAAATAAGGATATAGAATATTATTCAAGAAGTAATTTATAATTTTACATTTCTCATGATTTTGAAATTTTACGAAGATTGAAGACTCGGCTCTTGACATGTTGTCTTCTGATGACATCCGTCGGTGATCCTTGGAAAATGTTAACACTTCCTAAGAACCTAAACGAGGCCACCACCCATAGAACCCTCAGAAGAACTATTATTCAACAAACTATGAACAAAATTGTCACCCTTTTATTTGCTTATGGGCGCGATAACAAAAAATAAAAAATTAATGCATGCTCCCAATTGTACCGCGCTGCGCATGCGCTATGAAAGGAACATGTTCACAACAACTTTTCTTTGCCCTTTTCGGCTCGGATTAGCCTTTTTAATTCAGGTAGTAGATCATTGCATCTAAGAGACATAAGCGGCAAGTCAACCTTAACCCCGAGCCAGACGGCGTGTACATTAATGAGAGCGGAAGATGTGTGTGGTATCCAGTTGAAACACCAGTGCTTAACCGCGACACGGGAGCTCCAGAGCCAGACCCAGCCACGATCATGATAACGAAAAGTCAAGTGTCAGCAGTGACAAGTCTCACACAGCCCCAGGACCCAATGACGGTATAGAAATTCAAACATATATTATTGTTTTCTTCAGAGAATCGTTTTCAACGGACTGTGCCATATAGAAAGATAAACGTTCTATTCCCCAGATAGACAAAGACGCTTCGCCTCTGACCAGCTGACAGCTTCCGCGCTATTTACCCTGTTTACTACTTTCGATCTCTCACATCCGCGCTGTAGCCTGTAGGTGGCATCAGATAATCAAAACACCAGGGGCAAACGCCTTGCCTATTCCCCAGATAGTTTCCTTACGTTTACCCAAGTGAGAGTATCTCCTGGAATAATACCCGCTTTGTCGCATTTTGAGTTTCATGACAATTTGAGTCTGCCGTATTTCTCAAGCGATACGGGATGGAGAGAAGATAGGAGTTTCCAAACGATGCAGGTCACCAAGTTTATTGGGCTGTTCCAATAATCACTTCAGGGTTGAAAGGTTCAATGGGATGACTGGTTAACAGTTTCACTCACACACCAAATATCTGTGAATCATGCAATTGACTACAACAGTTCAATTGACTTGTGTATCAGTTTAATTCCATATTGCCAAACTTCCTAATACACAAATACTCAGTTTCGCTTCCCTTTGACATAGTTGCAACATGAAATCGCCCTAGGACTAGGACCGTTACCATGGAGCCGTAGCTTTGGCGTTAAAAGATTTCACTGGGAAAGTAAGCTGGGTACATGGTGTCTTTAAATTGACTGTAACATTAGAGATTATCATACCAATGTGTGAAGTAGAGTCTCCTATATATAGATGCTAGTGATAATTGAAAAGATGCATGTTTCAGAGGGTTATCCAGTTTTGATCAATTATCACTTGGATCTGCTTATCACTTTCATTCTTCCACATATTGGTGTAACTAAGATGGCAATTGAATGAAGAATAAAGCAGTGTGACAATTCTTTCTTAGGTACATAAATCGTGACATCACTTTCATGGCCTCGAACTATAATTGTTACTATAAAATCCCCAAGGATAACAAAATGGTATTGAGCGAAAACACTATTCTTCATTTGTAGTATATTAGAGGAACTAAATGTTTCATTGCATTTTATGCCAATGGTCATTTATATGAGACTACCAAACAGTCCAGAACGGCCCTGTCACAACGAGACAGGTTTGCAATTGGCCACCCTTCCATGGTGTGCAGTAGGTCTGGCACTGGCCTATGACACTTACCTAAAAATTGGGTGTAACAAATAGTCACTGCAAAAAACTGATTAGCATGCTTTGGTATGTATCTGATATAATCTATTGTCATTCCATGTCTACCAAGTTGTTGAGAATTTATTTTGCTTCTGTATAGGTATGGCCCATGCCATATCTGACACAGCCCTGGACCCAGATGAAGCCAATTGCATGAGTAACCGATGCGTTACCACAGAACAATACTCATGCTTAAGTTGGAAAATTAGAATCCTGAGGTTTGTTCTTTTAAACATTGAATAGCACAGGAGTGTTTACCTTGCACTTTGTAGCCTATTACAATTGGCTCCCAATTGAAATAAGTAGAGATGGTCAAGGTATTGTTTTGTAATGCGCATTAACCTGCTCATTCAGCCTACAAAACTCTGTGTTGTGTGAGAATCACAGTCTTGAAACCCTAACATAAATATTGTTAAACTGTACTCAACTAGGCTGTGTTAATTAGCTTGTATTTTGTGATTGAATATTGTAGCATCTCAATTTATGAAATGGCAACCCACGAACTTATGGCAATGGCTGGCCACAGCAAAAAGACACAGATTGAATGTGAGACACTGTGAGACATATGGACATTGGGCGTCAACGCCTTCTAGTCCAAGAGTGGCATTTACTCTTGATTTCATGCGTACACTGAGAGCCATGGTGTTGGAAGGACAGATAAGCATCTATGACTTCTTCACTAGCATGCAAGAGTGCAGATCAGGAATTGGTAGACATGCTCATAGGGGGGTGTGACATGTTTGAACTGATTCTTTGAATAATGCTTGGGTTTGCTTCTTTCAATAACTGTGATCCGATTGATAATGCAAACCAAATGTACAGAAGCATCGGCTCAGAATCAATCTTGAACTTTTGTTGGGTGAGCATAATTTTGGCACCTTGCCGTTCACTGGGCTAGAATTCCCAGATGGATCCCAGTGCCCTGTTTGCCCACAGGTAGACTCTTGAATGCAAAGAGATTGCCAATTAATACCATTGCCATGATAAGCAATGATAATAACCACTATGCACATAAAATAATCTACTTCTTTTAACGAAATCTGATTGAGTTGGCCGTCAAATAGCCATGGATGGCAACATGAATTTAGTTTGTGGGGCAAAAACAGGACATAGTGTCAGAGCCCCTATACATGAAAGCTGTTTCTTCTTGTCTCAGAATGAGATAGACCAGTTTGTCGGACACTATAGTTACACAGCCAACCCTGTGGACCAGGTGGGTGTGGAATATATATTTCAAATACTGTCAAATATGGTGAATATTAACATTTGTTGTGTCATTAACCTGCACTAACTGATGTATGTATAGATAAGTCAGCTGAATTAATTGGTTACTTTAGTGATGTAATATTTTTTGAGATCTGCATTGACCATCTTTATAATTACCTTATCCTCATATTGCTATTGTAGAACTGCAGCAATTTTCAAGCTGGGTCTGTTCTCCGTGCCAAGAACAAGACGGCTAAGCTGGACATTACTGATGCATTTGCATCTGTTTGTTACTGTAACTTCCCTTGCAAGATTTTTTACATGGAACCTGGGGAGCGGTAAGGTCAACTCTTTTTTGTATAGTTTTAATATGGTTTGTAGAATGTAATAATTGCACATCCAGACACCCTTAAGCAAGTAACTCATTTGCCACAGGTAGACATATGTGTCATAATGTGAATATTTTGGTGTAATTAAACTAAGCTACAATTTGTCCATCTACATCATGATTTAGTCATGTCATGTGTCAATTTCTTGTTTCATGCAGGAACAAAACAACAGCAATCACATATACATGGGTTTTTGATGCCAAACTTTCATTATATGACCATATACGGTGGCATGTAACAGGACTAGACCTTTATGATTTACAACTGAGCTTGTGGAGAAGTTTCTAAAAATGCAGATCTAATAATTGTCAGTTGAATTTCAACTGGCACATATAACTGGCATTTGAGACCATACATGATGATTTCCCCATTATGATATATAATTTGGTATCATAGGAGAAACATCACACCATTGTGAATGACTTTGGAGAATGGGCTTTCTGTTATGCTATAGTTAATGAAGAAGCATGTGAACAGTATTGTTGTTGTGGCTTTGGTTGTTGTTAGTTTGATATTTTAGATTTTACCCACAATTGTGATTCATCTGGAGGGACATCTATAACATACTGATAACCCTTTTTCTGTTCTTAGCAGCATGGCATACCGTATTTTCATGATGAAAAAATTGGAGAATGTGGACATCCTAACGTATGATTTGGGTAGTTTACTAAGCACTGTTGTCAAGGTAACTAAACACAATTTTTTATACTATGCAACCTTATTCTGAGAGTTGTTGCCAATTTTAGTTAAACAGTATTGTTGGCGTGCATATGCAGAAAAAAGACATAAGTGCTGGAGTGACATTTGCCGTACCAATATTCAATGTGTATGGTCACAAGATGTCATGTCAGGTAAGAATGTAAATTAAAGTTACAGGAATATTATATTGACTAATATACTTGTGTAATAATGTATGATATTATATATTAAAAATATCCTCATCAATAATTCCATTGCTACCAACAAAGGTCATGCTGAAACATCAGATAGTTTTTATGTATGTATGTATGTATGTATGTATGTATGTATGTATGTATGTATGTATGTATGTATGTATGTATGTATGTATGTATGTATGTATGTATGTATGTATGTATGTATGTATGTATGTATGTATGTATGCATGCATGCATGTATGTATGTATGTATGTATGTATGTATGTATGTATGTATGCATGTATGTACGTCAAACATGTGAAGTGACAGTATATGTCTAAAAGTACATAAAAACTTATTGCTCTATGTAAATCTGGCAGAAACGAATCACCAAGGGCAATGTATTGATAGCTCGGTGGGGTGGGAGCGTGGGTGTTCTCACTATGTGGAGGTTAGTGGGGATGTGCCGACAATTTGGGTCGGTAATGGGGCGTTTTGGTATACAAATGGGTCGTTATTTCTTGAAGACAGGAAAAGTAATGGGTCTGTTCTTTTGGCAATGACCTGGTATACTATTATGTACGTATTTTTGACAGCGAGTATAGCCATGGATATTTGTTTTGTGATGGGTATCCAATATGATGCTCAATATTGGGTGTTTGTGCTCAAGTCCACTGGGTCAATGGTGGCCAGCCCTATCCTGGTTGCGTTGTTTTAAAGACAAGTTTTATGGCATGATAAGCAAACAGAAATGTCAAGACTGAACGTTCTCCTTCCATTGTTTCCTGCAATATCGTCTACCTCATGGGCCGGACGCCCTGGGGTTCTCGTTGATAGCTTGCGGGCCCGAGTCACAATTGTTTATTTAGTGGCCGCTATCTAATTAACTGCCTTGCCGTTACGAACCAGAGCATCGTTGGGACTAACGACGGTATCAGCAAATTATTTTTGGAGTTGGGAAGCTTAATAAACGTACTTGTTCATTCTGAATCGTTAGGTTGGTATATGGATGGTCAAGAGGGTCTAGATATGTATTGGTGACCCTTTTAAAAAATGTGTATATGAATGGGTCTTTTTTCAGAGGATTTGGTATGTAAATTGTTCCCTTTTCTCACTTTGGCTAGGTTTAGATATGGTCCGGTTTTTTGTTTCCCATGGCGGCTCACCCCTACCCTTTTCTAAGGAGAGAACCAACCCACCCCCCGGGATTGATAGCAACCGTCAGCACACCAACATCACCCATCGGAGTAGCATTAGCACATCCTCAATGTCTGCAGCACCTTCAACAGCCGAGATATTGAATTTACAAAGTTTTCTTTGTAAACTAGTCTATACACTTTGTTGTCATTAACACCATTTTGTTAGGACTCTATTTAAGTCAGTAAAGGATAATCTAAGGATATTAGCTTGCTCGCAATTGTTGAGTGCCACCAATTTTTTTAAAGAACCTTACAAATACCATATTGGCTTACTAGCATAACATTTAGCAACCATAAAGGGGGCAAATAATGGGGACATCTTGACCTTAGTACGGCTGATGGGACTTGACTATAATAACCACCAACTCTTACATTAAGTATTTTAATTTATTGATATGCTGTTTCAGAGAGAGAAAAACAATATGTGTAGACATAAAAAATACTCTTTATTGTAATCAGTTAAAAACAGCCAGCATGACCAAGGTTTAAACCATGTCATTCCAATTATATAAATGTCACATTGCCAAAAATACATCTACACAACGGGTTTTGCAGCTTGGCGTTCAGTTCCGGCTGTATTGCTAGAAGCGCAGCTGAATGAAAAGGATATATACAGGAAGCAAATTAGATAAGGTCAATTACAATGATTAACTGCTTGCTTCAAAAAGGAACTTCACCATTATAATTTAGAATACTCTGCATCAGGTATTTACCTTGATAGTTCCATTCCTTCGAAACTTCATGTAGTCTTTGCGTGATGAAAGGTATATATTGATCTTGAACTCAACTGCAATAGATCTCCTTTGCACTTTCTTCACAATGCCTGATAATATATGAGGGAAACACTTAATAATCTTCAGAAAAATTATGCCATTACAAGTTTAACAGCTGAAAATATATCACTCATAGTACCCATACAAGTGTTCATGACTTCAAAAAGATGCTACCAAGTTGGATACAATGTGCATCATACATATGAAGTCAAAACAACAAAAACACAACAATGTTACAAATTTGTATATGTACCTCGGCGCCATCTTAATTCGTCAGATTCATCAAATTGCCTTTCATTCCTTAAGAGTTACATACAAGGAAGGTTGCATAACATAACTGAGAGCTCTGAAAATATGCTAGGCTTGGAAACCATGTGCACCATGCAACTGGAATCATAAGACTGATCTAGGAGACCAGGCCAAGATCAGCTAATTAGGTCAAAGTTTTAATTGGATCAATACCAATATATACGAAGCTATGTGTTATGTGTAAATTTTTGAAGAATTTAAATTTACCCTCCTTCTATGTTTTCAAAGCTCAGGGCTCATGGTATCCACAAATTAAATGACATAGACATGTTTTAGGCAACAGACAGATGGACAGACAAATTAAAAGAGTTCAATTTACATACCATTTATCCATGCAGGAATGCACATGCATACCCCAGTACATACATCAACCCATATAACTATCCGTTGTGTATGCTTACCTCTAGCTGCTTCATGTCAAGGGCCTCGTGGGGTTCAGGGACAGCGTGCTCTTTACCTGCACATAGCAACATTTGTATTAATAAAGATCAGCTGCCAAAAGTATTATGTACTGTGACCAATCACATTAGAAATAAGGTGAAGGGCATTTAAATATTTTGCCCTTAGTGAGTTAGATAAGATCGTTACTGACAGATATCATTATCAATACATTACCACTTGAGCAGAACAAAAAGAATTTCAAACTAATCAACAAGTCAGATGTAAGGCTGCTGTTTTTATATAGGCAATGTTTATTGTCCAAGGAGTCACCCTTAATATATGGGCCGGCTAGTTTGACAAATATTACTTCAAAGAATAGGAATAGACCAGTGGATTATGCGAAAGATGACTCCTGGTATACAACTTAGCTAAAAGGGCATATCAGCTTGCTAGCAGACACATAAATATATGAACATATCTTCAAATGGATGCATACAAGTTTACATATACACAATGTTTATACTTTAATGCATTTAACAACCTATTTCATAATCTCAACCACTTGTGTATGCTTACCCCTAGCTGCATTACGTCAAGAGCCTTGTGTGGTTCAGGGACAGCAGTGTTCTCCACCTGCAGCGTTCAGTGAGATTGAATCACACATGTTGGGTGCTAAGAGGTGTGTTCATGTGCAGGGCTTTTCTCAAGCATTTTAAGAATGCATGCAATCAAATGTGAAAATGAAAGTCAGAGATTATGAATAATGTGCAACCACAATTTACAAATGGATGGATGAATAAACTGACTTCAGAGCAAAGTTTTACAAAAAGCTCTACCAGACAGCATTTATATATGAGTAAATATCAAATACCAATGTTTGACCAGAGGACAGTCTGTGTAAGATGTCAACAGCTGACTCAGTGGACACCTTGTGTGGTATGGTATCTGTTCGTGTCTAAAAAACAAAGAATGAATTGTTTATTTCCTATGCAAGCATAGTGCAATATCTTAAAGCCTTAAATAGTCTGCACCATATGACACTTTTACAGGTATAATTGGATGCGGTGCCTGACATGCAAATTAACTTTTAGCAATGTGCACTTGTCATTCGCTGACCTACACATATACACAAAAATTTACCTGCATAACATATGCCAACAACCATATAATTATAATGCAAAGAATAAGAAAAGTGTTACAGGGAGGAGGAACTGTTCTTGGGCAATTTAGTTGAAATATATAATAAACACTTATCTGAAATGCAATGATCCTCACCAGCACACACAATTTATTTTTATACAAACTGAGGAGCACATCCACTTGGGCTCGGGTTTTGATAACCTTTTATAATTATGTTCAACTACCATTGTTTATCATTGGACTAGCCCTACAAGACGTCAGTAGATTCATGTTACCGTTATGACCGGGGCAATCATTGGACTGGACTGGTGTGGTTTTTCGTTATGTCAGATTTAAATTACTCACAAAAATAATAGCAGATTTTAAACATCTATGGGGAAATCTTAGAATCAATTGTATACACACCGTTCTACCAACACCCACAGCTTCCATCGTCCAGACTGACTTTTTACACTGCAAAGGTACGTGGAAAGTTGCCAAAGATGTAAAGAGTAAGGATGATGTCAAGTGCATAAACGCGCTCGGGACGAAGAGCGGCTTTGACGTAGCTGCGAAATTCCGGGGAGCATAGCGTTACCGGTAAATCACAATCAACCTGACTATATTCCCGCGCATTTGCAAAATGAGATGACTCCGTGTTTTAACAACATACGATGTAACAACGGTTACGGTTTATCGCCTCGGAAGGGCCGGGCGATGAAATGGAGGGAATGGTGAAGAATTTTTTTGGTAAAATGTAGCTATGCGAGTTTAACGACTTATTGGTGATGATCACACTTTGTAAATGAATAGAGTCCGCCATTTTCTACCCTTCGAATTCTCATATATTTTGATGTTTATTCATTATAGTAAAGTGATGGGCTTATGATTACAGTGAGAATACGTCGTCGTTTCGATACGCTGACAGAAGCGTCTCCCAGTAGCCAGCAGTAGGCGATTCTGTCATCCGAACCAGCGAGTTTCTCTTTCTGACGTTATTGACACAATATTATTTCATATACTTTAAGTGAATAGAGTATGCCATTTTCTTCTTCCAATTGTCATATGTATGGACGTTTATTCGTTATAGGAAAGTGATGGACTAATGATAACAGTAAGACCCGTCATCGTATCGATACGCTGACAGAAGCGTCTCCCAGTAGCCAGCAGTAGGCGTTTCTGTCATCCGAACAGCGAGTTTCTCTTTCTGACGTTATTGACACAATATTATTTCATATACTTTAAGTGAATAGAGTCTGTCATTTTCTTCTTCCAATTGTCATATGTATGGACGTTTATTCGTTATAGGAAAGTGATGGACTAATGATAACTGTAAGACCCCGTCATTGTATCGATACGCTGACAGAAGCGTCTCCCAGTAGCCAGTGTAGGCGTTTCTGTCATCCGAACCAGCGAGTTTCTCTTTCTGACGTTATTGACACAATATTATTTCATATACTTTAAGTGAATAGAGTATGCCATTTTCTTCTTCCAATTGTCATATGTATGGACGTTTATTCGTTATAGGAAAGTGATGGACTAATGATAACAGTAAGACCCGTCATCGTATCGATACGCTGACAGAAGCGTCTCCCAGTAGCCAGCAGTAGGCGTTTCTGTCATCCGAACAGGGAGTTTCTCTTTCTGACGTTATTGACACAATATTATTTCATATACTTTAAGTGAATAGAGTATGCCAT
Organism: Urechis unicinctus; assembly: GCA_034190875.2. Classification (NCBI taxonomy): domain Eukaryota; kingdom Metazoa; phylum Annelida; class Polychaeta; order Xenopneusta; family Urechidae; genus Urechis; species Urechis unicinctus. The sequence goes on from CM067355.1 coordinate 27,202,731, forward strand.
TTTCTTCTTCCAATTGGCATATGTATGGACGTTTATTCGTTATAGGAAAGTGATGGACTAATGATAACAGTAAGACCCGTCATCGTATCGATACGCTGACAGAAGCGTCTCCCAGTAGCCAGCAGTAGGCGTTTCTGTCATCCGAACCAGCGAGTTTCTCTTTCCGACGTTGTTGACACAATATTATTTCATATACTTTAAGTGAATAGAGTCAGCTATTTTCTTCTTCCAATTGTCATATGCATGGACGTTTATTCGTTATAGGAAAGTGATGTACTAATGATAACAGTAAGACCCGTCATCGTATCGATACGCTGACAGAAGCGTCTCCCAGTAGCCAGCAGTAGGCGTTTCTGTCATCCGAACCAGCGAGTTTCTCTTTCTGATGTTATTGACACAATATTGTTTCATAAACTATAAGTGAATAGAGTCTGCTATTTTCTTCTTCCGATTGTCATATGTATGGACGTTTATTCGTTATAGGAAAGTGATGGACTAATGATAGCAGTAAGACCCCGTCACGGTATCGATACGCTGACAGAAGCGTCTCCCAGTAGCCAGCAGTAGGCGTTTCTGTCATCCGAACAGCGAGTTTCACTTTCTGATGTTATTGACACAATATTGTTTTATATACTGTAAGTGAATAGAGTCTGCCATTTTCTTCTTCCAATTGTCATATGTATGGACGTTTGTTCGTTATATGAAAGTAATGGACTAATGATAGCAGTAAGACCCGTCATCGTATCGATACGCTGACAGAAGGGTCTCTCATTAGCCAGCAGTAGGCGATTCTGTCATCCGAACGAGCGAGTTTCACCTTCTGACGTTAATGACACAATATTACTTCATACACTGTGAGTGAATAGAGTCCGCCATTTTCTACTTCAAAATGAGTTTTAATTCATACGCTAGTCCAATTTCCATAGACAAGGTGGCGTTTTCGCTTAATCTCCAAGCAACCAGTAGGCGATTCTATAATATTTTGCCACATGACACCTATTTCTTTCTTCATTGGTTCATTATGTCTGTCTTAAGAATGGGTTTTTCACCCGACATTTCCAATACGTCACAGGTTGGTTTGCCTCGCCTACTCGCATCCCCACTCCTGGTAGCTAATTTTGTCTTTGACTCTCAATAGGTGGTCTTGTACTTAAATAAATAAACTGAGCGATATATAAGAACAATTCATAAAACCAAAAATTCCCCGTCTCGAAAGGTAAATGCAGATGATGTGCACCACTTGGTTCGGGAGCTGTCATCGTATCAATAGGCTGACGGGGGTGACGTCCAGTAGCCAGATGGCGCTTCTGTCATCCTATGGCATACGCATGACCGGCGACTTCCAGTATCCTATAGTATAGTATTTCTTCTACCCATATTAATGTCCATAACATAAAAATAGGTGTACGTCCGGCTTTGCACCGTAAACAGAAAGTGGACCGGTCAGCATCCTAACAGTAGTTGGCAGTATATGTAACAGTTCATCTAATTTCAGACATAGCCAGTGTAGATAATAACTTATTTATTATTGAGGCGAAGCCCCACTTTATTACAAATTGCAGTAAAACCAAGAGGTAAGAGGTGACGTGCTGAAACACTGGCCGTTAATCATCATAACTTATTTCGCAAGAGGACATCAATGCAAATAGTTTCCGTCGTGCATATATAACGCCATGAGTTGGTAATCAATCTATGTTATTTAATGGTGATGAATATGCTAGACATTCGTGCAGACTCACGGCATAAAAGATGTAATGGTATGGTGTTAATCCTCCAGACAAGTGAATTACACAATACATATAATAGTAAAACAAATACAGGGAGTATTTAGGATAGCGCAGATTGTATGAAACAGGTAGCACACCGTGCATTTGATATTTGCGTGTTTATCTAGTCCTCGTGCAACGTTGCCGGTATAATATATGTTTACTAGTTCAAGTGGGACATCAGCGGAAAGCCAATATTATTAACAGCTTACTGATATCCAGCACAATGTCGTCATGCAAATGGATAAAAGCTAATGGTAATGCAAATAATGGCATGGCAATAATAGGCATTATTAGGAGAAACAAAAGAACACATCCATTACCAGGCAACAGCAGGGCGCTGATATTTGGCAAATCATAACAACGAATGTTTATCGTGCGTGCAAAGGGTCTACGCGACTTTGCTTAGCGCGTATATTTCAGCATGAAACATTCATCCGCTGGCCACCACGTTTAGGATCTATGCATTACCGATCTATATAACATTAGCTTTAAGTGTGTTGTAAAATAAGATGTATTTAAAGCCGATGGGATCGCTTGCGAATAACTTAAAATTGTTAATGGCCTGCCTACGTGAAAAATGGTTCGTTTATCGGTCTACAGATCGCTGCATTATTCAAAATGTGGCTATATAGTCTTCTACGATACTACCTAACAACAATGTCATGAGCGTACCTGCTCGCACCAAGATACGTCGCCGCGAATTCGTTCAAGCCCGCCGGGCACTATGCATCCGCATGCTGACCTTCTATACGTCAATCATAATGGTTTATATATGTGTGCACGGACCAAACTTTGTGGACATATGTGGTAAGTGAATGCACGCGATAACATTTATAGACTCAATACATGAACATGTAGAGTGTGAATATACGTCGTCAATAGGCATTAAAGATGCATTTTTTGAAAAATGACATGCGTTTTTTTTGCTCCATTTAATAGAACAACTCTATTGGAACCCATATAAACCATTTTGCGGACTAGTTCAACGCTATATAGTCGATTACACCGTATCGAAATCTGTCGGCCACACCCATGTTTACAAACATGAGCACATGTCGATGGGAAAATGACGCATGCGTATTGAAGGGTCATTTGTTGACAACACATAGTCGTGACGTCACGCGCAGCGCAGATTCGATAGAAGGTGGAAACGCATGCAACCGAAATGGTGAGTGTTTTGATTCCTACATTTCTCTTCTTTCTTCTTCTTTGATTGGAGTTTTCGAATGTTGTATATAAAAAAGAACCCGCCTCAATAAAGTGAACACTATCAGTACAATAGATTACCGTAAATTTAACAACAGATAGCCTGCGAACGAACCCTGAGGTAGCCCTTAGACTTAGTATATTTATACTGAGGCTGCGCATGTTCAAGCGTAATAAAAACGATATTCTTGACTAGTCTTTCACGTTTTGGAGTGTAAAGCCGTGACTCTTGTTCGAAGTTTGATTATTTCTTATGCAATTATCGGTGCTTTTTCATAGCAAACTATTGGAGTATTCCTGAATGAACTCATAAATTGTATTATAAATCAAGGGACTGGGGTCTCCCTCATGACGTCTACTTTATCTGGTTATAGTGAACTAAAACAGGGATTTGAATTGGCTGGCGGGTCGCTATCTTCTATGCATACATAAACCCTACAGAGAAGATAACGGCCAGCCAATGCAAATCCCTGTGTACTGAAACGTCAATGCTAGGAGTTTGGGGTGGTATGTATCATCGTATGGGTTTGGCTGACTTTTGCAGGCTTTTGGCTCAAACACTGTAACATTATTGATTGAATTATTCTTGTCATGTTCATTCATTGATTAAATTGAACCAACCCACTTTCAAATTTAAAGGAAATCAAAATGCCAAGGAGGGGATCACATACAAGAAGAGGCAGTGGAAGGGGTCATGGTACAGATTCTGACAACATGTGTGGAATTGAGGTTGATTCCTTTATTATTTGATTCTTATCAAGGGTATTTTATTGAACTCAATACACCCATTATGACTGGGAAAGATGTGTTTAATGGTTTGAAATTGTTCACCATGACACAGGTGTCCAAGTTGGTGGAGGTTTCAGACAAGCCTGAAGAGGTGGCAGAGGAGCCCCACCTTCTTCAAACAAGGTACTTTTGGGCTTGCCTTACCTAATTGAATCACTTTGTCAGTAAATAGGTCCAATGTTGAACTATCAAACCATAAATTTCCATTGGTTCTCATTTGTTTGTAGACCTCGACAGGCCGAAAGCGAGTCAATCTTGTTTGCAGTGGCTACCTTTGCAAACACACCAATAACTAACCAGACCCTACAGCAGCAGAGTAGAGTGACTGCTAAATCTTTAGAGCTGTCACAGAAGGAGAAAATGAAGGTATTGTACAACTCAGCATTTAGCACTCTTCAGCTGCTCCAAAAACCTTCTTGCAATTTTGGTCACAGAGAGAGATTTGTATTGGAGATATTCAATCCATCAAAAAGAAGACTTTTGATTACTCATATTTTCAGAATTTAGTGCGGTGGCTGGATTTGGATGGGGTGGGTCAGTTGCTGGTTAGAAAGACAGCCACAGTTTGCGCTTACAATCACCCGACAACCCACACCGCCGAAAGAAGGATTCCACCCTCCATCAACTACCACTTCCCCAGACTGTTGCATCTGCCTTCAATGTAGGGAAATGCCTCCCCCTGTGGAGCGGCAATGGTGCACTAACAGCCCAGACTTTTGCACATATGCACTACCTCAGATGGAAGGAGTTGTGCTTGACCTGATGGTCATTGAGGTTATTAACAGGTACCGGGTGGACTTGCTATGGGATGCGGTTGTCGAGGACAAAAAAAAAAGATGCTTAGACATGGCGCCTATCAGCAATTGGTTCAGTGGATTCATGTATTTTTTTGGAGGAGTGCAACAGGAGGGTAACTCCGGTTGTGTAAGGAAGATCAGAGACCTCTTCCGTAACAAGTATTGACAGTATACAGGCTTAATACAAAATAGGTTTTGGTAATATACTAAGCCTAAATGTTTTAATTTTTAATTTTAATCCGGAAATATCACATTGTTCTGATTGGTATTTTTGTGTAGATTATAAATTGCTTAGTCTTACAAAACATGTGGTATTATTTGTTCTGAACATTTTTGCTTCAACAATCTGATAACTTATTGTCTATATGTTTTATGGAATGAGCATTCATATATTAGTAAATTTTTTCGTCTCTCAAACACAGAAGAAAAGAATTATGCACACATTATTTTGTCAATTAGTCATGACACTTATCTTCAGATTTGACTTTTTATGTTCATAATTCTAGCGCTGATAAAAAAAGAAGTGACATTAAAATGAGTTCATGTATTATTTATTTGCCAATTACATGAGTTCTTCTATTACAGTTTGGATTTACAGACAAAAGAATGTGACTAATAAAATATTTGTACATTTCAACAAAAACAAATTTCCAAATCATATTTTTAATCAAAATGAGACTCCTGCAACTGTTTCTTGGGTAGATGGCCTGGCACAGGAGCAATGTTCAAACTGATTTTGCGGGGTCATCAGCAGAGCATTGTGGGTGTTGTTGTGATGCTTGCTGTCGCATTGCTTGGGCCTAAAGATTTCTGTCATCATATCTGGTATATGGGCACAAGTCTTGGCCTCTAAACCGATGACCACGTCTTTGACTGCTTGTTGAAGTGATTGCTGTACCTGTAACACAACAAATGGCATTATATGGCCAAATAGCTAGAACACATTACATGTGCAGCATCAGTATTTTGTTTTCTGATAGGACATTTAGTCAGTGTGTAGTTGAGTGGTCATGAGAGACTTACATTGGCTGACCAACCCTACTTGAGTGCATATGCCTGTTGTGGTCCATTGTCACAACTTGACTGCAGGCAAGGTTAGACGAAAACTTGATCACCAGCCATTGAATTAGGGTCAAGAGGATGCAATAATTTCTCTACCTGAAATTTACAAATTAAGTAAGGTATGTTTGCAACAACAATTTACAAATCTAAATGGTGCAATGGACTCACAATAGGCCCTTAGATTTTATTTAATCGGTGACATTTACAGAAGTCGATTCAATACAGACCGATTCGATAGCAGGGTATTCATAATACAACGAGATTACTAGCTCCGGTCATAACGGTAACATGAATTTATACGCAGACGTAGGGCTACGAGATTACTTACATGTCCAGCAAAACTTTGCAGCTTCTTCGTTGGTCACACTCCTCACTTCCCTGAATGCCTGTCTTAAGACACCCTCGTGTTAGACCGCAACTGGTCTAGCTCCCGCTTCCTTCTCTTAGTTGTTGAATCTATAAACAGCTTCTTTCTCCCTCCACCTTTTCTTCGTTTCTTGGTTTGATCGTCCTTTATCGCAATGAAAATAGCGCAAACTAAACACCCGCCGGCGGCAATCGGCACAGAGTGATGACGTTTCTGCGCTTCCGGAATTAATAATACATGAGCTTCCAAATATGGTCTATTCTTGGCTGGAAGTGAAAAATAAGGAATTGAAGGTTTATTCACGAACAACAAGAAATATATACGGCCATTCCAACTTTGGAATCCGGATATCAGCACCATTTAGGGTACTCTTGCAGTTAGCAACTTTTTTTTTCGATTCGATTTTTTTGAAAAAATGCACCTTTAAACTAAGCGATTTTGGGCAGTTTGAGGGTGTACTAACGGTTGACTTGTATATAGTGAGCGAATGCAGTACGATATACTACCGATGTAACGGTATATATTACTATGTAATGAAACCATAACAATATGTAATGAGCATGTCACATTTGTGAAAAGTGTTGGTATTACGACAGTTCCATTTGAGCCAGTCACAACCAGACGCAGGCATCACCAGAGCAAGCATCAATAGCCTGCAATATATTCTTTTTGCAGAAACAACAGCGATGCACATATCTGTTACATAATGACTGGCTATTTAAGATAATTCGCTTTCAAGTGCAAGAGACTACATCATTATGCACGGCACTGGTAGTATACAATACGCCTTTATTAGACTTGGTATAGCTGGAGTTCTCAATGTCCTCATGGTTCAAAAGAATCGTCAGTGCACGAAAAACTGACGTAACTTTACCATCTGTTGGAAGCACTCGTAGAACCCTGGGCGCTATCAAAATTTTTCGTTCCCGGAGAATAAATACAATTCAGAGGAGCTAAATGGATACAGGGCGGTTGTATCTTCATAAAAATACAGCACGCGTGTCCAATTCGCTTCATTCCACTAAACTGCGGAATAAATGGGATCACTTTATGGTCGTAGAAATGACGCTACTTCCAATGCTGTCATATGAGTAATAACATTTGATTAAATTGCTATCCCCAAAGACCAGCGTCACCGCGTGTTATTGGCTCAGTGCGTGGTGATTAAACACTAAGAACACACCAATTGCATGCAATTGCATATAATTCGAAGTGCAAAGAATTATTTGCAAAGAATAATTTCATCCTATTAGCTGTGTATAAATTACTGCTATATCACACCAAATATGGTTATCTAGCGTATTGTATTTTCGACAAGCCCAATAACTGAGAAAAAAAACATTCTTAACAAAGCAGATTATACAATTGCTACTACGTTATGTTTTACAGTGGTCATCGTTTACAAAGGGATTGCTATGATATTGAACTCATTTACACAACTGCTTTGGGTTACATCATGCATTGTGTGTTAGACAAAACAAACAAAGCGAAGAAAGTGTCGCTACAATAAGAAATACATCGTTATACACTTAAAGCGTTAGGTCGTTTCATTTTCATTTACAATCCATTGATCCGCCAGCGATTGCGCCGATCATCGCTAAATCAAATCAAATATAGTCCAATTTATTTCATTCCCGCAAACGAACCATATATGCGGAAATAATGATCTTGCAAAGTACCGATTTTTTTAATGAACATTTTGCTTATTAAGTCGTTAAATTGATGGGCTTCCAAGAGATGAGAATAATTCTTGTTTTTTAACTTTTATGCATTATAATCACCGCACATACATAAGCATCACAATACAATAATAACAGGTTATTTGGCGATTCACTCAATTCAACTTAAAAGTCACTGTCATGGGGCGCTCATTGCATTTGTACTTGAACGACAACCACAACAATCGCTTTTCAAACTTAGTGACTTAAGTTTGCACCCACGTACAATCGCCTTCGAGGATATTGACTGCATTAGAGGGTAGCACTGTAGAAGCCATAGGTGGTAGACTTGAATGTTCATGCTGATTTTGTGGACCACATGACCTTACATTGCAAATACGTTATGGTATGCCAACGGCGAAAATGGTCGGTCAGGCCAGGTCATCCAGCCACGGGAGATGAAAGCTACTGTGAAAACACCTATTAATACATTGATGAACAATCATAAAAAGTCCAGATTTATCTCTTCATTTCATCGGATAAAACGTGCAACGTTAGGAATCAAATGGACTACATCCATTACACTCAAGCACGTACAGGTTTATTAACTTAGGCTGCGCAAATGAAATCATGTGATGTGGGTATATTAAAACAATACACTCTTTGCATGAGGGTACACGGCCGGCGTTCCGAATCTCCGGTTGGTTTTATCTAGGGCCTGAAAGTACAATTCCGTCAATCAAATATTTATCTCCATTACATTGCGCTCGTGCAATGTTGGTCCAATCGCGTGTGTGAAGAACAATGGCATATGCCATATGGCTTCATTTATTCATATTCATGTATGCATATCATGGCTGAACAATAGAGATGCATGTATTGTGCGATAGATATGACAAACACTATAACCACACCATGTGCTCATATTTGCTATTGTGGAGAGATGTGACCATCAGATGCAAATGAAAGTAACGTGCAAATGTGTAACAATCGTTCCCGCCAAATAAATGATGTTGAGCCGTTTTGAGGCTTTGTTGATTTAAAGACCATTTTACACTCTGTCGGTGATTATATTTGCATCAAATTGGCATTTTTACATCGCTTCTACTCCAATTGGTTATAAACACCTAGCTATGAGCTTGGTAGTTATTAGTACTATCCGTGCAAACTGGATATTTTGCATCATACATATGGTATTGTTAATTCACAGTGCGGTGAATTTACTGTGCTGCAATATCAAATGTTTTCATTATCTTGTAGCGTCATGTATATTTGTTTTCCTCGTCACGCAGCTTCAGATCACTCCTGTAATCATACCACATCGGCTATTAGACATACGACGCCTCTCCATATTAACATCATCCGGATGACCGCAGGTCAACGTAATGCATCACAATGAACTACGGCGGCGTTATATTTAAATAACTGTGCGTTTAACCTCACTCTTTTGCCACCTAAAGTAAAGCCCTCGACGCATCAGGAATAATACAATGTGGTGTAAGCAGAATTTGTTGTGATATTTGGCATCTTTGTGGACACACGCCTCGAATATCGTTGGATAAAAACAAACTTGTTTGTGGCTCCTTGAAACGCAAACGCCGACAAACAAGATCCATGAAAATATTTACTAATGTTACAAAATGTCTCATTGAAAATAAAAGCTTATATCAACTTGGCCTTCTCCTAGATTACTGTGTGTATATATATAAATTATATATATATATATATATATATATATATATATATATATATATATATATATATATATATATATATATATATATATATATATATATATATATATTATATATATATATATATTTAAATGAATATATATATGTGAATTTTGTGGACCACATGACCTTACATATATATATATATATATATATATATATATATATATATATATATATGTATATGTATATGTATATATATATATATTTGAGAATGCATGTTTATGTGATCTAGATGTAAATGCGCAATTGGAATCAATCAAATAACCAGTGGCATGATATAATGAAAACCTAAGAATTACATTTTTTAAAGGGAAAGCAAATTCGAATGCTGTCATGATTTGTTATTAAACCACATTAACAATAAGTTATATCATCTTGAGTATTTATTTCGCGAATTCGCTGTGGCATATAACTTAATCTTTGATGACATCATGTGTCATCGGCTCATTAAAGATCACTGTCTTTTGTATTCATTCAGGAAAAAACATTAACCTTTTGAGGGGACCTTCCTTTTTTCCTTCAAGAATTTCGAATAAATCTGTCTAGAACCATTCACGAGTATATATTTGCTACAACAATGCTAAAGGCGCTCAATTTGATATATATTCCTGATTAGAAGACGAACTGAGAAGTAAATACAATAGGATAATTTAAGTAGTCACTTAAAATTGTTTGTGACATTGAAAGGTAAATCTAGAACGACATTTGTTTTTGGCAGTTGCAATGACATGACTATCATAACTGATCGATGCAAAAAGGCGTGGAAAATTATTTGAGCTCGTTCTATTGGTTAAAAATTCGCGCGTACTTATAGCTTGGTTACTTTAACTGTTACTGGTGGATTTTCACAATATTCGAAACACTTGCACAGTTGTGAGTGCATCGTAGCACTCGACTCACAATAATCTAGGTCCATATATGCAAAGATGACACTCAAACTGCCTCATGGCAATGCAAGGTATACCAATAAACTAATCGTTGTGGCGTTTCGCGGTAAGGAAATGGAACCATTCTTCTCATCTGTGGTTTGTTAGATGACTGTCTATAGCCATTTTGTTTCAATTGCTCATTTCGTTGGGATGTGATTTGCAGGTGGTTCATTTTACATGCATTTGTGGGAATCTATTAAATGATCGTTTCAAACTAAAAGTTTTTGAACTTGGGCTTTTAATTTGTGTTATTCTAAATATTTGATTAGGTACATATGATTATGAACTAATTGTGCCTTCCACGCTGCGTTATTATAATGCTGAGGGAATCTTGCCTTGAAATAAGATTGTGTTTTGGTTTTTATTTCACGCGAAGTAATCACCTTCACTTTCAACTGGTACGTTATCCATTTCATTGCATTACGTAACTGCATAACGATTAGTGGGCTAGATGGATATGTAGACTCACGGCAACAAACTGCTTTGGTAAAGTGTCAACATATCATACAACCGATATGTGCAATACGTATCTTGGCAAAATAAATATGGCGAATGTTTCAGACAGTGTAGATAAAAGTAACATTTAACACTCTATTTATATGTTTGTAATACAAGTATACACGTGTTCACCGGATGCTCGTTAAATCAGTGTTGCCAAAATGGCATAAGTATACCAGTTTTAGCGGGATATGTGAGACAACAGCAAAAAGCTACAGATATTTGTGGCTGCTTAATGATATCCGGCAAAATCAGGCCAAGCGGATCTGGTTAATGGACAAATGCTAATGGCATAGTAAATAACGATATCGGAGACATCATTATGATAAATAAACAAACAATTCCGTTGCCTGACAATCGCAGGGCGCTGGTATTGGCATTGCACATCGACAAATGTTTATCGCGTTGGCAAAGGGTCCATGCGATCCGCCTGCCCGCAACAATAATTACATATTCAATGTCATATTCCATGCGTACATAGTTCTCGCACTTGGTATTGTTGAACATATTATAAGGATGCGCGGTCGTTATCAAGGGATGAACGATGTGGGAAAAATTATATCGATGCAGGGTAATTACAGTGGGTTTACTGGTGATTGAAGGGTGAAGGGTTTAAATCGAGGGCCATTGGTGTGGCTTGTTATAACATCAGCTGAAGACAAAGGAAACATTTGGGTGAATTATTCAGAGAATGTGGCGTTACTGAAGGTTAAGCGACGGGAGACGCTCCTTCTATTTAGGTATTGATTAGCCAGAATGTAACATGCCCACTAATGAAAAAAATAGTGGCAGCACATCTTAAAGTCTTTATATACTCGTCTTATCTAGGCAAACATATTGTTTGGGTGATAAATCTGGAGTGAATGATCCCCTCGAACACAACCGCTCATTGTCCCACATTCTTACCTGCAGTAATAATATCAATGCATTATTTTTCACTTATATATGATAAACATTGAGTAGTAACCGACAGAAATCCCTCGCTCTGAGTGGCTGTTGCTGAATAAGTGCCACGCCATTCTTGTTACGAATATTGCATTGGTCGCGGTGACAGTATGCAAATTACAATTACGCACAGTCAAGCGGTAACGGTTTCATTTTCAATTACAGTTTAATATCTCCCATATATCATGACTCGGATTATATCACCGGATATGCAAGTAAGTTATACTTGAATGCCAGCTGAAACAGCGGAATTCTTGAGTGTTCATTATTTGTTTGATGCGCAGAAAGATTCATTCCATAGATCGGCGATATTACGTGATTACAGTAAAATGACCAGTTTTTAAATAAAATTATTTTCTATAGGAAAGATATCATATTCAGATGCTTGGAAGCATTTTAAAATGCTGATCAATCTACAGAATATTAATTTAATGGACCTTCGACAATGCATCATCAACATGATAAATGATTCTCTGTCATTTCTGTATTGTCTACTGCTTTTCAGTATGTATCGGCCCTGGTACTCATTTCAATGGTTGCTATCCCCATCATTTCCAACTCGTGCTTTAACTATGTGATTATACCACTAGATATATATTGACCGAAGAGACGCGCGGACCAATGACAACAGACACCGAAGTCCTTGCGCAAAAGTAGAATGCAATTGCGATACGTAATACGTATAAAAAAGGATTTGAATAAATGGAATAAAACACGTTTAGACAATACATATTGCATGAACTTATAGATCATACACTACACATCGTGCCAGTGCATTTTATGGAAATATATATCAACGAAGGTTAATCTTGACAGTGTACAATCCAAAGCGTTAGAATTCCAGCTCAAATTCGATACAACTTATGTCCCGCTGCATGCATCTGCATGTGTTAGCTGTCTAATGGCAACTACTGGTGCAAACAAATAAGCATATTTATTATAAAACAGTGAGTAGGAGTTAGTGTCTGGCATAGCAAATTATACAAACATTCTGCCTACGCCTGTTCCGCGCCTACGCATATTTCCGCTGCTACATCCGGTTTGCGAAAGATTTGCTATCTGCGTGCTTCTGTTAAAGTAACAGATTTGCAACTGACTAATTTGCGGTCTGGGTTTTAGGTGGTTGACGATTTACAAGAAGTCTAAGGGTGTTAGGGTTGCTATTCTCTGATATATGCTTCTGCCATGTAACATCTCATACATGAAAGTAGCGTGCAGGGCAATATAGCTTTGGATATAACGTTCCCTAGAGCAACCATTAGACGCAGCAAGTTCCCTTTAAAGGCTCTCTGAGTATACACTTTGTGTTCATGCGAGAATAATGATTGTAACACCACACATGTGACAAAGAGAGTTCAGGCCGTGCCATCGAATCATAATTAGGCATTCGTTTTTTAGAATTAACGCTTATTTATTATTAAGTTATTAGCATGATATATCATTTAACACAACAAACCGAAGCTGCCATTGATATGGCGGCCGATGCTTGTATTTGGTTATTCGCCCCAATTCGCTTACCAATTCTATTTCCTTTGTACATTTTATTGTTTGTTCACATTTGACCTAACTAACCAGGGTCCTAATATGTAACCATCCAGGAGTAGACTTCTCGTCGAATACACATCTGTTAGCATGACGACAGTTAGTGGACTGGCTGAATATTACACGGATTAACCCTGGTGTCACTAGGCTTGGTGGCTATCGGTGTAGTATACCAGTATTATTTGGAATAAAGCGATCGTCTTCTTTGTATTTATTATATGTAAATTATTGCATCATTCTGTCTGCTTATGTTTTGTCTGATAAAATCATATCATTGGTTACGGTCGCATTTGTCGGTTTCGCGGAATTAACCTTGTTTTCAAGGATGTTCCAATGAAGTTGCTCATCAGTAATAATTCAATGCCAATGCTAGCCAAGGTACGATTAGTTTTGCATTTGATCATCTTGGAAATATCACATTCGAAGCTACCATCGAAATCATGATCATTATTCTAATTCTGCTCGTATTGCACAAATAGCACTTCATATTACTGATATATATATATAACAAGTACCCAATTTACGTATGAAAAGCGGTCATGTATGCCACTGTTTATGGTGCTAAGACTTCAAGGATGAACGCTACGTTCAATAAAAAGCCTGCTGCCCTATACAATACGGACACATCCTTGACATATCTGTGGTTCGTAAGCATTCATCGATAGAGGATAGTATCGCTGTAGTTCAAGCAATGACAGGATAAATGCAACATCGAACCAATTGTAGAGATAACGAAAACCAATCGCCATTTTACTAACGAAGGGTAAGGCAAGTATGCTCAGAAAAGCTTAAGGATTGACAGGTGGGCTTTATGATTCAATTGCACAAGGTTGCCACTCTGGTACGCATTGACACCACGTTCATGTTGTATCGAGATTAGTAGTATAGAGACTGGGGGTACGAGCGCAGCAATCTAATACAGCAACCCAGAAAACACACACACACAGGCTGACTCACATGAGCCAGCGAACCGCTCGCACCCCACCTCCCCCCACCATATGGTACCATATGAGCCCAGCCCCCCAGCCCCTATGGTATAGGCCCACTAAAGAGGGCGACAGCAATGTCAACCATCTACAACAGGACTCTGAGGAATAAGCTCTTCTAAACAACTCACGCGGTCCAAAAGGTCCTCATACTTCGATTCCAATTCCCTCACCTTCTCCTCTACACCAGGACCCTGAGGAATAAGCTCTTCTAAACGACTCACGCGCTCCAAAAGGTCCTCATACTTTGATTCCAAATCCCTCACCTCATTCTCAAGGTCCACCTTCTCCTCCCATATATGTTGCAGCTCGGCCACCCCAATATGTTTATCGGTACTCATTCTATACCTCAGCCCTCATATGTTCAACATATCGACGCGTGCCCATAGGCCAGAGTGTCTACACCACCTGGAGCTATCCACCGCTTTGAGTCAAAGGGGAAGAGAGACACCTTGTTAACGTGGAGCCCATATATTTTATGGCAGTCACTCCTGAGCATGTTCATTCCGTGGCGAAACTGCTTTTGGGCGAACAGTGACTCCACGTACTGTCGTAGATGCTTCTTCACCACCACCTTCTTCACACCTTTTGCTTTTTTGATCTCATCCCGGCTCGACATCAAGATCGAGTACATCTTAGGGCGCAGACCAACATACTCCTTGATGGGCACGCCGGCACACTCATCCTTCATCTTCCCCAGAACCTTCTTGTTCACACTGCTGTAGAGACTACGAGAGGGATGAAAGTTGCTGGTGTCAAAGAGATGGGCATCTTCCTTCATGTCAGCATACACGTCAGGCGTGCGTATCTCCATTAGCAGCGAATCCGTATCTGTGTACAACAAGCCAAGGTTCTTGCCGTATCTGGGCTTCATGGTATTATAATAGAAGTCGTACATCAGGTGTTTGGAGAGGTCGAGTATACACATGCCCACATACACCGGGCGGTTCAGTACCAGGTGAGTCTTGTGCATGTGCAGAGCGGCCAGGTCATTATCAAACACCTGATGACGCGTGTAGGCGGGACTTGCAATAAGCCTACGCATTCTTTCTTCTTCCTTTGAGCGAACAATCTTGACAACGACCCGCCTGCGGAGGTTCTCCATGGTCTTGCCGAACACAGAGTTGTTCATAAGCTTATACAGGTCCTTCTCAAAGTCGCTGGTGGCCACCTTACGCAGATCCGTATTCATACGAATGTAAGGCTCCATCCAGGGACTCTGGTTAAAGATAAGTGCACGATGGATCTTGGTTAGCCTCATACCAAGTGAAAGATACAGCTTTTGGTTCATGTAGTGCACCACATACTTATCCTTATTCCGCAGGTTTGGGACCAGCTTTTCAACCTCGCCCAGGGTGCCACCCAACTCGCCCAGGAGGTTCTTCTGATAGATAGACAACCAGTTGTTCTCTACAAGAAGCCGCTCCGGAGCCAGCGGGTAGTCGTTTATGCTCGTCATGAAGTGCAGTAGGATACTCCAAGTCAATCTCAAGTATGTATCCAGTCTCGGCATCATCTGGGTCGTCCTGTATCCGTAGATCCTCTGGCCGAGCCACCCACTCAATACCCGCAGTTTGCAAAGGCTGACTCATAGCCCACCCATACAAATTGTTAGCATCAAGGTACTGGATGTAGCTCGTTGGTTTATCCTGGTCAAAGTCATCCACGAGCGGGTTATTGGCCTTAGCGTGGCGGCGCGACACCATGCTTATACCGCCGCGTAGACCTTTCTCAATGGCTCATATTCTGCCGTCACAGCAAAGGCATCTGGGTTGTTCGCAGACACCAGCTTATCAAGCGAGGCCAGGAGAAACTTTGCACTGTCAATGAAGCGCAACTGTCCAAGCGACAGGGAGATATATTTCTCCATGTTGTTGGGGATACAGTTGATGTTTCCCTCCACTTTGCTTATACCCTGCATACCAGGATTAAGCGCAGGATCCGGAAGCTTCACTGTGAGCGTCTCAAAGTCAGCATAGATGACGTAGGGTGCAGCAAGCTGTTTCTGCCAGTTCTGGAAGGATAATATATTCTTCCCTTCCTCAGGCATATCCACTCGCACAGCAGTTTGCCCTATCCCCATACACTCAGGCTTATGCGCCAGGAGCAGACCCTCTGAGGTATATCCATGCAGACATAGCTCACAGAAGAACTTGCGCTCTTTATGTTTCGTCTGGTCATACAGCAAGCGGTTCAGGTCTTTGATTTGCGTGTAATGAAACTTGCCGTCCTTCTCAATCAGCATGAGGTTTATACGGGTACCAGAGTGCTTACTGATGCGGTGTACGATAGTGGTCTTCCCATCCCAGCCAAAAACGTTCAAGGCTAGGTAAGCATGCTTTTCTATCTTCTCAACATGCGACACCGGTGTAGGATATTCTACACCTGCACCCTCCAGCAGATCTAACAGCCACTGAATATTATATTTTGATGGTCGCTGTGGGTCCTTGGCTACCGGGTGCAGAGCGGCTACAACAGCCCATAGAACGCAGAAGTCGTCCCAGTTCTTTACATTTATGATGGCCTGCTTAGCCACCAGCGCAGCCGGATGTCGCAGGTAGGAGACACCCTTCAACGGTTGGTAGTTGGCAATATCAATCCACAGAGTTGTGACCGCCTCAAACTCCCAGCCAGAACCTTGGTTGGTCCACTTCCCCGACCGCTCTTGGATATTAACAACACTCTGGTCCAACGCAACATCCATGTCTTCTAAGGAGAGAACCACCTGCTGCTTATTACGCAACACAGGCTCAAAATAATCAGTGCTGTCATCATCGGCGTGCTTGGAGAGTCTTACCTTAAGGGCAAACTGACACTTGATTCCACCTAGCTCTTCCAGCTCACCAGTCAAAACTTTATGCATCTTCCGACGCATGCCCTTAAAGAACATCATAAGGTCCGAGCTAAGGGGGTGATACTCAGGAACGTTCATCACCCATCCACGCAAATAGTTTTTAACAGCCCACTTAGTCTTCTTGAAGGCAAGACGCGCTGTGGGGACTGGGGACTGGGTTGTGGGGATGCGTTGGGCAGGGACATGTCTGCGTGGGGCAGGGACTGGTCTGCGTGGGGCAGCAGTGGGGATGCGTGGGGCAGGGACAGGTCTGCGTGAGGCAGGGACTGGTCTGCATGGGGCAGCAGTGGGGACAGGGGTGCGTGCCACCCCAGCCTTTAATCTAGCAAACATCTCCTTGTATGTACGGTCATATTCATTACGCACTTGGAGTGCTTTGAGTGCAGCCTTAGAGCGTGGATAAGGAGGCTGAAAACCGTGAATTGAAACATAATCGTTTTGGGCTTCACGTGCTCGCTGATTATGAGTCATGTTTACTATACAGTTCCATTAGTCTAAAAGAGAATTCGTTGATACACAAAAGGCAACAACAATACAGCAAGCGGACTTTGATATATGCAGTAAACACACGTCTCTGACAAGGTGCCAAGCTTCGTCGCACATAGCCGCCAAACCATGTTGTTGACAGCGCCACAAGATTTCTATTTTTATACAGTGGGGAATCCCCGTTCAGTGGCGCCGACTGGCGAGTCAGTGTCCCCAGCTATAGGCCGTTGTGAAACAATCTTTTGGGCAAGACGAAGACGACTGTGGTTGACTTTATCGAACCCACAATCCATGCACAATCCTACCTTATTATTTTTTATAGCCTTCTGACAACCCGTACAAAGACGATTAATGACACCAAGTTTTATCTTATATCGGTGTAATCCACAAAACTCTTGCTCTTGCGTACAGGGCCTGTTACAGGGGACTTTCTTTCCGAGCAATATCCATGGGCACTTATTGTCAAATACTACCATTGTTATATATATAGATATCTATTAGTCTAATTGGTAATACCGTCTGGCGTGAGTGACCACACAGGGTCAGTGGCCCGCCGCCGGTGGTCTTGCTCTGCCTCACCAGGCTGGTAGAGGTAGCGAACGCCAACATCAGAGGGAAGCTTTTGCTCTTTGACCCCCAGAGGACGCCCTGGTACGACTGCTGAGGGCTTTTGTGCAACTCGTTTTGCCTTTATAGCATCTTTAGGTTTTTTTCCAGTCAAGCGGGTCACCTCATTATTTATCGCAGAGACTACAGCCTGCAGTCGAGAAACCCACTCAGTCGATCGTTTTCCAGTATCCCTTTACTCTACGGCATACTGGTGACCAAAGAGTCGTTCAGCAAGGGTTCGGTTAAAGCGTTTCACTATACCCTGGTCTCGATGGATATTCACACGGCCACGCCTGACTGATACTCCATGTTTTACTAACAGCTGATTCGCTGCACCCATAAACTCCCGTCCGGGGTCCACCTGAAGTAGTTTAGGCCAATGCAGCGGTCCTCGTTTGTATATCCTCTCAAGTGCACCTGCGACCTCCTTAGCCTCTTTTGTAGTCAATGGCTCAGCCGCTTTGTAGCGCGAGGCCACATCAACCAATGTTAGGGCATACTAGTAAGTCCGGCGCTTCACAACGTCATGAGGAAGAAATAAGAGATCGGCTTGGTGAACCTCATTAGGGACAGGGACATCAAACTTTGGCCTGGGAATGTGTTTTGGCACTGGTAGGTAGATTTGCCATATAGCTTGCTTTGTTAGCCACCCCCTGGCAACTTCCTCAGAAACCCTTGCTTCTGTCGCAAGCTTCTTGATAGCAGTAATGCCTTTCCAGTATCCCTTAGGACTATAGTAGATCTCTTGCATGCGACGATCCATATACAGTAAACGTTCGAGTCTCCAAATGACCTACTTAGCAAGCCTGTATGCAACCAGCCCAGTCGCAGCCATACCCAGTATAATGAATGCCACCTCACACCCCCTCTGTTCATCTGAGGGCTCGTAGAAGTCTGAAAGCTGCGGCTCAGAGCCCAGCGGGTCGACGGTTTTATTCGTAATTAAGGCGTACTCACGCATAGCCTCGTTCGCATCCTTAAAAGTATGCTCGGCGTGGCCCTGGCGGCGCAGTTGCTCATTGATGAAGTCTAAGCGCTCAGTTCTCTTCTTGGCCCATGCTGCCTGAGCAGATTGAAGCTGCTCGATTGCCATATCATGGCGTTTACGTTCCGCGTCCACTTGGCTGCCTCGTAATTTAGAGAATAAAAAGTTGCTCCCAGAGAATGCAAGGGCGTTAACAAGAGCACCCCCAACAAGTAGCGCGAGTGTGGCCATTACTTCAGTATATCAACTGGTAAGATTCCTTGTTTAATTAGCATATCCTTTGTGGCCATAGCTAGTGATACATCGGCAACAGCCATAGCCAGGTCCCGTGGGGTGAAATCAAGACGTGGCACCACACCACCCGGAGCCATCTTAGCAAGCTTGGCATAGCCTATTGAAATACCGGAAACAACTACACCGTGGTACAGAGCGTTGACGAGCATTTTTCCATCAGTAATTGGTGTTGTCATCTTATTCCAAATAAAACGGATCCTTTAAATGAGCGTCTGGAGGCTTTTGTACCACAACCTGTTTAGGGTGTGAGGCTACCATCTGGTGCCTGTAGCAATACAATGCCAACACGCCAACACCGCCGACAACTAAAGGCATAGCCCATGTTGGCCACGTCCACCTTTCCAGAGGTTTGCTTGTTGATATTGGCTCGACAGCTTCGTCTCTACCATCTGTAAGCGCTGCCTTAGCCTCTCGGAGCTCTCTCAGAAGCTTATTTTGATTGGCTTTTCGAGCTGCAGCACCCTTTCGTCCTGCCGCAACCCTTTTAGCGTTTTTTGTCACTGACATTATCTCCATCGGTTTTGTCTCCCCTTGATTCGTGTTCGTTTCTTCCATGTTTACTTACTAAAATTTATTTGTCCAATTGACAGCTCTTAGTAAGCACCTGATATAGCGGAGTTAAGCACATGCTATAGCGGAGTTAAGCACATGCTATATCAGAGTTAAACACATACTATAGCAAGGAAGTGTTGTCTTCCTCTCCACCGGCCCCTGTTGTTTCGGTGCTTGTTTTTCCAAATTGACAGTGCTTTACTGTTGTTAAAGCCGCAGTTAAGGGAGCTAAAATCATACCATAGCGATGATATAGCTCACAAGTGGCAGTGCTTAGCGCGTGTCCAACAAACGGATCCGTCTCGAGGTCTGTAATTAGCCTTGGCTGGTGTTCTGGTGGGATTGGTAGAAACATACAAGCAATACCTGAGTACAGCTGTAGCAGTGTCTGACCTAGAGTACGTGTCATGCTGGCACCTAGCCGAGCCTCGTATCTCACATACAGCTTTATGATCTCTTCATCAGACATTGATTCAACCTGGTCAATTGTAAGGCCCTTCAAACCAAGGTACTGACGGGCCTGACCTCCGGCTATGACGGCAGCAAGCCTATCTCTCTTAGAAGACATATTTACACCAGAGGTGCAACTAGGTTCCGCACCCCCAGACTTTGTCTCCACTAAGCCAGTCGAGTCCTGTTCAAGGAGTTTATCAATAATGGTATCAGGATCCATGAATATACGTATACGCCTTCGAGCTTCAAAATACTGCACCGCTACCCAGATGAAGAAACCTAAATTGATTACTGAGGCAGCGGCTGCTATCAAGGCCAATATCACTTCAATCGACGGCATATGCAGTAGGCTGATCAGTCTTCAGCAGCAGTTTTGCATGCTTGGTCTTTGCTAGTAGTTGGCGTACTGTGGCACGTTCCTCCTTTGTTGGAATTACATCATTTTCACGTAAGGCGCCTTCAAACGAGTCACGGTCCTTGGTGTGAAAGAGCACCATCCAGCGAGTCTGCTCACGTTAGTCCGTCAGCACAGAGTTGTACTTTTGGGTGAGGACCCAGACACTGTTGCGCATGGCGGCCGCTAAAGGCCAGTTCGGATAACATGTCTTTTTTCTTGGTTAGGGCCTTTGTTGCCGAACAGTCATCAATAATGTACAGGGTTGGCTCGCCCTTAAAACAATGGTAGAAAGCCCTCAGGTGGTCATGGAGCCGCTCCCCTGGATCAACCACGTACACCTCTGAATCATCCCACACCCATGACCGCGTCTGATAGCCCTTGTTGAAACGTATGGTAGGGCAGAGGATTACAATATGCTCGAAGGCACCAAAGAAGGGCCCTTCAAGTAGGTCGAGGATGAATGCGGTTTTCCCACATCCTGTCTGCCCACAAACAATTGCCGAACAGGGACAATCTGGAAATGTAAACTTAGTAGACTGCGCTGACGAACCTGCCATCTTCAATGTTAAGCTGTGCATCCATTACAATATACATATAAACGTTCAATGCACCGGCTGCCTCTGCCTTTTTCGTGATCTGTATGGTGATGCCCTCAGACGCATTCTCCACAGCCCTGCCACTACCGTGCAGCTGGTCGTCATCACTAGTCCTTAAGTCGAGCCACAGAGCATACTTAGTGGTTAGGTACTCTCCTAGGGACACGTCCGACAATGCCAAGTCTTTTGCAGCTATTGCTACACTGGGGTCTCGTTTACTCGTTGCTGCAAAGGCCTTCTTCACCTCGTCCCACTGCTGGTAGCCACGCATGCCCTGGGCATAGAGCTGATTGGGGATGCCCTCAATGGTCATCTCGACCTTCGTAATCTTTGGGTTGTAGAACGACTCTGTCTTCCTGACGTATAAGACATTGGCTGAGTCTTCAAAGAGCAGTAGGATGCCCTTCATGCTGCGAGCCGGCACGTTCAGGTTGATGTTCCACAGTGTATCTCTTTTATTGTATACAAGCTTCCTGTGACGAAGCACACGGTCATACAGAATCGAGAGTCGACCTGTGTACTGGGTGCGTATCATGCGGGCTAACTCTGTTTGGGTAACCATGTCATACTCCAGCGAGATGCCACCAATTTTTTAGCTTGCAGCGGTGTCGCCTGTTGCGTGAATCACGCGGTTGTAGTCGTTGAACGTGAGCTCGTATTGCAGTCTGTCATTAAGCGCACTCTGGTAGAATGGCATGTGGCTCTCGAGGAGTTCAAAATCAAGCGGAACGTAGAACCTGTTACCATACACATTGGCTACGGCCTTGTCCTCTTCCTCTGTATCAACCTTGTCTCCTGCCCCCAGTCGTATCTTAGTTGCGTTTCTATCATCTGATGTGTCAATGCCCTGGTACTGAAGGCCCTGTCTCTCCTGTGCTGTCCGCCACAAGTCGTGGTAACAGTGGTACATATCGCTGTCATCAATAGACATGACCTCATTGCCAGAAATCTTGATTGTCATTTTCTTAACCACGGCGCGACCCAAGTTTTGCACAACGCTGCGGTTAACATCAGCCAAGGTCAGCGTGATTGTAAAGGCCAGCCGTACTGTCCCTGGAACAATGACGTCTTCTGCACCTAGATTGGGGAAGCGAACCAGCAGTTGTTGGTTCTGATCAATAGTGCTTGGATTGTTTGTAACGACTACAGATTGTCGCACGCCCTTTACCCCAAGGGGTTCGCGTATCCGGCGGTGTGGGTTTAGTTTGCGTCCGTAAGTACTCGTCATGTTGAATGTTTAATTACACTTATATCTTTAACACACAGACATGGAGTTTGATAACCCAGCATTTGACGACCCAGAGGAGGAAGGGGCTATGGGAGGGGATAGGAATGAGACTAGCTTTGATGATGAGGAGACTAACATGATTGACGAAACTGTAGATGCGTCGTACTCGACTATGCCACCCTGGGCTATTACTGAAATGCCTGCTGGGTTAACAGAAGATCAGGTGGCTTCCAAAGAAGAAACTGAAGTCTTAGTTAAGAGGTGGGAGAAGGCAGTGTCTAAGCATGGGCTGCAGGCCACTCTGGAGTTTAGATCGTCTCAACAAGGGGACCTTTGGGTTAAGTGGGATCGAGAATGGAATCTTCTGACATGGAAGAACAATCCAAACAAATTCCTCTCTCCTAGGAGTATCCTAGATTACAGTGGTACACCGCTTGCTCGAGCTCTTGGAGTGACCGCTGAACTATCCACAGAAGCAGTAAAAGCCCTACAAGGCGTTGACGAAGCTGCTGCTAAAGCAGAAGCTGCACTTCCAGATATGTTAGAAATGAGCAGCCTTGAAGCTGTGACAGAGCAAGGTGGTCTGGAAAAAACAGGATTCATAGAGGACGTTCATAACACCATCCAAGACCTAGGTACACAAACAGACAACGAACTACCACTCAGAGAGCTTATAGGGCTTGACAAGGCTATGCAGACCCAGAGGGGTGAGCTGGTCAACAACCTAGCTAAGATAACTGAGTTAGAAAGGGATATAAAACATCGAAAAGCTAAAATGGCAAGCCTGGAGGAGGAAGGGAGGGGTGATAGTCGAGCATGGAGATTCCAAGTAAATGAGCTTGCAGAGCTGCAGGACCTGCGGAGTGCCTGTATTGAGGCTGCCTCTGAAAACCGTGAACGTCTAAGGACCCAAATTAACCGCATCAGGGAAACGATCAACAGACTTCTTAACGAGGACACAACACTAGCTGAGCGTGTACGCACCCTGTTCCGGGAGCAGGGTATAACAATCGCCTCCATCCTCACTGCAATTGGTATGGCAATCTCGACCCTGGTAGTTGCTTTGACAGGCGGAGGGAGCACTAGTGCAACCCCAGCACCAACGCCGACGCCAGCTGATAAGCCTGGGGTAAAGGAATGGATTAAAAAACAGCTGACCTCTTTGGCAAACGTCCTGAAGGGCCTAGCCGGTAAGGCAGCAGCTGCCCTTCCAGGAATCATTGGATCCATTGTATCATGGCTGCTTACGTCAGCTGCAAAGGTGGCTAGTTGGATGGCAGAACATGTATGGGCCGCAGTTGTGGCGGTGGGGGGAGTTATCCTCCTGATACTCCGTGACTTACTACGTAGCAAACCAAAGCACAGCTAAGCCTATCGCGATTCCGCCTACAATAAGAGCGGTTTTCTCATCCTCGTGCGCCCCACGCAGACTGGTCGTCCTGGGAGGACACGCCGCAGCCGGCTGATGCACACCACACTGCAAAGTTTAACTGGTTCTGCCAAAACTGCATTGGATTTGTCAACCAGTCTTTTACTACTTTGTCCGCTGTTACCGGCGGCACCTTATAGTTACTGAATAGATCAGGAAACTTTGCTGTGAATGTACCACCATTGTGAACAACTTGAATTGTTTGTCGGGTTAGTTTATCTCCCACACCATATGTGGCTGGATACACCCCGCCCGCACCATATGGGGTAGCTTTTCTATTGAAACTAAAGGCTTGTTTATTCATAGTGCTATGTATCACACTCTGTCTAATGTTCAAAGCGGCGACGCTGTGTCCCTGCAAAAACCTATTGACAACACTGCGGGCGATCTTTGTGTTGGCCTAAGGTCAATCACGTATACTGTGGGCTGGTACAATCTAGAATCAGACGAGAGCATTGCATGGCGGTCAAGGAATTCAGAAGAGAGAGGATATGCTGCATTAAAACCAGGACTCTGGAGTTTCAGCCTTCTTCAGGAGCAGATTACACCATTAGGTATCGGTTTAGAGGTTGATGCTGTAAATGGGGTTATTACCCTAACAATCCCAGACAACGTGGGTGCGCACATAACAGGCGGAGTGTTAACAATGTTGGGTCTTGACGGCCTCAGTGGGGGGTGGATACCTTCAGGTACTTACATAGGTGACCGGCCCATCAACTTTAGCATCTTTAACACAATTTATGTTCACCTCGATAAAGTCAGTACCACACACAACATGCTAGATGGTGCGCCCACTACGCTTCTTGAAGTTGTTGGCTTAGAGGGTGGCTCTTTCGGTGATATTATAACCACGAACTTCACTAATCCTGTATGTAAGCGTGTTACTAGCGGAACAGTGCATGAGTTAAAGGTTCAGTTACGCGATAATAAAGGAAGGCTATTAGACAACCACAACTTACCTGTTAGCGTTGTTCTTGAATTTACAAGATGTCAATAAAAACGAGTATTTATGGACCTAGGCAAAAACCGTCAAGCACCGTTCAGGGCGCCGACCTCTCGGAATATGCCACAAAGACCTATGTATCTATTGGTGACTCAAAAAAAAAATGAATAAAAGTGGCGGTACTATGACTGGAGACCTTGAAATGGGAGATAATAAAATCGTTGAGTTGGGAGACCCGACTTCACCGAAGGATGCTGTTCATAAAAAGTATATTGATGCTGAATATAGACAGCAGAACAGGTACCTGAGACGATACGTAGATGAAAAGACGAAACCACTCATTACTATATGGGCAGAAGCAAGTGGTGCTCTTCGCAGAGGATATGACTGGTCGTTTGGCCATGGGGCTAGGGGTCGAGACTCACAAGACTCAAGCTGTGGATATACCATGTTATGTAATGGCAAGATCATTCGTATGGGGTTGTCTTCGGGTGTTGGTGCTGATACTGCTCCAATAGCAGTCGTTCCTGTTATTAATGGAACAAACCAAGCGGTAGGAATAAGTAAGCCTGCTAACCAACGGGCTGTCGTAATAACTTTAGACCAGGCTTTACATCTAGAAGAAGGCAACGTTATTAACTTTTAAACAACCACACAAAACCGAGGGGCAACTTGGTATGTAGCTTCACTCCTAATTGAACTTGATATATAGACTTATGTATACAAAGACAGTATGAAACAACAACCAACGACTGCACCGTTAAATCCAGATCTAGGGCACTCCTATCGGCTGAATGAGATCAGTCTTAAGAAGCAATACCTTGAGAAAAAAATTGAAAAATATGGTGCTATGTACAAAAAATATAGGTGTGCAGTAAACTCAATGGACGCTGTAGACACTGCTTTAGTTGCTGTGGGTATGTGTCTTGGCGCAAGTGGTGCAGGTGTAATGTATACAATAGTTGCCATTCCTATTGCCACAGTGTTGGGTGCTACTGGAGCCGCTTGTGGGCTACCTGTAATTGCTGGAAAATTCATCAGTAGGCGGCTGACCATTAAGTTAAAAAGCATGACAAGATCCGCATTCTCGCTCAGAGCAAATTGAATACCATTGCTGACATTGTATCGGCGGCGCTTGAAGATGGGTATATCTCAGATGATGAGTTTAAGCTCGTTTCGGTCGAGATCATTAAATATAGTCAAATGTAAAGTGACATTAAAGCAAAATGTTTGAAAGCGGCCCCTAGACCTGCTAAGGTATGACCCGGACAGTCCATTTGAAGAGTGGGGGTTGCTAGATATAATGGAGGCGGCGATAAAATCTTTCTGCAACGATCATACTGGAGTCAAACAAAATACGGACCAGTGGGAGACCACGAGGAAGGGCTGCGTTAGAGGAAGTGACTACTCCTCTATCATAGGGCAAAACTACTTCAGCAGCTATAGCAAGAAGCTGACAGAAAAAAACTAGCAACGGGGGTGTTCGCTTTAGCGCACCCTGCCTCTGGGGTACGACTTTTGAGGAGGTTGCAATTGCGGTATTGGAGAAGGTGTACGACACCAAGGTCTACGGAAATAATATCTATATTGATGGCGGCGGGACGGCCTACTCTCCGGATGGCTTTTGTGTGCTCCCAATCCGGCAGGCTGGAGTGGATGCTGTCTGTCTGGGGCATCCTGAGGAGGTTGTACTGCTCGAGATAAAGTGCCCCTACACTCGGAGTCCTGGGAGGGTGATTCCGAATATGTATAAGCCTCAGGTTCTGTTGGGGTTGCACCACAGTCCGGTGGCGACCATCGGGTGTTTGTCGACTGCGTTTTCAGGTTGTGCTCCTTTGAGGACCTGTGGAGAGCTGAGGCGTATAACCAGGTGTATCACAAGGATCAGAAGAAGTATAAGGAGACGGTGGCTTAGGGGTGGGTGGGAGTGGAGGGGCTTGAAGACGGCGACTAAAGTGCGAACGGGAGGTTTAATAGTTGCCTGGGCTTGGAACAGGAGCATCACGGTCCTTGGTTGGGAAGACCGAGTGGGACCACAGCGAGGCCGACGGGGGCTTTCTACTGTTGGAAGCTCTTTACGATGAGATTGATAACCGCTCGTCCCGATCCCGACTTTATCGAGAAGAACGACGCTAAGGATGCCCAGTTTATACAGGACCTCAACCGCGTGAAAAATGGAACTTACAGAGACGGTCGCAGATATTTATCACTCAATGACCTCTATGGTGACTAACTACTGGTGTGGGCCTATACCATAGGGGCTGGAAGGGCTGGGACCATATGGTACCATATGGTGGGGGGGAGGTGCGAACGGTTCGCTGGCTCATGTGAGTCAGCCTGTATATGTGTGTTTTCTGGGTTGCTGTATTAGATTGCTGCGCTCGTACCCCCAGTCTCTATACTACTAGATTTGTGTTGTGGCGAGGCACACAATACGCACTTGTGATGATGAAGGAAGACGTTTGGTTTCGAAGAATCGTGAATCTTATCACTAAACCTGAATTTAGGATGTAGCTTTGGAGAGAGATGAATTGAGCTCGGAGGACAGTGAAGAACAGATTTGAAACTGTAGAAGTGATTCCCTCAACGTTTTAGGCACGCTATCTCCATTCTCATAGCACATGCTTTGGCCTGGTTAGAGAGGGCTGAAACATTGCTTGGGCTTTCGGGCGTGTGACCCTAGAATATCGGGTACACATGAGGAGGTGGCGGGTGGCACGTAAGTCAATCGTGGATATGGGAAGCTAAGGTTAATAACTGATATCCTCTGTAGGGGTTGCTAAAATTGATCACACTGTTGGCTGAGAAGATACGTTATGATGATGAGAAGGTTTGCTGTCAATTTGGCAATCAACCTTCATCACCAAAACATTATGAGTCATCCGTATTCGACCAACAACGGAATGACAGCTGGCTAAATGACCATATGACAGAGCACCCTTAAACACTCTTCTCGCATTTGCTCTGCTTCGGATATCAATAACATTATAACTTCAAATACTGAGTAGCAAATCAAGATTATATATAATATGGACAGAATAGAAGACCACCCATACAGCCATATACTCATGTTGAAATATGTTTGTGTGAATCTGGATATGCGACGGCTCTGAAACTGTCATTCATGCAAAATGTCGACTTATGTTAGCTGTCAAATGAACAACTAATACTGAGTTTATTCGCTATGATATGCAGTGCATATTGCATATCATGACTTCATATTTGCAAGCCCCAATACATCATTACGTATGCTACCAGCAATTACGGGAGCTGAATATTATGCAAGTGCTTCGTAATATTTGTATAGTTTCGGTTTGTAGCAGCCTCAGAACACATGACGACAAGTACTTGCTAGTGGCAGAGAAATAATACGTGTTAAACTTTTTGGCTTTGAAATGGGCAAAAATCAACAGATGTCTGCTACTTAAGCACACATGCGTCATTCTAGGCTGAATGCATGCACATAAAAGTGTTCGCCGTAACTGTTTGTGATAGATGCCATCAGTTACATAAGGTGTGCTTTCCAATGAAAGAAGCATAGCTGATATCCTGACTTCAAGATATACGATACAATAAACCAGGAACGGACTCGTATAGTTCTGTGATCTCTGCTGCCTGATGTCACTTCGTTGATCGTACATGCACCAGCGGAATGACCAGTAACTCATTAACGGGAAAAGGGTTTGCATGCGTTATAATATGTGGGTCGATTGATACAGTAAATGGAACTGCTTGTGACAAGAGCTTTAGCAACAATGTCTGAATCACTTTCGCTATTTCACGCCAGTAGCATTAAACATAGACAGCCCTCACCCAGACAGCGAAGTGAATCTGCGGGTAGGAATGCAACTGTATAGGATACAACTTTAGCTTGTGAAATTATTGTACGCATCTATGTACCCGATAACTCAACCGTATATTAGACTTAAGCCTAGCATGTGCGGGGTTGTAAATGTTTATTGGAGCGCTGTAAATGAACAAATGGCATGTTCTATATTCGCGTTGATTTATTTGCATTGTTGCATATAATAATTAAGCAGCATAGTATATGAGGTTTGGATTTAGTCGACAGGCGTCGGCAAATGCCTCTTAGCTGGATGTTACAGTGTGCTCTAATATATGAATACGCATCTCTAAAATAAGATTTCTGGGTTGGTAATGGATTGTGATAAGCAGTTAATTGCGACATGTATCAATTTGTTGAACGTGCGAGCCTCATACACATATCAGAGTGAGCGTACATCACGGTGACGACGCAATTTGGGCTGCGAGTATCTTATGAAATCAATTGCTGACCCTTTGCAACCCCTTGATGTCAGCCTAGGAAGTGTTTAGCGTCGCTGCAGTAGCAAACGCATGCGAATATACCGGAGATATAGCAAGCCATCGTCGGACGCAATAAACTCGAGCTTTCGTTCCGAGCGTAGTCCTTTAAATTACTTACACGATGTTGCCAGCGAGGCGTACACGGGGCTAATTTAACACCAATGTTTGTTTGCGCCGCATGTTACCAACGTTAGGGCGGACTGATTCAGCGTGTTAACTTTGAGAAGTAGACCGTATGGACCTGATATGTAGCGGGGAACCATATACTGTTACAATGTATATATTCTAATGAGATGATAATATGCGGAACTTGTTTAAAGGCACTGGGCCACTATTGATGTGGGATAGGTTATATTTGCCGCCCGACCTAGACACTATTTACTGCCTAGTCCGTGTACTATAACGAATAATTCTGCGATCATGACATTTGCAAAATACCTGGTCAACGTGTTTTGTCACTAGAAGGTTCAGTTCATGAAGATAACATCAATTTATAAGTTAGAATGAATGTGTCTGTGCACTAACGCAAACTGTTTACATTGAGGAATCGGGCAACATAAATCATAGGCAGTACGATGTGATTGGTGGATGCTGCAGAATTATCGGAACAAAGCCGGTAATTGGAATTACCGACATGACCACCGAAATGTTATGCTGCGGGAAATAGATGTACTGCAGAGCGAAGTTATTCATACCAACGTTATCTTCCTCTTTCATGGAGACGTCACTGGTTCCTCTTGTATCCCTTAGCTCACACTTTCAGTAAGTTTTCAATTCTTGATTTCTAAATGCGCGTTATAAATAGTTACTTATTAAAGAACAGTAATATGCATAACATTCATCAATGTCTGAGATCAAACTCGTAATTGGTATATATATATATATATATATATATATATATATATATATATATATATATATATATATATATAATATATATATATATATATATATATATATATATATATATATATATATATATATATATATATATATATATATATATATTCAAGTAATTGATGTTAAAGAGTTTCGGAGCGTTCATCAGACAAATTATCCTACTTGCATTGTCCATATTGATTAACAAGGTGCCTGCCGTGCGTCGACAAGTAGATATGCTTATATATGCGTACATGTAATACTGTGTTTGTGTGTGTGTGTGTGTGTGCAGAAACGAAAGTTTGTCAATGAATAAATGTACATGTAAGCGAGTAAGTGAGAGACATAGGTGTGTAAGGGAGCGAGTAAGTGATCAAGTAAATACTCTGTGAGCGAGCCAATGAAAGCAATGGGTAAGTAAGCCTGTTGGTAAGTAAATGCAGGAGTGAAGATGTGACATAGGTGAGTGAGGGGATGGGTGACTGTGCAATTGCTTCTTAATCTGGCCCGATAATGTTGATTAGCATGGCCTTTATTGTGTGTATTATTGCTATCTCCATTGACTGCGCTAAAACTTATCATTGAATTCAATGATGGAATCTTGTGTGTGTTTTCCCTGCAATGTATGATGCATAATGCTGTTAATCGTTATTACGATAAGCTGAGGTATATGTATAACAATGGCACGGTATGCTGGTTTAGTTAATACAGGTTGCATACATCATTGGTAATTACTTTGCCTTACACCATTTGTTTAGATGCAGCTTCTGTTTAAGCAGTGTTTTTAATTTTTTGAAGGAATAATGCAGTTATTGCTATTCAGAAACGAAACAGTGCTGGTGAACATGGGTGATATTGAACTGTTTTTTGCACATTGTTGATTTATTGACCACCCCTCGGTCTTCAGATGCGGCTCTTGCACGCTATATTTAAGTACAACATCATGGTTTTTTACCAAATTCAATTTCCTAAGTTGCGTGAATAAAAATCCATAGATTAATTAGCCCACATCATATAGTCATCGGGCCTGTCCAAGTTGATTCATTTGGTGATGTCCAAAAGCATACGGGTTAATCGGGAGTTTATGTTTCGTTCGGTTTTCTTTTATTCCTCTCTAAGTTGCACAGCCATAATGGATGATTGTGCCCCTTGAATGTCTACTGCATCCCTGTACATTGCTAGTGACTTGGGTCAATGTTTACACTATGATATGCGCTCTCCGTAGGTCGACCCTACTCGGGAATCAACATGGTGATGTCGCATCTTCTACCGAACAATACTTGAATTCAGACGTAATACTAGCGTGGCCATTCGCAGAGTTAGCGATGAGGCGTAATTGTCCATTGGGTTTTAGTTGTGATTTGGTTTACTTCGCTGTATCGCCCTTCTTATATTTTGATATGTGTATATGGTCTTCTGCTTGCTGTCAGTTAG
The DNA here is from genome assembly GCA_034190875.2 of Urechis unicinctus. Taxonomy (NCBI): domain Eukaryota; kingdom Metazoa; phylum Annelida; class Polychaeta; order Xenopneusta; family Urechidae; genus Urechis; species Urechis unicinctus. The sequence continues at coordinate 27,234,480 of CM067355.1, forward strand.
ACGAAGCCGTTTGTCTATATTTCCCCGTATGAATACAATGGAGACATGACAGAGTCCCTGGCCCCCTTTCGCCAGATTCTGCGCCGCCTGAGTTGATGAGCAAGGGCGACTCTACGTGTTATGACATTATTCATTAATCAACCATATACGCGATTAGCCCAGTTATAACTGCAGCCTTACTTTCCGGACAACTGAATTGGCCGACGCTTATGCATCATATATGTGCATCACAGATTCAGAATGATCAGTAAGAGTCAGACGATCCAATCAGGGCCAATAAATATTTGCACGGCCCCTTAACAAACACCCCACAATGCAACTGCTAACAAAAACAACCCATCAGGGCTCTATCAAATATTAATTCAGTTAGTGCGAAGTCAATGGATCTGGCACTATTTGCCCTCAGCAATTGTAGAAAATAACATATAGTGTGAGACTATGTCGATTAAACGCATTCGTTTTATAAAGGCAAATGTATTTGACGCAAGCATTTTGTCCTCTTACGAAAGCATGCAAAAATCTCACCCAATAAAGTAAAAGTAAGATGTTTAAGTTTTTTACACTAGCAAAGGATGTACGCATGATGAGTTAAACAATAAGCATTGCTTGTAACGTTAAGATCCACTTTGTTAGTTGTACATAGTCCCAGCCTTTATATGCATTGTCGTAATGGTAACGGCGCTGCAAAACATCCCATGTGGTGAATATGACCAGTAAAGCATACCTTGTATTTCACAGAGGCTATAAATATATACATGCATTTGTGCACGACCTTTAGGGAGATAAATGTGAATATCGATTGAAAGACCAACGCTTTCATGCTGCCTGAAATGTTCATGCATCCACGACATAATTGTTCTGCATGAGAACAATTCACACCGCTGTTTGATTACAGTTCAAAGCAAATAAAGATTAGTGCGTGCAATATCGATATTTGACATATCGTACTGAAAAGGCATACAGAGACAACGATTGCGTCCCAATAAAATTATTGGCGGCAGTATTGTTCTCATGACAGTTTTAACATTGCAATCAATTCATAAATTATCGGTGATGTATATCACCATTCTACAAAAAACAAAAAATATCGAATAATTTTAAATGCATTTGCTCGCTTTTTATATCGTTGCTACGCAAATACCACATTCAACGAGATCGTCAGGTTCAAATATATTTCTAGGTATGTAATTTTTCCAAATGCAAGCATTCACGAAGTGTAACATGTGCTTGTTACTGCGGTCTTTCATGAAAATATTATTCGCGAACAAAAGTTAAATAGGTCATCGTAGATCAAACACCTCAAAAACCTTCTATCCAGGTATGTTACAGAGTGACAAAATACATATCATGATGCTAATCATCTAATTTCTGACTGTAAATTTAACTAGGGGCAATTACACTGTTGACATCTGTTGCGTTCCTACTGATGAAGTTGAGGCGTGGTATCAAGTATTGTAACGTGGGACCATTATCGGGATTTTATGCCCAGCATTTACCAGCAGCGACGACCAAAGGGCATGAGCAGGATTTGCATTTGTCACAATTAAATCAACTTTATTTCATATGGTACTTTTAAGAGTCCGAGTGAAAATGAGGTAAGTTCGTAGTTGTAGTTTGGCGTAGTCGTGGTCTCTGCAACAAACATGAATACATCTCTCCCTATTTTGCGCACTACCACTACGGCAGCGGGGCCAATCCATCCACAATATAATCCAGTCGTAAATTTTAGCGATTGTTTCTTTTGCGTTAAATGACCGAACTCATGCGTGGTTGATAAGCCATTGATGTATCCAAAACCAACTGAAGCCGACATACCCTTATGAAAATATTGACCAAAATGTATCGAATAGCGTTAATAGATTATTACGACTATTCATACCTGGCTGGGATCGATTGCAGACCATTTCAATTATAAACCACACCAAATTTAGCAGACAGTGTGTACCATCGCATTATGTTTATTTTCGCAAGCTTAACTGGATTCCATTATATCTTCAGAAAGCAGTTTTTGGAGAGCAAGCAGCAATATTAACGACTGCCGTAAACAGTACGTCGAGTCTCTTTTTAGCTAAGACTCAACTAAGAACGATGAAAAAAGCCGACTGAGTTTTTGCATCGGATGTAATGCGAGGAAATATATGATTGTTGTTGTATCACTAAATGAAATTCCTAGCAACTCTTTAACGATATTACCATCGGCACAGAATATGGACGATACGTTAATGTTTATGTTCAGAGATATCCATCGCCCATTCAGCTTGATTTGCTGCTTCGAGATCTCCGTAGGGAGTATTCACAATCATTACTTGTAGCGAATGGCCATTATGTTATCACGAAAACTTTTAAGGGTCATTCAATAAATTAATCAGCAACAGTTAAGTTACCCAAAATCCAGATGCCGCACGAACGACATTAACATCAACCACAGCGGTCAATACACACAGACATTAAAATTTATATCTTTCTGTATCTAGTTGCTCTAGAGAGCACTGTCTAATTGGAAAAAAGGGAAAAACTGGGATTGTTTTCCCAAATGATTAATGTTCTATATATCGTGCCGAATAAGGTACTTTTACAAAAATGGTGGTATGGCTCAGCTGATGGCCGTTGGCTGCTTCTCAGTAAGCCGTTGGTTTTCATGTGTGCGTTCAAATATCCCATGTAATCAGTTTCTTTATTCGCAGATCTGACTACCGTCACTTTACATCATGGGTATATTTTGTCTTGGTAATACAAATATTACGCGTTTACAAAAACAAACATTCTTTGTAGAAGGCCATCGGTGGATAGTTTAATTCGAAATGAAGTATTCGGTTCCTAAAATCAAGCTGTTCACATGTTGTGAGCCAGCTGGCATACAGGAGCAGTTATAATTGCGGCAAACAACTGCCTACCTACATAATATTTTGAAGTCGAGTTTAGCGGCAGCATTTACAGCTGGAATATAGAAGCAATTCAGTCCTCGGCTGAACCACGTGTAGTTGTGTAGCGCTCGTGAAGCACATTGGCTTCGATGGAATCACTGAGTAAAAAATCACTCGCATGTCAGATATTTCATCGCAACTAAGTAAGCATATATTCTGGCATGCATTAAACCATCTGATTCGCTTTAACTGACGCACCTCATAAAAGCAGTGATATACTTGTTTGCGATTAATATTCCCCAAATGGATAATTCATGACTAATGGAACATTTGAAGTTATAGGTTTATGCATAATCGTTACAATTTATGATGCACTATATAACGCCATCGATCATGATGTATTATGTTGTCATCTTATTTTGCGATGTTTAATATCAAAGTTGACGAATAATTGAATAAATAATTTGCATCTCTTATCATTTCTAACAATCTGATATGCTTGCAGTTCGAGCTTTGGTTTACACGTTTGTACTCATATACAGCTGGCGAAATATTCTGGTGTAGCAATTATTTCATAGTGGTAATGTTCTTACCCGAACACGCCCTGCAGTGTCAAGTAGACATATATTGTAGTAATAGCAAGCAAACATTCTGTCAGCAATGACTTACCCATGATATATAGCGTCCCCATTAATCATGATGTGGAGACCCTTATAGATACTAATATCAAGTCAATCTAGCGAGTGCGCAATTAAAGGAACAAAATACTGACTGTGTTTAATTGCCTATCTAGTTTATTCATAACGTCCGACCACTCAATTGACATTTGGTAGTTGTTACTGTAATTGTTTTCATGCACAATGTGTCTATGGATCTCAATGCGATTGCTACATCATGCCTCTCAAGCCTTTTTACATTCTATCATTTTTTATTTTAGTATTATTCTACCTGTATTAACATCAGGGGGCTACATTTGCCGTTTATAGTGAAAACATAGTGAGGACAGTGAATTTCTTATAAAAGCCTGGAAGAAATGGCAAACGTATGTCCAATAATGCGTTAATATTTCTTAGAGGTCATCCCGACTTTCGTATAACGAACAATGTTATTTGCAGAAAAAAATTGTATACTTACTCGTTGATATCGGAGTTCAGTTATTAACATATGAGTCAAGTAAAAACATGCAGCAAGCTATAATTTGGTGAGCGTTTTACATTATAGAACTTGCTCTCTAGAACTTAAATACTTCCAGCAATTGACAAACAAATAACAATTGACTTAAAACTGTCAACACGACTTGAAAACTAACACCTATCGTTTCGATTTGCTGAATCCATTAGCAAGGAAGTGCCGACATTAATCCTCACCAGTCAAACGGGTTCATTTTAGCTGTGGATACTTATCGTTTTTATCGCGTTGTTGAAGAACGCTTTGTAAACAAGTCGCACGAGAAACTTTGACCAGTACAATAATATCATGTAAGCACAAATTTGTTTGCTCGCATCATGCGCGCTGTAAATTGCCAAACATCATGAGAGCGGTTCCAACCTTTGACATCGCCAAGATGTATTGGCCGTGCTCGACGAAAGTGAACGCATACTTTTCAACAACCTCAACTACTATGCTATTCTTATAAATAGGGTTCATTTTACACATACCGATATGCTATCAATAATTTGACAATATGGCACAGCAATAATACGAATATTCAAGTTATATAAATTGCAGTATTTAATGTTATTTCACTAAACCGACGTTGGCGTGCAGTGTTTGTAGGCGTCCATGCACCACGCGAATCAAAACAAGCAATTTAGATATTATTATGGTATATGACCGAGTCATTTATAGCAGCATGTGTCAGTACTCAATTTCTGTTGACTTCAATGATATCGGCTAAACAATTACTTAAAACCTTAGTCCTTAAAGGCGTACAGTGACTACTATTTTTAGGCTATAAAAAAAGTTATTTCTTTGCACTCATCACGATATTGAGCGTTCTATGAAGTTCGTCCTGTTTTAATAATGCACGTCGATAAACGCCCGAGTATCCCAGGGACGCGTGGAATGCACTTACACGGTGTTTGTTGTTCACATTATATTCATCTTAGAAACATTAGTTGTGTAATAACGTTGTGAGACGCTAACAAATACAATCATGTAAAATAATAAACTCTTGTGCAAATATACGAGGACCATTGACTGCCTTTAGTCAGTTTTGAGTGCTCGGTTTTCAGCGAAATACTTCTGTGAACCTAAACGTGGCTATATATCGGATGTTATATGTTTTGGGTATTTGTCAGTGCAGTCAAAGAACTACTGACATGCTACTGAGCAATTTGGGATAACTTCTGAAATAAATACGTTGGGTTGCACAATTTACAAATCTACTACATCAATGGCGCTACGATTGCCTCCTTTATGATAAAACATCGCTGTAAATGACGACAAAATCACATTGCCCCGCCGATAGCAGGCAAGAGATCGCGCATGCGCATACAAGTCTGTGATGTAATAGATATAAAAAAAGCAATCAGCCGCAGAGCAAAATGCACGCGGAATACTCAAGCAACGAGAGCGATCGTGTGTCTTTCATCATGGAAAATAGCGGGGAGTAGGATTTTGAAAATCAAACGGAGCAAGTTGCCAGTGGCGCCTAGCTGTATTTGTTTGAGCTGCCCGTAGGACCACACAGCTGTAGCATTTGGTTTTAAAAGGAGTGGACCAGTTTTGCGAAACCCAATCAAATATAAACCTATATTCTTACATCAGATATTTGCACTTGCATCATAAATTTCTAGAACCACCTGTGAGCGAAGCACGGCTAAAAATTGTGTACTGCAAATTAATTGCTCAGCAAAGAATAAAGTGTTGAATAAAGTGACATTATCGCTATCGTAGTTGCAATGGCTGGTTGTTTTTCATATCGCATTTTGATTTTAGTTTTTTAGAATGTTCCGACATATCCGTTGCATGACTTATGTGTATGACCCACACGTAAATGAACACAATGTTCAATCTCAGTATATTATATCAAAGTTATATGATCAACTCGATTTGATGAAGTATGGACCATTTCCATCAGCTTGGCCGCCGAATAACGTTTTCTGTTGGTATTGTACTGTATCTTATGCATTGCAGCAGGTGTGATAGTAAATATTAACAGTAAATGTGTGATACTATCCCAATTAAAACAAACTAGGAGTTGATTTTGTAATTTTAAAAGCATGCCATTACCGAGATTTATTAGCTAAGCTAAAAGGGTTCACCCAGACCGGTTATATGTTGAACCTTTGCATGAGTACATAACTCGCCTATCTTCGATCGGCCCCAGAAATACATTCACCATAGGATTCGGGATGAAACGTATGTCGGATTGCCGTATTGCTACATATAGTCTCCATTTAACAAACATAGACGTAATGACAAGCCGCTTGTTGCACAGAAGTAAATGGTAGACTTCTACGACGGGAACTTATATTCATTATGTAAATTATATTGGATATCGTTCTCATTAACTACACACGAGCTACCTTCGAGTAGCAACTGGTTTTTGCTAATGTGTTATCAAACCAACTGCGTTTATCACCAGGTGTACCAAAGCTCCGTCCTCACATTAAGATGACCGACCCAAACCCCCCGACACATTGAACTCTATCAAATCCGGGTTTGCTGTAATATCAAATTCGGTTACGCAACCGTTGGGTTATATCTTGCGTAATGTGTTGTAAAATATATGCATTTGAAGGAAGTGGCGCTTCAATCCAAAACACCTCAATGCAAAAGCCTAATTGAATTTCCAGTAAGAAATAATGGGTGTCGAAGAGACGAGGGTCATATATTTTGGTTTAATAAAAGTGCCTTATAATCAACGTGCATTCATACGCATCATAATTCGATCAGTGGCTTTGACGATGCATATAAAATTAAATTCATCCGTTAAAAGTTAGTGGCAAGATCCGCTCATTACATATGTTCTGCACCTCTCACAACATCCCTTGTACAAATCCGTAAACTAACATAACTTAGGCCAATACTAAAGGGAATAAGGAATAATGCAAATAGAGACTGGCCCGTACACGAAACATGGGTTACTACACCGATTCGACTTATTAACATTGTCCGTACTGACTTGCTCACCGTATACATTTGTCGTTGTTGCCACGCGCTCAGGATAAACTACTCCGCACATTTTTCCTAGCTATAATACTGCATGCCGCTAATGTTTGGAGAAATATTTATTTCCTTTACAATTCACCCATGCAAAGCTGTTGCCATACCACTTTACTTATGCATGCGCTTATTGAAAGGCTCAACCATGGTACTGCATGTATTGTGGCTTATATATAGCAAACAAACTAACCACCTGACACAGCTGATTGCGGAATCCATCGGTAAACACTCGGCAATGAACTGCGCTGGGTGATCTTATTGATTCCATGTTGTAGCGTCGGGCCACCATTCTACTGTTGCTCCGCCATGGCGAGGTCAAGGTTTGTTATGCTAGAGCCAAAGAGAGATAGCACTAGCACACCAAGTAATAAGCTCGCAGAAGGAGCATTTACGAGGAAACTACGAGGAAACTTGCTCTGCGTTGTAAACATTTTCACAGACATTGAGTGTGATAGTCTTTTTTGACAAATGACAAAGCCAAGTGACTCGCAATCAATAATAGTTAAGCTGATTAAATTCACACGAATATGTATTTTTTTTAAATCACAAACACAACGACGGTTCTCAACACAAAAAGCCTAAACAACGTTCCGGTTACTTAATTGATTATATTCTTAATCACTGGTGATAATAAACCAAATATAAATGCTTCAATGGGTAGGTTCAATTCGTTATGCTACGTATTTTCGTGCACATTCAAACTTTATATATCATCGAGTTATGTCAAAACGAATGTCATCGCCACAACAGGTAATACTGGAGCACGATTGCAGATTACTTGCAATTGTTTGCAGACAATCTGACAAAGACTGAATCGCATGTAGCTTCTACTTATCCTGCTGAATTGTGCAACACCGTGCTTTCGTCCCATGTCATCAAGTAAACTAGTGTCTTCTTCATATGAATGATTCCATTAATCTACTTAAAATGATGTGTAATGTGAAATTTACAACTTTGATTTGCTTCTCTATAAGATTTCCTGGCACAGTGTTGCCAAGGTAAAGTGCAACAATCCATAGCGTACAATTTGCACATTGTTCTATATTAATTATTGTCATTCGCAACGGTGTGACATCGCTGGTCAGAACTAGTGTTTGACAAAAGTCGATGGCGTACAGACCTTCAGATTCAAAGGTGATTACTTCCTGATAAGAAGTGTTATATTTACGACGCTAGGCGGGGCAGGTAGATCCTTCAATTTAAGGGTCGGAACGGGCTGATCCGTCAGAGAGGAGTGCTTTGATTAAGTCGGGGGGAGGGAGCATACTGAAGAAACAGCTATTAATTTATGGATAAAGAAATTGTAATTTGCTAGGAAGAGCACAAGGTCAGGATGGCTATTGCATACGGGAGTAAGAAAACAACGAAGTTATTAACCAAGGTAGGAATGTAATTTAAATAAAGTCACATAATGTGATATTTGCATTAAGCGTAAATGTCTGTTGCATTTGTTTCATTTGTAATCGTATAAATTTATCAATCCTCAGATAAGAATACAAATCAACGGATGATTAGTGATTAAAGACACTGATCCAGGCACAAACATGCAGCATTAAGGTGACCACAGCAACTAACTTAAATTGTTGTAAGTTACTGTCGTCACCTGATTACCAAGTTATTGCACAGCAATCCACCTCCAAACGTAACTTTGGGAACCGTACCGTATAAGATTGCAACAGCAGCTGCAATAAATACTTTAAACAAATAAGATTGATTGAGGAATAAGCGGTCATCCCTCATAATACGCGGTAATGGTGTCACAAGTCACTTTATTCGTCAGCTGAAAACTTATGCGAGGAATCGGCAGCTTGATGCATTAAATATGCATTACTTTTATTCAGTAAATATTTACCGTATACAATGAATATAATTGGCGTCTTTTTAGCTCCAAAGAAATCAATCCTATTATGATGCATTTTGAGATAAGTACTATATCGTCTCCTTGCAAGATCTTGCCCGGCAAATGACCACGACCTAGTCGCAGAATTGTGATGCATTATACATTTGGTTACAGAAGACCCTACTGATGAGAAAAGTACAAGATTCCAGTAATTGGTCCAGAGAATTCTTCCCCCTAGTCATTCAGTAAATGTCCAATGCGCTAACAAGATTGATCCCTAAATTATGTAAGATAGTTTAGTTTAATCAATGTCCGTAGCCCATGGCCAAGTTTATGTGCTTGTGCCACTTACTGTTACACGTGGTTAATATGAAAATATGAGTTAAGAGGCATTTGATTAATTGGTCCTAAATACACAGCATTTAAATTCTAAAATACTTTGTATATATTATTATACCACAGTGGCCAGTTATGGGTATTTAACAAGCTCCTCAACTGATGGAGGGTTATTATAATAACAATTCAAGAGATCAATTAAGCTGACAATATCTTGCCCAAATTGTAAAGCACTTTGGATACGGTGGTTAGCATCGTGGGCAGATAGACGCAGGCAGTCGCATATATGTTGCTAATTCTAGGCAGGAAAAGTATGCCGTTTCAGCCCAAATGTGCGGCATTAAAAACGAAATGCAGCCATCGTTTCCGCAGTTACTCGTTACCAAGAAACGCTCCCGTGACAGCATATGTTTCATCTGCACAGTACCTTTCTTCTTTGCGCACACGGTGTTTTGGAAAATAGGTGTGCGGCGAAATCGATTACGATTTACCATCATATCGATTATACCAATTTACTCTAATGTGTTGACTGACAACACCACTATCACAGCGTGAAATATTCACAGTTGGCTTGCAGTTGGTCTTAATGGACTCAAATCAAAGCCCTTTGTCCCGTGTTGTCTCTAAAATACCAAGTTACTTCCTTTGCTGTAAACCAGGTGTCAAATGTCTGGCAGCTGGCGAATTAGATGCTCTTCGTGTGAATGTCTAGGCTGTTAATGCCGTTAAATAGTAGATGTAAAATGGTTCAACGTATTAGAATATCGCATCACGTCTTAAAGCCTGTGGCATATCCACGCCATATATAAAACACACACACACACACGCACATCCACACACACGCACACACAGATGTATATAAATATATATATATATATATATATATATATATATATATATATATATATATATATATATATATATATATATATATATATGTATATATATATATATATATATATATATATATATATATATATATTATATATATATATATATATATGCATATATACATGTCCACATAAAGTCAACGCACATTTTCGACCAAAATAATTGAAAATATTTTGGTTTGACCATTCAAATGGAATAGTCTAGTCTTAGTAACGTACAAAAATAATCTTTCACGCGTGATTTCTTTGGATTTTGAATATAATAACGAAATAAAATTTTAACAACTAACCATTCGTTGACAACCCGCACACCTCAATATCTTCCATACAACCATATATACTTCGATCCAAATTGCCGAAATAATGTTTAATCATGTGGGTTAGATATGTTTATTCGAAAAATTTAAATATTTGATTTATTTTTTAATTTCATTACCGAAAAACTCTACTTTTCTCCTTATTCATTAATCTATTACATTGAATTAGATCGCGAAATGCTACCAATGGTTCATAATGATCACATCTGCAACAAATATTATGTTTATAATCCATGACGACAGACATTCTTAACTATTATTCTGCAGTCATTTTAACGTGTTTTGTGGATATAAATGTTTCCAAAATGAACTTTCTAGAATATTGCTTTCGGTAGAGGAACGCTTCTCCCAATTCACACTACCGTGCAATACGTAATGAAGTGCTGCTAGATCGTATACATTATTTTCTTATATTGCACAAATGTATATGCTTCGGGTAAATTACCCAGCGAAAGTATGCAAATGATATCCTTATGCAATTACAGCCCACCAGTTGTCAAATGATTCTTATAACCAGAACACCACACCAGGGTCCAATGCCCCACAACACATCATCTCGCACTATGGGTACAATGTTGTGCACTATGACGCTGTTCATTCATGCAGTGGATGTAAGTGTGGGTAGCCAACTGATAAGAGTATAATCTGAGAGTCAACTTTTCTCAATTCTAATGTCGATGAAACATCAAACTCTCAGAACATTTTGCTTTTAATAACATGGCGTTTTGTTAGCACAAATCGGAAATAAACAACAACGGTTAGTTCTACAACGCAATTAGCCTTTAAATTAGATGCAATTACTTATGACCTTTATGCGAAACCATAAGTGAACGATGAATGAAAATTAGCTGTCAAATTACTCTGGCATGATGCATTTTATTGGAATCACAAAATGGTGCCCGGAAAGAGAAACATTAATGCTTGATACTATGATCGTATAATGGGACCCGCTACGCAAACCAATGTTTAGGTTGAGGACATTTTGTCAGCTTAAAATATCATGTGGAGGATGCACAGCAGTCCCTGTAAGTTGGTGACAAATAATGAATTACTGTTGACGCAGAAACCCAACATAAAATGTCGTGAATAAATGCCCCTCTGATTTTTTAACAACGTTTAAGGATCGAAAAAACTTCCTTTCGTTCGGCGTAAAGAGGGTTAGATTGAAGTGTAGGTATGCATGATTTATCCTTTACTTGACAAACTTGGGGTGTGTGGCTTTAAATTGGGCACATCAAGCGAGATACGATACATGATGGCTGCAATTACGCGCCTAGCGTTTCATTAGCCCGTAAACAAAGAAAATTGTCTTAGGCTTCAAGTGAATCATTCTATGGATATATATTGACGTTTATGAAACATAAGATGACTTACTAAACCAAATATTGTCTTAGGCCTGGTCATTACGCTGGTATTTGAGCAGTAGTAGACTGGAAGTATGCAGACGAAATATCTGTTTGTACTAATTGAATTACCAGTGTGCAACAATATAATAACTGGTTTAGCAACAAGAGAATAACATACAGATTCGACAGAGGAAGGCTTGCGGTTTTTTCCTTCGAAATCAAGTACTGTTTCATTTGCAGCCAAGATGAAAAATAGGTGATCAAGCTTTTTCCTTTGCCGTACTTCGCAATATAAATCAGCAACCTTATTCGGTATCAAAAAACGTTTAGAAAATAGTAAAGCTACATTAAACAAGCTTATTAAGATGACCTGATAATATGAATGGTAGGTCGTTTTTTATTGCCAAAATCGGTGTTTCTTCTTGTTATGTACCAAAACTCGGCTTTCAGGGTGTCCTTAAGTAGTCGGCTCGTTGCCAGGTCAATCAAATATTGTCCCTGACTGGCGCACTATTTTAAGACAACCATTTACGTGCACGAAAAATTAATGTCAAATACGCAACATAATAATGCATATATATATATATATATATATATATATATATATATATATATATATATATATATATATATATATATATATATATATATATTTATATATATATATTCATATATATGTATATATATAAATATATAAACACACATATATGCATATATATATATATATATATATATATAAATATATGTATATATACAATATATATATATATATATATGTATGTATATATATATATATATATTTATATATATTTATATATATAAACATATAAATAATATATCTATATATATATATATATATACATACATATTTATATACATATGTATATATCTCTGTTTATATATATATAAATTTTATATCTATCTCTCTCTCTAAATATATATCTAGATCTCTCCTCTCTCTCTCTCTCTCTCTCTCTCGCGCGCGAGCGCGCGAGAGAGAGAGAGAGAGAGCGCGAGAGAGAGAGCGCGAGAGAGCGAGCGCGCGAGAGAGAGCGAGAGAGAGAGAGAGAGACGAGAGAGAGAGAGAGAGAGAGAGAGAGAGAGAGAGAGAGAGGAGAGAGAACATCTTCCATATATCCAGTTTGTCATAGAAATTCCATCATCATGTTCAATGAATTTTGTTTGGCGTGGATTGTATTGACGTTAACATGTCAGTTTAGTGCACCTACCAATGAATGATTATGTGCTTGCACGGAACAACTAACTAGTTCGCTTTTGTATATTCTTTTTTGACATATATGACATGATGCAGTTGAGAATTGCATGATTGTATGCAGAATAGGAATGTGGAAAATTATATGATATAATCGTTACAGCCAGCACACACGAGAGACTCTCATGAACATTGCACGATTCCCAGTTCAACTTGGAGGATCGGAAAATGACGTGTCTTAAAGGGCATCGATGGTTTCTTGCAAATTGTTATCTAGAGTTTGCGGTGTTCGCTGTGAGAACAGTTGGAAATTAAGAATAGCCACTCGTTATCACTACAAGTATGCGTGTCTACTTTAACTTTCTTCAGCAACCCGTGATGTCTTCTACTACAAACTTCTTCGGACCGAGAATGGGTTTTGGCTGCCCTCACTAATCAATCGCTGCGATCATATATTGAATCGGCTGCCAAGAAGCAGTTAGTTGTCCATAATGAATCATACTATTCTCCATATTTTGATACTTAACCATGAACTGGGGTCAATTGTTATTGCATGTGTAATTGATATATAGTACGGTGGATTGCTATTTCCGGAATAGATTAGATTGCGAATGGACAAGAAACAAGTTTTCTTAAATACACTGTATATTTGTTCTCTGTAGGGTTGCTATACAGGAGTAGTTTTTATGTTCACATGGTTACAGATGCTTTACAACTGTATACCGCAAAAACTTTCTAATTGAGAATATTCTAATTGCGAATATTGCTTCACAAATCACAGTCCCCGATCACTATGCGTCGATGTACGTTGAATATCAGAAGCCGACTTCCGTACAAATAATCTGCAAGGGAATTGAAAATGCAAAGGGGACAGTAAATTTGCTAGCTACGCGTCTACAATTCATAGACGACACCATCGGGAGAGATTAACTGCTAATGCTGTCTATTGAAGACGAAGTCCCGTTCACATTAAGTTATCCCACACCCTGAGTTGCAACTCGCGTGCCATGTTCTATTAGTTTGATGCCAGGTTAACTTTCATTTCCTGCTTGCGTATATAAAAATGTGTGCTGATTACCTCCCATTCGGGCAAAAAAAGGAGTCATCTCAACGTATTTTGTCAACTGCTATATTTAGTCACGTTCACAATGCTGGCATGTAAAACATTGCTATCCGACGTTGGGAGGGATATTCATAATGAACACAAGATATCCTGCATATTGTGTAGTTTATTTCGAAAAGCGACAACCATATTACTGGCCGCTAGAATCAAAACCGTGATAACAGATTGGCCAATCGGAGCTTACCTTACAAACGCGTTTGGTTCAATCCGGAGATTGCCGACTAAACGCGCAATGCTGTTCCGCCATCTTTGTTACGCTGAAGTGATGGGGCGCCACGCGCGAACGCGGCTTGAGAGCGTTGACTGGCCTTCTATGGAACCACAAAAAATACCGAGCATTGTCTTATTTGGAGAGCGGTTTTTTTCGGTTGGAGCAATTTGCCACATGTATTGCACGCTGATACTGAGGTGGTGGAGCGAACCTCCAGAGTCGAGGGATGTATCCTATACGCAATACATCCAATAGCAAACATCGCCTTTTATCAAACAAGAATCATTAGCACGTCCAGTGTGGCGACGATGGACTGAGTGATAATGGGAAAACCACAATCAGCACTAATCCCCATTGGCTTCACCGAGTTTGTTTATTCTGCCTCGTAATTGCGAGGGTTTCTAGAAGCTTTTTGGGGAAATCACTTTAAGACAGAGATAATCTCTCATGTATAAAGGAGATCATATGGCTCTAGTAGAAAATGCTCCGCTTTGCAGCTTCATCATGGCCCTCGTCATAGTCTGCCACTCTTAGATGCGAATAATTGTCGCTCTCATAGCACAAATTCAATTAAGTCGCAGAGAATATGCAAGCACAAGTAGCCTGCTCTTGGAAGTACTTGAAACATAGGCAGATACTTAAATGCATTCACTGACTAAGATGCATGTTGAATGTGGATTGTTATAAATGTACACATTGCGATGTTTAAACTCATAAAAATCACCTTAATATGTTAATGATTCAAGCCGAATCTATAGCGACCAACACTGCCCGTGCTTCTATTAATACTGACGTTGTAAGCACCATAGAGGACCCATCACCAATTTGTTGAAGCACATGGTTAGCTGGTGGTCAATTAAAACAGTCGAACCCTGGCCATAATGACATCAACTTGAAATCAATTAACTGTGAACACGGTTGTTAATGTGCAAACGTATGCAGTTATCATGAACAATGAACCGCATAATCATGCTATCCGGAATGAATTGGGAAAAGAACGAGTTTGCGTTGCGCGTCATGCAATTAAACTGCCAAAAAAGCTATCATAGATCCATGCTAAACGGTGAATATATGCATCGAATAATGCTATACACTGTTCAAATGTACCGATATCAAACCAAAACTTAGGTGGTTGTCCGGTGAATGTGGTTTGCATTCCGGTCGCGGACCACAAATTCATAATTACTAACAGTATGATAACAGTAAGAGCGAGCTTATTCTAATTTAGCTTCTCCTTATTGCGATGGTATAGTTTTTGGTCTTATTAACTTCGACTAGCATGCGCATGTACATGTTCTACACAATTTGTCTGAAAGCTCATAAAGACATTGGACCGGTGCAGACAAGGAGCTAATTGGCCCTCACTTTATCTAGCGAGAAAGTTCGGCAGTCTCCAACACTCTGGGTCATGTTCTAGATGATTCATAGCATGGGATGTTTTATATATTGCGAACAAACGTTCGTAAATTTCTCGGTTAGATTGAGGCACACTTCTCACGAAGAGGAATGAGATCCCTAGATTCGTCTGAGACACCATCTGAGACTATGTGACGAAAAGCGGATGAGAGCAAACATTGCTGATGACTTAATTCGGGTATCAAAGCAATCTCAGAGATGAAATACAAGACAATGAGACCAATCACTGATTAGCAAATGTGGTTGAAAACGCAAGCTAAGCAATTATCGATGCTACCGACACTTGGCTATCCCAGGCGTTTATCATTGAACATGCTCGCATGAAGCGAATATGTCGCCAATAAAGTCTACCAACTCGTTGGATGTGAATGCACATTGAACTGGACCATCTATTAGTCATCCTGACCTATCATAAATCTGTCAGCGCAAAAGTGAAAAGTCCCCGTATGCTTCTTAAAACACGAAGACTGCGTTAAGACTCTTGATGAAAGGATTGTTTGTGCAAGTGCAATATGCAAGTGGCAGTTAATGTTGTGGTACACTGGGACATTACCATACGCTGATTTGGAAGGTTATGTGCCATAACATTTCGGAAATTGGTATATGTTCACAATAACGGACATATAATGCCACATTCTATCTGTACTTAGCCTTTACTACTAAGATTTGTAGTGAGGGAAACGATCAAAATGACGTTATGCGGCAAAACAAACTGCCAGTCAATGAGGAAATCGGTCTGGTTTAAATGTTGCATATTCTAAGTAGACCACGGTACCTGCCATTTCGGATTAACCAGCGATTGGATATTTCAGACATGCCAACAATATCAGCGCTTAGTGACCAAATAATATGTGCTTGTTATGTAATATTAAACCTTCAGAGTTATCCAAAAGCATCACAGCACATTACACTTATGAGCGCAGAGGATAAGTTAACCTCACGCCAAGGAATATATCCAATAGCAGCACCTTATCTATACACCCTCGTTTGTTATGCTGATACCGGGCATTTCCTTTATTATCTGTAAGACGCGTGTCTTATATTCGGCTTCCCTTCTAATGCGTAGGAGTGATGTTGTGGTGCATGGAATTGTCACTTGCAGCCATTGGTGAGCGTAATACCATTTATGTAAGCTTACCATAGCTTTTTTCAATCTTGCGGTAAATGAACAGCATGGAACGATGTGCAATAATGCGAACACACCAGGTTTAAAGCTTTCATCGGCGCACGATAGGGATGAAAATATAAATGAAGATATATGCAGTAATCATCGCTGTTCCTTGTATCTACTACAGTTATAACTCAATTACAGCACAATGTAACATTGCATCCTTATAAAGTGTTGAAAGTCAAGTCAGATTTCTAGTTATGCAAAACAGCGGCTATAGGAACTGTATCAGTCAAACATGATCGGCGGTGCACAAAGATGGAATTCACACAAGTATCGAATGCCCATACAGTGTTTGCCAAAAATTGGCGAACTTTACTTTGAGGTTTACCGTCACTCAAACTCAACAAAACACTTTTGTTGTGGCTATATTCTCTTGATGGCTATGTGTTGTTGTAGAAACAAGTCAACGACGTTGTAGGGGGCCGAAATATAAACTTCTCTTTATTCTGTTTAAGGTTCTTTTGATAAATGCCGAAAGGTGTGCCTGAAGACTATTGTAGGAGGAGATACCAGGAGAGACTGCTTGCTTGAGGGCTTGCTCGGGACTGTTATAGTTGGCGTGCAGCCACTGTGTAGTTAGTGTTGAGGCTTAAAGCCTTTAATTAGTTGACCAATGAGGGCACGCGTAGCGCGTTCCTCATGGTATGAAGTTTGTAGGGTGTTAAGGAGGTAGGGCTTTAAGGATTTCTCTGCAGCCGCATATTTTAGATAAATGATCCACGACATCTCCCTCTCCTTTAAGGTGGATGAATATCCACACACAAAAATACATAAAAAAACCAACTTGAACCATTGAAAAGTATCACTTAGTTTATCATAGCCAAACAAAATTTAGTTTTAATTCAAAATTAAGTATTGAACAGACTATATACTTTTATGTGTTTAATTTGTTGAAAAAATTAAATAAGTTTGGCTATGACATGTTTAAAGTTGAGTTTACTGTAAAAATGTTATTAAGGGTGAAATGAAAAAGACCACTTTTAGAAAATTTGGAAGGATAAATTAGCCTTTGTTTTTTTCCTTTAGAAAATGGATGGGCAATGTGTCAGATTTGTCATTTGATAATGTATATATACGAGTTAAAGAGTTGCCGCGAGCAGGCCACCCAACCCAACTCCAGTGGAGGGGGAGGTGAGTTTAACCTGATAATGCTCCAGACCGGCTGAGAAGTGTACTCTCCTCACTGACACATTATCGTATATATACATGATGAGTGGTGATTGATGATAAGATGATAAAACATGCAATATACATGACAATCGAATGCATACAATGCGACAGCTTATGGTGAAATAATAATGTCTATCAAATAATTTAGAAGAAACACGGAACTAAAAGATAAGTGAGTTGTAGAGGAAGAATTCTCAGCTATTGACTGTAATGTAGGTCTAATGCTGTCCATTGATGACTTGGTTGCTAATGAGGATATGTTATCAGTCCACGAAAATGCCGATGCGCTAGAGAGAAAAGCAATTTACAAGAAAACAAGTTGACTGGTAAGAGTGAACGCCAAAGTAGAAAGAACTGGTGCGATGATAGTCAAATTCACACTGGTCGATCTGGAATATGCGAGATGTGAGCCCTGGTTTGTGATATGTGGGTGCATCCTGGGCGTCTTCACTAACGTGAGCAAACGCGTAGGTAACCTCTGTCCACCTACATGACCCGGCTTGACTGCCAACTACAGCACTCATGCCTGTATCGACTAACTGCGGCAGTGGTTATGTGAAGTAACCAAAACGCTGTTACCGGCGTATCAGTCCCTGAGGGTTACAGATAGCCACGGTAGCGTAGCGAGTAGGCGTGCTGCTTCCCGCGCGTCTAAGTCTGTCTGGAACGCGCATTTACGTGGGACGGGTGTCTCCAACTGAATATAGGGCTTATCAATGTCATTGCCAACAGTCATAGGGGCATGTACATCGCAACCCTGTGACTGGAAACCCATATAGACAGACGGTAGTACCGGAAAAGCTTCATCCCATGGGTATGAGTCACAAACTGGGAGGACATCCCGTAGTCCGGAAGTGTTAGCCTGGAGATGAACTATCGACACACTCACACATAAATGGCTTAAGTAACCGGCAGGTTACAAGTAAAATTTAGAGAAATACGGAGAAAATACTGTTTATTTTTACATAAAGCACTGACAGTGGCGCTTTCCGCGAATGTGACCAAATATAAGTATCTGAGCGTTATATTGACAAATGCATTAACTTAGTCCTAGGTTATATGTTAGCACTGAAGCGTGGGCCAGCATTCCAAGTGCTACATGAGTCCCATATACTATTTTTAGCACGTACCGGACTTTCTAACCTTTCGACCATAAAGCATATACCCAGATGAATTCGATTCACAAACCATTGGGAATTATGAGCGCAAGTTAATCAATGATTAATTTCAATAAAACACTATTCTCGAGTATTTAATTGACATGTTGATGAGATAATAGTTATGCATGAAAACTTAACTTGAGTCCAGGGAAGGCCAACGTATTTCAGGTGCTAATCTGTAATTACACTGGAGTCGACCAATACTGTAGTTGCGTTATCTTACCGGTTCGTCGCTACACTACAAGCTAGTGGTCCCTTGCTGCTGAAACTCATAGCAAGCACACACAAAGAAACGAGAGAAGACAGACAAGGCGATTAAGTGAAGAAAGTCAGTTAAAGCTGTGGCGTAAACCAGTTTGAAAGGACAATGCAAGCTGCTACGCAATTAGCCAATTAGCGTGGTAATCCCTCCAAGTACAAACAAAACAGCGGACCTGTCCCCAAAGGAGTCGCATGGCGATGCGGGTGGTCACAAAGGACATGTGCTTATACAGAGTCACTGTGTCTGAACATACATTTAAACCATTGCCATTACAGTCAATTAAACTATTAACAATCAGTCGGGACACCCAACAGACTAAAATAACAACAAGCTTATTTTGAAAGCTGAACAATAAACAGATATTGAATCTGTGCGCATCGGTGCTTTACTGAACAAGAGGGTTTGGTTCAAAAGTGTATAGCGTTCGGGAACCAGTGCGGGAATCGCATCTGACAAGAACACGGAAATACCAAAAGCATACGCATAACACATACTCATATTAGCATGTACATAAACACCACAATACACATTATAACACATCTTCTTAGAGAAAACACAACGTTTAGCAAAAGAGAAAATTATCACAACGTGTACAGTCATAGAGGTCAGACGAGATAAAATGACTGTATTGTGAGTATAATGAGTGATAGGAGCATTCATGGGATGCGCCCGTTTAGCAACATCACAGCTACAACTCCAAGTTAACTTTGGGTTCCAAACAAGCATCAGCTAATCTACCAGCTCTCACGGGAAATAGAAAAATATTAAGCAAATCTCTAATTTTCGTATTTAAGCGTAATGTTCATATAAATTTAACCTGATTGACAGAAACAGCTGATTAGGGGAATTAAGTGAAATAAAAATGTACTTACAGAAAGGTAACCAAGAAAGAATGGATTCTCCACCAGATGTTGTGGCTATATTCTCTTGATGGCTATGTGTTGTTGTAGAAACAAGTCAACGACGTTGTAGGGGGCCGTAATATAAACTTCTCTTCATTCAGTTTAAGGTTCTTTTGATGAATGCCGAAAGGTGTGCCTGAAGACTATTGTAGGAGGAGATACCAGGAGATGCTGCTTGCTTGAGGGCTTGCTCGGGACTGTTATAGTTTGCGTGCAGCCTTTAATTAGTCGACCAATGAGGGCACGCGTAGCGCGTTCCTCATGGTATGAAGTTTGTAGGGTGTTAAGGAGGTAGGGCTTTAAGGATTTCTCTGCAGCCGCATATTTTAGATAAATGATCCACGACACTAAATACTGATCTTTATCTGCCAGTTTTTAACATATTGTACGCGACCAACCGGTTTCATCTAATACTGATCCATTTAATATTTTAGTTATCGCCCTTTGCGCGACAATGCAGTCACGTGTCCAACAGCTACCGAGTCATATACACGCGCCTCAGCTTTATTTACAACTCACACTGCTTATTTTGCCACCTGGTGTGAACCTTTCTTGAAACAGATGTGCAATAGGGATGATGTATGAAAAAAAAATATGTAATTATCACCCTGCCGTTTTTGCATCTTTACAAAAAAGTTTCTTCCTAGCAATATTTTGAATATTATGTCCGATTTCCATGTGAGCGCTCTAGCGAGGAGACAAACCATATCGAACAAATATGACTGGCACCCACAATAATGGAATCAACAAACATATCGAATGGCCATCTCACGGTTGCAATAATATTTGAACCTTAGTTTGAGGTTATCATCATTTCACCTCTATAAAATGCTAAAACCTTGGTATATACTGGAATGACAAGAATAAGTCACACTGCCTTAACCAATGATCGACGGTTATTGAAATTAAGCCCAATTTTTATTCTGCTTGCTCCTAATTAAAGCCAAATATATTTTCAGTAATACTATAGGAGATCACAAAAGAGAATGACATTACATGATTCTAGCCCTCGAATATAGAATTTCGCACGAAAATGTATAGTTCCTGTGAATCAGGCGCCGATGAAATCACACCAGATGTTAAGGTATCGCTTAATATGTTGTGGTGCAAACTTAGAAATTGTGGGAAGTGTTCGGGTTTAAATCATGTTGAAAAAGGCACTGTGATGCACATCAACAACAGAATGAGGCAGAATCACGCAGGCGATTACTCCCTGCTGCGCAAACACTTTACATGTGATATACGCCTTTCATTTAAAGCAGTTTACTTTAATGGCGTTTCGAGGGAACACAATGAGCCACATTAACGCTGAAATTGGATTTCGCAGCGACTTTGGTTAGTATTATGCGTTTGAATGCGAGACATTAAACGCATTGAACAGGTAACATTGTTCAGCAGCCTTAATACCGGCTGGTATTTGTTAAAGCACAATCTTTTGCTACAATTCAACATGATCAAAGTGTTGTCATGCTTATGTTAATGATTCCTTTGGTGAGTTATCAGCTGCTTTCAGCAACATATGGCATACGTCACAACCATTCAAATGCCATACACTTGTTATGTTATGTTTTCTTTTGTGAGCGAAAGAAAACATAACATCATATTGGGATAATTCGTGGCCTAAAAACCGCATCATCATTTGCATTTGCACTGCTTGCATACAAGTCAGGTCAAAATCCATGCAATATTCGCCTACTGGGCAATTTATATAATAATAGTTTGCCGCGGACGAATAACCTAGGCTATTGTTCTTAATTAATAACAAATTTGAAATGAGAATTATTAAGCTTTTGCGCTTTATTTGCACTGAGAGAGCTGTAATTATTTGATTTTATTGGTACAGGATTCCTTTGCAAAGCTCGCTCTGCGGGATTATGCAGGATATGCATTGGGCTTCATGTCGGTAAATATAACTATATCAGCGTTTTTATATGTAAATTCACAAATAATATAGTTAATATTCTGCCACATAAAGTAGCAGAAACATAGCTGTGAATATTATCAACCTTTCGAGTGAGTCTCCTGTTGGATTTAATATATCGCGCTCATATTATTTTCTTTCCAATTCTAAATGACTTTTTAAAACGACCCAAATTAATATTGTTGTCTTTTTGTCTAGATCAAAGGAACATGTTTCCAAACAATAATCCCATAATATATATCCCTCAATATTTATAAGACATACCGCTGTGCGCATTACGAATGAAGGCATAAGTGATATTTAGCCAAAGATGCTGACATTTGTTTTATTGTGATGTTCAGCATACTTCAAAGGGAGATCAAATGCCTGTCAATGTTGCAAATTCGTCGTTAAGAACAACAGTATAGAAAATAAGACACTTGCGAGAACGATTAGGGAGGGGGAGAAGTGTTATATATGCAATAAAGATAACTTCTGCTGAAACATAATGACTGTAAGATAAGAAGCTCACGGAAGTAGCTGGTATTAAGGGAATAACACGCTGATGCATTGGTGCGATTTGCTCTTGCGTCTTGCTGAATAAAACATGATTCATATATGTACTCCGAAGCCAGCATTATGTTGGGCGTCATGAAAAGCACACTTTCACAACATCATATGCATATTTTGATTTCAAGCATGATCAAGAGCAGTGATTTTACTAATCCGTACATACAACTTAATCATCCCTTTATAAAACAAAGCAAGTGCTCCGTGCATCAACGAAATATGCACTTATTCACCAGTAATTTTCACCTGAATTGTTCCATTATTTAAACTAATTGCTGAGAGTTTGCTTCATCGGTAACAAACCGTCTCTACCTGCTACTGTTCACGACGGCGATGCATTTGGCTGATAATGTACCCGATAATGATATTATTATCAACATCAGGGCTATATTTACAGCAACCATGGAAATCGAAGCTTAAACACATCGAATAAGTAGATGTGGTTCATCTACTGTAGCACTGAAACCAATAATTGGGTTAATAGACATTCGTGAGCGTGATAATTGGTCCTCATAAAAATAGCATGGTATGCATAAAGCTATCGTTGTCAATCCAGAAACACGAATATTTTTGCTTAAAGATTCGCTATTGTGTTCCACGGGCCGCCGTTCCCATGCTCGACGCAGGCTTTCTGGACATCAGCAAGGTGGCAAGCCGACGTTAACTTCCAGCTGTTCCAATCACTCGCTGCAATGCTTGCTGCATGATTGATTCCAAAGGCTAGGTCTGCTAGAGTCACATCTCCTAGCTGAGTTCACGTTCAGTTGTTTTATTGCAATTGGCTCCTGGCGAGGTCTAGATGCCAATAGCTGGGTCGTAAAGCTTGGAACCTTTCTGGGCGTATTCGAGCTGAAAACGAATCAGTTAAGTATCACATTTTGAACACAGTGTTGTCTTCCCACTTGTACCTACCCCGCATCCGCGACAGGTTTCTGGATGCTCATTACCCTTTCCTCAATTGCGCCACCAATTGTCCTAACATTGCTCAAAGGCGCAAGGCCTGACAAAGACACCTGTTGACCCGGTTATGAGGAAGTTGCAAAATGTTCATTTAAAGTCTCTTTCGCTCCATTGTTTATGTAATGAAGCAACCGATATCTAAATAGGTTCTGAATATATATTATTTTAGGGCTTAGCGAAAGTGATCAAAGGCGTCCAGAAGTATCGGAATTGCTTAATCATTGCATAACTGATGTTGCGAAACATGACAATGATCATACAATAATGCCGTTAACCACTTTTGCATCACCAAAATCGCTGAATATTAGTGTATTTATCAAATTTAATGAGAGCGTCTTCGGGGATTTAACCGTCATAGATCCAGTTTGTATGTTTGAATTTACTCCACGATATTAGCTGAATGCACAGCAAGGTTATTACTGCTTAATAGCTTCCTACTTCTTATTTATCACTGCAGCAAACACGTTTTTTTTACTGAAAAAGTTATATATTTTGCGATTGCAGGTGTTCAAACTTGTCCAAATACGCGATTAGGAAAATAAACTTGACACACTGGGGGACACTAAATTAGCATTGACCACGTAGAGACAACAGCGTTATTATACTTGTTGTTTAAATCAGCTTATCATGGAAATGCTTTAAACAATTTTACGTTTAATATCTAAACGTTTAGTCGGTGAGGGATAGACTGTTTGTAATGACTTAATGCGGTGAAACATGGCTATCCAACACGTACGTAGGGTTTTTTTTTTCCGTTTGCATTGAATAACTTCTATCATCAACGCAATAAAACATAGTTTGAGTTTTACATTTGTATAAATAAATATCGTCAGCATGGAACGTCAAGTCCATCTGCCGCGATTGAGGCCGACAAATGACAATAAGCAAAATTTAAACCGCAATTACATTTCGCAGTCTAGCAAAAAGGAATATGTCATATGTCAAAGCAATCGCTTTGCATTTGAATGAAAACTGAGAAGCGAATGAAACTTTCCTGAAGGGAATGGGTGTTTTGTCTTGTAACTAACTAGTCAGTACATTATTCAAAATATTTGGAATTCATGTATGGTTAATAAACCCTTAGCAACGCTTGCTCATGCAATGCAACAAATGTCCAAGCACAAACAATGGATTTAATGAATTACCATTGCTCCAGACAAGATTATTTTCGACCGTACCAGTTGTGATATGAATACATCGCATTAATATACGCTACTTTCAAATATTGTGTGATCATTTATAACGGCAGAAAATTACATCGCTGGCTTTTTTCCCACATCTAAGGCTAAGACTTTTTTTTGGGGGGGGGATAAGTAGGAAGGGCACAAAGTGCATAATATCCCACAACTCTCACAGATTGGCAAAATTAGCATGTTTTTGGCGATAACGTATTGACTTTCAGCAACTCGATAGGTGCGTGCTGGTTGACAATTTAGGAAGCTAGTGTGGAGTCTTGTAGAACAAGGCGCTGACATATTGATTTACGGAGCACGCGGAAATAGCCCTGTAACTAATTGTTAAGGCTTGACTTTATCAGTAACCAATCCGCCTCTATCTACATCCTGTTTAATATAATAGCGAACGATACGATACCTGCAACATATCATCCCCATAACCATGTTTATCATCGTCATGCTATGGGCAGTGATATACATGGAACGATGCTGCGTAATCATTACATTAAATGTGGCTGTTTTGTGAATGTGATTCTTAGGCTGTAAACCATAATTGATAATGTGTCCTAACCTAATAAGCATGGAATGAAAAAACAACTCACCCTACCTTCAAAGAGGCCCGCATGGTATGATCATACGCTACTTTATTGCATCCCGGGTGGATGCGTTATGAAATCACCATTGTGCGGCCTCCTATTAGACCAGATTATTGCCGATTTGGGGCATATATATCGTTCTTGATGCGACGACAGCACCATGGTTATGGATATGTGACAGCACAAATAACATCATTAAGCACAGTTATACAACGCCCTGCAGTTTCTCGGTGATATCTTGCAGCGACTTGACGCTCAGAAATTCAAATTAAGTACATACTATTTTCTAACTCTGCGGGTAATTTTACAGAAGATTATTAGCTTGCGATGTTTTATGAATTCCTTAATCGGGATGATCGCCGACTGACGCCTCGAGTAGCTAGTTGCACACAATAAACCAATCAGAGTGGAATCGCTCGAACCGGTAAACCATCATCTAAGGTGATATGATAATGAGACGCTGGCAGCTTAAAATAATGATGCTTCTTTGAGGTTGTTAACGCAACTGCAAAGGATACAGATCACCTAAACACAGTGGCAGCAAATACTAAATTAAAATAAGAATATCCACCGCCATTTTATTTTAAGAATGGGCAATGCATGCAATTTATACAAGCCGTGCATGTCTTATTTAATTTTTCCTGTGATTATGTGTGCAGGGCAACATAATGCGAAAGCCGATAAATATGCCAATTGGACTATTGTACGCTTCATTATTACAGAACACGCTCAGCAGCCCTCTTCTTTATGGTTGTGTCCACCGGCATGGAATTGTGCATTACCATTTAATCATTTCTGATATGTTGCAGACATAGACGCAAAATGAAAAGGAAGGTGCTTCAGAGGATATTATATTAGCTGAGTTTTGACTTATCTAGTCGAACACCGCATTAGGTCACTGTGGTGCATGCGGAGTGTTTCTTCTCGATAAAAACACTAAAACAATCAGGTAATGACATATCATCTTGGCATAAAAGCTGATTCAATTTATGCAAAATGTTGCTGCGACGAATATACACGTGCAAACATCTAAAAAGTCTAAGATTTCTCCAAAGTTTCCGACTTTTTTTGCGCATACTTGACTCTATGCAGTTCCAGCAATGATTGAAATTATAATGAACAATAGATGCGAAGTAATTGCAAACACTGTTTGACAAACTTGTGTGCCCATTTGTCTTTGTACTTTTATCTACGAAGATATTTGCACATGACCTGCCATTTCTGAAAAATTATTCAGAATTTTCCTTTTTCTCATATGTTTGAATTGCATTCCAAATTTTTGACACACTGTTCATGTGAAGATAGGTGTGGGCAAATCATTGCGTGATTGGCAGCATTCTTATTTTTCTATCAGCCTGAGTGTCAGTGTCAAATTTTATTTTAAAAGCTTACTGCTCTCACTCATACATAGTCTGCGTCTTTAGTACTGTCGATTCGCACTTAGCTAATTGTTACCATATCAAATATCTTTGTATCAACATTAGATCCACGCATCTACCTCAAACTGTCGACATCGTATATTATTAACTATTAATATGATCACCCGTTTCATGCGATTGTGCACTAATCTGCGAACGTTTGGAAATTAAAAAGAATTTTTGTACATTCGTGAACGAATAAACATGTACGAATCATAGCGCAAGCTATGGGTCCTACAACCGAAAGCTGGCCAGTGTCAACAACTCTGAGGCGTGACAAGCTGTGTCTATTATACGGATTCGGAGTTGTGTCAAGGTTATTTTTGAAGTGAAACATGTGCACTTGTCTTTCGAAACGAAATCATTGGACTTAGTGAGGTCTTCTCTTAATCATGAATATGCAACGAACTATAATTTGGTATAAACTTAAGCTCCATATCCAAGCAAAATAAAACATGGATTGTGTTTGTATAGAGATCAACTAAAATCGTACTTGATATATTTACGCAAAAGAACGAGTGCAATGAAGATACATATATGGTATAAGATTTCGTGAGAAATATGAACGCTCGGTTATTCAATTATGCCAGCAGCAACTTTGGGACGGATTTATATTCCGGGATGTGTCATCAACGTATATCCCAGCAATCTAGGGGTCAGCTCCATATAAACTCGAATTTCATAGAGATATTTCGGCTGTGCCTCTAGTGTCTTAGTGTAGTTAATCATATCAGTAAATATTTAATATCATTTTTTTCATCTCGTCACTGCATAAAAACAAGATTAATGCCATGTTATCAATAATTCAACCTTTCATCGTCAATTTAACATTAAATAACAAAACAAATTGACGCGTGCAGGGGTCGCGTGTTAACGCCAAATTTAATTAGTTACCTTTGCAATGATTATCTAGCTTGATGCACTGTTCATCCATTGATTTTAAAAAAAACGTATGTAGCGGACCCGGATTAAACCGTTGTGGTTGGTTAGTACTTAGCAAAGCAAGCTTATGGCTATTTCTATTCATCCCAACCATGGCATTGTTATTTTAAAACAAACTATATTAAAATCAAAATATCTCATAACAGTAAGTCAGGTTTAGCTGGAAACAATGATCGTAGCATTGTAAATGCAGCTGCTTAGTGATTCAACCCCTGCATACGTAGGTTTATTTTGTTACATATCGATGAATGCTCAACGTGGAAACGCATGTAAGCTTATCACCCTGCCATGAAGACAGTTGGTGGAGGATTATATACTAGGCATTATAGTATCAGTAGGTATATATATCCCAGGTACAAATCGTATAACTGAATACTTTGGGTAGCTACCCGCGCTTACCTTCAAACGTGTGCATTCGTAAATTAGTTAAGAGACAAAGGATAAGACAAGAGATCGAATACTTAAAAAGAAAATCTGATAGAAATAATATAATATATAATTATGTTTCTAGCACCGTTGCCACTCAATAAAGATTGTCAAGATTACCATGACGAGACTGATAGGAATTAGGCGAACGAAATTTTTTTATGTCCGCGTTATTATCATGATCAAAAATTGATTGACAGTTCTATGCACTTTCACCATCATTCGTTGCCGGCAGTTAACTGCTACACTGATTATACGTCAATTTGTGCACACAGTTACAAGCTTACTTTTTATACCTATCTTCTGTTGCTGCGATGTACTAGGGCTTAGGGACGTGCGAGATAAATATATACATATTTTTATTATGTTGTTCATCTAATCATCGAATAACGTACAGACTATACATCACTAACCTAATGTGTTTGTGCTTCCGAGTTGTTTAACCTGGAATCAGGATCTATATTGGTTAAACATACAATGACAGTGACTGATCAGCTATATTTACTATTAATGTCTGAGAAACCACAAAAGTGACAATACTTTAAAACGTATATAAGCGATATGAGCTTCGTTAAATGTATCAATAACGTTCTAATGAGTACTCAAATATGAAGTTGTTCATTGAGTGCTTATGTATGTAAGATACTCTCTCCAAGCGAATTCGAAGCGGCATCCCATAATAATGAATTTAGTGAGATGTTTGTCCCAGAATATAGCGTGTTTTTGTGTTGCTTGCGGCGACCCTGTGTCTCATAAAGCTATCGATTACACTTGTTCATTGACTGCTTATGTATGTAAGATACTCTCTCCCAAGCGAATTCGAAGCGGCATCCCATAATAATGAATTTAGTGAGATGTTTGTCTCAGAATATAGCGTGTTTTTGTGTTGCTTGCGCGACCCTGTGTCTCATAAAGCTATCGATTACACTTACAATCCGGTCATATAGCAATATATCTCCGGTCAGCTTGCCACCAGCTGGTGCTTAATGTAAATATATTTTGCCCAGACCGTCCCGTAGTAAACCATGGATCTAATTATGATTTATAAGGAACTGCTTTAGTAACACAAGTATGGAGACTTATAGATAGACTAGGCCAGGCTATATAAAATAATCGGTAGCACTGAGAATGAATTGATATATATGCTCAAACTCTTTCTGTATCACATGCCTG
>CM067355.1:27266530-27370289 GCA_034190875.2 Urechis unicinctus
TACCCGTTATTAATTTGGATACACATTTATACTTAGGTACTGCGAGTTTTAACAAGAATTAGTGATACCTAACATTCTGAAGATTGTCGTCTCTAATATTGGAGCACGGACGATTCCAAGTCAAAAATGCACGTAGGTCATATATTTTAACGTAGTCTATTTATATTCTGATTCATGGATAATTAAACTGCCATCATTAAAGTAATTGCTGTAACTATTATACATATCGATTGCTCTGGGCAGGTTAATGTTATTTAACCACTCTGAACACTGTAATCTGTCTGTCAACGATGTCGGACAACATCCCTCGTCCCTTGAATCGGGAGAGTCCAAACAGCTGTCACTATTTATCTCCGTGCGACATGGCGACAGTTTTGCCGCACATGGCCAAAGTTGCAAAATCCGCTTAAATTTGGTGCAACAAAACAACAAGGTGATAATCATAAATCAGTTTCAATTAAATGAAAGAAGAAGTGTTTATATATAGTAAATGAAAGGCGAATAAGATATGGTAATTTGAGAGAAAATAACTTTCGACTGAAGCTATTTGGGTGTTTCCCAAATCGGTCGCGTTGACAGGCTTCTGTGAAGTTCTGATCAGCTAGCTAGCTATACACTGAATGACACGGAGCAGTGGAGGCAGCATCACATAGCGTTATGAACCCATTCCTCGCTCTTATATGGTTCAATAATTTATTTTCGTATTGTTAAATATTAACTGCTATAATGCAAACCAGCCGAGAAATTTAGGCAACAGGACACAAAGTATGTGCATGTCATATATTGATATGATGTGTCCAATTGCATATGTTCATGCATCTATTCACAATTTGCTTCATCAAGTGTCAAACTGGCCTCCAATTGATTAATTGTGCTTTCTTTATTACATGTTTTATCTGTTCATGAAAGAGCATCATTGTCTTGCCTTACATTATATTTATTTTGAGAATTAAACTGAATCCCATCTTTTAGTGTGAATGATATAAATCCCCTCAGGACACCATGATTAAAACATGGATTAAACAATCTTTAAGCTTTAAATATATCACCTTTATTCAGTTTGCCACATAATAACATGTAGTTACAAAATGAAAAAAAACCAGCAGTATCTGCAGGCAATGTGCTGAAGGATTTCTTAAGGTTAGGAGTAGGCAGAGGATGAATTTAATTTGTTGATGATAAAACTTTGATTGCTGTTCACTTGCCTATCTAGGGTCACTTAAATTCTACAAAACATGTATCCACAATAAAGGCATTCAGAGTTGATTCAGCTGAATAAATTGACTTGATGGACTGAATGTATTGACCTCATAAGCGTTAACAATATAAGGAAATCAATTATCAGATATCATTATCAAGCAAAGCATATCTACAGATAAATTTGAACATGATTAGCAGGAACTTTGACAACAGCATCTTATGTTGCACTATCAGTAATAAACTTTCAATAGGGCCAGTCTTGGTGGGTTTCCATTAGGACACAATTAGTGAATCCATACAACAGCTTGTCCATATGATTCAGCTAAAGATGATTCTCCTGTTGTGCCCCAGCTATAGTTGCACATTCTGTTACACACACAAAGTTAACTTGTCAAACTGACAATCAGTCTTATATCATAAGAACTAAAGGAAGTCTATGTAAAACATTACACAACATTAATTCTTACCAACCTGATAAGGTTGAATATCAATACAACATGTCACATGAATCAATCTCTTGTAATTAAGCAAAGGAAGTAAAAACTAATCCCTCTGTGTGGCAGAAACTGAATCTACATTTGAATATAAACTAATAGAATATTGGTAAAACACATTGTAAGCCTGATATTATCAATATGCACTGCAATAATATAACAAATAACAAACCGCCCACCCATTAATAATTAATGTTACCTTCATTCATTGACCATTGATGGCAACTTTAACATTCTCTTTCTGGGTATCCAGATAACAGGCATTGACTAGTGACCACCAGGAAGGTTGCTATGGAGCTTAGCATTGATAAATATACTAGAATTCAATGCTTGACTGCTCCCCTGGGTTGGCTATGGTGCACTCCCTTCTGTCACCTAATACAATGGTGTCTCTTCACCCTTAACCCGAGGTCACATTTACAATTGTACACATCTGAAAATCAGTATATAGTGAATATGAGGATATACATATCTGATGTTGATTATGTGACAAAGCCAGATGTTCAGAATAAGTCTACAGCCCAGAGAGCTTAGTTCAGTCACCAGTAACAGGGCTGGAAGTTAACTAAAATGGCCACCCGTCCTGAACTGTCCTGGTGACGGGTGGCCATTTTACATGTTAACTGGCCTCAAGAAATACTACCCCTCCTAACGAAAAAGATGCCATGTTAGGAGAACCCCAGGTCGGTGACATACTGGGCTGGTGACAAGAACCCCAGGTCAGTGTAACGACTGGCTGGTAATAAAAAGAACCCCATGTCTGTGTCATGCTGGGCTGGCGATGAGGAGGTGATATGAATTGCAGATAAATACAGAGCTGATTAAGTGTACAACAATGAGACACTATACACAGGTGCATACATCATAACTGCAAGACCATCAATCAGGACCAGGTGGAGCTTAACAGTCATACTGGGTAAACAGAACTTCTGATAAAAAACTTCTACATTAACAGATTGTTGAAGCCATATTCACACACAACAAATACAGATAATACTCATTGTTTCGGTCATTTTGGTCATTCTGATGGTTTTAACAAAAATTACATTTAGACATGACATGTCTTTTTAAGCCCCAGTGATTAATATATCTCAAAGGAATATGATAAACAAGAGAAGCCAAAACATTGATGAAGCCACAACATTGATGAAGCCACAACATTGACGAAGTCACGAAATTGGTGAAGCCACAGTATTGTTGAAGCCACAATATTGGTGAAGCCACAGTATTGGTGAAGCCACAATATTGGTGAAGCCACAGTATTGTAGAATACACAATATTGGTGAAGCCACAATATTGATGAAGTTTTAATATTGCTGAAGCCACAATATTGGTGAAGTCACAGTATTGTTGAAGCCACAATATTGGTGAAGCCACAATATTGATGAAGTTTTAATATTGCTGAAGCCACAATATTGGTGAAGTCACAACACAGCTAAAGCCACAACATTGGTGAAGCCAAAATATTGGTGACGCCACAACACTGGTGACGCGACTACTTGGTGAAGCCAAAATTGGGATGAAGGGATAACATTGATGAAGCTACAACATTGGTGAAGCCAAAATATTGATGAAGCCACAACACTGGTGAAGCCAAAAAATTGGTGAAGTCACAATATTGATGAAGCCACAATATTGGTGAAACCACAACACTGGTGAAGCCACAACATTGGTGAAGCCAAAATATTGTTTAAGCCACATTATTGGAAAAGGAACAGTATTGATGAAGCCACAATACTGATGAAGTCAAAATATTGATGAAGCCAAAGAATGGGTGAAGCCACAATATTGATGAAGTCAAAATATTCATGCAGCCACAACAGTGGTAACGCCTCAACACTTGTGAAACCAAATATTGATGAAGCCAATGTATTGGAGAAGCCACAACATTGGTGAAGCCACAATATAGAAGTCACAATATTGATGAAGCCACAATATCATTGAATCCACAATACTGGTGAGGCCACAACAATGTTGAAGCTAAAATATTGTTGAAGCCACAACATTGGTTAAAACAAAACACTGATAGAGCCACAACTTTGGTGATGCCACATTATTTGTGAAGCCACAATATTGGTAAAGCCACAACACTTGTGAAGCCACAACATTGGTGAAGCCAAATTATTTATGGAGACATAACACTGGTGAAGCCACAGTATTAGTGAAGCCACAACACTGGTGAAGCCACAGTATTTGTGAATCCTCAATATTGGTAAGGCCACAACACTGGTGAAGCCACAACATTGGTGAAGCCAAAATATTGATGATGCCACAGTATTGGAAAAGCCACAGATGTGTAAAGCCACAATATTGATGAAGCCAAAATATTGGTGAAGCCACAGTATTAATGAAGCCACAACATTGGTGAAGCCAAAGTATTGGTGAAGCCACAATATTGATGTCACAATATTGATGAAGCCACAATATCATTGAATCCATAACACTGGTGAGGCCACAACAATGTTGAAGCTAAAATGTTATGAAGCCATAGCTTTGGTGATGCCACAGTATTTGTAAAGCGACAATATTGGTAAAGCCACAATATTGGTGAAATCACAATATTGATGAAGCCACAATATCATTAAATCCACAACACTGGTGAAGCCGCAACAATGTTGAAGCCAAAATATTAATGAAGCCACAGTATTGGTGAAGCAACAACATTAGTGAAAACACAACACTGGTGAAGCCACATTGGTGATGCCACAGTATTTGCGAAGCCACAATAATGGTAAAGCCACAACACTGGTGAAGCCACAACATTGGTGAAGTCAAAATATTGATGAAGCCACAGTATTGATGAAGCCACAGCATTGGTGAAAACATAACACTGGTGAAGCCACAACATTGGTGATGCCACAGTATGTGTGAAGCCTCAATATTGGTAAAGCCACAACACTGGTTAAGTCACAACATTGGTGAAGCCAAAATATTGATGAAGCCACATAATTGATGAAGACACAACATTGGTGAAAACACAACACTAGTGAAGCCACAACATTGGTGATGCCACAGTATTTGTGAAGCCTCAATATTGGTAAAGCCACAACACTGGTTAAGTCACAACATTGGTGAAGCAAAAAATATTGTGTAGCAACAGTATTTGTGAAGCCTCAATATTGGTGAAAGCAACAACACTGGTGAAGCAAAAATTTGTGATGAAGCCATAACATTGATGAAGCCACAACACTGGTTAGGTCACAAATTTATGAAGCCACAATATTTATGAAGCCACAATATTGGTGAAGCCACAGTATTATTGAAGCCACAGTATTGGTAAAGCCACAGTATTGGTGAGGCCACAATATTTGTGAAACTACAATATTGATAAAGCCACAATATTATTGAAGCCACAGTATTGGTGAAGCCACAATATTGGTGAAGCCACAATATTGTAAAGCCACAAAACTGGTGAAACCACAATATTATTGATGAAGTTGTGAATTTACCATTAACATAAAATTTGTTTTCATGGTGGTTAAGCACATGGACCTTAATATTGCACATGTAACTCATTATGTAGAATAGTGATGAGGTCATGTGGCTTCATCTACATTACTGTCTTATCTTTAATTATTCATTTATATCAAATCACCAAATGTCTTGAAATGAAAAGACTAAAGAATATTTCTCTTCACTTAGCAAGAGCCTAGTGGCCCTAAAGCAAACCACTGCTCCATTTGATATGAGGAGGTGTCTTGCAGAGATAGATGAGCATAATTGAGATGTTTGGACAGCTGATACTGTTGCCCATCTTGAAAAAATAAATTTCCTAAATTGGGCAGATTAACCAACACAGAGGATATTAATCTCCAATATGATTCAATTGAGATACTGGAAGCCCATAATATTATGCCCCAGAACAGGAGGTAAAGCAGTTAATCACTACCAGATTGAGAGTGCTGCTGAGCAAAATGTCATCACAAACACCTAGTCAATCTCACTGCCTAACAATAAAGACAGAAGACCTATGGTTATTGAACTCTGCTGCTTTTGACAGCAATATTGGTAAAGCCACAACACTGGTTAAGTCACAACATTGGTGAAGCCAAAATATTGATGAAGCCACATAATTGATGAAGACACAACATTGGTGAAAACACAACACTAGTGAAGCCACAACATTGGTGATGCCACAGTATTTGTGAAGCCTCAATATTGGTAAAGCCACAACACTGGTTAAGTCACAACATTGGTGAAGCCAAAATATTGGTGTAGCAACAGTATTTGTGAAGCCTCAATATTGGTTAAGCAACAACACTGGTGAAGCAAAAATTGTGATGAAGCCATAACATTGATGAAGCCACAACACTGGTTAGGTCACAATATTTATGAAGCCACAATATTTATGAAGCCACAATATTGGTGAAGCCACAGTATTATTGAAGCCACAGTATTGGTAAAGCCACAGTATTGGTGAGGCCACAATATTGGTGAAACTACAATATTGATAAAGCCACAATATTATTGAAGCCACAGTATTGGTGAAGCCACAATATTGGTGAAGCCACAATATTGTAAAGCCACAAAACTGGTGAAACCACAATATTATTGATGAAGTTGTGAATTTACCATTAACATAAAATTTGTTTTCATGGTGGTTAAGCACATGGACCTTAATATTGCACATGTAACTCATTATGTAGAATAGTGATGAGGTCATGTGGCTTCAGGTCAGTAATGTGATGAAGCCACATGACCTCCTTACTATTCTTATCTTTAATTATTCATTTATATCAATCACCAAATGTCTTGAAATGAAAAGACTAAAGAATATTTCTCTTCACTTAGCAAGAGCCTAGTGGCCCTAAAGCAAACCACTGCTCCATTTGATATGAGGAGGTGTCTTGCAGAGATAGATGAGCATAATTGAGATGTTTGGACAGCTGATACTGTTGCCCATCTTGAAAAAATAAATTTCCTAAATTGGGCAGATTAACCAACACAGAGGATATTAATCTCCAATATGATTCAATTGAGATACTGGGTCCATAATATTATACCCAGAACAGGAGGTAAAGCAGTTAATCACTACCAGATTGAGAGTGCTGCTGAGCAAAATGTCATCACAAACACCTAGTCAATCTCACTGCCTAACAATAAAGACAGAAGACCTATGGTTATTGAACTCTGCTGCTTTTGACAGCATTTAATCATAGCTTTTATAGTGTATCTTTGTATTCAATGTCACACCAGGGCTGAATAATAACTCCCAAACCCACTTATCTAGCAACAATAGTCCATCCCCAAGTATGCAAAAAGTTTTAGTATTTAAGCCTAATTATTTAAGTTATTAAGAAATGATTCACCCTAACACCCATGAGCTAATAATAACTTAGCTACATTTTTCCTGGAACAAGCAATTTTAATTCGCTTTTATTTAGCAAGTCAGAGGTCAAGAGCCATAAAGCTATGAGTTAAAGTTTGCAAGATTTGGTCAATGTGAAGTTGCAAGCTTGCATTATAAGAAAATGTGCCATCAAGAATTATTCCCCATTGAGTAAATCACTCAGGAACAAAAGGTCATGCAGCGTTGATATTTACTTTGTAAGTGATCATCAATATAAGAGTGGTTCATGTTTAATTTGAGACAGGTATTCCCTATTTGGTTAACATAGCTAAGAAATATATTTTCAATAATGTCACAATCAATATATGAGTGAATTGCATTATTAAGAAAATGTGACACCAAACGTTTACAAGCAGACAGATTGACAGGGCAAAACTGTACTGTGTCATGTGTGATTTGGGATTTCAGATATGCTTAATACCCCTATCAACACTAGATCAGATGCACAACTTTTAAGACTAACTGACAGATGACCATAGCATTTATAGCTTATACATGACATATTCAAATGATGTGATTGTACTATTGAAAATTGAACATTTGACAACAATTTTACTACCAATATTGATGTGGCAGATACCCTAACAAAAGAGGCTCTGGACTTCAAAAACCCACCTAGGTTCCAATTATTTGGCAAGCCACTGTTGAACTTGGCTGGCAGCTAAAACTAGCACAGTTTGTTTTGGATAGCTATTATTGAGATACAGATAGGATCATTCTCATGACTTATTGATAACAAAAGTTGTGACTATCATATAACACATAATCAAACTTATAGGAATGTAATAAAGAATTCATGTTTTAGTGTATTACAATGATACATAATATTAGCAGATCATGCTATTTCCATGTCCAATAAAAGTACTTTAAAAGGTAGGTTAAAGGTCACATTACTGATGCAAGTATATTATTCAAGAATGTTGAGAGCAAATTATCAATCTTCAACCTTTGAAAAAAAATCACATTTGAAAGAGTAACCCCACCCCACTAACGCACTACCACCAGAATAGTTATAACTTATAGGCGTAACTTATATGGTGTACTATGACACTAGGCTAGGGGTGGCTAGTGTCATAGTCCACCATACAACATTTTTAGTTACAGGGCATAAAGTCTGAAGTCTGTTTGGGTTATGATACCGGAGCGGATTAGGCAATGTTTACATCTGACAGATGACAGCAAAAGCCGTAGGCAATAGTCGATACGGTTTAATGAACGTTAGGAAATACATTTAAAAAAAATCATTGGTAATCGATAGATCTATCCAACCAAACTGCAGGCATCTAGTCACATTAACGTGGTATCTGGGTATTGTTGGCCTTTGGAATGGTGTTCGTGATCGGAAAGAGTGAGTGTGAATGGTGCGGAACTGCCCGGTGAAGCTCGCTAACCACTGTAAACTACGGGTATTTCGTAATTTGTCGTACATGAAATTTCTTTCCGCAACAATAACGTTCATTGTTACATGAATGATATTCAATCTATAAACGTTAGAATCATACTGACCGAGCGAGAATCACATGGGAACAGTGCGTGTAAAATTGTCATGGCTGACCGATCGTCTTGTTTATGTTTGCTCGTGTACCGGAAATTCCACGAGGTATGGCAGGCTGGAATAGTTACAATCCCAAAATATACCTTCAGCTTGAGCCCGCAGGTGCGTTAGTGGGAACATTTGGATTTTACGACACGAGCAAACTGATAACACAGAACAATCTTTTTAATTAATCACTTGATAAAAACAGTCCGTTGATACGATATGCTTTCATTGATTATTTGAAACTTTGCACATCATAGATCGAAAAAACCGGTATTTCATTTCAGTGAGATACTCAAAACATTTTAAATGCTGATCTGCTTCTAGAATTCCCAGCTTAAGTACTACATTTGTTCTTATTTATCTAAATTAAACATTATCAGACGGATATACACTGAGAAAAAACACCCAAAATGAGTTGACAAAGACTTACAACCACGGATTTCCCAGTAAAATCGCCATTTTTTTTATATCCGTCCGTAAAGCTATTTGAGCGTGTGCCGCCCGTTATTCTTTAATCTGCTGATTTATATATTCATTCAAAATTTGTATGTTTTTCATTTCAAGCGATAATTTAAAACAAAGAATTGTTCATTGAAGTTAAAAGTCACACAAATCATGAAAATAAGTTTGAAGCAAATATACATCGAACAAAGCCATATAATGACCGATTATTCAACATGGCCAAAATGGTCGTTTTGGCCAAAATGTAAATTCAGGCAAATGCATTTAACGCCAAGAAAAAGTGGATAGTTATCGAAAATAATAAGATTCCAACCTTAGGAGGAGTAGAAGCAAATAAAGTTACGATTTTGTGGGTAAGCGCAGCTGTGTAAGCCTATGGGATGACGCTGACTATTTTGGCCCCATGATCATCGGCCAAAATGTAAGTATGGGCCAAGATGGTTGGTGAATTGTACGAAAATGGTCGGACTTGTATAAATTTCTTTCTTTATTTATAGATATATCAATATCTCTCTCTCTCTATATATATATATCTATATATTTATATATATATATATGTATAGATAATTCTGTATGTATATATATATATATATATATATATCTATATAGATATATATGGACATATATATTATAGATATATATATTACTATATATATACATATATCTATATATACATATGTTTACATATATTCATATATATATATATATATATACCTACATATATACATACATATATATATATATATATATATTTATTTATATATATATATATCAATATATATATATATATAGATATATATACATATTTATATATGGACATATATATATAGATATATATGTATATATATATAAAAATACATATATATTTATATATTTACATATATATATATATATATATATATATATATATATATATATATATATATACGTATCGTATATATATATATGTATATATATATATATATATATATATATACAGAGAGAGAGTGTGAGAGAGAGAGAGAGTAAGAGAGAATGAGAGCGAGAGAGAGAGAGAGAGATACAGACAGAGAGAGAGAGAGAGAGAGAGAGAGAGAGAGAGAGAGAGAGAGAGAGAGAGAGAGAGAGAGAGAGAGAGAGAGAGAGAGATAGAGAGAAAGAGAGAGAGTATTTGTTTGGTCATGAATACATTCACCACAACGGCATGAACTGTGGCGATGCGTTTATCAAGTTTATCAAAAATGCATTTGCTACGCAAATTAACCGGCCTTTTAAGGAGCTCAAAATCATATAAATGTAATTATTTGACGCAGTAAATGGCGCCGTCTTGTTTCATATGTGATATATTTCAATGCCCGTTCAATGCAAGAACTTTTTTTGTCAACGTACGCAAATATTGCCTGCCTTATATTCCATACTCAGGATATTTTGATCTTCCAAACTCAATTACTAATTTTACAGTAGCCATTAATAACACTAAAGTTGCCAATATAAATGCATGAGGTCTGTACATGTTTGCACTACCCGATGTGTGTCACCAGTTCACAACTTAATCAAGCAACCATGATGCCTAAATATCACAAGATCTCCATACTGAAAAATCGGGACTCAAAATGGCGAGATTTGCATGATGAAATAAAAGTAAAACACCTTATACATGATATTTGATACAACATTTTGTCATGTACTCATCACAAATTGTGTTTTAAGGATCGTTTCACTCTAGTATTTCGCCACAAGTCAAACACTCCAAACTGACTAAAGGCAATCGAGCATAATCGTATATTTGTAAAAAGGGTTCATTATTTTACATGATTGTATTTGTTAGTGTCTCAACAACGTTATAACGCAACTAATGTCTGTAAAAGGTGTATTATTGGATCCGCAAGCACTGTGTTAGTGCATTCCATGTGTCCATGGAATAATCAATAGTTTCTCGTGACTCACGTGTTCATCGACGTGCATCATTAGAACAGTAAGTGTAAAACGTTGTGTGCCAAGGGGTATTTTTCTTAATGGCGTTGTTACCTCATAAAGTAGTATACCTGATCGTTTGTTTAAGCCAGTTAACTGCACTCTTTTAGGGGCATCGGTGTAACGTAAATATTTAATCCCACTGCATTTGGTATTTTCGCCTTGGCAGCGCACCATTATGATATTTAACATTTTAACTTTATGTTATTGTCACTGCTTTATGTTATTGTCATAACATCAATGATAACATTGGTTTTCGATATGTTGTTACGTATATCTTACAGACGTCTTTAAGTTATCGCTCAGGCGTGCCTTGTCTTTTCTCGTTGATATATGATAATTCATTGGCTCAATAAAGCAGTGTCATACATAAGCACACGTCTGCACTTCTTCATATCCTTATTTCAGTCGGATGACATCTTTGAGGGAAAATGCCTAGAAATTAAGCTTCCTGGTGGATACTTGGCTCCAAAAATACGTATCTTGTCCGAAATAAACTTTGTAAGACGAGTTGTGGTAGATATTTCTCAAATTTGCAAAATTTTGGTGAGGGCCAAATGTACAGTGTCGCAACATACCAACCAACCCTCCATTAGTTTAATGGAGGGTGGAAATGGGGTGGGGGGAGGTGGCAAGTGACGCAAAGGTTACTCGTCGAATTCAGATGCTGCAGGTGGTTGATTCCAAACGGGATAGGTTTGTCGTGATAATGTCAATTTGACTTTGGCTTACACAATGTTTTATACAACCAATATACAACAGAGAAAAGTGCTCAAATATTTAGTATTTGTACTGCGATAAATCGATCATCTTGCATGAAGCAAATCGTATCTGTGTCCTATCCAGAATAAATGTTGACCTAGTTCAAATGCGTGCGGTATATTCAGCACTTGTTTGGTAAAAAAACGAACATTCCTGCTACTAAGAAATTTCTGCTACCGAGATGAATTGGGTATGTAGGGCTAGAAGGTCTGAATAAACAAATCTTGATATATATATATATATATATATATATATATATATATATATATATATATATATATATATATATATATATATATATATATATATATATATAGATATATATATATATATATATATATAAGATTTATTTATATTTATATATAATATATATATATCTATATATATATAATATATATATATATATATATATATATATATATATATACATGTATAAATATATATGCATATATATATATAAATTCAAGGGTTGAGTAACGAAAGATGGTATTTCGGAAATGCGCGGTAATACT
Organism: Urechis unicinctus; assembly: GCA_034190875.2. Taxonomy (NCBI): domain Eukaryota; kingdom Metazoa; phylum Annelida; class Polychaeta; order Xenopneusta; family Urechidae; genus Urechis; species Urechis unicinctus. Next base: position 27,278,804 of record CM067355.1, read on the forward strand.
TTGGTGGAGCTTTGCATGAATTCGGATGACTGGTCTGAAACTCACAAAGGGGAGAAACATAGGGTTATCAGTGAATTCTTGACATCTCATCGCTGGCACCTGAAGAGTTAACTGCATCACGTTTGTCAATTTCTATGACGAAATGTAATGCAAGTGCAATACCATCGAATGTCGCTTACACGTATCGGATGAAGTAGGCTTATGCATGTCACCTAACATAGGGTTGGGAATACCGCTTGTTAGTTGCAATAGAATCATCATTTCAGCATGGTTTAAATGAATTATCCACTGCTGCATTTCATTTCCTTGGTGCACACTTAATTGGGGTCATAAAAAATGGCAATTTTGCACACTATTGATGAAATTTGATTAGACATGTGTCGACTTAAAACTCGCAAATACATAGACTGGATGTAATTTTGTCCCCGATTCGATAGATCATCATAATATGTCATATATTCTATCTAATTCGTTGTTCCTAGTATTGTTGTTGATCACTGCATGATCCGTACTACTTGATACTGGATAAATCTACAAACAGTGATAGCATGGCTGTGTTTGGGTGATCACAAATGCATGTATATATGTATATATATATATATATATATATGATATATATATAGATATAGCACGATATATATATATATATCTCGATAAATATATATATATATAGATATATATTATATATATATATATATATATATCTATATATATATATATATGCATATATATATAGATATATATCTATATATATATATATATATATATATATATATATATATATATATATATATATATATATATATATATATATATATATATATATATATCTATATATAAAATATATACACGCACGACATCGATACCCCCCCCCCCCCCCCCCATCACATGGGTAAGATTGGAGATGATGCAGTGATCATGCAGTGATCATCTTAAATGCACAACACGTTTCTCACCCTCCTATCTCTTTGGAAATGCAGCTGTTTTTCCATTGAGATCCTGCCACAGCTTGACTGGCATACGAAATATGGGGAACGACAACCTTAATTCGGTACAATGCAAGGTAAACATGTGGGTGAAAATATTGCGATGTGTGGGTCTTCCGTGGAAGCTACAGTCTGTGAATGGATTGTGCATCGCCTTTGCAAATCAGCAGATATGATTTATAAAACATGTGCGTTAAAAACAGTTTTTGAGGAATCTAAAAGTTAATCATTAATACGGTGAAAACTCGGGCCTTGTCCATAACTTCTGTTAAATGTGCTTATTGTAAAGTGCAATAACACCGATATATCATACAGATTATGACAGTTTTTTTGATGGTATCAAGAGATGATTTTATATCAAGAGGCGGCTACACTAGATTGACGGAGGTACCCAGATGTATCACCCCAAACCATACCACCATTGAAATTGTCTAACCAATAGCTAATGAACTACTGAACTATATTGTGTCATGGAATAGTCTGGACATATCAAATGGTTGAACAATGAGCATTTTAGCAACATCAAATGCAGACGGTGTATGTCGTCCAACGAGGACAGCTCTCTGAGAAACTAACAGTTATATTGTGTTAAGCATCAATTGCTAACGATGAATTGCATTGTGGACATGGTCATCAGCGAAAGGAGTGGAAAACAATTTCCCAGCAACAATGTACCAACAATTCAAAAATATTACAAAATGCTGCGGCTGTACTGAAAGGGGATGTCCACAGTTTTGCTCATACCCATTGTCAAGAAAAACAATAATCATATTTTTTGTAAGCATAGTCTTGCTAGAGAATGGTTGATATGTAACTGTCTAACTGCCTGACTATGTTGCATTGTTCCATCCATATTCCTGGAAAATGAAGACTATGCGTTTCTTGGAAAACAAGTATGAAAGCTCACAAATTTAGTAGTATTTCAACTGTCAAAGTTCAATATTCCTACGAACCTTTAAGTCGCTGCAAAACACCGCAACCGGAACATCGTCATGTCCCATTAGGTTAAGCAAAACATAAATGTTAAAACAGTCGATTAAAGATTGGACTTCCTACTCGTATTGTGGTTCAATAGTATGTTGGTTCATAGATGTAAAGTGTCATAACGTATCATAACGATACGATAGAGACTTGGTGAGCTCATTATGGTATCATATAACACAGCGTGCGGTGTCCAAGAGATGTGGTGTCATAATGTATCGTGATACAGGAACCTCGTTGACGTATTATTGTTGAATTCATGATGCTGGTCCCAGCCGCTGGCTGCTCAACTTTTACTCGAGTACATATCACCTGGGAACCCTGAAACCACACAAAGCATTAGAGTTAGATATAGATGTTAAAACCATACAAAACAGTACTGTTCCACACTGGACAACGCGATGTTATTGTAGGCAATAGTAGAACGAAGGTACAAATCATCGACATCTCGACGCTTTCCATTCCTTGTCTTACACACTGACATGCCCAAATTACTCATGTTATCATTTCATTTGGTAGTTTAAATTGCATTACATTTTTACCTTATTGCCTTTCATATACCAACCCTGGAAAATGTTTCTTCTCCACCCTTTGGGGTTGAAGATCTGAGACGATAATCAAGACATATGACATAGCTCGTACCTATTGGTTGATTAATATGAAAATATCGTTGTGCATCTTGCGATTGGATATATGCACATAAGGTAAGTATACGCAGATGCACTTTGGGTAGGCATACATACCGTATTCAGTGACAAAGCATCCTTGTATATACGCATATAATCAAGCCATAAGTGCGATTGAATCAAATTGTGACAAACATTTCGTCCATTTAGATTTGCAGGAACAGTCAATCAAACGAACTGTTTGTTTAATGTAATCACACACCGTCAGTCGCATGCTTTGTAATCGTTATGTGTAATTTGTTTGCATAGATTATGTCGAAAAACACAATCATGATATGTGATAAATAAAGACAAGTCACAGCAATAATGTGAACCTCATGCTTTACTGATCACAAGCATTTTATATCAACATTCAGGATTTGAAAGGCTACTACGATTTACCATTGACGGCATGTCTGGTAAGGTAGAGGCTTGTAAAGCTTCTCAAATTATTTCTACTGACTTGCATGCCAAATGCCATACAGCATTTCCGTTTCTCCGTTGACGCGATGAAATAATAATAAATAACCATTCCCGTTATGGCTAAATAATGATACTGATCGGAAGAGTTTCCCATTTCCATGGCTGGGTCGATGAAATTCTAAGTGAACGGTTGATCATTATATTGAATCGATTCATCTCCGCTGGTTTAATCATTGTATGGTTAAAATACATTTAATTGTTTACCGATACAATTTTGGTTTATCATGTGTTCAAACGAAAATCGATCCCCTCGAGACAGTGAACGAAATAATATTCCTATATAATCAGACGTGTGGTCACGAAGAACCTTTAACATGCAGGTATGGCTTAAAGGGAATTGTAGCGGGGTTATAGGCGTAGGCTGTTTCTACATCGATTGGGTATGTGCCCTTTCTCTGCTTTCAATCGATTGTAATAGCATGTCATATGATTTACTAATGCCATATGTTCAGTGTGCATCGACGACATGTATGTTACCTTAGGGGGGAGGGGGGTGGGCATCTATATCCGAATGCTGCTGCATGTGCTGTTCTCATAACATGGTAGTTATTGTCATTGTTGATGTCACATTCAGTATTGCAACAGCCAATCACCGGCAAGAATTGCAAAATGACAGCGGGCCAAAACACACTGACTACAGAGAACTTAAAGCACAATACGTGGAACATACAGTAAGCCTACTTCCATGTATGCGCCAAATGCCTTGGAGATATTTTACTGTCCTACCACGCACTAAGTAAGCTGCAGTGGTGCAGTGGGTGTCCGTTGAGCGAAGTGTTGATCTGGTGGGCGCTAGAGGCGGCAGGTGGCTGGTACACGGCGTCGCCTGGCTTATAAAGGTGGTGGCGCTTCAGCAGCCCCGCCAGATCAAGGCTCGTTAGAGGCTCGACGAGGAAACTGCTGCAGCGCAGATCCGCAGTGCCAGTGCCGTGTCCGACATTGTGCTGCATTATGCAGGACCAGATTATGTACACCTAGTGGCGTTATGTCTGTGGAACCTGGATGTATTACTCTGCATACACAGCGACGATTACAAGAATTGATGACAAGCTAGAAAATTACGATTCTCCCTCGGGTAAGTGTAAAATATATTTGTACGGCATTATTTATCCAATAACATGAATCGGATAAGCGTGTGATCGCCTAATATTTGTTGAGAGAGACGTGACGTTTAAACGCATTCACTTCTTTAGCCACCGTTGCCCGTTGATCTATTAGCTAAACACTTGCGGACCTTTTTGGTCTAGTTTGGGGTATATCCGCATAAGAATACAGGTAGTTTCACTGTGGATAATAAATGCAATATGCCTTGACGATTAAATATGCAAACACTCCACTATCCTCGTAAATTCATGCATGAAAGCATATGCATATATATGTTCATCATATAGAAAGACGTGAGGTAATAACACATTCGCTTCTTTAGCCACCGTTTTTCAGTAGGGCATTGATCGGGCTTATTTGCTTAAGAAAAAGTCGTTCCCAGTGGTCCTTTAACGTTCGTCGTGAAATAAGCTATTACTATACGCCAGCACAATTTCCTTAGTACCGGCCAAAAAAATCAGCCAATATCATTTACGACATGATTGCATTACTATTAATGCTATAGTAACACTTGCGGAAATTCTTGGTCTAGTTTGTGATATATTCGCATAAGACTAAAGGTAGGCTCACTGTGGATAATAAGTACAATATGCCATGACAATGAGCCATGCAAACGCTCATCTAACGTACATTCACATATAAAAGAATATATACAAGATATATATATATATATATATATATATATATATATATACATATATATATATATATATATATATATATATATATATATATATATATATATATATATATATATATATATATATATATATATATATATATATATATATATATATTTACACTCATCTGATGTAAAATTATTATTTCGATCATTTCCTTCCAGGCAAGATATTGAGAATTTATATATGGCTGTCACCAGATCTACTTAAGGTCGCGGTCATGCTTATATTTGAGGATATTGAAATATAAATATATATATATATATATATATATATATATATATATATATATATATATATATATATATATATATAGATATATATATATATATATATATACATATATATAAACACATATATATATACATGTATACATATATATATATACATATATATATATATATATATATATATATATATATATATATATATATATATATATATATATATATATTGTTGTATATCCATACAAATGTGTATATAATAATGTGCATCTGTTTATATTATTGGCTGTTCATGATGGAATTACCTTGGCCATTCACCTGTGCATGCTTGCATATACTACATTCTTTCACCTCATTTCCCTTTACTTGAAATTAAACTGCAGGATTGCAATGTTTTTTAATAGCGAGATATGATAAGCACTAACGATTTTATCGGTTCTTGACTGAATCCCACCTAAGAATGCTTTGTCGTATTGTGTACGTCTTCAAATTATTGTCAACTCGCTCTCATATCGATTATCCTACAAAGGGTAGCAGACATTTTTGTCTGTTTTCGTTAGTGCGATGTATTTTATTATTCCCTCTGAATATCATTTCTTACGTTATTTTTGACTTTTTTTTAAATGACGCACGTGGTTGTTGCGCCTATATCATATATCGATATCTTCGCAGATGCACCATTGTGTTTAGATATAAGATGACATTCCACCTCTTTTTGCCTTCTGTATGACCGCTTACTTGTGTGTCTCTCTTTTGCAGAGTGCCTTGCATAGATTTGCAAGATGGTTTCCATTACTTCGTTCGTTTGCGCTAAGGTGGGATATGTTTTTCCCTTTCATCTCACTTCACTTGGTTTCGGGCTTTCTCAATACATATTGCCCCGGTGATAGGCATTGCTAATAGAGACAAAGCCACTCTGGAAAACATTTCCGGATTTATTGTAAATATCTACAAAACAATCTATCGAAAACATTACCCGAGTCGACTTTGAAGTTTACATTGCTAGATGGGTTGTTTAACTTCTGCCTGCGCTGGTTATCATCGCATTGTCACAAATGCCTCGGAACAAAAACAACTTTGCATGTAGCGGTCACAATTTCAACGAGGATATTATGATGCTAAAAAAAGGGTAATCCATGCATTTTAGTTATTTCAAGCAATCATAAATATATACATACAATAAACAACGTATCGCTTATTAGTCTTAAACGCCAGTTGAATCATGAGCTCATACCAACATCTAATTTTAACACACCAGCAGCTTCCATGCAGCCTTAATAATGTCACAATCATTATACTTTAAGCCAATACACTTTATCCATATCTGCTCCTGTCGAACGTATCAACTGAAGGTTGTGTAACCAACGCAAATGTTTGTATTCCAATTGCAGGAACAAAGAACACTCCGGGCAACAGGCTGAACTGTCATACCTACGAATAACAAGCCTTGGAGCCGAGTAATTCTTACTCAAAACAGCCACAAAATTAGCAGGCGCTCGTTAAACATATCTTACTTTCCCGTCCTGATTGGACCAAATTTACCTCCTAACTGCCTAATGACTAACGGGGGCTTGCCTTACAGGATCATACTTACTAACGTAGTTAACCCCACTGCGTCTGGCACGAGCAAATTCCATATTGTTGGGTCGCGCAAAAAAATGAACTTTTCGACATAAAAGACCATATTCTAAGTGTTTCAGTGACACAAGGAACAATTGAACCTGATAAACAAGTGCATTAACATTCCTTCGGCGCAAAGGCAACATAAGTGACAAATCTCCTCTGACGGAAGGACCTGAAACAGTGGACAGCAAATAGGACCAACTTCACATCAAATAAAAATCAGGACAGCAACTACCCTGTAGACAAGGTAACATTCCACGTCGGATAGCACGGACAAAATAAGGAAGGCAAACAGGGAAGACTGGTATGATCCAAGCTCGCATTATAAAGTTAGCGACTTGATGTAAAATCAAGCGCCAAGTTACGCGTAGTCCGAAGACATAGCAACACCCCTGTACGGAAAGTTTAACGGTGCTGAGAGGAACTGCATTTAAGATATTGAGAGCGCTCCCGTTGAGATAATCATGGCAATAACAGATGTTCAGAATACTACAGGGCCCAATAACGACACATCTAGCTCATACCTCATCTTCGCTAACATTGCCGTTAAATATATAGCTCCTTCGTTTCTTGCCCTCATCTTCTTTGTGGGCATTATAGGTAATATCCTAGTGATCATCGTCATTTGCTATAAAGACGCCATGCGCACTGCCAATAACCTCCTACTCCTCAATCTGGCAGTGTCTGACATGGGTTTTTTGTTGATCCTTGTACCCCCAACTGCCTACAACTACGTCGCCCCCACTTACGAGCTAGGGGATGCCATGTGCAAAATAACGCAGTTTGCCATGTACGTTTTGTGTTATGTCACCGTGTATACCCTTGTGGGTGTATCCGTATTGCGTTATCTAACTGTAGTTTGGTCGGCACAAACGGTTAAGTACAGAACCAAGATAAACGTTATTATATTCATTGTAACCCTGTGGATTGTCATGCTGACCTGTAACATTCAATATCTAGTTGTGCCCCGACTTAAATACATTGGAGTCTGGGCGTATTGCGGCATGATCGATGAATACATTATGCCGTTGAGATTATCTTTTTTTGTGACTGCATATGCTGTACCTTTAGTCATTATTGGTTTGCTTTATATACTTATTATTGCGTTTCTGAGCAAAAACAAGGCCGCGATGTTAGACAAATCATCCGCTTCACGTGAGCGAACCATGCATGCTTACCGGGTTATCCTGGCTGTTATTGTTACGTTTGCTGTATGCTGGCTGCCTCTTCACGTCGAGTATGTGGTGAGAACATTCCACAAGCTGCCGTCCACGCCCGCCTATGTGTTCTTCCAGATTCTCTGGGTATGTATGGCCTACAGCAACTCCGCCATGAATCCAATTATATATCATCTAGGAAGCCACGAATTCCGAAAAGGATTCCGAGCAGTGATATGTTGCCGGCAGGAAAACAAACCTCATCGACGTAACAATCCGAATGACACAGGCAACACTATGGAGGTCACAGCTATGGTTTGAGGTAATAACTGAGTCAAAGAACATTTTTTGTGTGTGGATAAGTTGAGTGGATCGTTTGAAGGGGAAGTATTTCCTGTACTATGATAGTTTGTTTATGGTGCCATGTCATGCGTCCCTGTAACTTCGTTAGTAATTTCCAACGGCCTTATTGACTATGTAATATTATCACTTTTTTAACTGTTAACCTTGCTATTCAACAACCACAATCATTAGTAATACATGCTGACGCAGACTTAGGCAGAATCAATGAACCAATGCTTGGTACATATAAATAAAACCGAGAGCATGTGTATCTTGTGTACATATCAGAACTTATCAATCCTATGAACCCCTGTTGCAATTTGATGTATGTTGTGGTTCGCTCTATAATTACCGTCGTATGTGTAAATAATGAGTAAATCATTGACATGATATGTAAACGTAATTGTTTACTAATGCAAATATACATGTAAATCCCGAAATAACTGAAACTGCTGGCAACCGTCGGCGCACCTGTTCCGTCGAGCACTGAATTCATGACGCAGTTTAATAGTTTAGCAGATTTTAGTTGCAAAATTGATTACAACGGTTCATCATTGGATATGTTCTGTGCACATAAGTGGTTTATGATTAGTGACAGTGATACGTACGTTGAATTCTGGTGGCAGATTGAGTCTCCGCCTAAATTAATAAATTTCTAGCAGCTTTGACACTTTATGTGGTGTATGTGGGTATCATGGGGCAATTTTGAGAATCTACTCATGCAAGAACAATGTGAAGCAGCTAAAGACCAAATTTTATGACTGATTAATCCATCGTATTTAAATCATTGCTACGGTCTAAGAAAGAATTAAGGCAGTGTTTCGAAAAAACCTTGGCCTTCTATGTGGTGTCTATGGGTATCCTGGGCAATTTTGATAAACGACTCAAGCAAGAACAACGTGCAATGTATCCAGACCAATCACGAGGACTGCCTAATCGATCTTTTCAACACCATTGATCTTTCATAGGGTTGATAAAATGTGGCGGCTGTCACAATAACTTACGCCACCTCTGCTCGTCTATGTGGTATAAAATATAGCTTGTAATATCGAATTTATCACATTTCAAATACTGCCCTGCCTCTCTAATGTTGTTTCTTATCGTAATAAATCTTGTATTGACAAGGAATCTTCAATTTGCGTGTATTTTGTATAATGCCATAGAGCGCGCCTGCAATATTAATAGGTCAAGGGTTGTGTCCGTATAAGCAGCTGCACTTGGTATGATATGTGCATCTCTTAGACGGCGAAAGCTTTTGACTTTTATCGTTGAACAATATAATACTACCAGCTTTATACAGCTAGGTCAATAAATGAATTAGATGTACTATTCCACAGTACATGAACTTTGCTATATGACACCTTTCACAGTTTACGAGGCGCGTTACATAATGTAGTGTCCAATTATAGAAGAGGTTTATTTTTTCCTTTACAAAGCAATATATTATATCAAGCATAGTACACTGAAAAATAATGTGCCAAAAGATGGGAGCAATTTTGCCTCTCTCCCCATTGTCCCAAACGGTATCATTACTGTAACCATTACATTAACAGGGACTAAAATAAAACAGTTAAGTTAGGACAGTCACAAATATATGATTTAACCAGAATGCTTACAGATAATAACAATGTTTCGAGTCTACAATACAATTTTTTGGGATTATATAATATATATACATCACTAATTCAAGCTTCAATACCGCCGTGTATTCAAAATGCATGTTCAATAAGAATAACAAAATCAATGCTGCACAGCAGACCTTAATATAGCATTGTAAACACACAGGTTGCTTATAGAAAATGCATATGATATACAAATCTAAAAAACTTTTGTAAGTCCCGTGTGATAATTATACACATGATTACAATTAAAGTGTAAACATATCATCTAAATATTTTGTTGAAATTTACATATAAGAACAGGGAACGCGTCGTATGAGTTAATCAACTGAGCGCTTAAAGTTTCCTTAGCTTGCGACAAACTGTTTGCACTGATTATTTGATTGGACCATTTATTCCATATTTTGGGAAATGGAAACGGTGGTAGCGCGCTATTAAGACGTTTTTGTTATGGCGTAACCGTACAATTTACATTTATCGTATTGTGCGTCGTATTCAAATTAAACTGATATCGAACGACATTGGTAAACGATTGAGGCAAAAGCTTACGGTTTTGTACATCACTAAAGCCACATTTATATACATATTAGTTGTTCAGCTTTAGAATGCTATGGTGTTTTAAAAAAATGGCTTGTGTGGCCGTCGTAAGGGGATTTGTGTGTGTATCCGATAGCTCGTTTTTGCGAGATATAAGTACGTTTCAGAACATTCTATTTAGCTTTTCCCCGTGATATAATGCCATAGGATGAATGTGGATGAGTTATAGCGAAATAAAGATTGCGCAATAAAGGATTTGTGAGAAAATGCTTGACTTGGTTGTTAACAACATGACAATATAAAATTTTCATATTGATGGTTGCTAACTAGGTTTTCCATGATAGATGCTACTCTATGTATATTCAAAAGAATTTTCTGGAATCGGCTCTCTCTATTTTAGTTTATTTGCAATCAAAGTCATTTAAAGTTGCATTTGCTTTGTTGAAAAGGCTGCGTAAGTCAGGGGGAGACATATTCAAAGTAGTATCGTCAGCAACAGAAAATGTTGTCGCTTCAGATGCATTGCTTACGTCATTCATATAAATCAAAATTAATAAAGGTTCGAGTATCGAACCCTGTGGGAAACCATGATAATAATCGTTTTTGTTAATCTATGTTTTTGGATTTCACAGTATTGTGTACTGCTGTGTAGGTTACTATAAAATCATCTGTAAGATTTGCCTCTAATGGCCAATGTCTACATTTTAATGAGAAGAATTTCGTGGTCAATTAAATAAAATGCCTTGGTAAGATAACAGACTATTGAAAGATAGCATTTGTTATTTTTTTTGGTATTGATGTTAATACAATAAAAACGTTTGTGAGAAGAATTACCCTGTTAAACATATATTTTTCAAGAAATGTTGCAAAACTTGGAAGTAAACTAGTAGGACAATAATTTTTAAGTAAACGAGGATCTTCACTCTCATGGATAGATATTACTTCTGAGAACTTTGATTGGTCAAGAACAATGCCAGTCATAAGTGACCGCTTGAATATGTGTTATAAAGGTGAAAGAGTCAGTTGGATAGATGTTTCATTGTTATGTGGTGGTGGCATCATTATCACTGCTTGTTTTTAGTTTGAGGTTATATAGTTTTTCGATATTACATTATGGAGTAAAATACTGTCTTGAATTGTTGTTGTTAAGTAGGCAAATTCTATTAAGTTAGGTATGGGTGTAAAATAATTGTTAAATTCTTCGGCTATCAGATATTTGTTTATCGTTGGTAGCAATATACTGCGGTAGATTATGACTTTTGCGTGAATGACCAAATGCTATGTTTAGCACTGCCCATGTATCTTCAATGTTACTTTTAAGCATTTCTATTAATTCAGTAAAGTAGGCTAATTTTTGTCTACGCTTTAACTTATTAAAGATACAGTAGTACGCTTGGTATTTGTTTATATTTCTCGGCGTTGACTTTTGGTTAGTTTTTTTTTTCTCGAAGAAATCAGCTATCCTTGAGTCATCTATTGCTTATGTTTTAGTTTTGTATACAGTTGACGAGAATGTCATTGGAAGACATGTTTGAACGCTTCTCTATACTTGCTGATAAATAATTCGGACAGTAGCAATCAATGATATCTGCACAGTCAGTTACATTTTGATACTCTATGAACTCAATGCAATTTCTTTCAGAATAGTTACGGTTTGTGATTGTGAATTTACTTGATGTATCTTGGCTACATGTATGGGGATAATACAAAGTGTCAAAGTGATCTGACAGATCGCTTATAATGATACTTGACGACGATGGTGAAAGATTTCGTATACATCTGGTCGATCAAGGTGGCTGATGTTCAAGTGACCCTAGCTGCTTTGGTTATCATCGGAACAATAGCATTCGTGAAGATATTCTCTAAGTATTCGTTGGTTTTTCAATGAGGCTTATACCTAAGCAGATCAATATTCATATTCCCCATGGACATACATTTTTTGTTTTCATTGTTCTATACATTCAATATATTCAACAATTCGTCAGTACATACATCAATAAGCAAGCGGCGCTGTATTTGGTAGATAAACGACCCCAACTATATATTTAGACATAAGTTTAGTTTCGTACCGAAATGAACAATGCATCAATGACATGTGGGAATACTGAAAAGTCATCTATTACACAGTGTTTAATTTTGTCTTTCACACCTCCTTTTGCACTATATCTGCGCGTTTTGGCAGTTAACCTATAGTAAGAAAGTAATTACATCCGTTTATCATGGTCAATTTTAAATATTTAAGTAATCCTATGAATCCAAAGGATTCATCGAAATGATCCCTTTTTTTTCGATTTGTCGTTGGATTGAGAATTGGCCTGGGTGTGGTCGGCCGAGACTCGGGAGCAAGGCGTGGTGTTTTTGCTTGGTTCTTTCCGAACCATATTGACAATACTTCAAAATGGTTTTTGCTTTTTGAATTCTTCCTGCTGTATAAATAGATACAGTCTCCGACTATACACAATTTGTATTAATTAATTATTTCTACGTTATCCCTTACGGGGAAAACGCACCTTTACACGAGACACAGCTCGAAGTGGCTAGTCTCCATATACATTCTGAAATTGGTTTTAAGTCATAAGCTGACATCAACTAGTCAAACACAATCACGAGTCCTGATATAAATATATAAATACAATGGGCATCGATTTACCGTTTATTGTAAAATAGCGTTCAACGCATATATCATAAGACAATGATGATGTCAAAAATTTGTGGTCTCCGATTGTCGTTCCGGACACGCTAGAGCTACATAATAAATACACACACATACACGCACACCGTACACACCGTACACCCACTCCCACACACACAGAGAAAAACACACACCGTACACACCGTACACAGAGTATACACATGCACGCACACAACACATACACACACACATATATATACATATATATATATATATATATATATATATATATATATATATATATATATATATATATATATATATATATATATATATATATATAATGCCTCTATATTATATATATATCTGATAAATATATATATATATATATATATTTATATATTAGGTATATATATAATAGCTGTATATATATATATATATATATATATATATATATATCTATATATTGCATATATATATTGGTTTTGTCTATATATACATATATATATATATTTAAATTAATGCCTGATCGTTGTTAGGGAATAGCTGATCTTATATTGCATATTGGTTTTGTCTAATGGACGGGCTGGGTGGGGGGGGGGGGGGGGTTATGGCGATCGATTAGCTAATCTGATCACATCTGTTAGAGGTGAACCATGGTGATGATATCCGAAAACCTTAATTGTCACTCAGTCAATCTTATAGACGTATTAAGTCAGAAGGCAGCTGAATATCTGTGCTGACGTCAGTAATACTGTCGACGCGCCCAACCGTTTGCCCGTCCTATAAAAAATAAAAAGAATTGTGTAAGAGCTCGATGAATGACACTTCCGAGCCATTATTGCAGGGCTAGCGGATGAATTAGCTTGTGTATATATCAAATTTTATAGCGATTTATTCTAAGGAATTTGTTGAATACGGCATCTGTAGCACAATATAATAACCACAGGATTTATCGAATCTGGTCTATACTATTATCCGTAAAAGCATATCTAGGATCGCTAAAATACTAAATAAATTAATGTTTCGATGTTCATACCCACATAGGCTAAGCCCAGTAACTTACAAATAAATCATCCTAGTTGGGTGTTGGTTCAAAAGCTTGTAATGTTTGTATGGCTGGTTAGATGTACTAGTGTACTTTCGACAGCCTCTCAAAGGTCAGGGTGAGTTGTAATACAAACGGTCGGCGGCTGTTAAGCACTTAGGTGTGCCACACTAATGAGGCTTAATGGAAGCATTTCAAGTCTTTCGTATGGGTCATTACCACAACCCATTTGCTCTCCCATTTGTCGCTGTTTGATTTTGATAATGAATGTCATAATATAAGCATATAAAACCCTTCATAGACCAAATGGTTGCTACTATATAAAACATCGTTTTCTGATCTGATGAGTTTACAAAAACTAATAAATTTGAATTCAAGACGATCACTTTCGCATGGCAGAGCAGTTGGGGCGGAAACTCATTATGCTTTACGAAGCGATGCGCCATTTCGCAGTATGTACATGATGATGAAAGCTATTAGAGTGCGCTCGTCCAGCAACTTCACAAACAGCAGGAAACATATCTCAATACATGTATGAAGCACACTTTGTCCTTGCAACTACATTAAGCACATGACAATATTGTCGTATGGGCAAGCCGCTTTCACCAAGAGGACCATAAACGGAGGCTTACTTAAGTAATAAATGTGAAACGTAATGCATTTGTTGCAATGCCAAGCATAGTGTTGCTTATGTCAGCTGTTGGCCACCTCAACATATGCATTCGATGTAAGTGGCGCAGCCTTTTCTTAGTGATTCAAGCAGTTGTACTTATTGACATAGAACTTATGCACAAAGCATATTGTGGGACTAAGAGCGCCATCACTGCCTCTCTTGACGACAACAATAGATTTATGACTAGTACAAGATAATCTGTGTTCACAAGTTTTGTAATTCAAACGGTCGATAGCTGTTTAGAACTTTGGTGAGCCGCACTCAATGCGATCATCTCATGTTTTGCTTGTGTTTCCAAGTTTTGAACGGTATCTTCAACAGGGTGGCCGGCGACTGTCGGTTTACAGCTTTTGCTGGCAGCTTAGTATTCAATATTCATAACCCGAGCAAACATTGCCGCCAAACATTGCGGTGTTTACGATTATAGCTGCGGACTTTAAAACATTAATTTCGATACCCTGCAACTGCGTTTGTCAGTTTACACCATATATGCCACACTCAGAAGTTTGATATTTTAAATGTTAGGTTTTGCTCCCTAGTTTGCTATTAAATGAGGAAACCCGCCTAGCTGAAGCAGCTGCAAACAATCGTAAGTAATCGGACAGCATTAAACATAATAACCAATTGTTTCCCATTCAATCGCTGACCAAAGTATGGGGTGACTACGCTGGGCACCAGCGTTATAATACAAACTGCGAGATACAGATAGGAGCTATATTGTAGACACTTGTCGACCAAACGCCTGCAAGAGGAAATACAATCCTTATTACATAAATGAATAGTTGAGCAATTCAATGATAGTAGATTTGGTACCACGCAGCATTCTGTTTGTTTGTAGCACCGCGAAAACCATTCCTACTGTGTATCTAATTTGCAGCCTGAAACACTGCTGGTATTACAATAAGATGATAAGTTATACGTGGTTTAAACGTATCCAATACTATCATCGATCAAACGCGTTGAGAAACACAGCAAAGATGGCTGTTGATAAAGCTTTTTTGTATTGATAACCTCCGGTATGTGCATAAGCTTATTGCAACAGTGTATGCAATATACGCAGCTATAATGTTCATCATCAATATACGTGAGATGAACTTTATGTGACCAGTCCAACAGATTACCTAAGATGTACATCGGCGAAACCAAAACTATAACACTACATTACACTGATAATTTGAAACAAAAGTTTTGCTTGCTTCCATCGATATATTTACCAAGCTTGTTGCAACAGCTTGTCAGTATTCGCTTTCAAAATCACATTTATGATTACCACTCGCTGTAGTTTCACAAAACCAACTCGGAGCTTGCTTTCATTTTCCATGCATTCCATTAAACAACGAATAAAACTTATGTATAATAATTAAATATGGCGGTACGTTCAAGAGTTACCGGTAAGTTCAATGGCGTAAGATCGTTCAGGCTATGTCGCAACAAGAGAACGGTTGTGACATCGCAATACAATTGACTTATGATGTCGAAAACAAATATATTAACAATGTTATCAACATTCAAAGACAATTTGTGGATACTTGACATCACCTCAAATTAGAATAACAGAGGGAGCTAATATGATTATCTATTTACAAATATATTCAAGAGGAACTTTGCAAATTTAGATCGCGTTTGTGTACATATCCAAGCTATATGTAAGCCCCATACGATCTCCTTCCAAACAATCCATGCTGCATTATTCCGCCGTGTGTTGGTAACATGCAGCGCCAACACGTTCTCGGGTCTAATTAGCTCAATAGGCGCCCTTTGGCACCTTTATGCACCTCGCCTGTAACAACAGATTGAGTTAATTAAGCATTGCGATGGCTTACTATATCACCGGAATGGTCACAAACAATTGTTATTTTTCAGCTTCCCTGACATCCCTTTACACACCACATGCGAGACTTAAAACTACATAATAGTTGCCTGCCTGATGGGGTACACGTGCTGCATTTAGATGCATGCAATAGCTTTATATGTGAAAATATATCACATTCAATTGCATTCTTACCCACAGGTAATTTCGTTACGTGATGGAGTGCAGTCTTTGTCTAATGCTACAGGCGTTCGAGGGTTAAAGCTGTTTAGCTATTTTACAAGTGTAATAGTGATATGGACATTCAAGCAAAAACCCTTGCCACTCCCAGTTCCATTAATGCAAGACCATTATTGATTGATTGTTCGGAATAGACGTTCACTTTGTGTGCTGCATGCCGCCCGGGAGTTTTAACCCCCTTCATTTTGTAAGTCAAGGCAGAGTTTGTCCCCATTAAAGATGGGCGATCACATTGCTACGAGGGCTGCGGATCTGTCGACGGTGTTTAGGTTTTTTTGAATGTTTGTGTGCCCATTTTCCGAAATTGCATTAGTTAGATTCGTATATCATGTCTTGCTCAGCTGTAGTTCACCTCGAAAGATGCATCAAAAGTCATTGTAAAAGTCAGCTTGTAAATCATTGCGCCACACTGATATTTGGAAGCTACGTCACCTATGGTTCTTTATTTGTTCTTATATACATGCTCTGCTAACGTTTATAGCAGCTTGATTACGGTGCAATAAACTGTCAGCGTTAATCAGCAACCCCTGGGACTCACCCCTGGCAATCTGTGGCGCAAGGGGTTAATGCATGGCTACAGTAAAATGACATGAGCCTATAACCACCAAAGAGGATTATGTACAACAAAAGATGATAAAGTGCAACTGAAGATCGCTGTGTAACGAAACTACACAATTAAGTTTATGCTGTTAAATCTGGTCGTTTGTGCTATGGCGCACATATCACTTTCTAGATAATCATGTTGGGTTAGATATTTTATAGGTCATTACAGCGCACATGAACATGTAATGTTTTACCAACCCTGCAATTGCATTCACCACTTGCTGCAAGTGTAGTAACATGTTTTATTTATTATCTTTACATTAATGATCACAGACAGTACAGCATTATTTTACACGGGTATATACATCCTCCCGTAACATTGAAATATAAATGTGCTCGTGAAAGCCGCGTATCAGCTATAATACTGTAAGAACGAAATAATGACCGTGCAAGCGTTCTGCTTGGAATGACGTATGCGTGCTTATGGTGCAGGCAACTTTGCTGTCTGACTATCCCATTTGAGAGCAAAAACTGTGAACATATTAAATTATGCAACCTTACTCTCTTCGTATGATCTTTAGATGCTATACACGTAATAGTAAACAGATGACAACGCACTAAGCACAGCATTATCTCCTGTAGTTGCTGGTGGTGTACGAAATTATGCTGTGGGGGTGGACACAATCCTACTGTAATGACAACACCGTATCCTCATCAATGATCCAACTCTATGAACCCCGTGTTATCATCATTTACCATAACTCGACAGACAGCCGGGTGATTGATCCCTTATAAGACAAAGGCGTATCCCATCTATGATCCTCCAGTGGCACTCCATTCTCGCACGTTGCCCTCGTCTGCAGCTCTTGTGGTAACAAAAAACACTTATCACCCCGTATTTATTTTATTTGACCCCGCAATATCAACTACTAATTATAACTTTTAGTGACAAATAATTTCAATCATTGAACGAAAGGTAGTATCCACATTATTGGTCCAACATCATTTATCCTATGATAACGACGGTGTCTACTTTATTTAACCAACAATACCGAGCGCGAGAGCTATGTACGTATAGAAATTTACATTCAAACAATAAAATGTTACATATGTGTTGGGTGGTTAATCACAACCGTCTGACAAAAAATACAATAGAGTGCATACAGTGTGCAAGACAGTTCAAACAACGTCGATGCGCTTAGCAAATCGTGACATCTATAGAGCGTAGATACCCAGGTGCAGTGTACGAACCTGTCGCAAATTGCAATAACCCTGTTCCCCTTTGTATTGGCCTGAGCCATGTTCGAGCCACCTCTCGTGTGTATTATCCCCGCATTATAGTAGAAGGCTTGGGCGATACCGTCCGTACACCATCGTGCTTGGAATCCTTTTTTTATGTATCCCCATAAAATCATGTAAGTGTCACAGCCTAAGTTAATATCATATCATATTATGTTTTCGTATACTACAACATACAATTCAGAGCCATTTTGCCGACCCCTTTTGACCAAGTCCTAACCCCGTAAAACATATTGCAAATGCACTAGATTCGAAAATGTAAATACAATCAAAGCGCATTGAGAACATGTGCGATCAAGGCGCAATTTGCAGCACCCGGTAAACTTATTCACTCCGCTTGCAAGTTATAAACTTATAACATCCTTGCCTTATGGTTGCAATCGTCTTGTTCTTCTGACGTATAGAGAGCTGTTATGCAACAGAAATAGCGAAAGTTATTCTGAAATTCAACCAAAAGCTCTTGCCACCACAATTTTCATTACAAGACCATTGGTGCTTTGTCTGTTGCAAACCGCGCAGGAGTGTTAAACCCTCCCTCCCCACCCCCCACTCCGCCTCCTCACTCCTCTCCTTTATTCACGGCCCCTCCTAAACAAGTAAGAGGCCTTGACCTCTCAAGATGATGCAATTATTGATCAATAACACTGATAAGAGGGCCACTGATAGTGCCAGTGTGTATTCATTTTATTGTGCGCCCGTTTTCTGCAAGTACATTAGTTATATTTGTGAGTTGTGGTGAATTGTTTTCAAATATAGTTCACTGCATTCAAATAATCGGAAAACCGATTAAAGCATAAAGAAATCTTTTATATTGTATCTCGGGAGATGCATCGGAAATTAATGCAATGGAGCTCAAAAATGAAAGCCAGTTAGCGACTCAGGACGTCACACTGATAATCGGAACCAACGATACCGCTTGATCTCGTCTATGTTCGTACCTTAAAGACATCATGTGGTATTTTTATAGCAGCTGGAATTTGATGCAATACTCGGTCAGCGTTGAACAATTGGGCTCACGTGAGACATATCAACTAGATATATATTTATATACCTCAAACACAAAAGCATGGTTTAGAACATGAAGCTAAATCGATAAAAATGGATTGAATAAAATTGACCTCTTATTGTAACAGTTCGTTTTAATATAAAATTTTACATAATCATTCAGCTTTAATAGTGACGAACCTTACTTATATACGCGAACTGCATTTTTTTCTGGGTTTCGGGATATGAAATTATATCGCTAGTATACTCTGGTATCAAAAGCGCAATGACAATCTGAATTCAACAGTACTATATTATTTTGTAATTTGGATATCTAAATTCCGATGTAATACCCGATAAGGCTACAAAAATTCGCGTTGGCAAAATTAACAATACTTGATGTGTCTAATGAAGCAGTCAGTGCAAACTCTTCTGTTAAACACGATCGTCGTTAGAGCTTAATATAGAGTTAAGCACCTGGCAATATTGAAATAGCTACGATGCGTTAAAACACGTGATCTTCTCGTTAGTAAATTTCAGGTTATGCACAAATTACACATTTTTCCTGGCAATTTGTCGTAAACATACTATTTATAGTCTTTGCAGAAGAACGTGCTGTAGTTGTAAGCACCACTTATTTTAGTAAATGACATTTTGCTTTCGTAGCTCCATCAATATGTTCGAAACCAATTTTACAGTTTACTAAGGGGATTATCTAAAATCTAAAAAAACACATGCAGGTTTGAACCATATGCAAATATGACAAACAATAAGTTTGCACCAACAAAATATTTTTTATTTACATGATATACAATCAAAATACGGTCACTCATTTATCTCTAGGGTATCAAGTACTTTTATTTTGTCCTGTCTGATGTAACAACATCATGCCTAATTGTATGGCTTTTACTTGATGAGTGCATGTCGTGATTCAATTTATCAAAAGACTTGGTCAATACGTGCACCTTCGACAATGTTTTTTTTACATCAAGACCTCTTTGGACCCGTAAAGAGAGCAAATTCTCAGATATACTTTGAAATAGGAAATAATTTTGGGATGCATTGAATCTCAGTGTTACTTTGAGTTTTCAAGTTCTACACAATACCTACACATGCAAAATCAGAAGCACTTTGTTCCGAAGCTGGTTCCGAGTACCGAACAACTATCTACATGTATTTAGAACATATGCAACCGACCGGCGCCAGGGCCCTGTCCTTCATTCGTTTACACATATAATCTTTCACTCGAGACATCATGCATCGCTTAAGCTTTCTTTGGTACCTTTAGAGTTATATGTAGTTAATTAATACCAGTAATGATAAGGCGACAGCGGCTTATTGTTGGTAAGTTAGGCAACGAGCGGCTAAGTTCAAGAACATCATTCTATCAGGGTGCTGTTTTATCACCCTTACATTGTGCTTGCTCCAAGAAGGGCATGAGTCAACCTAAGATATATCATGTAGGATAAGCCGTGACAAATCAGCTTACAATTAACGACGTTAAAGCTAACTACCGTAAAATAGGGGCTCGATGTATTGTAATGGTTTGTCAATGTCAGTTATCAACGTGGAATTTATTTTACGATGAACAATGTAGTTTTTGAAAGTCTTGTTGTAAGACTTTGAGTGTGAAGCCGTTCCGTTTCAACTATGACATACCACTATTTGTGCCTAACTGAAGAGCATTACCAAGTAACACAGAGGCTGTGTAGGCCATTTAATTAAATTAACCTTCATTTTACACAAGAATTGAAAAAACCCACATATTTTGTTGTGTTGTGGCTTTGTCGACGTTAAGGTCAATACACCAAGTGTCGACCAGTAAATTTCCACCAATCAGGAAGTTTTCCTCGTTTCTACTCCTACCGCAAACATATTGATTTACATTACTTGTGAAGCTGGTTCTACCCATGGTACGATCTAAAAAATACATCATGGATAACAGCATGACATCAGCCCTAAACGCGCATCAATGGAATAAAGACCTCTTGATACAACGTTGAATCAATAATATAATCACATGCCGTTGATCACCAAATACACGCATTGTATTCCGCGTTGTTACACAGTGTGGTGTCGAAGGAAAAACTTGAAGATGTTTTGAGGGTTTATTGGATGAAGCAAATGATAGTATATGACATACGACGGAATGACCACTGATAAAACAAACTAAGCAGGTATTGTAATTAGCCTAACGGTACGTTTAACAACCGAAGTCAAAAACTTGACAAGACAATGGAATTTGTTATTCTGTTTAGGCTTAAAAAAATGGGGCCATAGTAGTTAAAAAACTAATGATTTGTTTTCTAATCGGCTACCTTTGCGCGCCATGTATTTGTCGATTACATTATTGTTAAAATAAGCCTCGACGTAGACAGACCCAAGTGTTTAATGCGACTTATGCCATATTTGTTGGGAAAATGTGATATATCAACAACAACAATCTTAGATGATTGACAAAAGAAGGCCAATGTCGCATCATTTGGTGTCAGTATTAAATTATGGTGCTGTTATGTATGGCCATATTGAGCAATCTTGAGTAATTTGTGGCGTGAGTAATAATCGATTGATAAAATACAGTGAATATGCAAACACTTATTTTGTACAATCCAAGCAATGCGTTCCGGTTTCTGCCAGGGTTATGGCATGGCTATTTGAATAAACTCAGTTGAAATCATCGACGTCTATTAGGCTGGGACTCATGGCTTAAGCCATTCTTGTCCATGCATGCGCTGGTAGTGGCTTTGCCAGAACCCATTGTAAAAATAATACATATTTGATGTGTGGTTAATCACGACCGCCTGACAACAAATAAAATAGAGTGCATACAATGAGCAAGACAGTTCAAACAATATTGATGCGTTCAGCAAATCGTGGCATCTATAGATACCTAGGTGCAGTGCACGAGCCTTGCGCAAATTTGCAATAACTTTGTTTCCATTCGTATTGGTCTGAGCTATGTTCGAGCCAACTCTCGAAGTAAATGATTTTGGCGATACCGGCCGTATGCCATCGTGATAGGAATAGTTTGTTTATGTATCCACAAGTCGCGCCGCCTGATGGAATGCTACATTTGCGATTGACGAAATCCGCAATAAAGAAGATCGTTAAACTTTGTAAGACAGGAAAATGCAAAGACGGTTATATTTTGTCTTCATTCAATGATGTATTGCAACACACATTTCGGGGCCCACATATACATTGCTTCAACGTGCTCTAACAACCACCTTTGGTGAAGGAACTGGAGAGAGGGACTGGTCAAATAAAAGTCTAGGTCAATTGGTGTGTGTCTATACAGGACAAATTGCCATTCAGGCAGCTTCCATCCCCCTGGTTTGGTAACCTAGCCTAGCCAATCAATCTCGTCATTACAAATTACAACAATCAGCATGAACTTGACATAGTACAAAAGCAATGCAATTAATATACTGTCCTTAAAGCGGCCAAGCAACCGTGGTTGTAGTCGTTGACACACAAATGCAAGGTGTGTAACAATTTTCTATCGATCGCCAAAGAGCCTGTACTGATCGCATTGTAATGCAAATGTAATACGACGGGTATAATACATTGATATTCTACTAAAACATACACCCTCGTTTCTTGGAGGCCTATCATATGAATGATCTATGGTAAATTAAATAAATATACAGTTCAGCTTAGTTATAACTTGCTATGGTCAATACATAGAATCAAAGCAATTATATTAAAACATCAACGATAACACGGCTGGGGGACAACAATAGTTGCATTGCAGCTGTGTACCACCACACAGTAAAACATGACCCCTCATTCATATTGAATGGGTGTACACCAACGCCTATAAACATTTATTACTGCAACATCCATCCGATATTATCGAACGTGTTTTCTCATAATTGACTCGACATCAACGAATCCGAATCTGCATATCCATGGCAAGCAAACCGCCCATTAATGTCTACTTTGCCTGCCCCATGTTTTTAACTTAACTGTTTGTTATCATCAGTAGTGCTCCTACTGTATTCGGGGCCTCATAGTGTGGTTATTCCTTTAACAGCAAGGACCCTGTTTCCACTTCTTAGATGCAACTATAATCGCGTTGTCGCGATGCCGAATCGAGTAGAGCTTGTCAATGAAACGGCGTTGATTACAAGTCAAATCAAAAGGTGTTCGCCGCTGCTTGCTCTCTCGTTGTAACGAAAAGATGTTAGCTCCGTCAAATCTGTGCTTGGCTAATCGCGTAAAAACATTGGGGGTGTCCGCTTGAATAATGTGCCATTGATGTGTTAAAATGTATTTGAAGGGAAATTCATATCCATGTATTGCCATTACTCGGTCATTTCAAAGCCTTTTCATAAATAAAACACTAAATCACGTTGACTCTCAGAGTGTCAACATCATTAATTTGACCCGTTTTTACCAAGTTTTAGCATATGAGGAAGTCAATAATATATTGATTAAAGCTGCATATTAGATTATTGCAGCTATAACAAACCCCATAAATAAAGGAGCATTAAAGAAAATATTTCGTGAACGATCTCGAAACACGATTATCATCAACTTACGGTTTTCGATGTTGCACACCACTGGATAAAAATAAACAGCTGTCAAAAGGTAAGTAACCGTTTCAGTCCATGTTCCGAGTCTTAATCGCTAATATTTAGAAAAATTAATTGATCATACATTAGTGTTACATGTGACAACAGTTAGAGCAAAATAATGCCCAGGAAAATAAAGCTAATAAGCATATTCCATCATAAGCTGGCCACGTGTATAGAGTTTTCCTTTATTAAGATAAAAATCCGTTTCGTACCAATACACGCAAATTAAGATTTATGTATTGTC
Organism: Urechis unicinctus; assembly: GCA_034190875.2. Taxonomy (NCBI): domain Eukaryota; kingdom Metazoa; phylum Annelida; class Polychaeta; order Xenopneusta; family Urechidae; genus Urechis; species Urechis unicinctus. The sequence continues at coordinate 27,303,258 of CM067355.1, forward strand.
CATGCCCATATAATGTCGAAAGCGACCAAGATCTTGTAAGTTCTTCCAGCAGATGGAAAAGCTTTGTCTAGTTTTATGTTCATTGACGACTCATGTGGTGCAATTTGGTCCTTGTATGACGTAAACTGTAACAGATATATGACGACCTAGCTGAAATCATCTTAACGTAATAGCTACAACCCCACTTTTTGATTGCGATGCCAACAATGCCCAAAATGTGATGAGTTCTTTTCTGCTACCAGTTATATGCAACCTGGCTATCAGAATATGACCTATCAGTATAATACAGACATGAATGATACCTATTGGTAACATTGATCACTAGTGTGATATTACAGAGGTCTCGTAGTTAACCGCACGGCCCTTACATAGGGAGGATTGCGATGGTATATTCACGCGTATGATATCCTGATGATAAAGTGCTGAAATGCCCAATGCACAGCAAAGCACGTATCAGCTAGTGTTGCTGCATATCACCGTCGATGTTTCTAATGTGGCATTCATTTTGTTTTAAACAATAACTGTCGCGCTAAACCTAACTTGTCTTAAGTACACACTCATACACAGACTATGAACTACACAACCGGACCTATAACTCTCCCGTCAACTGTGTCGTTTCTGCAGCTAGGGTATATAGAAGGCTAATGATGTTTGGTCAGATGATTGTTAGCACCTTGCTGCAACAGGTTATAATGGTTGTCCCAATAGCCCCTTTGTTGGCATTTGGGGATAGCAGTGTGACCATTTTGATCACTGATCATGAATGTGGCCTGTCTATCCCAGCCAATTTAAGAAAATGCTGCTAGTGAATCTAGATATAATATTGGCTGAATAAAAAGTATAGCTATCGGTGATTTTTTCTAGTACTGTCAAATAAATGCAATACTCAAGTGTACTATGATCCAACACGTTTGGCAGAGAGTGGTTTCAAATAGTATACCGGTAGCAACATCACCTCGACATCACAAAGGTTGTGCAAAGAGTTCTTATCAGTATCATATTTTCTAGAAGCCCAATAAGTGCCGATTCATAACAGAAACAATATCATGCCTGATACTAATCAAGCAGCCCAATAATGTATGCCGATTCATAACAGATAACAATCGAAATAAGAACATATACAATATAAGATACTAATCGAAATAAGAATGTGATGTATATAGAGACAATATATGCATGATCTAATCGAAATAAGCCATGAAATCTAGCATATATAACAAATTAATAAGATGTTTAAGATGATACGTAATCCAGCCAGAAATCTAGTATTATGACATCAGAGTATAATAAACGAATAGAAGAGTTAAAGATGTAAAAAAACATATCGTTACATCGTTGATGATGGCTCATTATATACTAGTCCAACGTTAGTACATAATCATACTGCTCAAACGTCCAGTGGTGACAGCCACGTCGCAGGGAAAGCATGAGTTAATACTGGTTAGCGGACCTATTTCACGTAATTAGTTGTCAGAAACAATGCCACGAAGTAGTGTAGTTTAAAGGGTGTTGGCAACTGATATTCACAGTAGGCTTGTAACGCGTATCGAGTATGTTAATGGTTTCGTGTGCATTAATAAAACGTACTGTGTTTGAAGCCTTCAGTCCGTGCTATGCAACATAGATATAAACCATTACGGTTTAAGCATTGAAGGACAGTATAATGTGATAGAGTAATAACATTGATCATTAGCGAGTTGTTACGAATTTGCAGCATTGGTATCTTGCACAACGTGGCGATTTATCACAGACAAACTAACCGCAACACACGTTGCTGGGACAAGTAAAATTTACGGTCATTCGCAACCAGTCGGGCCAACATTAACACCTGCGTTTGATACACTGAAATTTTGACAGCAACGCTTGAATAGACAATCTTATACATATCGGTAATGCATATATGGCTGGCGTTTCATGCTGAACTTGATGCAGCTAAGCGGCATCATCGCTTGGAATCTTTGCACACACAGTTAACATTCGTTATTGTGTTTTGTCAAATATCAGCGCCCTGTGGTTGCCTGGCGATGAATGTGTCCTTTTGTTGCTCTTGATAATGTACTTTATTCTCCTATGTCGCTATTTGCTTAACCTATGGCCTATGTCTGTTAAATATAGCCGCATAGAGACATTTTGCCGCATATCAGTGTGAATACCCCTATTGAAAATGAGTCAGCTTCATATTGCACCCTATGGATATAAATAATCTATCGAGGAAAAGTGTTGACTCGATAATATCCATCTTATACATCGTAACTCGAAGATAGAACAGAGGGCTTGTGATCCATTAGCGCGAAATGGCGTGGATTATTCGTATAATGTACCCGTGGTCTACCTAATGTTCTTAAGTCCATTATCAAAAGCACAATCTTCGCTGAAACGTAGGGCTTTTAATAACCTTCCTAATCAATTATATATGAGTTAAGTGTTTCTACCATATTTTGCACACTCTACACCTATTGAGGCGATCACATTTGTTGTGACATAACTCGATGATATCAAAATTTTGAATGTGCACGAAAATACGTAGCATAACGAATTCAATCTACCCATTCAAGCTTTCATATTTGGTTTATTATCACCCTTTTTGATATATCGATGTCACGCTACCGGAGTGGTGATCACGCCTAAATAGCAGATTCTAGATAAGTCCTTAGCGGTGCCTTATAACGCTTGATAACGAATAGGACTATAAGATACACATAATTTCCAGGTCACCTAGGTACGCACTATACGAGCGGAATTGTTATATCGTTTATTACGCGGTATGTAACTATTGACATATAAACATGGGGTCAGATTAAAGTGTCAATTTGCATTTCCAGCTCATACAGTATTGTCAAGGCTATTATCGAATGTGCGCATATTGAAAACAATTATTGTGCCAGTGCCCCAGTAGGAATATGTGTCTTAAATCCTGTAATAAGCATATCCAGCATTACAGTGACCATAACAATGCTGTGTTACTTGAAATCAAAACAAACAATTTATTACATACTAAACATTATGGTTATGGAGTCCGGTAATATCTGCACAATAATGTTGTACTTATCCTTTTAATGCGTGTGTTCAATATGCTAATATAAAAAGTTGAATCCTACAATATTAGGCAATCGTAGTCCATTGTGTCTCCTGGGATACATAACAGTGTGAGCACAATGTAGTGTACACAACTATAATTCTGTTATCAACCCGTCATGATAAATGTTTCTTTAGCCATCGGGACTATTCAAGCTGGAGTAGCCTTACCTTCACGTTCAAATGTATTATACAGGAACGGATTTCATTAATAACACATAACATCTTGTTACACGGCCACTATTGTAGCCTCTCCCCGTACAATTACCCGTTCTTGCCTCTGTCGCCGCTGTTACAGCGGTACGAGCAAATTGAAAATAGTGTAACATCAATGGTGGTTTCACAGGGGGTGTTTGATAAGTAGCAGAAGGCAAATCTACTGCCGTCTGCGACTTACGACGGTTTCTGTTACAAAAACAATCGTGAACCTTACATCAATCTATTTATAACTATCCCATCACTCCAATTTCATCACATGCCCAGAAAGTTGCTTAACAATTCATTGGGTAGAATGCGTCTGCAGTTACGATAATATAAATCTAATCCACTTAAGGAAAACACTATATAATGCATGCTTCTGTCAATGTGTACGTTAGCATTTCATCATAAAAATCAAAACATCGCAAGACAATCTCCGTTCAACAAACTCATGTGCGGCAATGTTAAATGCTATCGAGCACCTTGGTTTTGGCGAGCAACATTTACTATCCTTTGATTATTCCGATGTTTGAATATTTCTAACCAACAGTAACTATGTAATCATCTGTGATGTACTTTGAAACTATGAGCTGGTAGCATTACAACCACATCGACAAATTTGTGGTGACCTAGACACATTTGCATGTAAAAATATAACATGAACGCTGAATGCACAAGGACCGGTAAAATAATTGCTTAAGTAACCTCGTATGGAGCTACTCGATAAAAGCTACAATACATGCTGAGCATTTGAACATTGGCGCAGCAATGAGAGTGTAACTCATGTTCACACATTTCGGCGTAGCCCATACGAGCTCTAGTACACATCATTTCATTGGTAATTGTGTAACGCCAAATACGTTTTCTGCATTCAAAGATGTACCAGTATGCTGACACAACTGCCGATGCCGAAATGCATGAAAGGCGTTCACACAGAAGCAGCCCATCTGGATGTATAATTTGTATGCACAATGACATTAACTAAACTGCATTTATGATACATACCACAGCATGTGTGTTATCGTAACCGTCAGCAACACACAGAACGCTCAACAAACCTTCGTAAAAATCCCTCAATTTACGTTCGCAGTAGTAAATTAGCTTAAAAGTCTTACACGCTAGTTTTGTCAACGCGTTAGTTTGCTGACGCCAGACACCTGCTGAACTGCGACGTAAGGAAACAAACCATAGATACATTATGCACAACATAACATTATACAGATGAAGGTTCTTGTTTCAGCGCCATCTTGAATAGACGCTAGTACTTGAACTTGCATAGCCGAAATTATGTTATGACAAACGTTGTACATTTTATTCGCAGAGTGTACAGCTTTCAATACACATAAGCTTAAACATTACTTGTTCACAGAGATGTGCTTTATTTTAGTCAAAGCAACAATTGCATTCTGCCTTTAACAATTGTCCCACCAAGGACGCCGCCCAAGAGTGTCAGCTTAGCGTTCAACCCTTAAACTGTTCGACGGCACTTATGACAGAAAAGTCACAAACCTCGGTTTTATACTCAGACAGGACTAAAGGATCAAATTGATTGTGCGGCAGTTAGATTTTTGTCTGGCACTACTCCCCATGTGTGTTTGTCACGAGTGTTTTATGCTTTACCGTATCCATCAGATATAATGCGATCCCATATAAAAAAAGTGTTCAAAGGATAGGTAACTTGGTGATCGATGTATTATATGCAATATCATGGAGACCTAATATCTAAGCACATGTCTGAAGATATTGTCAAGCGTTAACAGTAGGCGTTTCTGTTTCTTATATTGCACACATCTAGGTTGCAGGAGCTATATGCGTTATGTAATTTTTTTTAGCAGCAAAATTCCAGCAACACAAATCAGTAAAAAAAACAATTCCACAACGTTTTTTAAGGCTATATTTTGTCCGATCCGATAAAGGTGAAAAAAATAAGCGAGCGGATTGTTTAATATTATAGCACATTTTTCGAAGCATATGAAGTGCATCAAATCATCAGAGATTACATCTGTGCTGCTCCAAGACTGGATTTATATGCCAAAAAACCGGATCAGGAAGCATATATAAACAAGTATCAGTTACATTTGCAGTCGACGCACATGGTCTTAAGCTTGATAACTCAGGCACGATATCAAAGAGCTAATGGCTGGGCGTAAATGGCTCTCCACCGACCACATATGTAAACGCGCGATCTTTGTGCAGCGAAAGGCTTGTCATTACGTCTATGTTTGATAAATAGAGAGTATATGTAGCAATGCGGCAATCCGACATATGTTGCATCTCTAACCCTATGGTGAATGTATCTCTGGGGCCGATCGAGGATGGGCGCGTTATGCACTCATGCAAAGGTTCAACATATAACCGGTCTGGGTGAGCCCTCTTAGCTTAGCTAAAACGTCTCGGTAATGATATGCTTTTAAAAGTCGATATATTAACATCTCGAAACTTGGTCTGCAATGAGTAACGGTCGAATTTTAAATTTCTTGCAGGAAAAATTATTCATTTTCACAGCAAAATAGTATCACTGAATGTCCTGGAAAAAAGGGCAGACCTACCATCGGCGCAAGTTATAGCTTAACACACATGTCGACCTCGATCGTCTGCCAGGGTTTTCTAAACAAAAAGCTAGCCATATTAAAATCTATGGAAGAACGCGGAACGCTTCATCATTTGTACGACGTTATCCAGCAGCGCCGCCCTGGGGGATAGACACTAATTTTAAATGAGCGATCGGTACCTGCCATATATACAAATATTTATAGATCTAGCGACTCGGCTCGTGGATCAAAACTCGACTTCAAAATATTATGTAGGTAGACAGTTATTTGCCGCAATCATAACTGCTCCTATATGACAGCTGGTTCAAAACATGTGAACAGCTTGATATTATGAACCGAGTACTTCATTTCACTCGATTTCTGTTGCGAATTTAACTATCCACCGATGTCAACGTCGTAATATTTGTATAAACAAGGCAAAATATACCCATGATGTAAAGTGACAGCAGTCAGCTCGGCAAACAAAGAAACTGATTACATGGGTTATTTGAACGAACACATGAAAAACAACAGCTTACTGAGAAGCAGCAAACGGCCGTCAGCTGAGCCATAATGCCACCATTTATTGTAAAAGTACCTCATTCGGCACGATATTTAGAACATTAATCATTTGGAAAAAAAATTCCAGTTTTGCCCTTTTTCCCAATTTGACAGTGCTCTCTAGAGCAACTAGATACAGAAGGATATAGATTTTTATGTCTGTGTGTATTGACCGTTGTGGTTCATGTTAATGTCGTTCGTGCGACATCTCGATTTTGGGTAACTTAACTGCCACTGATTAATTTATTGTATGACCCTTAAAAGTTTTCGTGATAACATGAGGGCCATTCTCGACAAGTAATGATTGTGTATAATCTCTACTGAGATCTCGAAACATTACCGTATCGTCCATATTCTGTGCCGATGGTAATATGGTAACAGAGTTGCAAGGAATATTATTCAGTGATGCAAGAAAAATTATATATTTCCTCGCATTTCATCCGGTGCAAAAACTTTGTCGGCCTTTTTCATCGTTCCTAGTCTAGTCTTAGCTAAAACGAGACTCGGCGCACTGTTTATGGCAGTTGTTAAAATTGCTGCCACGAATTGAATCTCTGGGGCTCAAAAAACTGTTTTCTAAAGATATAATGGAATCCAGTCAAGCCTGAGACCGCTGTAATGATGACTTTATTGCAGGCAAGCATCTTCGACTGAATGTAGTATCGTAAACGCCTTCCGCAGTAACCAAACAAACAATGCCTTCACTTAATATTCCTTCTAGAAATTCGATCCACAACTTGCTTCTGGCATATTTCAAGCACCATATGCCACTACCACACAATTAAACCAAATTGTCAGAGTAATCTTTGAAGAAATTGCCGTATAATGATGAACCTCATAATCAAAAAACTATTAAATTAATGTCAATAGAGTGGGCAATCATCACCATCATCAATTATGAAATGGTCGCTTACAATCGCATCTGCTTGGTCATATGTTCCATTGCCCCTGTATAGCAGCCGTTAGGCATATTTACGCAGTCTGTATTTACATATAGACTCTGGGTACCTTAGCGTTAGCGGAAATAAATGGTCTTGCAATCTTCATTCTGTTACACGTATTATCCGAAGACCACTTGTGCTTGTTTACCAATGTAGCGCTTTGTGCTTCCTAGCTTTGGTGGTGGCAAAAAAAAAAAAAAAACTATATCAGGCTTGAAAGAATATTGATGTCCGAGCTCTTATATCAAGATCACTGATGCTAAAATGAGCTCAAAACCTTGATGTGAGTTAGCAATTTCTTAGAAGTGCAAATCTAACAATACAATGGGATAATAGTATTCTGCGATAATTGCATCGTGTGGTCAATATATAACCAATCATTCGTGTCGTTATCTGCTGTTAAACACAAACAGGAGAGTGGTAGAAATAGTAATTAATATCCACTCCACTGTCCTGTTTCGCTTGTATGACATCCCTGCTTACCCTCCAATACCATATCAACTTGTCAGAGATCTATTGGTTTGCTTTTCTTTAATTGTTGTACTGTTTAAGTATACTTTCATCCTCGCTTATGTTTTCTGTCACTAAATTCTACTGTATTTTTGGCAACAAGCCAGTTTATAGCAGTATGGTCTTAAGATGGGTTATACTACACGTTAATTGTTTAATGGGAGTGTTTGACAAACTGCGATATCAATCGTACAACTGAGAAAATATCTGACAATGGTTGTAATGCCAATAGCAAAGATAAATGTAACTCAAACACATACTTTTGCACGCATAATACCCATTAATTTGATATTTAATGCTGAACGGTTCATCAATAATCACGTCCAGTTTACTATTTTGTACCAAAAACACACATCAATTTTGTTTTAAATGCTAGGCGGTTCATTAATATGCCTCTCCAACTTACCCATTTAAGACGGATGAATACAAATCATACAATAATCATACAAACGTTGTCTTTTTAAAAAATAAAAGTAGGTATTTAGGTTAGTACCCCAGAGGCAACGTTCTGCTCAATTATTCATGAAATAGCAGCACTGCATTGTGTCATATTAAATAAATAGTTGATAGCAGTCCATTATTTCTTTGATATCAACGTTCAGCTAAAAAATAAGCATTATGCGATGGTACAAACTGTCTAGTATGAAAATTATCTGCATTCGATCCCAGCCAGGTATGAATAGTCGTAATAATCTAATACCGCTATTGAATATATATGGTGTATGTATTCATAAGAGTATTTCGGCATCTGTTGGTTGCGGAAACATCAATGGCTTAACAACCAAGCATGAGTTCCGTCACTTAACGCATAAGAAACAATCGCTACAATTTATGACTGGATTATACTGTCGATGGATTGGCCGCCGCTGCCGTAGTTTGGCGGTACTGCGCAAAGAGGGAGAGATGTATACATGTTCGTTAAAAAGACAGCTACTATGCAAAACTACAATTATGAGCTTATCTCATTGTCACTCGGACGTTAAAAGTACTATATAAAATAACGTTGATTTAATTGTGACGAGATAATTTTAGCACAGTTTTATAACGCATCTCATTGATTTATGTTACCTACTTGATCTGTGTAATTGGCTCATTATATATTAGCCATTGGCCATGCCCGTCGTCGCTGCTGGTAAATGTTCGTCATAAAATCCCGATCATGGTCCCACGCTACAATGTTTGATACCACGCATCAACTTCATCAGTCAGAACGCAACTGACTGATAGATATATGCCATTCGTGTGAATAGCCCTATTCGGCTCCAAAGTCATCACGCAAACGATAAGCAACATGATACAGATGCTGCCACTCAATTACATCCTTAGGTCGAAGTTTTTTGTCATTGTCAAGATTGAATGAGTGTTGACAGATCTAACCATTCTTTACGAATACTGCTTTAGTCCCACACAAACGTTGTGCCAGGTTGATGTGACATTTGACGACTGTTAGAATATGGGATACATATAACCAATATTACAATGTACATATGGTACTGCACGTAACACGAAATACTTTACTTGATATCAATCCGCCATGGCCTCAATACTTTGTCAGTTCAGGGCTTACGAATAAGGCCATTGCAGTTTAAAGGACGTCAAGAGCCAAGCTTAGTTAACACCTTATTTAATTCGGCATATATCGGAACGCAGTCAATTAGCCGTGAAACTTATTATCTAGCATAACAATTACTTTCGAGAATATCCACCACTGTCTGAAGGGAGCTAGAAGCAACAGCAGCGAGTAAAATAACGTAGATTGATGGTGACAAGATAATTACAGCCAGGTATTATATTGCTATCTGAGTGATGTATGTCATCCCCTGGCGCTGCCTTTTTTATCTATGTTTAAGATGCACCAACAGGAAATACCATTAACTTCATAGGTCAACGTGTATGAAAATGATTTGCAGGGATGAGAATCAATGTAGACCAGCTTAATCTTGGTGTTACATTAAGCGTGAAGATCAGAATATTTGCTCTCCTAAATGGGTTAATCTCGCTGATACAATCGATTTGTTATCACTGTGGATAACTTTGCGTCATAATTTCACAATCATAGTCTTACTTTGCAGTTGTTAGATACCAATGGCAATAGTTTTATCTCATTTACCGATATGAACATTGGCGAACACGATTGTCTATGGCAGAAGTCCACAGTGTAATAGACCCTACATGGATCCATAATCAGAGAGTAGACGATTATCATCATGATAATTTTTATGTCACTCTGTAACATACCTGGGTCAAAGGTGTTTCAAGTTTTGGTCTACGATGACCAATTTAACCAATGTTCGCGAATAATACTTTCATGAAAGACCGCGGTAACAAGCACATGTTATAACTCGTGAATGCTTGCATCGAGGAAAATTACATACCTAGAAATACATTTGCACCTGACGGTTTTGTTGAACGTGGTATTTGAGTAGCAACCATATAAACAGCCAGGAAATACATGTTATTTGTAGAATTGCGCAACACATCACCGATAATTTAACAATTAATTGCAATGGTTAAACCGTCATGAAAACAATGCAGTCGCCAATAATTGTACGGTTAAGTTGGTAGTGGAGTGGCTGGGGCACAACAATCGTTGCCTCTGTATGCCTTTTCAGTAGGATATGCCCAACATCATAACTGCACGCACTAATCTTTATTAGCTTCGAATAACAATCAAACAGCAGTGTAAATTATTCTCATGCAGAACAATTATGCCGTGGATGCATGAATATTTCAGGCAGCATGAAAGCGTTGATCTTCCAATCGATATTTACATTCATCTCCTGAAAAGTCGTGTACAAATGCATGTATATTTATCGCCTCTGTGAAATACAAGGCATGCTTTACTGGTCATGAAATGCTTTGCAACACAGTTAACATTACCATAATGCATATAAACGCTAGAAATATATCTACATCTTGCAATGAACGGGTTGTTCATAAAGAAATAATCGGAAAGGACTATACGCAACTAACAAAGTGATTCTGAACCTGACATGCCATGCTGATTGTTCAGCTCATCATGCGTACATCTTTTGTTAGTGAGATAAACTTAAACATCTTACTTTTACTTTAATGGGTTTGGATTTTCGCATACTTGTGTAAGATAACAAAATACCTGCATCAAATACATTTGCCTCTTTAAAACGAATGCATTCAATCGACATAGTCTCACACTATATGCTATTTTCAACGACTGTTCAGGGCAAATAATGCCAGATCTATTGACTTAGGACCAACTCAATTAATATTTAATAGAGCCTGGATGGGTTGTTGTTGTTGGCGGTTGCATTGTGGGGTGTTTGTCAAGGGGCCGTGCAAATATTTATTTCTCGTATTGATCATTCCGAGTTTGTAATGTACATAAATGACGCATAAGCGTATGTCACTTTAGTTTAATGGAAAGTTGGACTGCACTTATAGCTGGGCTAATCGCGTATATGGTTGGTTAATGAATAATGTCTTAACACGTAGAGCCGCCCTTCCTCATAATCTCAAGGAGCGAATCATCTGGTGATAGGGCGTCAAGTGACTCTGTCCTGTCTCCATTGTATTCTTATGGGGAAATATAAACAAACGGCTTCTTCTAACTGGCTGCAAGCGGAAGACCAAATACGCATATAGCAATATAGGTAAGACGATACAGCTAAGTAAACCAAATCCCATATTAAATCCCAACGGAAGAATTAGCCTCACCAATAACTCTGTGAATGACCACGCTGCTTTTACGTCTGAAATCAGGTAATGTTTGCTAGGTAGAAGATGCGACATCGTTAAATACCTCCCCATGTTGATACCCGAGTAGGGTCGACCTACGGAGAGCGCATACCACAGTGTGAACATCGACTCAGGTCACTAGCAATATACAGGGATACAGTAGACACTCAAGGGGCACAATCATCCAATATGGCTATGCCAGAGAGGAATAAAAGAAAAACCGAATATATCATAAACTCCCGATTACCCGCTTATGCTTTTGGACATCCATAGACGAATCAACTGGGACCGGCACAATGACTGTGGGATGTGGGCTATTCAATCTATTGCCTTTTTACCACGCTACTTAGGAAATCGAATTTGGTATCAAACCAAGATGTTTTACATACATATAGAGCGCAAGAGTCGTGTCTGAACACTGAGAAGCGGTCAATATATTTTACAATGTGCAGTGAAAATTCAATAACCCATGTTCACCAGCACTGTTTCGGTCATGAAAAGCAATAACTGCACAATTCCTTCATAAAATTCCTGCTTACACAGAAGCGGCATCTATACAACTGTGTAAGGCAATTTCATTACTAATGATGTATGCCAGCAAACCGTGCCATTGTTATACATTAACCTCAGCTTGTCGTAATGATGATTGATAAAGTGATTTGCAAAAGTCATTAAAGGCTAAGCTAAACAGCACAATGACAGTTATGGAGGAGAAGGCCAAATCGTTGTTTGCTTTTATTTCCAATAAGACATTGAGAAACATTAATGAATATTTTTACTGATTTTGTTTGTCGGTGTTTGCGTGACTGTTTTGATCCAACGATATTCGAGGCCTGTGTCCACAAATATCAAAGCAAATTATGCTTACACCACATTGTAGTATTCCTAATGCGTCGAGGTCTTTGATTTTGGTGATAAAAGAGTAAAGAGAAACGAACAATTATTTAAATGTAACACCGCCGTAGTTCATTGTGATGCATTATGTTGACCTGCGGTCAACTTGATGATGTTAATATGGGTAGGAGTCGTATGTCTAAAAGCCGCTGTGGTATGATTACATCTGAAGCTTCGTGACAAGGAAAACAAATAGACATGACGCTGTAAGATAATAAAAACATTTGATATTGCAGCGCAGTATATTCATCGTACTGTGAATTAACAATGCCGTCTGTAGGATGCAAAATATCTACTTGGCACGGATAGTACTTATTACTCCGAAGCTCATACCTAACGAAAACAACGCTGCATATTGTCATATATTGTTCCGCGTAAACTAATCGCAGGCTTATATGACAAAGCATGCATCGAACCTGCTTTCCAGCACATGTTATTGTCCGTTAAAACATGCACTAATACGGCGATATTTGCAAGCTGGGTAATGCTGTTGACAATCAAACCATAGCGACAACACATTTCCGATGGTCAAACACAAATACATTAACAATGTTGTTAATATTCACAAATATCGACAATATGTTGATACTTGAGTTAACACCTAGTTTAAACGACTAAGAGCCATTATGGTTAAAATCCATTATGCTGAAGTTGGTATCATTTATCATTATAGTAATTCTTTGAATAGGCTGAAAGCAGCTCAAACACAATTACAAGTGAAACCAAGGCTTGAGTTGATTATGGCAGTGGCTTGCCATATTGCCGGTATGCTAAACAATTCATTGCGTCGTCACAATGATTAACGCGCGCGCTTTGATTGGTGCTCGCAAGGTCAACAAAGTGATACTGTAATAAAATCGATTATCTACCCAGTTTGCTGTGCATATTAGCAATCATATCTTACCAGTTCCCGTTAATTGTTAGATGTAGATCATATTATGTTTTCGCATTGTACAACATACAATTTATAGCCATTTTGTCGACGCCTCTGACCAAGTCTTTACCCCATAATTTTTTTTTGCGAATGCACTAGATTCGAAAATGTATATATATAATCAACGTGCAATTCGCTCAATCACAGCACCCGGTAACCTTATACACTCCGCATGCAAGTCTTAAGCCTACAAAATCCTTGCCTAATGGGGTATATATTCTGGACTTATATACTTAACGTGGTGAAGTTGTATCCAATACAGTTGCATTCGGACGAGTATAGCCTGTGAGAGAGCTGGAATTGTCTTGTGCTACTGGCGCAGGTCACAGAAATAGCCAAAAGTTATTCTGAAATTTAACCAAGAGCACTTGCCACACCATTTCAATTAAAAGATCATTGCTGATTGGTTACACCAAATATATGCATACTTTGTGCTGCCAACCGCTCAGAAATGTTAACCTCCCCACCCCCACTCCCCTCCTTCATTCACGGCCCCTCCCAATCTGATCTCAGGAGGCAAGTAACAGGTCTTGACCTCTGAAGATGGTGCAATTATTGATCGATCACTCTGCTAAGAGAGCAAATGATAGTGCCAGTGTGTATTTATTTCATTGTGCGCCCGTTTACTGCAATTACATTGGATATATTCGTGAGTTATGGCGAATCTTTATTAAATGTAGTTAACCTCATCCAAATAATGAGAAAAAATTATTAAAGCATAAAGGATTCTTGTTTTTGTACTTCGAACGATGCATCTGAAATTAATGCAATAAAGCTCAAATATGAAAGACAGTTAGTGAATCATGACGTCACACTGATATTCGGAAAAAACCGATACCGCTTGATCTCGTCTTAACTTGTACCTTATAAACACCATGTGCTAATTTTTACAGCAGGTAGTGTTTGATGCAATACTAGGTCAGCGTTGAACAACAGGGCTCATGTGAGACATATCAACTAGAGATGATGTCTCAAACACAAAAGCATGGTTATGAACATGAAGCTTTGTCGATAATAATTGTAACAGTTCGCTTTAATATAATAGTTAACATAATCATTCAGCTTTAAAAGTGGCGTGCATTACATATTTCAACAGTTAAACTGTTGCATAGTGACGAACCTTAATGATATATGAGCTGTAATGCAATTGTTCGGCTTTTGGGATGTGATATTAAAGCGCTAATATACACTGGTATTATATGCGCAATAACAATCTGAATTCAACAGTAACAAAATTATTTTTTAATTTATATATAGAAATCCTGATGTGATACCATATAAGACTGTAACATTTGCGATGGCGAAATAAACAATACTCTATGTGTCTAATGGAGCAGTCAGTACTAACCTCTCTGTTAAACACGATCTTCGTTAGAGCGTAATAGAGAGTGGAGCACCTGGAAAAAATTGCAATAGCTACGATGCGTTAAAACTATGATTTTCTTGTTAGTTGAATCTCATGTTATGCACAAATTACACATACTTCCAGATAATTTATCTTAAACATAATATTAACAGTCTTTGCGACGTGTTGTAGTTGTACGCACTGCAAAATTTAGTACATGACATTTTGCCTACATAGCTCCATCGATTTGTTCGAAACCAATATTATAGTTTACCAAGTTAATCATCTAAAATCCTAAAAACAACATGCAGGTTATACCCATAAACAAATATGACAAGCAACAGGTTTGCACCTAGAAGACTTTCTTAATTCACATGATATGCAATCAAAACACGTTCACTCATTTATTCCTAGATTATCCGATACGTTCCTTTTCCCCATCAGATGTGACTTCATCACGCCTAATTGTATGACTATTACTTGATAAGTGTGTATGTTGTGATTCAATGTATCAACGGACTTGGTCTACACGTGCACCTTTATTCACATAATATACAATCAAATACGTTCACTCATTTATCTCTAGGTTATCCAGTACATTCCTTTTCATCCTGTCAGATGTAACATCATCATCCCTAATTGTATGTCTACTACTGGATAAGTGCATGTCGTGATTACTTTATCAAAAGGTTGGGTCAATACGTGCACCTTCAACAAGGTGTGTGTTACACCAAGAGCTCTATGGACACGTAAGGATAGCAAATCATCAAACATTCCCTGAAATCGGAAAACAATTCGGGACGCATTGCATCTCAGTGTTACTTTGAGCTTTTAAGTTCTAGACAAATACCTACACATGCGAAATCAGAGGCCCTTGTTTACCGAAGCCAAGCTTCCTATACGCAAAGCCACAGCCGGGTGCCGAGCAACAATCTACATGTATTTAGAAGATATGCAAACGATTGTCGCCAGTGACTTGTCCTTTATTCATTTACACATACAAACCTCACACATTAGACATCATACGTTGCTTAATCTTTCTATGGTATTCATAGGAGTCGTCCGATATTCCAGCAATTAGTTATATGCGGTTAATTAATATAAGTAATAACAAGGCTTATTGTTGGTAAGCTTGGCAATGAGCGGCTATGTTCAAGGGGATCATTATATTCGGGTGCTGTTTTATCACCCTTACACTGTGCTTGCTCTATTAGTCAATATATCATGTGGGACAAGCAGCTTGGGCAATTCATTGTTGATGCTCACAATAACGACCGTGTAGCCACACTATTATTCCTACAGTATCGACAACCACTTATTTCTATCGGGGATCCAATATTATCGAACCTGCTTTTTTCGTAATTTACCCGACATTAGCGAACCCTAATCTAAATATCCTTGGCAAACGAACCGCCGCTGTTGCCTGCTTTGCCTGCCCAATGTTTAAACTTAACTGTTTGTTATCGAACGCCGATTTTTCTCTTGAATAGCGTCAATGTCACCCATTATTTGCCCTATGATAACTGCCCCTGTCTATATATGCAGACACCATTTCACCTTAGTAGTCATGCATCACTTTAACCTTCTGCATTTAGATGCACACCTCTTCTCCATGCGACAATCTCAAATTCGAAAAAGCGGCTCCCATCGATTACCCTCTAGTAAAGCCCCATATGACTGTTTACCTCGAACCCTTCAGTATAATGTAACCGTATTTACAACTTTGATCTAACAGTTACGACCCGGTATACGTATTAATCCACATGAAATACCTAGACCCTGTGAACGCATAATTAATCCTACGTAAAAGTATCATCAGTAGTAATCCTACTACATTCGCGGCCTGATAGTAGGATTATTTATCCTACAGCGAGGACCTGTTTCCACATCAAAGACACTAACATAATCGCATTGTGACAAAACTGAATTGAATACAGCTTGGCAATGCACAATGGGCAATGCAAATCATATCAAACAGTGTGTGCCGCTACTCGCTATCCAGTTGTAACGAAAAAAGAGATTTTAGCTCAGTCTAATGTTTGCTTGCCTGATCGCATGAAAACATGGTGTGCGTCCGTTTGATTGATATTTCGTGTCCTGTTTGTCTGTGTGTAAAAACGCATTCGAGGGGAAAATCATGTCCTCGTATTGGCATTGATCGGTCATTCCGAAGCTTTTTCATTAATAAACCTCTAAGTCACATCGACACTTATAGTGTCAACATGAGTAATTTTGTATGGGACAGCAATAAGGCGACAAATCGATAACGCAATGTGACACTTTTGGAAATGCCTTTCTGAACTACTTGTGTATGATAGCCGTATGTCACGAGTCAGGCTCTTACTCGACTATTGTTATTGAATGACGATCATAACGATATTCTACAAATGTCAATCTATTTGCCTTTTCATTCGTGATAACATGGTTGAAAACCAAAAAAAGTAAAGGTAAAATGATTGGTTGATTTCACACATAAACAAAACAAGGCATAATCCTTTCACGTAAAAACATTCTGACATTATCAACATGCGACAGGATCTTTGCATTGCGCATCAAGAGCAGTGAAATCGAGCAAACATGCCACTTGTGTTATTTCAACAATTTAAGGCAGTAGCGGATAATAACTAAAGCAAACTGTTGCTCCTTGGAATTGAATGGCAAACAATCAATGATTACAAACATTGCTCGATCATTTATATTGGACACAGAGTATTTGGTCTGCATTCGTTCAACCGATCGCGTACTTGTATATTTGCGCTATTGCCCACGAACTATGCTGTATATCAACGCCTGACCTGAATAGTTGCCGATGAAGCTGTCATTCACTATAACGGTTAACTATGTGGATATAAAATAAAGTGCGTTAGTATTTTACTACTTTGTTGTGATGGTAGTGGGATCATCAAAGCATATATTGTACTTAAGCATCGTATTAGCAGACGAGATTTTGTTCGACAATACAAACTGCAGTGCAAATTATTAACGCTATAAATCATAACGTACAAAATGGAGAAAATACTGCTTCTGTTTACATCGGATTGGTTTTGTCGAAGCTAACATTTGATAGATAAACAATTTCGGTGTGATATTGCAGTACTTGGCAAACGCTAATAAGCTAAATACTCCTTTGGACGCATCATTGAAGTTACATTCAATATGCTAAGGCATCCTCTCTTAGCAGCATTTACTAAAGGTGTTGCACAGTAACAGTAAGGTTTAGTTTTCTTCAATTTCGAAGACGGTTCGACCCAGTTTTCTAAAGTTGTGCAGGAAGTAAATGATATATTTATCAAGACTGCATATCAGATTATTGAGGCTACAACAATGTGGTCTTTGTACGTCGTTAACTGTAACAGATATATGACGACCTAGCTGAAATCATCAGAACGTAATAGCTGCACCCCCTTTCGTTTTGGAATGCTAACAATGCCAACATGTGATGAATTTATTTCGCCGGCCATTTTTATGCAACCTGACTGTCAGAGTATGCCCTACCAGTAAAATTCAGACATAGATGTTTGGTAACATTAACCAAACCCCCTTACATAGGGAACATATTACTGTGTATGATATTCTAATGATAAAGTCCTGAAATGACCAATACACAACACAGCAAGGAAAGACGAGCCCGTATCAGCTAGTGTAGGCAAATTACCCTCGACGTTTGTTATGTGGCATTCATTTTGTTTTAATCACTAATTGTCGCGCTAAACCTAACTCGTTCTATGTAAACGATAGTACATGGACTATTAACTGCGCAACCGGACCTATAAGTCATTCAGCCACTGTGTAGTTTCTGCAACCAGAGTGTATGGTAGCCTAATGATATTTGGTCTGGTGATGTGATGCATGACAGTGATCGACATATGTGAAGACTATGTAGACAATACCGCCCCCAGCTTGTGGTCAAGCTATATAACAAGAGTGAGATGAATCGTTAAGACTTCATAGTATAATAATGAATAGAAGAGTTGTTGTACTGGAAAACATACCGTTACATCGTTGATGATCGTACTGCATTGGCTTATTACAAACTAGTCAATCGTTAGTACATTAACAAACTGCTCAAGCGTCAGGAATCACAACTGTGACGCATGGAATACTTAACTTCATACCGGTAAGTAGACTTATTTCTCGTATTAGATGTAATAAAAAATGCCAGGAAGGTGTGTAGTTTAAAGGGTGTTGGCAAGTGATATTCACAATGTGCAAGTGCGCGTATCGAGTATATCGAAGTTTTCAGGTGCATTAACAAAACGTTCTCTGTTTGAAACCTTCAGCCCGAGCTATAAAGTAATAACATTGATCATTAGCGAGTTGTTACGAATTTGCAGCAATGGTATCTTGCTCAACGCGGCGTTTTTCACAGCTGTATACATCTAAACTAACCGCTACACATGTAGCTGTGACATGATAAAATTTACCGTCAATCACAATCAATCTGGACGACATTAAAAACTGCGTTTGATACACTTTAATTTTGAAAGTAACGCTCGACTATATATATATATATATATATATATATATATATATATCTATATATATATATATATATATATATATATATATATATATATATATATATATATATATATATATATATATATATATATATATATATATACATCGGTAATGCATAGATGACTAGCGTTTAATGCTGAATTTTATGCAGCTAAGCGCACTTCTACATTCAGTAAACATTCGTTATTGTGCTATGTCAAATATCAGCGCCCTGTGGTTGCCTGGCGATAATGTGTTTTTTTGTTGCTCTTGATAATGTACTTGATTCTCCATTGTGTTATTTCTATACCTATGTCTATTTAATATAGCCGTATAGCCACATTTTGCCGGATATCAGTGCGAATACCCCTATTGAAAATGAGTCACCTATAGATTGCACCCCGTGGAAATAAATAATTAAGGGCAATGGGTCATAGCAGGTTACAATGGTAATCCAATAATGTGTCAACTCGATAATATCCAGCTTTAACATCGTAACTCAGAGAAGAGGGAACAGAGGGCTTGCAATACATTTGCGCGAAATGGCGTGGTTTGTCGGCATAAAGTAACCGTTGTCTACCTAATGTTCTTTTGTTCATTATCAAATGCACAATGTTGACTGGGACGCAAGGCTTTGAATGACCTTCCTAATCAATTATGTGTGTGTTAAGTTTCTCTACCATATTTTGCACACTCTACACTTGCTTGATCGACGCGTGTTCAATAATTTTGGCGTCCCCTACACACCAATATACAACAAAACAGAGAGGCTAATATACTGCAAATGCCATATACCGGACAATCACACGACAGGATGAGCCAGGTTTTGTTCTTGACAGAGATCCTTGTTGTGCAGCAAACATATGTTATTGACATCTCGTTGCTTGAACTCATAAGTGATGTCCTACAGTCACCAAATGGCTTCCTGTTAGCCAACAATATATGTTTTCAGGATATCATCAAAAGCATATTACATCGACTTATTTAATGGATCCATTAAATGCCCCTTTTACCTGCCATTGCTGAGTATCAGTCTCTTTAGATAAGCCAGAGCTTGAACCAAAAAAATTTAAACTTCTATTACAAACTCGAAACAAAACACATGTCACATACCGTCATTGTGTGTAAAACGATTTGAGGCAACAATTGAATATTAGGTATCTACCATCAGCTGTAGGTTTGAATACAACAAACAAGTGACCCACCAAAAAGGTTTCTACCAGACCTACTTATAAATTGGCAATTTAATCCATGACAATCATAGAAGAGACTTTGAATGTACCATTTATGTTGGTTTTGTAAATGTTGATGAATAAATAATTTTTCATCGATTGTGCTTGTCTGTTACTGCGTCTCTAGGAACCACTAGCAAAATTATTGCGTCCCAATGTTTTGTATGGCTAACGTCAACAGCCGATGTCAAACATCACGACAAATTATGCAAACACGATAACTATATTATTAGTGAGCCATGATATGGTGTAGTTTTTGATGAATAAAGAGTAAGGATGGAAGTTAACGTACATGTCTTCTTCACACACAATTATTGAACATTATTTCATAGCGGTGCATTACGTTCACTGCACTGAGCTATGTGATATAAATAAGAAGAAGCGCTTAATGTCTTAATGAATTATCATAAGCAGCGTGATTGGGTAAACTCGAAATATGTAGCTCTTTAATCATCGCATGATCACCGGAGGGTTTAAATAGAGTGCATACTAGTAGCCACTCAGGAATCTTTGTATAGGCACTGGTGAACTGATGCATCTTGCAAGTAATTAATCATTGCAAGGACACAATCTACGTAATGCCTCGTTTATCAAAACCTAGATACGATTGTGAAGCCCGTAACCCAACGCTATCTCTACGCTACATCATTCTTATTATGCGATGCAATAACACACTGTTCATAGCCAACATGGTAACTTTAATCCTAATTAATTTGTTCTAAAGAGAGCATATATGGCAACAGCATAATAACTGATTTAGCAAAACCGACAGACACATAATGTGATTTAAAAATGTATGTCATATGGTTAACCCATTATTACATGATGAACATTCAGAGGAGAATTTGTTATAATGACAGAAAACGAAGCGCCAGCATAATCAGTTTGTATGCATAATTCGTCAATATACGCTGCTTGCAAATCAGCTGTGCGTTCATATACATTATACGACAAGAAACTGTCGTCGGCGCTACAAAGAAAATTCACGAGTTTATGACTTACTATTTAATAATTACTCACCTTGGATGAAGCACGACATTTTATTGCAGTCAATCAGCATAAATAATTTTATTTATGTTATCTACTTAAACTGTGTAATCGGCTCATTTTACACCAAGCGAATCCTGCTCTTGCCCTTTGGTCGTCGCTGCTTGTAAATGTTCGTCATAAAACCTCGATCATGGTCCCACGCTACAATGTTTGAGAATACCACGCATCAGCTTCGTCGCATGAACGCAACTGACTGATAGATATATTTCAATCGTGTGAGGAGCCCTATTCAGCTCCAAAGTCATCATACAAAAGATAAGCAATATGATACCGATGCGGTTGTTTGATTAACAATGGCAATAGTTGTATCTTATTTACCGATATAAACATGGGCGAACGCGAGTGACTATGACAGATGTCCACAGTGTAGTTGCCCCTATATAAATCCACAGTCAGAAAGTTGACGATTAGCATCATGATACGTATTATGTCACTCTGTAACGTACCTGTGTCGAAGGTGTTTGGTCTACGATTACCAATTCAACCATTGTTTGTGAACTATACTTTCATGAAAGACCGCAGTAACAAGCACATGTTACACTTCGTGAATGCTAGCATCAAGAAAAATCACATACCTAGAAATATATTTGCACCTAACGATCTCGTTGAAAAATGCAATGTTTAAACCGTCATGGGAACAATACTGTCGCAAAGTAATGTTACGGTTGAGTTGCAAATGAAGTGGCTGGGCCGCAACAATCGTTGCCTCTGTATGCCTTTTCAGTAGGATATGTCCAATATCAATATTTCACGCACTACTCTTTATTTGCTTCGAACAACAATCAAACAGCACTGTGAATTATTATCATGCAGAACAATTATGCCGTGGATGCATGAATATTTCAGGCAGCATGAAAGCGTTGCTCTTTCAATCGATGTTCACATTCATCTCTGGAAAGGTCATGTACAAATGCATGTAGATATTTATAGGTTCGGTGAAATACAAAACATGCTTAACGGAACGGAAATAATCAGAGAGACTAAACGCAACTAACGAAGTGGTTCGGAACCTGACATGCAATGCTTATTGTTAAACTCATCATGCGTACATCTTTTGTTAATGGAAGAAACTTGAGCATCTTAGTTTTACTTTAATGGGTAGGATTTTCGCATGCTTGCGTAAGATGACGAAATGGCTGCGTAAAATACATTTGCCTGTTAAAAAGAATGCATTTAATCGACAGAGTTTCACACTATATGTTATATTCAACAACTGTTGAGGGTATATAGTGCCAGATCTATTGACTCCGCACAAACTGAATCAATATTAGAGAGAGCCCTGATGGGTTGTTTTTGCTGGCGGTTGCATTGTGGGGTGTATGTCAAGTGGCCATGCAATTATTTATTGCCCTTGATTAGATCGTCTGACTCTTACTGATCATTCTGAGTATGTAATGCAAATATATGACGAATAAGCCAGGTTAGTTTTCTAGAAAGTAAGGCTGTAGTTATACCAGTGCTAATCGCGAATATGGTTGGTTAATGAATAATGTCAGAACACATAGAGCTGCATTTGCTCATAGTCTCGGGGAGCGCAGAATCTGGTTGATAGGGCGTCCAGGGACTCTGACCTGTCTCCGTTGTATATATACGAATAAATATAGACAAACGGCTACTTTTAACTGGCAGCAAGGGGAAGACAAAATACACACATACAAATATAAGAAGGGCGATGCAGCGAGATAAACCAAATCCCAACTAAAGCTCAATGGAATAACGCATATATACTTATCCAAGCCCGGTAGGCACCTTGATAGTCAGTATGGGCAAGGCAAGTTCGATAATTAGTCGTTCAGAAACGATTTTACATCAATAGACTTATAGCTTGACCTAATGGATTTTTAACAGAGCGTGGTATCAATCAAGTACTTTCAGTGAACTGTACACCGAAGTATCCTAGCCCATTGTAATATAGATTTGTATATGAATATGTACTCCCTTCATACAGGATAATCGATTTATGAATGTTTCACTGGCGCATTTACCAAGTTATAGAACGGAATCCAATAAGCATCCATTTATGTTAAACTTTTTCCTGTATACAGATCATATTAGTCGTTTAAAATGCACTTCAGTGTTTCCTATGTTTGCAAATGGTCTACCAAGCAAAATAATGTAATAACGGTTACCATGGTCAGTGAGTACGACTTTTTTTATCAGTGAACCAGTAGTACTGGATCACAGCATCTTAAAAGGTTTGTATTACCTCGATTAGCACTTAATACCATGCGTGTCATGAATATAAGTCATACCTAGTAGTTGAATTATTATAGATCGTTTTCAAGGGTAAGCTATTGTATTACCTTGATTGATATCACGCAAGCATGCATCGAGGGATCAACGACGAATCATTACATATATTAATATATGCCGATGACGATCTTCCGGAAATATGTCCCCGGTGCACGGTTTATTATGGTTCATGAACTGCCCTCCAACAGATCCAACGAAAAATCATAAATAAGAGTCTTAATGGTGATTGAGTTATTAATGATAGGGAATGGCGCGATCGCAAAGCATTTAGCTTAGCACACAGCTGCTGCACTTGGTCAGTGAGTCCGACATTTTTTTATCAATAAACCAGTGGTACTGGATCACGACAAAACGTCTGCCTTACCGCAATTAGCATTTAATACCATGCGTGCGTCTCCTATGCATCGAAGAAAATATACCACCGAGCCAAGCACATAGTTATTCAAAGCTGCATAATGCTTTCATCAATCAAGGCGGTATAACTTGCACAAAGGGGATCAAATACTACGAGAAAAAAGACAACGTTAGCAATGTTTGATTTAGCAAATATTAACTTAAAAGCCTATCCATGCCTCTGAAATCAAGTATGTACTTTTTTCGCAAAACGTTTATGGCTGTGAATTGGCCTATGATTAGTCATGGCAAAATGTGTGAATGAAAACATTATTTGAATGCCATGTTTTTAAGCTGATAGGAAGTCCGACAGCATCGTATGAATGTGTGTATTTTTTGGATCCTGGGGTGTAAGTAGGATGGTTTATGATTCTTCTGAATCGGTTATTTGTAACGAAATTTGAACTGTTACTATTCATTTTAAGCAACTAAATCAAAAGCTTATGGTGTGTACAGTATGAACCATCACTATCATCAATATCATCATCATCATCATCATCATCATCATCATCATCATCAGCTGAAGTAGCAATCACAGCAGCAGCAACATTATCGTCCACATCGTCCACATCGTTATCATCATCATCATCGTCATTATCATCATCATTATATTCATTATCATCATCATCATCATCATCATCATCATCATCATCATCATCATCATCATCATCATCATCATCATCATCATTATCATTATAATCGAAGTTACATGCGATACGTACACAATAAATCCTAAAAACCAAAACGAAGCTTTACAAAATGATGTGATAATTTGATATTTTGCGGTATTTTTTAATTTGACTAACATAAGATGGGTCTCTAATACATCAATCAATTATTCATTCTCGTGTGGGATCATGGAGGTTTGCTTGTTGGTCTCATTGACCGAATAGGTTTATTCGAGTGCTTGTTAATGCGCTGGCTTTCATAAATCACGCAACTTATTACACTGGAGTCCCGAAGTGTTAGTGGTATCAGTGTCAACGGTTATTCGAATATGCATTTAGCTAATGACATGGTCGACATCATCCTCATCATCAGCAACAGCCCCCTCCATCATCCACACTTAGTCAACCAGCTAAGCTGTCAACAGAAAGTCACCTACGGGGACGAGTAGTCATCTTCAACGAGATAACTAATGAGATAGCTAGATTGAGAGACTGCACCCTATATTAAATATTTGCTAATGAAAAGGTCATGCTCGTTTCTTATACACATTAAATGACCCAATTGACCAACACAAACGTACACGCACATATTTATAAGCATATTCACACATCTGCACGCACACGCATGCGCACCAAAATACTCATCTGGAAGAAAACAAATGTAGTGATACACAAGATAAATGTATTGGATATACTGATGTGAGAGTAAAACGAGGTCGTTCATCGATTTGGTGGTTGACCAAGTGTCGCATACTCGGGATTTAAACAGCCAGACTCGCCGCTTTCTTTTCAATTCCTTGAAACTATTTGATCAAAAAATAATTTTTGTACGTAATAGTAACATGTGGGAGTTTGTACAATAGTTCAAGGTTATTTCAATGGAGATAAATCATCATTGTACCATTGCAGTGCATCAAATTAGCGATAGTGATATCAAATATATTAACAGTGTCGTCAAGATTCAAATAGACCGACAATATGTGGAAACTTAACATTAAAATAAAGACATTGCAGCAGTTTATATTTTCCAGCTACATATATGGCCCATACGGTCTACTTCTCAAAGCAAACACGCTGAATCATTCCGCCTTACCGTTGGTAACATGCTGCGCAAACATACACTCGTGTTGAATTTGTTTTCCTCCTCGCCTCGCTGAAAACATCATGCCAGAAATTTAAAAAACTACGCTATATCGTCGGTATCTTCGTAGGCGTTTGCTACTGCAGCGATGCTTAACACTTCCTATGGTTATATCTGGGGGTTGCAGAGGACCAGCAGTTGATTTCAAGAGATACAGACAGCACGAATTGCATCGCCACCTTGACTTACGCGCATTCTGATTCGTGTTTGGAGCTCGCAAGGTCATCAAAGTGATACATGTCGCGACTTCAATCAACTGCTTATCAAAATCGATTACCCACCAATCAATTATATCTCAGAAATGCGTTTTCATTTATTACAGCACGCTGCAACATTCAGCTAAGAGCCATTTTGCTGACGCCTGTCGACCAAATCCGAGCCTCATAAACTATGCTGCTTAAGTATTAGATACGACAATGCAAATAGATCAATGCGCATCTAGATTAAGCAACTGTTCATTTACAGCGCCCCGATAACCCTTTAACCCCCCGCACATGTGAGGGTTAGGTGTAATATAGGGTGGACTTATCGGGTACATGTGCTGTACTTAGATGCCTACAATTTTTTTCACAATATAAAGTTGTATCCCATACAATTGCATTCCTACCTGCAAATTCACTTCGCTGTCTGGTAGAGGGCAGGCTTTGTCTTATGCTGCTGGTGTGAAATAGTGAAAGTGACTGAGAGATTGAAGCTAAAGCTCTTGTCGCAACCAGTAACTAAAACTGTCGTCCCACATATTACTTCGCTACTAAAGACAGACACTTTGCCCGTTAAAGAGCTACTGGTCGTTCCGCTGGTGCATTAACGATCAATGTAGTGACATCAGGCAGCCAAGATCACAAAACTCTACAAGTCTGTTTCTGGTTTATTGCATCGTATATCTTGACGTCAGGATATCAGTTATGCTTCTTTCATTGGAAGGCAAACCTTATATAACTAATGGCATCTGTCACAGACTGTTACAGCGAATACTTTTATGTGCACGCGCTCAATCTCGAATGACGCATGTGTGCTTAAGTAGCTGGCAATTATACTTGCTGATTTTTGCTCATGGTAATTGAGTAGAAGTGATCCCATTTGAAAGATAAAACTGCCGGCACACATATTATTGTGTTGCCACTAGAAAATACTTGGTCGCTCATTACACTGCATTAATGATGCAACCTTACTGTCCTGATTTGTTCTGCAGCTGCTACAAATGAAATGTTAACAATATGACAAAGCACTGGCATAGTTTTTAGCTCCCGTAATTGCTGGTGTCATACGCATTGCTGTATTGGAGCTTGCAAATATCCGTTAAGAATAATGATATTCAAGTGATAAAATCGTGATATGCAATATGCACTGCACATCATAGCGAATAAACTCTGTATCAGTTACTCATTACAGCTAACATAAGTCGACATATTTTATGACTTGAAGTTTTACAATCGACGCATATCCAGATTCCCACAATTTGCAACATGAGTTTTTTAATGTGTAGGTGGTCTTCATTTTGATTGAGCAGTGCTCTACATATCATTTTAGCTATAAACCTCAGCTTCTCGCATCCACGAGTGACCTACGCGTCACAAGCCACCTGCTCATGCGTACCCGTTATTCTAGGCCAACACGCCCGAAAGCCCAGTCAACTTTCCTGCCCTCACTAACCAGACTTAAACCTGTCCAATGATAATTGAGATAGTGTGTCAAAACGTTGAGGGAATCACATTTACTGTTCAAAATCAGTTTTACCCTGGCCTCCAAGCTCAATACATCTCTCTCCAAATCTCCATCTTAAATTTAAAAGTCAAGTAAAGTGATAAGGTTGACGATTCTTCTATATTAAACGCCCGAAGTTCGAGTCTTCCTTCATTATCACAAGTGCGTATCGACATGAACGTGGTGTCAATGCGTGCAAACCTTTGTTAAATTGAAGCATACGGCCCACTTTTCTGTTCTTAAGCTTTACCGAGCATACGTAGATTGATCAGCATTTTAAAATGCTTCCAAGCATCCGAATATGATATCTTTCTTTTAGAAAATAATTTTATTTCAAAACAAGTTTTATTGTAATCACGTAATGTCACCAGTCTATCGAATGAATGTTGCTGCGCATCAAACAAATAATGCACCCTCAAGATTTCCGCTGTTTCAGCTGGCATGCAATTATAAATGAGTCGCATATCCGGTGATATAATCCATGTTATGATATACGGGATAAATTAAAGTGAAATTGAAAATGAAAACATTACTGTGCGTAATTTGACATACTGCCAACGCGACCAATGCAATATTCGTAGCAACAAATGCGCGGCCCTTATTCAGTTAGCACTAGGAGCGAGGATTTGCTGCCGGTTTTTAATCCATGCTTATTATATATAAATGGTAAATAATGCATTTGGGTTATTACTGCAGAAATTGTGAAATATTTACCTTCTCAGTCAATGGTTTGCCATTTGGTGACCTTCTGCGTAATCGATACCTAAATAGAAGAAGCTTCACCCGTCGCTTATCCTTCAGTAATGCTCCATTTTGTGAATCATTCACCCAAATGTTTTCTTTTTCTTCAGCTCATGTAATAACAAACAATACCAATGACCCTCTATTTAAACCCTTGACCCTACAATCACTAGTGCAACCACAGTCATAACCCTGCATCGACATTATTTGCCCCACATTGTTCATCCCTTGATGACGACCGCGTATCTTCATAATGTGTCCAACAATACCATGTGCGCGAACTATGTACGCATGGAATATCACATTGTTTATGTAATACTGTAGAATAACGCTGTGGTAATCTTTGCGATGCGTTTGCATATAACACTGTGTTATTGTCGGAGTGAAACATTTCCATACAACAGTGTTCGTCGCCCGTCAAATCAAATAATGTTTGCAGGTACTTGCTGTACAGTTGCTAATAGACAAAATATGTTATGTCCGTCAAATGTTTGCTTAGTTAGTCGCTTGCTAACGTCGGGTGTTTTTGCTGGATTAACATTACGTGTCTAATCCGAATTCCGGTGGACGAACCCTCAGTAGCATCACCTGCTCATTATTAAGCCTTGTCATACAAACAACTCCATTACGTTGGTATGCACAATTTAATGAAAAGTATCAATATCAGTTATCTAGCATGGGACTACCATAATGCGACAAATGAATAACATACACATATATAGTTAGCATCTTTAATAAAATGACGAATACCTAGCGCCAACCCAGTGTCAACCAGTGCGTGGTAATCTCTCATATGGCTTTTTATTTCTAACACAATTAAAAAAATATCGCACTAAAATTAATTCGGCTAGAGTAAACGCTAATAACCAGTTATGAACTGCGACACCTGACCCATAAGGACTGCCTGAAGCTGTGTTGATTCTGCAACAGGGCGTTGATGTCTGTGATAGTGACCGCTTGAATGTGAACGACAATAACTAATTGGAAAGAAATTTGGGATGCATTTCATCTCAGTGTTACTTTGAGTTCTTATGTTCTCAACGAGTACCTACACATGCGAAATCAGAGCCACTTGGTTACCGAAGTAAAGCTTCATATTACCAGTAATAATAAGGCAGCAGCGGCTTATTGTTGGCAAGCTTGGCAGCGAGCGGCAATAACAAAGAAGATCATTATATCATGTTGCTGTTTTATCATCCTTACACCGTGCTTGCTCTAAGTAAGACTAGAGTCAATATAAAATTTATCACGTGTATTATATCCGGTGACGACTACCGTTTTTTACGTGGCATTCATTTTGTTTTAAAAAATAACTGTCGAACTCAACCTTACTCGTCTTAAGCACACGCTAATTCACAGACCATGAACTACACAACCGGACTGATTAGTCTCTCAGCAACTGTAAAGTTTCTGCAAACATAATATATGGTAGGCTAATGATCGTCATCACCTGGTTGTAACAGGCTTTAATGGTTGTCCTCAGAACCCCTTTGTTGGCATTGGGGGATAGCGGTGTGACTATATCATCACTGTGTATGAATGGGGCCTGTCTATCACAGCAACTTTTATAAATGCTGCTGCTGACTTTAGATATCATATTGGCCGAATAAAAAGTATAGCTATCGGTAATTTTTTTGAGTACTGTCAAATCAATGCGAGACTCAAGTGTACCAAGATCCAACATGTTTGACTGAAAGTGGTTTTAAATAGTATACCGGTAACAACATAACATCGGCCTCACAGACGTCGTGTAAAGAGTTCTTACCAATACCATGTTTTCTAGCAGCCCGACAAGTGTCGATTCATAACAGAATAAAATTTAATGCATGATACTAATCGAAATAAGAATGTGATGTCTTTGGAGTCAATACCGCCACCAGCCAGGAATCGAGCTATATAACAAGAGGACATTATGACCTCATAGTATAATAATGAATAGAAGACTTATAGAACTGGATAATATATTATTACATCGTTGATGATCATACTGCATTGGCTTATTATAAACTGGTCAATCGTTAGTACTTTATCAAACTTCTCAAACGTCCAGTAGTGTCATCCACGACGCAGGGAAAACATAACTTCATGCTGGTAGGTGGACTTACTTCTCGTAATTAGTCATTAAAAAACTGCCACGAAGGAGTGTAGTTCAAAGGCAACTGATATTCACAGTAGGTTTGAACGTGTATCGAGTATATCAATGGTTTTCGCGTGCTTTGACAAAACGTACTGTGTTTGAAACCTTCAGTGCGTGATACATAAAATAGATATAAACCATTTTGATTCTAGCATTGAATGACAGCATATGGCGATATAGTAATAACATTGATCATCAGCGAGTTGTTACGAATTTGCTGAGTTGGCGATTCATCACAGATGTAGATATCTAAACCAGCCGCTACACATGTAGCTGGGACATGTGTAGCGGCCGTCATTTACAGTCATTCACAACCAATCTGGCCGACATTAACAACTGCGTTTAATACACTGGATTTTTGACAGTAACGCTCGAATAGCCAATCTTACATATATCGGTAATGCGTAGATGGCTAGCGTTTCATGCTGAATTTGATGCAGCTAAGCGGCGTCGTTTGGAATCTTTGCAGATACAGTAAACACTCGTTATTGGGTTTTGTCAAATATCAGCGCCCTGTGGTTGCCTGGCGATGAATGTGTTCTTTCGTTGTGCTTGATAATGTACTTTATTCTCCAATGTCGTTATTTGATATACCTATGGCCTATGTCTATTTAATATAGCCGTATAGCGACATTTTGCCTGATATCAGTGTGAATACCCCTATTAAAAATGAGTCACCACAGATTGCACCCCATGGAAATAAATAATTAAGGGCACTGGGTCATAGCAGGTTACCATGGCAATATATCGAGTATAAATGTTGATTCGATAATATCCAGCTTAAACATCGCAACTCAGAGATGAGAGAACAGAAGGCTTGTGATACATTACCGCTTAATGGCGTGGTTTATCCGCATAATATACCCGTTGTCTATCTAATGTTCTTATGTCCATCATCAAAAGCACAATGTTCACTGTTTGAAACCTTCAGTGCGTTATACATAAAATAGATATAAACCATTTTGATTCTAGCATTGAATGACAGCATATGGCGATATAGTAATAACATTGATCATCAGCGAGTTGTTACGAATTTGCTGAGTTGGCGATTTATCACAGATGTAGATATCTAAACCAGCCGCTACACATGTAGCTGGGACATGATAAATTTACAGTCATTCACTCGACTAGTCAATCTTACATATATCGGTAATGCGCAGATGGCTAGCGTTTCATGCTGAATTTGATGCAGCTAAGCGGCGTCGTTTGGAATCTTTGCACATACAGTAAACACTAGTTATTGGGTTTTGTCAAATATCAGCGCCCTGTGGTTGCCTGGCGATGAATGTGTTCTTTTGTTGTGCTTGATAATGTACTTTATTCTCCAATGTCGTTATTTGATATACCTATGGCCTATGTCTATTTAATATAGCCGTATAGCGACATTTTGCCGGATATCAGTGTGAATACCCCTATTGAAAATGAGTCACCACAGATTGCACCCCATGGAAATGAATAATTAAGGGCAATGGGTCATAGCAGGTTACCATGGCAATATATTGAGTGTAAATGTTGATTCGATAATATCCAGCTTAAACATCGCAACTCAGAGATGAGAGAACAGAAGGCTTGTGATACATTACCGCTTAATGGCGTGGTTTATCCGCATAATATACCCGTTGTCTACATAATGTTCTTACGTCCATCATCAAAAGCACAATGTTCACTGGAACGTACGGCTTTTAATAACCTTTCTAGTCAATTTTATGTGAGTTAAGTGTTTCTACCATATTTTGCTTACTCTACACCTGATGCGTGATTAACAATTCCAGCGTCTTTCCCTACACACCAATATACATCAAAACAGAGAGGCTAATGCACTGCACGTGACACATCCCAGACAATCACATGACAGGATGAGCCAGCTTTTGTTTTTGACAGAGATCCTTATTGTGCAGCAAGCAAATGTTATTACACATCGTTGCTTGACGTCATAAGGGATCTCCTTCAATCACCAAATGGCTTTAGCCCACAACATATTTTTTGGGATATCATCAAAAGCATTTGACATCGAATTATTTACGGGACCCATCAACTGACCATTTTATGTGCCATTGCTTAGTATCAGTCTCTTAAGATTAGCAAGAGCTTGAACCGAAAACTGCGAAACTTCTATAAGAAATTCAAAACAAAATAAATGTCATACCACTTTTATTGACCCGTACCGCATTGTGTTCAAAACGATTAGAGGCCACAATTGAATAGTAGGTATCTACCGTCAGCTATATGTTTAAATACAACAATAAATGGATATAAGTTGGTAAATGCAACGGTTCCTGACGAACTGCTCTGTTGTCTCGAAGTGTCACACCGAAAAGGTTTCTACGAGACCTACTAAATTAGCAACTTCATCCATGACAATCATAGAAGAGACTTTGCATGTACGATTAATGTTGATTAACGATTCCCAACAGTAAATATAGATGAATGAATGAAGTTTTCTATTATTGCGTCTCTAGGAACCACTAGCAATATTGTTGCGTCCCAATGTTATTTATGGCTTACGTCAAACATCACGACAAATTATACTATATTATTCGCGAGCCATCGATGGAGTAGCTATTGCCCAGAAAGTTGCTAAGCAATTAAATGGGAGAAAAACGTCTACAAGTGGATAAGCATATTTTTACGTTTTCGCAGTAACAATAATATAAATCTAATCCGCTTAAGGAAAGCAATACATTAATCATGCTCCAGTCATTGTGTACTTTAACATTTCATTATAAATCATCATAACAACGCAAAACAGTCTCCCTTCACCAAACTCATATACGGCAAGGTTACATGCTTTAAAGCATATTGTTTACGGCGAGCAATATTTACTATCCTATGATGAGCAAGTAATCCCGATGCTTGAATATTTCTAACCAACAGTAAGTATGTAATCATGTGTGATGCATTTTGAAACCATGAGCTGGTAGTATTACAACCGCATCGACAAATTTTGGTAATACCATATTAGCATGTAGTAACCTTACATGAACGCTGAATGCACAAGGACGGGTAAAATAATAACTAAAGTTACCTCGTATGTCCTTGCAAAATCCGTCGTCCAGAGGCTACTCGATAAAAGCTACAATACTTGCAATACATTTGCAGCAATGAGAGTGTTACTCATGTTCACACATTTCGGCGTAGCGCATACGAGCTTTAGTACACATCCTGTCATAAGTATTTGTGTAACGCCAAATACGTTTGCGGTATGGCTTCTCTGCATTCAAAGATGTACCAGTATGC
Source organism: Urechis unicinctus (assembly GCA_034190875.2). Lineage (NCBI taxonomy): Eukaryota > Metazoa > Annelida > Polychaeta > Xenopneusta > Urechidae > Urechis > Urechis unicinctus. The sequence continues at coordinate 27,337,017 of CM067355.1, forward strand.
TGACACAACTGCCGATGCCGAAATGCATGAAAGGTATTCACACAGAAGCAGCCCATCGGCATGCATAATTTGTATGCACGAAGATGTTTACTAACCTGCATGTGTGCATACATACCACAGCATGCGTGTTGTCGTAACCGTCAGCAACACACAGAACGCTCAACAAACCCATCCATCCATTTACGGTCGCAGTAGTAAATAAGCTTAGAAGTCATACACGTTGGTTTTGTCAACGGGTTAGTTTGCTGACGCCAGCCACCTGATGAACTGCGACTCAAGGAATCAAACCATAGATACATTATGCACAACATGACTCCGTTAGTTGAACAGCTAAAAGTTCTTGTTTTAGCGCCATCATGAATAGACGCTAGTATTTTAATTTGCAGAGCCAAAATTATGGTATGACAAACGTTGTACATTTTATTCGCATATTGCACACATCTATGTTGTAGGAGCTATATGCGTAATGTTATTTTTTTCACCAGCAAAATACCCTCTACAAATTTTAATGACGTTGTTTAAAGACAATATTTTTTTGTCCGATCCGATAAAGGTAAAATAAAAAAGCAAGCGGCCTGTTTATGGTATAGCATATATCCGATAAAAAAAAAAATTCAAATAATCACAGGTCACCTCTATGCGGCTACAGGACTTGATTTGTATGCAAAAGAACAGTAAGCATATATAAACATGTATCAGGTGCATTTGCGCATACGACGCACATGGTCTTAAGCCTGAACATGATAGATTAGGCACGATATCTAAGAGCTAATGGCTAGGCGTAAATGGCTCCCTTCTGATCACATAGGTAACCACGCGATATCTGTGCATTGAGCGGCTTGTCATTACGTCCATGTTTGCTCAATGGAGAGTATATGTAGCCATGCAGCAATCCGACATACGTTGCATCTCAAATCATATAGTGAATGTATTTTTGGGGCCGATCGAAGATGAGCGCGTTATGTACTCATTCAAAGGTTCAGCATATAACCGGTCTGGGTGAGCCCTCTTATCTTAGCTAATAAGCTCGGTTATGGCATGCTTTCAAACATACAAAATCCATTTCTAGTTTGTATGAATTGTGATAGTATCTTACATTTCCTGTTAAATATTTACTAGCACACCTGCTGAAATGCTTAAGATACTGTACGACACCAACAGAGGACGATATTCGGCGTCTAATGGAAATGGCCCATGCTTCATCAAAACGAAAGTGTTACGCATCTCTCATATTTTCAGGCAACGGATATGTCGGAGCATTCTAACAAACTACAATCCAAATGCAATATGAAAAATAATCAGCCATTGCAATATCGATAACGATACCGTCACTTAATTTAACACTTAACTCTCTGCTGAAAAATATATTTGCAGAACGAAATGTGTAGCCTTGGTTTGCTAACTAGAGTTAATAGACAATTGTGGCGCAAGTAAACGTATTTTGATTAATGTGACAAGCATCTGCCATTTAAATCAATACATTGCAAATTGTAGTTCATTGTGATGCATCATGTTGACCTGCAGCCAACTGTGTGAAGTAAAAACAGGTGGAGAATATGTCTACATTGCTAGAATGATCTGTAAGTGTATACAAACATTTGATATTTGCAGGGCTGTACATTTATCGTGAATCGACCCTAACTCACTAAGCCATGGGTAGAATGCAAAGTATCGACTTTGCGCTGATAGGATCTGTATCTCCCAGCGCATATAGATTTCGAAAACACCGCTCAATATCATCGTGTATTGTGCTGTAAATCTGATTGCATCTGCAGTAAATTCTCGCGCTGGATTTTATGACGGAACCTGCTTCCCATTACATTTTATTGTACGTTAACTTCGATACCTATTTTTTTTAAGTCATTTTTAACTGAGGAGAATGTCCGACGGTCAAACTGTTGGTCTTCGACAATTGTTGTATTGTTGTTCCATTACGAATAGACGAAGCCTAATCACCTGTAAATTGTGATGTTCATAACAGTGTCTAGAGCGTGTATGTGTTTTGTTCCGGTCGATCCTAGTTGCTGGAAACATAATCGATGCTATTCGTTTTTTGTCTATATTTGACAGCTACAGCAATATTCGGTAGTGCTGACGAATTATAAAAGTAAACCTAAATATACAAGAAAAGCTAGCTATCTATTAGAGCTATACACATGGCTTGATATCGAGTGAAAGTATTTTAGCGACTCCTTCACTACCCTACCTTTCACCAACTATGTTTGGTGCACGGGGCATGACACCGATATAGATTTGCTCTACAGAGGTAAACATGTTATTGCGGTTTCAAATATAAACCACTCGTTTGTGGACCTTTAATCATTGCCGAATGCCTAGCGGGCCTTGTAAGATAAGCCACTAGTAACCCCTCCGAATCCTTTGTATAGGAGCTGAACAGGTAATGAATCATTGCAAGGACACGACATACGTAATGCCTCGTGTGTCATACCGTAATGGACGCTTTGTAGAACTTAAGTCAAAGTTATGTCTATGCTACATTATCTTGATAATCAACCAGTTTCGATAGGTTACCTTAACAGCAAGTGATGCCTCTTGAATGTCAAGGGCTGCACGCCATCGACATTTGACAAACTGCGGTTCCGACCATAGCTGTTGTATCGTTGAATATGATTGTAAGAGTACAACATGCACATGCATTGGAACGAAATTATACAACAAATATAATCGCGCTTCACAGCCTACCATGTCATCGTTTACTCGATAATATGGGAAGAAAGCATGGAATGCTAACAAATCCAGTGGGAATGTTAAGTACGTTTCAGCTTATGAATTGCTGATTGATAATCTGATTCTCTGCAGACATTTGTAAGTTATTTGCTATCGTGCCTCTATATTACCTGTATTTTTGCAATCACCTTCGTCTTGCCATAACTCAATGATATGGCGAAGTGTAGTTGATTGCTCTCCTTGTTAGTTCTTAGCTGACTTCGCTTGAATGTGAACGACAATAACTAGTTAAACAAAGTATATCTAGCTATTCAAGGCCTCATATTCGGTATATTATTATATATATTTTGGACTGTCAGTGACTGTCAAATTATAGAGTTCATTTGCATGGCGCTGAATAAAATGCAAAAGCGCTGTGAGATGCTTACTCGTGTTGTGCCTCTGAAAGACAAATAATTCATTATGCGGAAATTCAAATGATGTTGACGAATAAAAGGCCGAAACGATAAGCTTGATTACAAAAAAAAGGCCGAGGCATGCCATGCATTAATCCTGCGACAGTTCAGTCTACAACTAACGACGTTAAAGCTAACTACCGCAAAACTGGGGTTCGATGTAATGTAATGGTTTGTCAATGTCAGTTATCAATGGTCAATCAAATGTTATGATAAACAATGTACTTTTCGAATGTCTTGATGCAAGACTTTGAGTGCGAAGTCGTTACGTTTCATCTATGACATACCTAATAATCTAACGTAAGAGCATTATTTAATTACACAAAGGCTATGTAGGCCATATAATAAACACGCTAGATTTTTTAAAAAAACCACCTATTTCGTGGTTTTGTGTCTTTGTCGACGTACAGATCATTACACATCACTAATCAGGAAGTTCACCTCGTTCCTACCTCTATTGCAAACATATCAATTGATATTACTTGTCAAGCTGGTTCTACCCGGTTCTGACATCAGCCAGAAACGTGCATTAATAGAATGGTGGCCCCTTGTTACAACGGTGAATCAATTATATAATCACATGCCGTTGGCACCTAATACACGCACATGATATAACAAATCTGTCTAGGTTTCATCCTGATAATCGCAAAGTAATGTGATCAAGTATTTTTCAGCTGTTCCGGGTTGCCACAACGTTTGGTGACGAAGGACATATTTGAAGATGTTTCGAAGGTTTACTGGATGAAGTTGATGATAGTGTATGCCATACGAAGGATTGACTACTGATAAAACAAACTAAGCAGGTATTGTAATTAGCCAATCGGTACGTTTAACAATCGAAGTCAAAAACATGCAAAGACAATCAAATTTGTTATTCTGTTTAGGCTAAAAAAATGTTAGCATGGTAGTTAAAAAACGAGTCATTTGTTTCTCTAATCAGCGACCTTCACCCGCTATGTTTTTGTCGATTACATTATTGCTCAAAGAAGCTTCGAAGTTAAATAGACATACCCATGTGTTTAATGCGACATATGCAATATTTCATTAGAAAATATGCATGATATTAACAACCTTCAATACCTTGGATAATTGAAAAAAGAAGGCCAATGTCGTTTCATTTGGTGCCTGCATTTAATTATGGTGCTTTAGTGTATCGCCATATTGCGCAATCTTGAGTAATTTGAGCGTCGACAGTACACTGTCTGTTTTAATTGCTTGATAAAATACAGTGACAAGGCATACACATATTTTGTACAATCCAAGCCAAGCGTTCCGGTTTCTGCCAGGGTTATGGCATGTCTATGCGCATAAACTCAGTTGAACTCATTTGGCTGATACTATTGTTAAACGTTCGTCGGTTCCCGCATAATTATCCCATGCCTGACTCATGTGTAGTCTATGGTGGTATACCGCTCCTATCGTGAATTTGTATTAAGGGTGTGGTTATATCATTTGCCGTATACAAAGAACAATATATGCATTACCATGGTTTAGCCTTCCTATGCGCGCATGAATAAATGAAAACTCATGGCATACGCCATTCTTGTCCATGCATGCGCTGGCAACAGCTTTTCCAGAACCCATAGTAACAGTAACACATATTTGATGGGTAGTTAATCATAACCGCCTGACAACAGATACAATAGAGTGCATGCAGTGAGTAAGACAGTTAAAACAATGTCGATGCGTTTAGCAAATCGTGACATCTATAGAGCGTAGATACCCATGTGCAGTGCACGAGCCTGTCGCAAATTGCAATAACCCACCATCTGTATTGGCGCGAGCCATGCTCGAGGCATCTTTCGTGTGCATTATCCCCGCATTATAGTAGGAGATTTGGGTGATACCGGCAGTGTACCATCGTGTTAGGAATACTTTTTTATGTTTCCAGCCTAAGATAGTAAAGGATGAGTGGTAAGCATTGAACCTACCATATGCCTAGTATGATAAATGTTACATTTGAATCAGCCTAACTATTAATCACTGCGAATTACATGGCGTTGTCATTTGTCAAAAAAGGCCGTAACACTAAGCGTCCGTAAAAATATTTACAACACAACCTCGTATCGGCTCCTTCTGCAAGCGTATTAATGGCTGTGCTAGTGCTACCCCTCTTTGGCTCTAGCAAAACAAGCCTTGACATCATCATACGGGGCAACAGTAGATTGGTGGCCCGACGCTACAACATGCAATCACTGAGATCATCCAATGCAGTTGATTGCCAAGTGTTTACCGATGCATTCATCAATCAGCTGTGTCAGGTGGTTACATTGTTCGCCATTTATAAACCACAATACATGCAGTTCCATGGTTCAGCCTTTCAATAAGTGCATGCATAAATAAAGTGGTATGGCTACAATTTCGCATGGGGGAATTGTAATGGAAATAAATATTTCATTGACGGCATTGCGCTTTCAGGTCCTAGATATAACAAACAGGTCGTCTTCAAACATATGTCGCATGAAGTATCATAGCTAGGTATAATGTGCGGGGTAGTTAATCCCGACCGCGTGGCAACAACGACAATAAATTCATAAGATAAGTAAGTCAGTGCGGACAATGTAAATGAGTCGAATCGGTGCAGTAACCATGTTTCGTGTGCGAGGCAGTCTCTATTTGCATTATTCTTTTTTTTTCCATTTAGTATTGGCCTGAGCTTAGTGACCTTACGGCTTTGTACAGGGGATGGTGTGAAAGATGCAGAACATATGCAATGAGCGGATCTTGTCACTAACTTCTAACGGCTGTATTGAATTTGATATGCATCGACAAAGACACTGATCGAATAATGATGCAAATGCATGTACATTGATTATAATGCATTTAACTTAAACCGCAACTTTTGACTTCGAAAGCCATTATTTGTTATCGCGAATGCATTAAGGTAAATATGTTAACCAAGAAAGTTGGCATTTTGCCAGGGTTGTTTCATCGATTACTAATTTCTGATAGGTAATTTCTGACCGGAAATGAAATATTGTCTGAAGTTGTGCCATATCTTATCTGTTATGAGGCGATGATCACCACGAATGTTATAGAATCAACACTGACCTTTAGCATTGATGGTGTTTTGGATTATAGCGCCATGCATATGTTGTGCAACATGCATATTTTATGAAGCACATAACGCAAGAAATAACCTAACGGTTGCGTAACCGAATTTAATATATCGGCAAACCCGGATTGGATATAGTGCAATGTTTCGATATGCTTTGGGTTGATCATCTTACGCTGAGGACGGAGCTTCGGTACACTTGATGGATAAACGCAGTTGGTTTGATAACGTATGAGCGACGGTAGTCCGTGTGTAGTTAATCAGAACGATTTCCAATATAATTTACATTATGATTATAGTAACCATCGTAGAAGTCTATCATTTATAACGATATAGAAAAGAAGAATAACTTATAGTGATGGATAGAAACACCGTTCATTCCATAGGTGGTCTGATAAAGGTCATCCTCAAATGACGACCATTATTGTCGGTTTAAAACCGAACTTACTACCTAACAAAATGTTGCATAAAATAATATTTATTACGCAATTATAAGAGCTAATTTAGGATATTGTCGTTGATATTGCTTGTGACGATACTGACTTTGTAAGACTCGTTCTTGAGCTAATGATTAGGAAGTATATATAAGCATATCAGTGTTGACGCATAACTAGAGAGAAATCCGGTGGTGTCTTTCTTCCCTCAGCATACGTTATGTTAATTATGATGAACACTAGTTTCTTATTCCACCTCATTCAATCTGTTTAGCGCAATGACAACCAAGATCAGTTGTTATATCGTGTATCACGCGGTATGTAACGATTCACACAACATCGTCATGGCTTTTATCGCATATTCTAAACAATTATTGTGCCAGTGCCCATGGACAATTTTGCGTCTTTAATTCTCTAATTAGCATATTAAGCATTACTGAGATCATAACAATGCTTCTTTTCTAGAAATTAAAATATATTCTTGCTAAACATTGTGTTAGTTGTCCTAGGCCGGTAATATCTGCACAATAATTTGGTTCCTAATCTTTCAAAACGTTTGTTAAACGTGCCAATATAAAAAGTCGGATCAGTCAATAATGGGCATTCGGGGTCCAGTGTGTCTCCTGGGATACATAACAGAGTGAGCACTTCCTCGAGAATAATGTTTGTGTACACCACTCAAATCAAATCAAATTAATCACAACTGAAAATGGTGCGGATAAAAAGATAACCTTGATCTGGCAAAAAGTGTGTTATAAAATTTGAATATCTGAGGTCAAACAGAGATTTCGATAATAGCTGTATTTCCTACTGCTATTCCGAACTTGTTTGCTGTGAGTCTGCACGCGGATATCATGCATATTGCTGTCATTACTTCGCCAAAGCCTGCAGAGAGTGTCATTCAACATACAATCAATTAATGAATGTGGTGTTTGGGCCAACATCAGCATATCAGTACCAGTACCATAAATTGGTTTGATAGGAGAAGATGTGGTTATCTGAACACTGGAAAATGGGTCTTACAAATTAAACAAATGTTACGATGTTAGCTTTATTATATAGAGACCCCTTCACAATGCTTTAACTGGATATATTAGTGCGATGATAACTATCGCGATAAACACGGAGAGTGAAAACGCAATCATATTTGTTCAGGCGATAATTTATCCGTACTGGCATATTTGAAAAATGCATTAATATGTAAGCAAAAATAAATGTGCCGAGCAAGCTGCCGTTGCTACAAATTTACTTGAAACAGGGCTTTTCCCTGTCACTTATGCAATGGGAATCATTAACGATTGCTTCTGTAAGACGTGGCACTGCATTATTTTTCAAGCTAATTGATCTTTTTCAGGTATAAACACCTGTAACATTTGTTGTTGCATCGTATATATTCGAGTCAAAATGAGTGATCTGTAATTTGCATCTCAATGAACGCTACAAATATTTACACTGTGTATACATGTTGACCAAATGTTGTGAATCCTATCAGATAAGCTAGTGTTATGAAATGTTAAATCATGCCGAACCCGACTAACTTCGATCAGCTATAGAATCTACAAATCACAAACTTCCCACATTCAATACCCGCTTCGTTATTTATGCCGTCGTTTTCTACCAACAACAACAGTAAATGGGCGGGTCACTGAACCGCCATATGTCCTTTGTTTTGTCCGTCAAGATATTTGTCACGCGACCAAGATGCAAATCACACTTAACCCAAGCGTTGTTATTGTATTCGGGACAATGCGAGCTCAAACGATCACATAAACAAGACAGCTATACATTCGGTGAAAAAACTTGCGGCTAAACGTCGAGAGCGCCTTCTATATTGAGCATTGAAGTGCCAATGACAGGACGAACTGTATGCACGAAGATGAGGTTTCTTACGATTTGGTAAGCTAAAACACGAATTTTGGAGTAGTTTGGCTACATTAAATACGCTTATGAAGCTAACCAGATGATTAGGTAATGATTTATATAAATATAAGTTAAAGATGTATTGTGTAGGGAGGCATGATAATTTTGTATGATCCCATAACCTACTGTGAACATTAAAACAGTGAAGGTGGAAGTTGACTGATTATATGAACATTGTCTCTCTGTATTATCTACAGAGCACCAATGTATGGCTTTGTAGGGGTAATTGTAACTGCCACAGCCTGATAAGAGTGTTAGGAGCAAGCCGTACGTCGGAGACAACTTTATTCGACACGAAAGAAGGTCCCTCGGCCTCCAATGACTCTTGAGTCACTTTGGGAGATGGAGGATTTGCTATGGATAATATACCCTCTCTTTGAATTTGATCCATCGTCTTTCCAGAAAACAGAAAACTAGTGATTTGTGGTCCAATAAAAGAGATTTAAGATCTTTAAAATGTGACCCTTGACAGCTTCATTACACAATTTTATGGGGCACTTGTAGCTTTTTGTATGTCAAAGTTAGACGCCTAAAGCAGGGTGGCGCAGATCCCAACTTGGAGCTGGCAGATCGTGGTCGTAATCCATATCGAGTCATATTTGTAAAACATTCTCTACAAGTAATGATTGTGCATACTCTCTACGAAGATCTCGAAGCAGCAAATCAAGCTGAATGGGCGATGGATATTTCATAACATAATAATTAACATATCGTCCATATTTTGTGCCGATGGTTATATCGTTTAAGTGTTGCAAGGAATTCCACTCATTGTTACAAGAAAAAAATAAATATTCCCTCGTCTACATCCAGTGCAAAAACTTTGTCGGCTTTTTCATCGTTCCTTGTGTAGTCTTAGCGAAAAGGAGACTCTACATACTGTCGTTAATATTGCTCCCATGAATTGAGTCTCTTGGGCTCAAAAGCTGTTTTCTGAAGATATATGGAATCCAGTTGGGTATGCGACCGCTGCATTGGTGACATCATTGCACGCAAGCATCTTCGACTGAATGTAGTTTTTTAAGCGAACGCCGTCCTCAATAACCACAAAAACATTGCCGTCACTTAGTATTTATTCTGGAAATCGATCCACAGTTTGCTTCTGGCGTGTTTCAATCACCATATGCCACTACCACACAATTAAACCAATTTGTCCGAGTAATATTTGACAACATTGCGGCATGATAGCTTCAATATTATAGCATACCAGGTAACTGCCATTAGATGGCGGGCATGATTAAAGCCGATGCTCTGGGTTTCGTATTTATCATGATTTGCTCTGCCAGTTTAACTAGATTACCGCTTATGACTTCGGTTTAACCGGTCGCTATAATATCTATGGTCTCTACACTGAGTCTTTGTGCTGCATGGTGGAAAATGTGAATGCAGACGTGGATTATATTGTATAAGTGTTAACGTTGCAAAACCATTAAACCGTGCAATTGTTATACATCAACTTCAGCTTCAGTGAATTACTAAGGTCAGTAAAAGCTATGCCTAACAACACTATGCATCATACATGACAGGGCAAAATAATATAAAATTCCTTCATTAAATTTGATTATTTCTGTAGCGCAGTCAATGGAGATAAAAATAATACACACAATAAAGGCCATGCTAATCAACATTATCAGACCAGATAAATAAAGCAAGTGCACATTCACCCATCCCCTCACTCAATTATGTCACATCGTCACTTCCTCATTTACTTACCAACACGCTCACTTACTCATAGCATTCATTGGCAAGCTCACACAGTGTTTACTTGATCACTCACCCGCTCCTTCATGTACCTATTGCGCTCATTTACTTACTTAACAAATCTTACACACACAGTTTCACATGCACTGCCACATAAGTATATCTACTTGTCCACGAGTTAGGCACCTTGTAAATCAGTATGGACAAAGCAAATTGGATCATTTGTCTGAGGAATGTTCAGAAACACTTTGACATCAATAGACTAATAGCTTGACCTAATAGATTTTTATAAGAGCGTTGCACCAAACAAGTTCTTTCAGAGAACTGTACACCAAAGTTTCCTAGCGCATTATGATATAGATTTGTATATGTGTATGTACTTCCTTCATACATGAGTATGGATTTATAAATGTTTCAATAGAACTTCGGCTCATTGACCGAGTTATAGAGCGGAACCCGATAAGCGAACATTTTTGCTAAGCCCTTTCCTCTTTACAAATCATATTAGTCGTTCAGTATGTACTAGAACGTTTCCTAAGCTTGCAAATGATCTACCAAGCAAAGAAATTTAATAGCTGTTACCATGATTCAACACATTGTGCCCGCTGTCATGAATATGAGTCATACCTAGTAGTTGACTCATTATAGATCTTTATTTAGGGTAATTTATTGCATTACCTTGGTTGATATCAAGCAACTATGCATCGAGAGACCAACGACGCTGCATTATTTATATATTTATATATGTCGATGACGATCTTCCTAAAATATGTCCACGGTGCAAGGTTTATTATGGTTCATAAACTGCCCTCCAAAGGATCCAACGACAAATCCTAAATTAAAGTCTAAATGGTGATTGCCACAGTATTCATCAAATGGCTTCCAATTAGCCATCTATATATGTTTTCCGAATATCATCATGGATGCCGTCCGATATACAGTTGATCTAAATGAGGGCAATTAATAATTGCTTATACGTATTGGATCCTAATGAACTGCTCTTGTGACACGAAGTGTCTCACCATAATATTAAAACATATTTACCTACTCTTAAAACATGCAGGAGGGTTTTGTGGGCACTGCCAATAATAATTTCAGATTCCCAATACCATATTTAAAGTTACATAATTAGTCGCACATTTATCTTTAGAATGATAGAAAGCTCCGTTTGCGATTGAAGGAATCCGAAAAAAATTCACATTGTAAGTCTTTGTTAAATAGGAAAAGGCAAAGGCGGTAATATTTTGTCCACATTTAAACAATGTTTTGAAACACACATTTCGGGGCCTTCATATACGTTGCGCCAACGTGCTCTAACAACCACCTTTGATGAAGGAACTTGCGAGAAAGACTTATCGATTAACAGTCTGGGTCAGGGGTGTGTGTTTGTACCGAACGAATGGAAATTCAGGCAGCTTCCATCTCCAGGATCCAGTAACCAAGCCTAACGAATCAATATCGTCATGACAAATTTAAAAAATCAGCATGAACTTGACATAATGTTCAAGACGGCTGCTGCCCTCTAGTGCAGTACATAATCGTGAGCGCGGTTGTACCTAAGTTCAATGCAATATTTTGTTCTTAAAGCGGCTAAGCAACCATTGTTAAGGCACAAATGCAAGGGGTGTTACTTGTAAACTGTTGAATTGAATTTTCTATCGATCGCCAAAAGCCTGTACTGATCGCATTGTGATGCAAATGTAAAACGACAGTTATAATGCATTGATATTCTATTGAAACAAACACCCTCGTGTCTTGGAGGCCTATCATATGAATGATTTATAGCAAATCAAATAAATATACAGTTAAACCTAGTTATAACCTGCAATGGTCAATAAATGAAATATAAGCAATTATATTAATAACATCACCGATAGGACTGCTGGGGGACAGCAAAAGTTGCATTGCAGCTATGTAACAGCCCACAGTTAAACATGATCTCTCGTTCATATTAAACGTGGGTACACCATACAAAAACAATTACATTAACAATGTTACTGATATTCACAAATATCGACAATATGATTGAGTTAACACCTTGTTTAAATGACTATTATATTTTCATTATGCTGATCCATTAACACAAAATTCTAATGTAGTTTTTTCCCTGTTATCCATAAAACGCATCGATGCTGAATAATACCGCACTTTGTTGGCATCTTGTATTATTATGTTAACTCTGTGCATAGGCTGAAAGCAGCGCAAACACAATTACATGTTAAATTAGCTCCGTGAACGCTTCGCTGGCAGTAACTTACACGACCACGCTAATAACCAAAGCATTGGTTGACTATGGCTGTTGCTTGCCGTATTGCCTGTACGCTAAAACAGTTAGCTGTGCATATAATCGATCATATATTACCAGCTCCCTTGTATTGTTAGATTATTATCATATTATGTGTTCGAATGCTACAACATACAAGTCAGAACCGTTTTATCGACGCCTTTTGACCAATTCTCAACCCAGTAAAACATATTGCACTAGATCCGAAAACGGAAATACAATCAACGCACATTGAGAACATGTGCAAGCAAGGCCAAATTCGCTCAATCACATAACCCGGTCACCTTAATCGCTCCTCTTTCAAGTATTAAGCCTAAAACATCCTTGCCTCACGAGGTGTATATGTTGCACTTTTATGCGTAAAATAGTTTAACGTTCTAAGTTGTATCCCCTGCAGTTGCATTCTAGCCAGCATAATCAGGTTGCTATCTGTGAGATAGCGGAAATCGTCTCGAGCTACTGAAGTATCGATAGCTCCTTAGTAACAAAATTAGCAAAAGATTTTCGCAAATTCAGCCAAAAGCCCTTGCAACCACCATTTCTATTAAAAGAAGACCATTGGTGATTGATTGAACCACATAGAGGCCTACTTTGTGTGCTGCCAACCGCTCAGGAGTATTACCCCCCCCCCCCCCTCCCCAAGTCCTCTCTATCATTCAGGGCACCTCCCAAACTGATCTCATGAGACAAGTAATAGGTCTCTTGGCCTCTGAAGATGATGCAATGTTTCATCGATCATACTGCTACGAGGGCTGCTGATAGTGCCAGTGTGTATCTTTTTCATTGCGCGTCCGTGTGCTGCAATTACATTGGTTATATGAGTATTGCGAATTTTTTTCAAATGTTTTTTTTTTCCTTCAAATTATTTAAAAAATTGATTTAAGCATGAAGGAATCTTGTTTTTGTATTTCGGAAAATGCATTGGAAATAAATGCAATGAAGCCAGTTATTGAATAACGACGTCACAGTGATATTCGGAGCCCACGATACCGCTTGATCTCGTCAATATTTGTACCTAATAAACATCATGTGCTAATTTTAATAGCAGCTGGAATTTGATGCAATACTCGGTCAGCGACGGACAAAGGGCTAACGAGAGACACATTAACTAGAGACAAAGTGTAGCGAAACAGAACATGTTAGATCCGTCCAATAATAGCTTGGCATGAAAACATGGTGTGTGTCCATTTGATTTATATATCATGTCCTGTCTGTCTTTGTGTTAAAAAGCATTCGAGGGGAAAATCATGGCTTCATATTGGCATTGCTTGGTCACTCCAAAGCTTTTTAATTTATAAACCTTTATATCATATTAACACTCATATTGTCAACATCAGTAATTTAGTTTGGGACAGCAATTAGGCGACAACACAATGTGACACTTTTGGAATTGCCTTTTATAGCAGATACACACCATCTGATTTACTTTTGTATGATAGCCTTATGCTATGAATCAGGCTCTTATCCTATTATTGTAATTGAATGACGTCAATAACGACAATCTACAAATGACAATTTATTTGCTAATCGATTCTTACTAACATGGTTGAAAGTAAAGGTAAAATGATCTGTTGATTTCACAAATAAAGAGCAAGGCATTACACCTTTAAGTACAACTGTCCGACATTATCTACATGCGGCAGAAACTTTGCATTGTGCATTGCGCATCCCTGGAATAGAATGGCGAGCGATCAATTATTGCATACAATGCTCGATTATTCATATTGGACACAAACTATGTTTTCCGCATTCGTTCGGCCGATCGCATACTTGGATAATTGTGCTATTGCCAACGAACTATGCTATATATCAACGCCGGATCTAAATAGTTGCAGAAGAAGCTGCTATTCAGTATAACGGTTAAATATGTGCATATAAGTTTGCGTGCGTTAGTAATTTACTACTTTTTGGTGATGTTGTGTGATAATCAATGCATATATTGTATTCAACTTGATGAATTGATTTCGTCGGCCGGCCATTTTCATGCTACCTGACGGTCAAAGTATGCCCTACCAGTAAAATACAGACATAGACGTAACCTGTTGGTAACATTGACCACTGTTGTAATATTGCAGAGGTCTAGTAGTTAACAGTACCGCCCTCACATAGGGAGAATTGTGATAACATATTAATGTGTGTGATACCCTAATGATAACGTGCTGAAATGACTAATACACAGCATTGAATGAAAAATGAGCCCGTATCAGCTAGTGTATAAGGCAAATAACCGTCGACATTTGTTATGTGGTATTACTTTAGTTATAATCATTAAATGTCGCACTAAACCTTACTCGGACTTAAAAATCTCTCAGCAACTTTGTAGTTTCTGCAACCAGAGTATAAGGTAGGCTAATGATGTTTGGTCTGGTGATCGACAGCACCTGTTTGCGACTGGCTATAATGGCTGTCCCAATAACCCCTTTGTTGACATTTGTTAGCAGTGTCACTATATCATCACTGTTCACGACTGTGGCCTGCCCATCGCAGCCAATTATAGAAAATCCTGCGGCTATCATATTGGCCGAGTACTGTCATATTAATACACTACTTAGACCCAAGTGTACCGCGATCCAACACTTTTGACAGAGAGTGGCTTTGAAAGAGTAAACTGGTAACAACATAATATCGACATCGCAATCATTGTGGAAAGATTTCTTACCAATCTCTTATTTTCTAGCAGTCTGATAAGTGTCGATTCATAACAGAGAAAATAGATGATGCATGACATTAATCGAAATAAGAATATGACGACTATGTAGACAATACTGCAACCAGCAAGGGGTCAAGAGTAACATGGATAGTTATGACCTCATAGTATATTAATGAATAGAAGAGTTATTGAACTGGAAATAATACTGCTACATAACGTTATTGTAAACTAGTCAATTGTTAGTACATTATCAAACTTCTCAAGCGTCGGGCTGTGACAGCCACGACGCAGGGAAAACATATCTTCATACTGGTACGTGGACTTTTTTCTCGTAATTAGTCGTTATAAAAAATGCCACGAACGAGTGTAGTTCAAAGGGTGTTGGCAACTGATATTAACATTTTGCAAGTGCGCGTATCGAGTATATCAAAGGTTGCAGGTGCATTAACAAAACGTACTGTGTTTGAAACTTTCAGTCAGGGCTATATAAACCATTACGATTCAAGCAATGAAGGACAGCTTAATCCGATATAGTAATAGCGAGTTGTTCCGAATTTACTGCGTTTGTAACTAGCACAGCACGGCGATTTATCACAGATGTCGAATCTTAACCAACCGCTACACATGTAGCAGGGTCATGATAAATTTATAGTCATTCACAAGCAATCTGGCCGACATTAACAACGGTATTTGATAGACTGGAATTTGTACAGTAACACTTGAATAGACAATCTTATACATATCGTAATGCATAGATGGCTAGCGTTTCATGATCAGCTAAGCGGCGTCGTTTGGACTCTTTGCACATACGGTAAACATACTTATTGTGTTGTGTCAAATATCAGCGCCTTGTCGTTGCCTGGCGATGAATGTGTTCTTTTGTTGCTCTTGATAATGCCCTCTATTCCCCGATGTCATATACTATTAGCGTACATCTATTAAATATATTTGTAGCATTTTGTTGTTGTCACATATATCCCGCTAGAACTTGTAAGCAGAAACAATTCTGACAACACGGATTGTACCAGTACCAGGTGAACATGTGTAGATCTGTAATAAACTCAAATTATTTCATACACTCTGCACAGTCAAAAACATTGGACTTGTTTATTTCAGATGATCAAATAAGCCGACTAACAGCGTATTGGGTTTATAATATTTCAATGCAGAGTATCAACAAAATGTTTTGATAATGCTCGATTTGTATAAAATAGGATCCAGGATAAGCAATTAGTTGGGTACAAATTACCACCCACTTCCGTTTACAAATGACCGCTACATAACATTTTGTTGCTAAAGCGAAATGCACTGTGGCGGACGTTTTATTTCAAGTATAGTTCTCAAGTATAACCATATAATATCATATTAGTAGACTGTGTATTATCATGCTTTGTGCGCCATCAAATTGTTATGCCCACTTTGTTTATTCCGGTCCACTTATATGATTAATACGGGACAATATGTTAACGCATTTGACAGGCACGTTTTTGTTATTGAAAAAATTCCATGACTGAGCGGTTTTCCCAGCGGACTATGTGTGGATACCCCTATTGAAAATGATTCACCTACAGATTGAACCCCATTGACATAAATAAAAGGTTACGATAGCAATCCATTAAGGATAAGTGTTGACTCGATAACAGACAGCTTAAACATCGTAACTCAGAGATGAGGGAACAGAGGGCTTGCGATCCATTGTCGTAAAATGGCGTGATTGATCCGCATAATGTACCCGTGGTCAACCGAATGTTCTTATGTTCATTATCAAAAGCACAATGGAAAGCAGGTCTTTTAATATCCTTTCTAATCCATTATACGGAGATAAGTGTTTCTAACATATTTCGCACACGCTACACCGTTGGTTGACATCTTAAGTGATCACCAAATGGCTTCTTGTAAGCCCACAACATATGTTTTCTGGATATCATCAAAAGCATTTTACATCGAATTATTCAGCGTACCCATCAAATGCCCATTTTACCTTCCATTTCTGAGTATCAGTCTCTTTCGACTAGCAAGAGCTTGAACTAAAAGCTGCGAAACGTCTATAACCAATTGAAAACAGAATAGATGTCATATCACTTTCATTGACCCGGTCGACACTGTGTTCAGAACGATTAGAGGCCACAATTGAATATTAGGTATCTACCGCGAGCTATATGTTTTAATTCAACAAACAATGGATATAAGTTGGTAAATGCGACGGTTTCTGTGTCACACCGAAAAGCTTTCTACCAGACCTACTTATAAATTAGCAACTTAATCTATGACAATAATTGAAAAGACTTTGCAGGTACCATTTATGAGGATTTTTGATTCCCAAGAGTAAATATTGATGAACGAATAATTTTTCATCGATTGTGCTTGCCTGTTATTGCGTCTCTGTGAACCACTAGCAAAATTATTGCGTCGCAATTTTTATCATACAACGCCATCATAATCAGTCAGTATACATAATCTGTCACTATATGCTTCTTGCAAATCCGTTGTGCGTTCACATACATTATGCGACTCTAAACAAGTAACTGTCGTCGACACTACTACGAATACTCACGAGTTTATGACATACTATCTAGAAATTACTCACCTTGGATGAAGCACGACATTTTATTACAGTCGATCAGCATAAATAATTTGCTGGTTTCTCAGTATGCTCACCTCCTTAACTTTACCTAAGCGCTCCTCTCTGACGGATCTGACGGATCAGCCCGTACCGACCATAATGTTAAAGAAGCAAACATGGTTCTAAATTTCACATTGAACGTCACCTCAAGTAGACTTATGGAACAATGAAGATGAAGAAAACACTAGTACACTGGATGACATGGGATGAAATTGAG
The DNA here is from genome assembly GCA_034190875.2 of Urechis unicinctus. Classification (NCBI taxonomy): domain Eukaryota; kingdom Metazoa; phylum Annelida; class Polychaeta; order Xenopneusta; family Urechidae; genus Urechis; species Urechis unicinctus. Next base: position 27,355,041 of record CM067355.1, read on the forward strand.
GTGTTGCACAATCCAGTATGGTCAAATAGAAGCGTTATGCGATTCAGCCCATCATTGGCCGATTGTCAACCTGATTATCTGCGAATAATTCCATATTACCTGTTTGTTGTGATCACATGCGTCGTGACAATATTCGATGGTATAAAGTTTGAATGTGCACGAAAGTACCAACGAATTTAATCTAGTCATTCCATCTTTCATATTTGGTTTATTATCACCAGTGATTTACAACATAATTTTAAGCAACCGCAAAGTTGTTTAGGCCATGTGCTTGAGAACCATTGTGGTGTTCGGTATTTTTTAAATATACGTATTCGTGTGAATAGACTCAGCCTTGCTATCATTCACTTCGAAACACATGGCTTTTTCAAAAAAATACACCCTGTGTCGTTGCAAATATTTACAACAAAGAGCAAGGTTTTCCTCGTATCTACTCCTACTGCAGGCGTATTAATGCACGTGCTAGTGCCACCTCTCTTTAGCTCTGGCAAACCAAACCTTGACATTATCATGACGGGGCAGCAGTAGAATGGTGGCCTGACGCTACAACGTGGAATTAATAAGATCATCTAATGCAGTGGATCGCCAAATACGATCATACGCTTTTCTAGTTTCCATCCTGATAATCGCAAAGTTTTGAAGCTGAATGTTTACCAATGGATTCAGCAATCAGCTGTGTCAGGTGGTTAGATTGTTTGCCATAAACCAACCACAATACATGCAGTACCATGATTCAGCCTTTCAATAAACGCAGGCATAAATAAAGTGGCAGGGGACATGCCATTGTTCCTCACCAATGCATTGACAACAACTTTGCATGAGCGAATTGTAAAGGTGATAAATATTTGATTGACGGCATTGCGCTTTCAGGTCCTATATAAAACAAGCAGGACGTCTGAAAACATTAGCCGCATCAAGTATTATATGTAGTTATAATGTGCGGAGTAGTTAATACCGATCGCATAGCAACAACGACAATAAATTAATACGTAAGTCAGTAATGACAATGTTGATGAGTCGAATCGCTGTAGCAACCCATGTGTAGTGCACGAGCCAGTCTCTATTTGCATTATTCTTTTTTCCCTTTAGTATTGGCCTGAGCTTGAGTGACTAAGTTCGACTAATCATCCAAAGAACTAGATAAGCCGTTGCTAATGCTGCGCTGAACTGTTGCGTGTTTATCATTCCCCTACCTGACATACCAAGTAGGGCTGTTCATTCCAAATTCAAAACATTTGTTCTATCTTCGGCGATTTTGTTGATCTAAGACAAACAACATTAACCGAACTGTAATACTTCATGTATTATATAACATATTTGCTGCATCAAATTTGTATAATTCTATGGCACAAGGCCACAAAGGTGTAACATTCTTAGGTGTCCTTGTTTTACAAAAAGGCGTATAGCTAAATATATAGTTGCCAAGCAAATTTGTATGCAGTGTACTTTGATAAATGTACAATACGCATATGCAATTAGTACGTTTGGTATACTGTGGAAGTGATCGAAAGCAACTTTAGTAATGTGGAGCAAATATTTAAAACCAAGAAAATGTACCCTACTTTTATATTGAATACTGAACGAAGTCTAAGAAAGTTTCAGCCAGATACAAACCATCTCAAGTTACCTATCTTCCAATGAGGATACTTGCGGAGTTGTTACTCCCTGTATGATATCAACTCGTGTAAGATGTAAATGAAGCAATTAAATCAAAATATATGTATGTTTTTATTGTGTATCAACTGGAACTTCCAGCATATAGCTATTTATATTTATTTATGTGATTACTTAGTAATCTGGACGCACAATGGTGAGATTGGCATGATTTATTAAACGTCATCTACCAGATATCTCTGTGTCATATACTTAACACAGCTGTCTTGGGACTTATGTATTCTACTTTGTTACGAATTAAAGTGCTGCGGACCCGCCTCTTGCATGTTTGATGATTTAGAAACTAGGTTAAAAAATAATGGGTATTCCAATTGTCTTGCCTTGGCACGGCGCTTAATAATGGTGCATTTCGCAAAAGAACCGGCAGTTTCAGCCTCTTTTTTTAAAACTACCCCCATTTTTCCCTTGTGCCCTGTGACGTCACGTTGGTAAACTGGGCCAGCTTCCCGCTTTATTGCAGAAGCGCGTCATTGGCTCGTCATGGTTGCTATTGTGGCTCCGTTTGCTCCGACTTTCGGACTCAAGAAAATGGTCAAACGCTGCGTTGTGGGCGGCTGTGGAAATATCCCCTCTACTACAGTAACCGTACATAAATTTCCTGGCACGGATGCTGATTCCAAACGTAGCTTGGCGTAAATTCTCGCGTTGAAATTAACGAGGTCGGATTACTCTTCTCTTTGTTCAAGTCACTTCACAGAAGACGTTTTGTCAAGAAATATTGCAACGAAGCAAAACATGGAAGCGATGGAATTTGAGATGAGACGGAAAACGGAGCTTAGACATGAAGCAATTCCTACCTAGTTCTCATTGTCGAATATTCGACGACGCCGAGGATAAGATCTTCCAATCAAATAACTATATTACACAATTATGATTGTTAGGATTGTTACAGCATTATAGCCTATGTTGATCTGAAATGAAGGAGTATTTATCTTACTGCTCTCCTTTGGGTTGCATTGATTTTATCAATATTATTTGTTTGATTTGTCCAATCTTTGTCAAAGTAGCTTCGTGCCCTGGCATAAGAAAAGGGGTGTCAGAAACTAAACGGGTGACTTCATTCTATCAACATATTACTTCCCCGCGTTATTGGCAACAAACCAGTTTATAACGGTGATGTCTTAAGATGGGGTATACAACTCAATAATTGTTTAACTGTTTGACAAACTGCGACATCAATCGTAGTGCTGGCAAAATAACTGACACTGGTTGTAATGCCAATAGCAAATGTAATTGCAACTCAAACATGTACTTTTTCCCGCATAATACCCATCAATTTGGATTTTTATGTTGGGTGGTTCAACAATATTCATGTTCAATTCACTATTTGTCACACAAAACACATATCAATCTTGTTTTAAACTCATTCTTTCATGACGGATGCATATAAACCATACAAAAAACCCTACAAAAGGTTCTTTGCTTTCGAATAAAAGTAGGTACTTAGGTAAGTAGCCCCAAGACAATTTTCAAGCTAATTACTCTTTAAATAGCATAATGCGCATGATTAGAGTCCGTCCCTTCTTTTGTAACATAATTATCGTGGTCATTGTTTAACACTCTTTTGTATCATATTAAGTAAATACCTGATAGTAATGGTATTCCATTATTTCTTTCAAAGTTCAGTGACAAAATAAGCATTATGGGATGATACACACTGTCTGGCATGTTTGGTGTGGATTATAATTTAAATGGTCTGCATTCGATCCCAGCCAGGTAGGAATAGTCGCAATAATCTATTAACGCTATTCAATAAATTTTGGTTAATGTTTTCATAAGTGTATCTCGGCATCTGTCGGTTGCGGAAATATCTATTGCTAATCAACCAAGCATGGGTTCTGTCATTTAATGTATAAGAGACACTCGCTAAATTTTACGACTGGATTATACTGTGGATGGATTGATCGCCGCTGCCGGAATTTGGCGGTTTTGCGCAAAGAGGACAAATGTATACATGTTCGTTGGAGAGACAACGACCATGCCAAGCTACAATTTACCTCATTGTCACTCGGACGTTAAAAGTACAATATAAAATAACCTTGATTTAATTTCGATAAGATGATTATAGCACCGTATTAGAACAAACTCTGAATGATTTATGTTACCTACTTGAACTGTGTAATTGGCTCATTATATACAAGCCAAATCCCACTCATGCCCTTTGGTCGTCGCTGCTGGTAAATGTTCGTCATAAAATCCCGATCATGGTTTCATGTTACAATGTTTGATACCACGCATCAGTTTCATCAGTGTAAACGAAACTGACAGATAGATATATGTCATTCGTGTGAAAAGCCGCATTCGGTTCCAAAGTCATCACGCAAACGATAAGCAACGTGATACAGATGCTGCCACTCAATTACATCCTTAGGTCAAACTTTATTGTTATTGGCGAGCTGGAATGATGACAAATCTATCCATTCTTTAAGGATACTACTTTAGTCCCACACAAACGTTGTGCTAGGTAAATGTGACATTTGGCGACTGTTAGAATATGGGATCCACATAACCAAAAGTAAACTGTACATATGTTACTGCACGTAACGCAAAATGCTATACTTTATTTCAATCTGCCATGTCCACAATACTTTGTCTGTTCAGGACTTACAATTACGGCCACTGCAGTTTATAGGACGCCAAGAGCCGAGCTTAGTTGCACACCTTATTTACTTTGGCATATAACGGAACGCAGTCAATTAGCAGTGAAACTTATTCTCGAACATAACAATTACTTTGAGAATATCCACCACAGCAGCGTGTGAAATAGCGTAGATTGATGGTGACAAGATAATTACAGTCAGGTATTATATGGCCATCTGAATGATGTATGTGATCCCCTGGCTCTGCCTTTTTATACATTTTTAAGATGCACCGACAGGAAATACCGCGCACAACGTGATTATACTTTGAACTACGCGCCTCCCTCTCCAAAGAAGATTGCCCTGGGGTGGCGGACATGCTCTCTACCAGACATGCACGAGTTGTTAAAATATTATGTATCTCCAAGTTTGAGTGACATATATTGCAATAATGTTCGGCACGTTGTACCGACACTCTATGTTTCTCCAATTAGTTAAATTGGACTACCACTAACGATATTAAAGGTTTGCATGATGCTGGCAAACTATATTTCATGTGACAGTCGATAGACTGGACGCGGAAAGCGGCATGACGGAAAAACACTCATCATGGCGACCTCTTAATTGCATTGCGTAGATATATATGCAGACATGGTGGAATAAATATATTAATGCAGAAACAACTAGTTGCATGAATTGAACGCTAACACGATGCCGTGTGCGTCAAAGAGATCAGACAATTACTTTGAAATGAATCTATAACACAGTGACCTTACCTTGGATGCAACAACAAATATAAGCCTGGGTGCAGGCCATTTGTTTGTATTATGCCTGGGGCATCACAGGGGCTGCTTGAGTTTGCTTCCCATTTATCTTGGTAATGTTGGCAAACGGCACATATGATCAAGTGTTTTGTTTTTGATTATAACTGTGTTAATGTAGTCTATATAATGCCGCATCCCCCGCAACTGCGCTCTCTCAGCCCAAGCGATAATATCAAGGGGTACTAGATGCTCACATGCAAGAATGAATATGGCGCGTATTATTGGATCGATGCAATATGGTACAGTTACCGTGCTACAATGTTATATCTGTTATATTTGGGGCATATATAGAGTCACGTGCTTGGCAAATTATCAACGAAAAAGCCTGTCTCCATGCATGCAATTCTACAAACAGTCCTGGCAGGCCTCAAATGAAGCTCGCTAACAACGGCAACACTGTATTTGAAACGACTACAATCCTTGCAGCTGAGAAAATTAGATGCGTAGAATCAGGCACCATCAAGCCAGACTCTTGTTTCCGGTATGCTTCTCACGGATGCTCCTGTCCTCTTAACTATAAGAAACAGCATAACGTTCTGCTGTATAATGATTGTGCATATGTTTGGGCGTCATAGACCTAATATTAAAGTCTGTTGGCGGTGTTTGAAGCCGGTATAAATATGATAAGCTATCAATTAAATCATTTTAGCCAATAGTTTATCATATATATTTGATTCGAAAAGCTGGACAATTTAACAGTCCATAATTTAATAATTAGCACATTGTTTGATGCAACGCATTTTTACTTGACTAGTAGTATCTTATGATTGAATCATTTTTATAAACATAAATATTGAAAAATGAACATAATTGTGGTGTACGACGGATATTGATCGTGTCGAGATCAATTTATTTTGCGATTAATATTATGGTAATTATTGACAGGCGATCAGCAATATGTTTGGTATGTACCTATATAATCAATATTAATATAAACTCAATTATGGTTCATACCTATTGTGAAGTATTCTGCAGCTAACCACTGTTTGATGTCTCGCAGTTGGTTGATTATAAGCAAAATTTACTCGCCGTGAAGTGCATGAAGCAACAGACACTTGATCATGCAAAAGTATATACAGGCTCGGTAAAATACTTAATAATTTAAGAATAGCTTACGAATAAATCATCCTAGGAGGGTTTGGGTTCAACAGCTTGTGATGCATGTATGGATGGTTAAATGTGCTAGTGTACATTCGACAACCTCTCCAAACACAGGATGAATTGTAATACAAACGGTCTGTAGCTGGTAAGCGCTTAGATGAGCCGCAATCATGAGGCCCAATGCGATCATCTCCTGTCATGCTTATGGCACATTACCACGAACCATATGATTTCTTATTTATCGCTATTTGATTTTGATAATGAGCGTCATAATATAAGCATATAAAACCCTGCATAGACAAAATTGTTGCTGTTACAGACAACATGGCAGTCTGATCTGATGAGTTTATGCGTTTACAGGCACTAATTAGCAATACGCTCTGATGTGCTGCAGACAAATTTAATCTGGATGTAAGATAATATCACCATCACGTTTGCATGGAAGAGCAGTTTGGACTGAAGAGCATTATGCTTTACGAAGCAATACGCCATTATACTGTGTGTAAATGATGATGAAAGCTATTAGAGTGCGCTCGTCAAGCAACACCGAAAACAGCAAAACAAATACCCCTATACATCTAAATTACACTTTGTCCTTGCAACTACAATCAGCACTTGGCAATATTGCTTTCACCAAGAGGACCATAAACAGAGGCTTACTTAAGTAATAAATGTGAGACGTTAATCATTTGTTGCAATGCTAAGCATAGTGTTACTTATGTCAGCTGTTGTCCTCTTCAACATGTGCAACGCAGCCTTTTCGTAAGGATTCCAGCAGTTTTACTTATGGACATAAAACTTATGGATAAAACATATTGTGGGACTGAGAGCGTATAACAGCACTGTCACTGTCTCTCCCGATGACAACAATTGACTAATGACTTGTATACAATAATCCGTGTTCACAAGATTTGTAATTCAAACGTTCAATAGCTGTTGAGCACTTAGTTGAGAGCACCAATTTGGCTCGACGTAGCATACCATGTCTTGCTTGTAATCTGAAGTTTTGAGCGGTATCTCCATCTAGGGGACCGGCGACATTGGGTTAATAGCTTTGGCTGGCAGCTTATTATTCAACATTTAAAACTCGAGCAAATATTACCGCTAACTATTGCGGTGTTTAAGATAATAACTGCGGACTTAAAAACATTAATTTCGATACCCTGCAAATGTGTTTGTCAGTCGACACCATGTATGCCAGGCTCGGACGTTTGCTATTTTTAAATGAAAGGTTTTGCTCTCTATTCAGCCTCTAAACGATGAAAAACGCCTAACTAAATCAGCTGCAAACAATCGTAAGTAATCGTAAGTAACCAGACGTCATTAAACATGATAACGTTCAATCGCTGACCAAAGTATGGGATGACTACCCCTTGGCCCTAGTGTTACAATGCAAACTGCAAGATACAGGAAGGTGCTATATTGTAGACACTTGTCGACCAAACGCCTGCAAGCGAAAATTCAATCCTTATTACATAATTCATTAATAGTAGACTGGGTAACACGCAGCAATCTGATTGTTTGTAGCACACCAACAACCATTCATATTCTGTATCTAATCTGCAGTCTGGAACACATCTGGTTTGACAATAAGGTGATTAGTTTTGCGTGGTTTACCGGTATCCAATACTATCATCGATCGATCGCGTTGAGTAGCACAGCAAAGATGGCTGTGGATAACGCTATTTTGTATTGATAACCTCCGGTATATACATAAGCTTATTGAAACAGTGCATGCAATATTCGCAGCTATAATGTTCATCATCAAAAAAAGTGAGATGGACTTCATGTGACCAGTCCAATCGATTATCTGAGATATACATCGGCGAAACCAAAACCATTATTTATGTCATTACAATGAGAATTTGAAATTAAGGTTTTGGTTGCTTCCATCGATATATGTACCACGCTTGTTGCAACAGCGTGTCAGTATACTTGTCAGTCTGCAAAATCACATTTTTTATATCACTCGCTGCAGTTTCACAAAAACCAACTCGGAGCTTGCTTACATTTTCCATGCATTTAATTCAACAAAGAATAAAACATATGTATGATAATAAAATATGGCAGTATGTACAAGGGTTATCGGTCAGTTCAATGGCGTAAGATCTTTCAGGCTATTTCGCAACAACAGGACGGTTGGGACATTGCAATGCAATTGAGTTATGATGGGGAAAACAAATATATTAACAATGTTATCAACATTCAAAGACAATTTGTAGATAATTGACATCACATAAAATCAGAATAACAAAGGGAGCTAATATGATTATCTATGAACGAATATATTCAAGATGAACTTTGCAAATTTCGATCGTATCAGTGTATATTTCATGCTATATGTAAGGCCCATACGATCGCCTTCCAAAGCATCCATGCTGCATTATTCCGCCGTGTGTTGGTAATTGCAGCGCGAACTCATTATCAGGTCTAATTAGCTCCGTAGGCTCCTTGACGGCCCCTTTTATGCAAGTACTTAAGAAGACCACGCCTGTAACGAAAAATTGAGTTAATAAGGTATTGTGACGGATTGCTGTATTACCGGAATGGTCGCAAACGATTGTTAATTTACAGCATCCCTGACATCTCTTTACAATTTACATGCTAGACTTAAAACTACACTATTGTTTCCCGATGGGGTGACCGAGCTGCACTTAGATCTGTGCAATAGCTTCATATGTAAAAATATATCACATACAATAGCATTCTTACCCACGGAGCAATTTCGCTACCTGATGGAGTGCTGTCTTTGTCTAATGCTACAGGCGTTCGAGGGTTAAAGCTGTTTAGCTGTTTTGCAAGTGTAATATAGTGATAGGGACATTTAAGCAAAAACACTTGCCACTCCCAGTGCTATTAATACAAGACCATTATTGATTGATTGCTCATAATAGACGTTTACTTTGTGTGCTGCATGCCGCTCGGGAATTTTAACCCCCTTCATTTTGTAAGTCAAGGCAGAGGTTGTCCCCATCGAAGATGAGCGATCACATTGCTACGAGGGCTGCTGATCTGTCCTTGGTGTCTAGGTTTTATGGAATGTTTGTGTGCCCATTTTTCCACAATATCATTAGTTAGATTCGTATATCTTGTCATGCTCAGCTGTAGTTCATTTCGAAAGATGCATCAACATTTAATGCATTGAAGCTCATTTGTAAAAGCCAACTAGTAAATAATGGCGTCACACTAATATTTGGAAGCTACGATACCTATTTTTTATTATTTGTTCTAAAATACAAACAATGCTTAAAGTTATAGCAGCTTGATTTCGGTGCAATAAACTGTCAGCGTTAATCACCAACCCCTGGGACCCACCCCTGGTGATCTGTGGCGCAGGGGTTCATGCATGGCTACAGTAAAAATGACATGAGCATTAACCAGCAAAGAGGATTATGTACAACAAAAGGTGATAAAGTGCAACTAAAGATCGCTGTATAACAAAACTACACACTAAAGTTTACGCTGTTAAATCTGGTCGTTTGTGCTATGGTGCACATATCACGGTCTTGATAATCATGTTGGGTTAGATATTTTATGGGTCATTAGCGCGCACATGGAAATGTAATGTTTATTACACCCTGCATATGCATTCACCACTTGCTGCAAGTGTAGTAACATGTTATATTCATTACCTTTATAATTAATGACCACAGAAGGTTTACACGGGCTTAGGCATCTTCCCGTAACAGTGCAATGTAAATGTGCTCGTGACAGCCGCATATCAGCTATAATACTGTTAAATCGAAATCACGACTGTGCATGCAATCAGCTTGTAATCACGTACGCGTGCTTATGTTGCAGGCATCTTTGCTGGCTGACTATCCCATTTGAGACCAAAAACTGTGAACATGTTAAACAATGCAACCTTACAGTCCTCTTATGATCTTTAGATGCTATACACGTAATATTAGCAGCATGATCTCCTGTAGCTGCTGGTGGTTATGAATTAAGCATTGGGGGTTCATTCGCCGCATGTTTACATTGTCTGCAGATCTTGTGCTAGCAACCGATATTTATCATCCCGTATTTATATCTTTGACCTCACCATATCGACTACGAATCTATAACTTAAATTATTTTTATCATTGAACGAACAGTACTATTCACATGATTTGCCCCTACGCGTGTCAACATTATTCTTACCACAATGCTGAGCGCGGGAACTATGTACGGATGGAACCTCACATTCAAACAGTAACATGGTATATACCTGATGGGTAGTTAATCACGACCGCATACAGTGTGTCAGACATTTCAAACAATGTTGATGCGCTTAGCAAATCGTGGCATCTATAGAGCGTAGATACGCAGGGGCAGTGCACGAGCCTGCCGCAAATTGAAATAAATTTGTTCCCCTTTGTAATGACCTCAGCCATGTTCGAGACACCTCTCGTGTGCAATATCCCCGCATTATAGTAGAAGAAATTGGCGATACCGTTAAAAGCAATAATATCAAAAACATCATGGATATGACAGCTGAGGGACAACATTAGCATTGCAGCTTTGTTACAGCACACAGTTAAACATAATCCCTCGTTCATATTGAATGTGCGTATACTAACGCCCATAAACACTTATATTTGCACACCACATCCAGCCATTCTTGCTGCAGACGACGACAGGTTATTATTTGCGGCATACACACTTGTCAGCAAACCGATATGCGTGACACAATACGAACATTCAACAACATCAGTTCACGCACTAGTTCGGCGATATTTGCAAGCCTGGTAATGCTGTCGACAATTAAACAATAGTGACAGCACATTTAAGATGGTCAAAAACAAATACATCGACAATGTTATCAATATTCACAAATATCGACAATGTGTTGATACTTGAGTTAGCACCTTGTTAAAAGGTCTAATATCTATTATGCTGATCCATGATCTTCTAATTCTAACTGAGATATCCATATATACATCCTAGAAGTAGTCGTGTCACTGTCATGCAAATGTCTCATGCGGTTAACTTAAAAGCATCGATGCTGAACAATTCCGCACTAAGTTGGTATCGTGTATCATTATGGTAACTCTCTGCATAAGCTAAAAGCAGCGCAAACACCATTGCACGCTAAATTAGCTCAGTGAACGCCTCGCTGACAGTAATTTACACGACCACGCCCGTAACCAAGGATCGAGTTGATTATGGCGGCTGCTTGCCATTATGCCGGCATGCTAAACAATTCATTGCGTCGTCAACATACATTTCAAGGCCACGTATAAAATCGATTATCAACATAGTTTGCTGTGCATATAAGCAATCATATATTACCAGTTCCCTTGTATTGTTAGATTTATATCATATTATATTCTTGAACGCTACAATATACAAGTCAAAGCCATTTTGTCGACGCCTTATGACCAGGTCCTAACCCCATAAACATATTGCAAATGCACTAGATTCGAAAATGAAAATACAATCACATTGCATTGAGAACATGTGCAAGCAAGGCGAAATTCGCTCAATCGCATAACCCGGTAACCCTTTTCGTTCCGCTTGCAAGTATTAAGCCCAAAACATCCTTGCCTCACGAGGTATATATGTTGCACTTTTATACCTACAATAGTTTTAACGTCGTAAGTTGTATCCCATGCAGTTGTATTCTTGCCAGCATAGTCAAGTTGCTACCTTTGAGAGAGCGGGAATCGTCTCGTGCTACTGAAGTATCGAGAGCTGCTATGTAACAGAAATAGCGAAAGTTATTCAACCCAAAAGCTCCTGCAACCACCATTTCCATTAAAAGAAGATAATTAATGATTGAGTCCACCATATATAGGCCTACATTGTTTGCTGCCAACCGCTCAGGAGTGGTGCCCTCTCCCCCACCTTTTCAGTAGGAAATGTCCAATATCAATATTTCACGCACTAATCTTTATTTGCTTCGAACAGCAATCAAACAGCGCTGTGAATTATTATCATGCAGAACAATTATGCCGTGGATGCATGAATATTTCAGGCAGCATGAAAGCGTTGCTCTTTCAATCGATGTTCACATTCATCTCCGGAAAGGTCATGTACAAATGCATGTATATATTTATAGGAAAACGAAACATGCTTAACGGAACGGAAATAATCAGAGGGACTTTTCTCAACTAACGAAGTGGTTCTGAACCTGACATGCAATGCTTATTGTTAAACTCATCAAGCGTACATCTTTTGTTAATGGAAGAAACTTGAGCATCTTAGTTTTACTTTAATGGGTAGGATTTTCGCATGCTTGCGTAAGTTGACGAAATGGCTGCGTCAAATACATTTGCCTGTTAAAAACGAATGCATTTAATCGACATAGTTTCACACTATATGTTATATTCAACAACTGTTGAGGGCATATACTGCCAGATCTATTGACTCCGCACAAACTGAATTAATATTAGAGAGAGCCCTGATGTTTTTGCTGGCGGTTGCATTGTGGGGTGTATGTCAAGTGACCATGCAATTATTTATTGCCCTTGATTAGATCGTCTGACTCTTACTGATCATTCTGAGTATGTAATGCATATATATGACGAATAAGCCAGTTTAGTTTTCTAGAAAGTAAGGCTGTAGTTATACCAGTGCTAATCGTGAATATGGTTGGTTAATGAATAATGTCAGAACACATAGAGCTGCATTTGCTCATAGTCTCAGGGAGCGCAGAATCTGGTTGATAGGGCGTCCAGGGACTCGGTCCTGTCTCCGTTGTATATATACGAATAAATATAGAAAAACGGCTTTTTTTAACTGGCAGCAAGGGGAAGACGAAATATACACCTACAAATATAAGAAGAGCGATACAGCGAGATGAACCAAACCCCCTCAATTAAAACCCAATGGAAAAATACTCCTTATCGATAACTCTTTGAATGGCCACAGTGCTATCACGTCTGAAATCAGGTATGGTTCGGTAGAAGATGCGACATCATTTATACTTCCCACTGTTGATACCCGAGTAGGGTCGACCTCCAGAAAGTGCATACCAAAGTCTAAACGTTGACCCAGGTCACTAGGAATATACAGGGATATAGTAGAAATTGAAGGTGCACAATCATGCAATATGGCCGTGCGACTTGGAGAGGAATGAAAGAAAACCGAACGAAACTATAACTCCCGATTACCCTCTTTGAACGTTCACAAATGAATCCACTAGGACAGGCCCAATGACTGTGTACATGTACATTCATTCATTGAAACACTTTTGTTTTTGCACACACACAGTTTCACATGTACTGACATATAAGCATATCTACTTATCCAAGCCCGGTAGGCAACAAGTCAGTGTGGGCAAGGCAAGTAGGATAATTTGTCTGAGGAACGTTCAAAAACTCTTTTACATCATTTAACTATAGCTGGACATGATGGATTTTTAACAGAGCGTGGCATCAATCAAGTACTTTCAGTGAACTGTACACCAAAGTATCCTAGCGCATTGTAATACAGATTTGTATATGAGTATGTACTTCCTTCACAAAGGATAATGGATTTATGAACGTTTCACCGACGCATTTACCAAGTTATAGAGCGGAACCCAATAAGCAACCATTTATGCTAAGCTTTTTCCTGTATACAAATCATATTAGTCGTTTAGTATGTACAATAGTGTTTCCTATGTTTGCAAATGGTCTACCAAGCAACAAAATATAATAGCGGGTACCATTTATCAGTGAACCAGTAGTACTGGATCACAGCATCTGAAAAGGTTTGCATTACCTCGATTAGCATTTAATACCATGCGTGTCATGAATGTAAGTCATACCTAGTAGTTGAATTATTATAGATCGTTTTCAAGGGTAAGTTATTGCATTACCTTGATTGATATCACGCAAGCATGCATCGAGAGATCAACGACGATGCATTGCCTATATTTATATATGCTGATGACGATCTTCCTGAAATATATCGACGGTGCAAGGTTTATTGTGGTTCATGAACAGCCCTCCAACGGATCAAACGGCAAATCTAAAATAAATGTCTTAATGGTGATTGCAACAGTCTGATGACCCGCAATTTTGTTCGTTTAGTTATTAATGATAGGGAATGACGCGATCGCAACGCATGTAGCTCAGCACACATCTGATGCACTTGGTCAGTAAGTCCGACTTTTTGTATAAATGAGCCAGAGGTACTGGATCACGACAAAAGGTCTGCCTTACCGCAATTACCATTTAATACCATGCGTTCGTCTCCTACACCTTGAAGAGAACATACTACCGAGCCAAGCACATGGTAAATCACCGTTGCAGTATGCTTTGATCAATCAAAGCGGTATTACTTGCACAAAAGGGATCAAATACTACGAGAAAAAAGACAACGTTAGCAATGTGTGTTTTAGCAAATATTAACTAAAAATACTTTTCTTGCCTCTGATAATCAAGTATGCAATTTTTTCGTAAAACGTTTATGGCTGTGAATTGGCCTATGATTAGTTGAGGCAAAATGTGTGAATAAAAACATTATTTGAATGCCATGTTTTTAAGCTGATAGAAAATCCGACAGCATCGTATGAATGTGTGTATTTTTTGCATCCTGCTGTGTAAGTAGGATGGTTTATGGTTCTTCTGAATTGGTTATTTGTAACGAAATTTGAACTGCTACTATTCATTATAAACAACTAAATTAAAAGCTTATGGTGAGTACAGTTTGAACCATCACTATCATCAATATTATCATCATCATCATCATCATTATCATCATCATCATCATTTCCAGCAGCAGCAATCACAGCAGCAGCATCCTTATGATCCATATCGTTATCATCATCATCATCGTCGTCATTATCATCATCATTATCTTCATTATCATTATCATCATCATCACCATCATCTCATCATCACCATCATCATCATTATCATTAAAATCAACGTAACATGCCATACGTGCACAATAAATCCTAAACACAAAAAACGAAGCTTTACAAAATGAAGAGATAACTTGATTTTTCTGCGGTACGTTTTAATTTGATTAACATTAGATGGGTTTCTAATATATCAATCAATTATTCATATTCGTGTGGCATTATGGATGTTTGCATGTTGGTCTCATTGACCGAATAGGTTTATTCGAGTGCTTGTTAATGGTTTGGCCTTCATAAA
>CM067355.1:27370389-27403983 GCA_034190875.2 Urechis unicinctus
ACAATTTCAACTACGAATTATAACTTTTAGTGACAAATAATTTGCATCATTGAACGAAAGGTAGTATCCACATCATTTATCCTATGATAACGACCGCGTGTCTACTCTATATAGCCAACCATACCGAGCGCGAGAGCTATGTTCGTATGGAACCTCACATTCAAACAAAACCAATGTTACATATTTGTTGGGTGGTTAATCACAACCGTCTGACAACAAATACAATAGAGTGCATACAGTGTGCAAGACAGTTCAAACAACGTCGATGCGCTTAGCAAATCGTTGCATCTATAGAGCGTAGATACCCAGGTGCAGTGTACGAACCTGTCGCAAATTGCAATAACCCTGTTCCCCTTTGTATTGGTCTGAGCCATGTTCGAGCCACCTCTCGTGTGTATTATCCCCGCATTATAGTAGAAGGTTTGGGCGATACCGTCCGTATACCATCGTGCTTTAGATACTTTGCAACACCCGGTAAACTTATTCACTCCGCTTGCAAGTCATTAACTTATAACATCCTTGCCTTATGGTTACAATAGTTTAACGTGTTAAGTTGCATTCTGATCAGCATAGCCAAGTTGCTGCCAGTGGGAGAGCTGGAATCGTCTTGTTCCACTGTCGTATCGAGAGCTGTTATGCAACAGAAATAGCGATATATATATATATATATATATATATATATATATATATATATATATATATATATATATATATATATATATATATATATATATATATATATATATATATATATATTTATATACCTCAAACACAAAAGCATGATTAACAACATGAAGCTTAATCGATAAAAATGGATTGAATAAAATTGACCTCTTATTGTAACAATTCGTTTTAATATAAAATATTACATAATCATTCAGCTATAATTGTGGCGATGCATTACATACTTCAACAGGTAAACTGTTACATAGTGACGAATCTTACTTATATACAGATAATACAGGAACTGTAATGCACTTTTTCCGGGTTTCAGGATATGAAATTATAGCGCTAGTATACTCTGGTATCAAAAGCGCAATGACAATCTGAATTCAACAGTACTATATTATTTTGTAATTTTGATATCTAAATCCCGATATAATACCCGATAAGGCTACAACAATTCGCGTTGGCAAAATAATCAATACTCGATTTGTCTAATGAAGCAGTCAGTGCAGACTCTTCTGTGTAACACGATCCTCGTTAGAGCGTGATATAGAATTAAGCACCTGGCAATAATGCAAAAGCTACGATGCGTTAAAACACGTGATCTTCTTGTTAGTGAATTTCAGGTTATGCACAAATTACACATTCTTCCTGACAATTGTTCGTAAACATACTATGTACAGTCTTTGCAGAAGAACGTGCTGTAGTTGTAAGCACCACTTATTTTAGTAAATGACATTTTGCTTTCGTAGCTCCATCAATATGTTCGATACCATTGTTATAGTTTACTTAGGGGATCGTCTAAAATCTAATACACATGCAGGTTGGAACCATATGGAAATATGACAAATATTAAGTTTGCACCAACAAAATATTTTTTATTTACATGATATACAATCAAAATACGGTCACTCATTTATCTCTAGAGTACTTTTATTTTGTCCTGTCAGATGTAACAACATCATGCCTAATTGAATGGCTTTTACTTGATGAGTGAATGTCGTGATTCAATTTATCAAAAGACTTGGTCAATACGTGCAGCTTCAACAATGTTTTGTTTTACACCAATACCACTTTGGACCCGTAAAGAGAGCAAATTCTCAGACATACTTTGAAATAAGAAATAATTTTGGGATGCATTGAATCTCAGTGTTACTTTAGTTTTCAATTTCTACACACTACCTACACATGCGAAATCAGAAGCACTTGGTTACCGAAGCTGGTTCTGAGTACCAAACAACTATCTACATGTATTTAGAACATATGCAAATGACCGGCGCCAGGGCCCTGTCCTTCATTCGTTTACGCATATAATCTTTCACTCGAGACATCATGCATCGCTTAAGCTTTCTTTGGTACATTTAGAGTTATATGTAGTTAATTAATACCAGTAATTATAAGGCAACAGCGGCTTATTGTTGGTAAGTTAGGCAACGAGCGGCTGAGTTCAAGAACATCATTCTATCAGGGTGCTGTTTTATCACATTTACATTGTGCTTGCTCCAAATAGGGCTTGAGTCAACCTAAAATATATCATGTAGGATAAGCCGTGACAAATCAGCTTACAATTAACGACGTTAAAGCTAACTACCGTAAAAGAGGGGCTCGATGTATTGTAATGGTTTGTCAATGTCAGTTATCAACGTGGAATTTATTTTACGATGAACAATGTAGTTTTTGAAAGTCTTGTGTGAAGCCGTTCCATTTCAACTATGACATACCACTATTTGTGCCTAACTGAAGAGCATTACCAAGTAACACAGAGGCTGTGTAGGCCATTTAATTAAATTAACCTTCATTTTATACAAGATTTGAAAAAAAACCACATATTTGGTTGTGTTGTGGCTTTGTCGACGTTAAGGTCAATACACCGAGTGTCGACCAGTAAATTTTCACCAATCAGGAAGTTTTCCTCGTTTCTACTCCTACTGCAAACATATTAATTTACATTACTTGTGAAGCTGGTTCTACCCATGGTACGATCTAAAAAATACATCATGGATAACAGCATGACATCAGCCCGAAACGCGCATCAATAGAATAAAGACCTCTTGATACAACATTGAATCATTAATATAATCACATGCCGTTGATCACCAAATACTTGCACATGATATAACAAATCTTCCTTTGTTTCATCCTGATAATCGCCAGGTGTTTACCAGCTGTTCCGCGTTGTTACGCAGTGTGGTGACGAAGGAAAATCTTGAAGATATTTTGAGGGTTTATTGGATGAAGCAATTGATAGTATATGGCATACGACGGAATGACTACTGATAAAACAAACTAAGCAGGTATTGTAATTAGCCAAACGGTACGCTAACAACCGAAGTCAAAAACTTGCCAAGACAATCGAATTTGTTATTCTGTTTAGGCTTACAAAATGGGGCCATAGTAGTTAAAAAACTACTGATTTGTTTTCTAATCAGCGACCTTCGCTCGCCATGTATTTGCCGATTACATTATTGTTAAAATAAGCCTCGACGTTAAATAGACATTCCCACGTGTTTAATGCGACTTATGCAATATTTGTTGAGAGAATGTGATATATCAACAACCTTCAATATCTTAGATGATTGACAAAAGAAGGCCAATGTAGCATCATTTGGTGTCTGTATTAAATTATGGTGCTGTTATGTATGGCCATATTGAGCAATCTTGAGTAATTTGTGGCGTGAGTAATAATCGATTGATAAAATACAGTGAATATGCAAACACTTATTTTGTACAATCCAAGCAATGCGTTGCGGTTTCTGCCAGGGTTATGGCATGGCTATTTGAATAAACTCAGTTGAAATCATCGACGTCTATTAGACTGGGACTCATGGCTTAAGCCATTCTTGTCAATGCATGCGCTGGTAGTGGCTTTGCCAGAACCCATTGTAGAAATAATACATATTTGATGTGTGGTTAATCACGTCCGCCTGACAACAAATAAAATAGAGTGCATACAATGAGCAAGACAGTTCAAACAATGTTGAAGCGTGCAGCAAATCGTGGCATCTATAGATACCTAGGTGCAGTGCACGAGCCTGGCGCAAATTTGCAATAACTTTGTTCCCATTCGTATTGGTCTGAACTATGTTCGAGCCAACTCACGAAGTAAATGATTTTGGCGATACCGGCCGTATGCCATCGTGATAGGAATAGTTTGTTTATGTATCCACAAGTCGCGCCGCCTGATGGAATGCTACATTTGCGATTGACGAAATCCGCAATAAAGAAGATCGTTAAACTTTGTAAGACAGGAAAATGCAAAGACGGTTATATTTTGTCTTCATTCAATGATGTATTGCAACACACATTTCGGGGCCCACATATACATTGCTTCAACGTGCTCTATCAACCACCTTTGGTGAAGGAACTGGAGAGAGGGACTGGTCAAATAAAAGTCTAGGTCAATTGGTGTGTGTCTATACAGGACAAATTGCCATTCAGGCAGCTTCCATCCCCCTGGTTTGGTAACCTAGCCTAGCCAATCAATCTCGTCATTACAAATTACAACAATCAGCATGAACTTGACATAGTACAAAAGCAATGCAATTATTATACTGTCCTTAAAGCGACCAAGCAACCGTGGCATTACTCGGTCATTTCAAAGCCTTTTCATAAATAAACCACTAAATCACGTTGACTCTCAGAGTGTCAACATCATTAATTTGGCCCGTTTTTACCAAATATTAGCAGATGAGGAAGTAAATAATATATTGATTAAAGCTGCATATTACATTTTTGCGGCTATAACAAACCCTATTAATAAAGGAGCATTAAAGATAATATTGCTTGAACGATCTCGAAACACGGTTTTCGATGTGTAACACTGGACAAAAATAAACAGCTGACATATGGTAAGTAGCAATGTTCCGAGTTCCATCACGCTAATATATGGGATAAGCAATTAAACATACTTTTGTGTAACATATGACTACAGTTAGAGCAGATTAATACCCACGAAAATAAAGCTAACAAGCACATTCCATCGTCTCTGTGGATGACATGAATTGGCCACGTGTATAGAGTTTTCCTTTATTAAGATAAAAGTCCATTTCGTACCAATACACTCAACTTAAGATTTATTTATTTTCCATGACCATATAATGTCGAAAGCGACCAAGATCTTGTTAGTACATCCAGCAGATGGAAAAGCTTTGTCTAGTTTAATGTTCATTGACGACCCATGTGGAGCAATTTGGTCCTTGTATGAAGTAAACTGTAAGAGATATATGACGACCTAGCTGAAATCATCTTAACGTAATGGAAGCACATCCACTTTTTGATTACGATGCCAAGAATGCCAAAATGTGAAGAGTTCTTTTCCCCTGCCAGTTATATGCACCCTGACAGTCAGAATATGACCTATCAGTATAATACAGACATGAATGTTACCTATTTGTAACCTATTGATCACTAGTGTGATATTACAAAGGTCTCGTAGTTAACCGCACGGCCCTTACATGCGGAGGATTGCAGAGTCTGCGATGGTATATTCACGTGTATGATATCCTGATGATAAAGTGCTGAAATGCCCGATGAACAGCAAAGCACGTATCAGCTAGTGTTTGCTGCGTATTACCGTCGATGTTTCTTTTTTGGCATTCATTTTGTTTTAAACAATAACTGTCGCACTAAACCTCATATGCAGACTATGAACTGCACAACCGGACCTGTAACTCTCCCAGCAATGTGTAGTTTCTGCAGCTAGGGTTTATGGAAGGCTAATGATGTTTGGTCAAATGATTGTCAGCTCCTTGTTGCAACAGACTATAATGGTTGACCCAATAGCCCCTTTGTTGGCATTTGGGGATAACAGTGTGACCATTTTATCACTGATCATGAATGTGGCCTGTCTATCCCAGCCAATGTAAGAAAATGCTGCTAGTGAATCTAGATATAATATTGGCTGAATAAAAGGTATAGCTATCGGTGATTTTTTCGAGTACTGTCAAATAAATGCAAGACTCAAGTGTACTATGATCCAACACGTTTGGCAGAGAGTGGTTTCAAATAATATACCGGTAGCAACATCACCTCGACATCACAAATGTTGTGCAAAGAGTACTTACCGACATCATATTTTCAAGCAGCCCAATACGTGCCGATTCATAACAGAAACAATATCATGCATGATACTAATCGAAATAAGAATGTGATGTATATAGAGACAATATCATGCATGATACTAATCGAAATAAGAATGTGATGTATATAGAGACAATATCATGCATGATACTAATCGAAATAAGAATGTGATGTATATAGAGACAATATCATGCATGATACTAATCGAAATAAGAATGTGATGTATATTGAGACAATACCGTCTCCAGCCAGAAATCTAGCAATATAACAAAAATAAGATGATACGTTATGACATCAGAGTATAATAAACGAATAGAAGAGTTAAAGATCTGAAAAAAACATATCGTTACATCGTTGATGATGGCTCATTATATACAAGTCAAACGTTAGTACATAATCATACTGCTCAAACGTCCAGTGGTGACAGCCACGTCGCAGGGAGAGCATGAGTTAATACTGGTTAGCGGACCTATTTCTCGTAATTAGTTGTCAGAAACAATGCCACGAAGGAGTGTAGTTTAAAGGGTGTTGGCAACTAATATTCACAGAAGGCTTGAACGCGTATCGAGTATGTTAATGGTTTCGTGTGCATTAATAATACGTACTGTGTTTGAAGCCTTCAGTCCATGCTATGCAACATAGATATAAACCATTACGGTTTAAGCATTGAAGGACAGTATAATGTGATAGAGTAATAACATTGATCATTAGCGAGTTGTTACGAATTTGCAGCATTGGTATCTTGCACAACGTGGCGATTTATCACAGACAAACTAACCGCAACACACGTTGCTGGGACAAGTAAAATTTACGGTCATTCGCAACCAGTCGGGCCAACATTAACACCTGCGTTTGATACACTGAAATTTTGACAGTAACGCTTGAATAGACAATCTTATACATAACGGTAATGCATATATGGCTGGCGTTTCATGCTTAACTTGATGCAGCTAAGCGGCATCATCGCTTGGAATCTTTGCACACACAGTTAACATTCGTTATTGTGTTTTGTCAAATATCAGCGCCCTGTGGTTGCCTGGCGGTGAATGTGTCCTTTTGTTGCTCTTGATAATGTACTTTATTCTCCAATGTCGTTATTTGCTAAACCTATGGCCTATGTCCGTTAAATATAGCCGCATAGAGACATTTTGCCGGATATCAGTGTGAATACCCCTATTGAAAATGAGTCACCTACATATTGCACCCCATGGATATAAATAATCTATCGAGGAAAAGTGTTGACTCGAAAATATCCATCTTATACATCGTAACTCGAAGAAAGAACAGAGGGCTTGTGATCCATTAGCGCGAAATGGCGTGGATTATTCGTTTATTGTACCCGTGGTCTACCTAATGTTCTTAAGTCCATTATCAAAAGCACAATCTTCGCTGAAACGCAGGGCTTTTAATAACCTTCCTAATCAATTATATATGAGTTAAGTGTTTCTACCATATTTTGCACACTCTACACTTATTGAGGCGATCACATTTGTTGTGACATAACTAGATGATATCAAAATGTTGAATGTGCACGAAAATACGTAGCATAACGAATTCAATCTACCCATTCAAGCTTTCATATTTGGTTTATTATCACCCTTTTTGATATATCGATGTCACGCTACCGTAGTGGTGATCACGCCTAAATAGCAGATTCTAGATAGCTCCTTAGCGGTGCCTTATAACGCTTGATAACGAATAGGACTATTAGATACACATAATTTCCAGGTTAAACCTAGGTAGGTACTATACGGGCGGAATTGTTATATCGTTTATTACGCGGTATGTAACTATTGACATATAAACATGGGGTCAGATTAAAGTGTCATTTTGCATTTCCAGCTCATACAGCATTGTCAAGGCTATTATCGAACTTGCGCATATTGAAAACAATTATTGTGCCAGTGACCCAGTAGGAATATGTGTCTTAAATCCTGTAATAAGCATATCCAGCATTACAGTGACCATAACAATGCTGTGTTACTTGAAATCAAAACAAACAATTTATTACATACTAAACATTATGGTTATGGAGTCCGGTAATATCTGCACAATAATGTTGTACTTATCCTTTTAAGACGTGTGTTCAATATGCTAATATAAAAAGTTGAATCCTACAATATTAGGCAATGGTAGTCCATTGTGTCTCCTGGGATACATAACAGAGTGAGCACTTCCCCGAAAACAATCCAGTGTACACAACTATAATCCTGTTATCAACACGTCATTATAAATGTTTCTTTAGCCATCTGGACTATTCAAGCTGGAGCAGCTTTACCTTCACGTTCCAATGTATTATACAGGAACGGATTTCATTAATAACACATAACATCTTGTTACGCGGCCCACTACTGTAGCCTCTCCCGGTGCAATTGACCATTCTCGCCTCTGCCGCCGCTGTTACAGCGGTACGAGCAAATGGATATTTGTGTAACATCAATGGTGGTTTCACAGGGGTGTTTGATAAGTAGCGGAAGGCAAATCTACTGCCGTCTGCGACTTACGACAGTTTCTGTGATGAAAACAATCGTGAACCTTACATCTTTCTATTCATAACTATCCCATCACTTCAATTTCATCACATGCCCAGAAAGTTGCTTAGTAATTTATTGGGTATAATGCGTCTGCAGTTACGATAATATAAATCTAATCCACTTAAGGAAAGCACTATATAATGCATGCTTCTGTCAGTGTGTACGCTAACATTTCATCATAAAAAATCAAAACATCGCAAGGCAATCTCCCTTCAACAAATTCATGTGCGGCAATGTTAAATGCTATCGAGCACCTTGGTTTTGGCGAGCAACATTTACTATCCTTTGATTATTCCGATGTTTGAATATTTCTAACCAACAGTAACTATGTAATCATCTGTGATGTATTTTGCAACTATGAGCTGGTAGCATTACAACCACATCAACAATTTGTGGTGACCTAGACACATTTGCATGTAAAAACATAACATGAACGCTGAATGCGCAAGGACCGGTAAAATAATTGCTTAAGTAACCTCGTATGACCTTGCAAAGATATGTCGTCTAGAAGCTACTCGATAAAAGCTACAATTCATGCTGAGCATTTGAACATTGGTGCAGCAATGAGAGTGTAACTCATGTTCACACATTTCGGCGTAGCGCATACGAGCTCTAATACACATCATTTCATTGGTAATTGTGTAACGCCAAATACGTTTTCTGCATTCAAAGATGTACCAGTATCCTGACACAACTGCCGATGCCGAAATGCATGAAAGGCGTTCACACAGAAGCAGCCCATCTGGATGTATAATTTGTATGCACAATGACATTAACTAAACTGCATTTATGATATATACCACAGCATGTGTGTTATCGTAACCGTCAGCAACACACAGAACGCTCAACAAACCCTCGTAAAAATCCCTTTGTTCGCAGTGGTAAATTAGCTTAAAAGTCTTACACGCTAGTTTTGTCAACGCGTTAGTTTGCTGACGCCAGACACCTGCTGAACTGCGACGTAAAGAAACAAACCATAGATACATTATGCACAACATAACATTATACAGGTGAAGGTTCTTGTTTCAGCGCCATCTTGAATAGACGCTACTACTTGAACTTGCATAGCCGAAATTATGTTATGACAAACGTTGTACATTTTATTCGAAGTGTACAGCTTTCAATACACATAAGCTTAAACATTACTTGTTCACAGAGATGTGCTTTATTTTAGTCAAAGCAACAACTGCATTCTGCCTTTAACAACTGTCCCACCAAGGACGCCGCCCAAGAGTGTCAGCTAAGCGTTCAACCCTTAAACTGTTCGACGGCACTTATGACAGAAAAGTCACAAATCTCGGTTTTATACTCAGACAGGACTAAAGGATCAAATTGATTGTGCGGCAGTTAGATTTTTGTCTGGCACTACTCCCTATGTGTGTTTGTCACCAGTGTTTTATGCTTTACCGTATCCATCAGATATAATGCGATCCCATATAAAAAAGTGTTCAAAGGATAGGTAACTTGGTGATCGATGTATTATATGCAATATCATGGAGACTAATATCTAAGCACATGTCTTAAGATATTGTCAAGCGTTAACAGTAGTCGTTTCTGTTTCTTATATTGCACACATCTAGGTTGCAGGAGCTATATGCGTTATGTAATTTTTTTTAGCAGCAAAGTTCCAGCAACACAAATCAGTAAAAAAAACAATTCCACAACGTTTTTTAAGGCTATATTTTGTCCGATCCGATAAAGGTGAAAAAAATAAGCGAGCGAATTGTTTAATATTATAGCACATTTTTCGAAGCATATGAAGTGCATCAAATCATCAGAGATTACATCTGTGCTGCTCCAAGACTGGATTTATATGTCAAAAAACCGGATCAGGAAGCATATATAAACAAGTATCAGTTACATTTGCAGTCGAGGCACATGGTCTTAAGCTTGATAGTTCAGGCGTGATATCAAAGAGCTATTGGCTGGGCGTAAATGGCTCTCCACCGACCACATATGTAAACGCGCGATATTTGTGCAGCGAACGGCTTGTCATTACGTCTATGTTTGAAAAATAGAGAGTATATGTAGCAATGTGGCAATCCGACATATCTTGCATCTCTAACTCTATGGTGAATGTATCTCTGGGGCCGATTGAGGATGGGCGCGTTATGCACTCATGCAAAGGTTCAGCATATAACCGGTATGGGTGAGCCCTCTTAGCTTAGCTCAAACGTCACGGTAATGATATGCTTTTAAAAGTCGATATATTAACATCTCAAAACTTGGTCCGCAATGAGTAACGGTCGCATTTTTAATTTCTCGCAGGAAAAATTATGTTGCAACATTTTCACAGCAAAATAGTATCGCTTAATGTCCAGGAAAAAAGGGCAGACCTACCATCGGCGCAAGTTATAGCTTAACACACATGTCGACCTCGATCGTCTGCCAGGGCTTTCTAACAAAAAGCTAGCCATTTTAAAATCTATGGAAGAACGCGGAACGCTTCATCATTTGTACGACGTTATCCAGCAGCGCCGGCCCGGGGGATAGACACTAATTTTAAATGAGAGATCGGTACCTGCCATATTTACAAATATTTATAGATCTAGCGACTCGGCTCGTGGATCAAAACTCGACTTCAAAATATTATGTAGGTAGACAGTTATTTGCCGCAATCATTACTGCTCCTATATGACAGCTGGTTCAAAACTTGTGAACAGCTTGATATTATGAACCGAGTACTTCAATTCACTCGATTTCTGTTGCGAATTTAACTATCCACCGATGTCAACGTCGTAATATTTGTATAGACGAGGCAAAATATACCCATGATGTAAAGTGACAGCAGTCAGCTCGGCAAACAAAGAAACTGATTACATGGGTTATTTGAACGAACACATGAAAAACAACAGCTTACTGAGAAGCAGCAAACGGCCGTCAGCTGAGCCATAATGCCACCATTTATTGTAAAAGTACCTCATTCGGCACGATATTTAGAACATTAATCATTTGGGAAAAAAAAATCCAGTTTTGCCCTTTTTCCCAATTTGACAGTGCTCTCTAGAGCAACTGGATGCAGAAGAATATAGATTTTTATGTCTGTGTGTATTGCCTGTTGTGGTTCATGTTAATGTCGTTCGTGCGACATCTCGATTTTGGGTAACTTAACTGCCACTGATTAATTTATTGTATGACCCTTCAAAGTTTTCGTGATAACATGAGGGCCATTCTCGACAAGTAATGATTGTGTATAATCTCTACTGAGATCTCGAAACATTACCGCATTGTCCATATTCTGTGCCGATGGTAATATGGTAACAGAGTTGCATGGAATATTATTCAGTGATGCAAGAAAAATTATATATTTCCTCACATTTCATCCGGTGCAAAAACGTTGTCGACCTTTTTCATCGTTCCTAGTCTAGTCTTAGCTAAAACGAGACTCGGCGCACTGTTTATGGCACTTGTTAAAATTGCTGCCACGAATTGAATCTCTGGGGCTCAAAAAACTGTTTTCTAAAGATATAATGTAATCCAGTCAAGCCAGCGACCGCTGTAATGATGACTTCATTGCAGGCAAGCATCTTCGACGGAATGTAGTATCGTTTTTATTAAGTAAACGCCTTCCGCAGTAACCAAACAAACAATGCCTTCACTTAATATTCCTTCTAGAAATTCGATCCACAACTTGCTTCTGGCATATTTCAAGCACCATATACCACTACCACACAATTAAACCAAATTGTCAGAGTAATCTTGGAAGAAATTGCCGTATAATGATGAACCTCATAATCAAACTATTAAAGTAATGTCAATAGAGTGGGCAATCATCACCATCATCAATCGCATCTGCTTGGTCATATGTTCCATTGCCCCTGTATAGCAGCTGTTAGGCATATTTACTCAGTCTCTATTTACATATAGACTCTGGGTACCTTAGCGTTAGCGGAAATAAATGGTCTTGCAATCTTCATTCTGTTACACGTATTATCCGAAGACCACTTGTGCTTGTTTACCAATATAGCGCTTTGTGCTTCCTAGCTTTGGTGGTGGCAAAAAAAACGAAACTATATCAGGCTTGAAAGAATATTGATGTCCGAGCTCTTATATCAAGATCACTGATGCTAAAATGAGCTCAAAACCTTGATGTGAGTTAGCAAGTTCTTAGAAGTGCAAATCTAACAATACAATGGGATAATAGCATTCTGCGATAATTGCATCGTGTTGTCAATATATAACCAATCATTCGTGTCGTTATCTGCTGTTAAACACAAACAGGAGAGTGGTCAAAATAGTAATTAATATCCACTCCACTGTCCTGTTTCGCTTGTATGACATCCCTGCTTACTCTCCAATACCATATCAACTTGTCAGAGATCTATTGGTTTGCTTTTCTTTAATTGTTGTACTGTTTAATTTTGTGGGTTTTTTAAACAGCATAAAACTCTACTTTCATCCTCGCTTATGTTTTCTGTCACTAAGTTCTACTGTATTTTTGGCAACAAGCCAGTTTATAGCAGTATGGTCTTAAGATGGGTTATACTACACGTTAATTGTTTCATTGGAGAGTTTGACAAACTGCGATATCAATCGTACAGCTGACAAAATATCTGACATTGGTTGTAATGCCAATAGCAACGATAAATGTAACTCAAACACATACTTTTGCACGCATAATACCTATTAATTTGATATTTAATGCTGAACGGTTCATCAATATTCACTTCCAGTTAACTATTTTGTACCAAAAACACACATCAATTTTGTTTTAAATGCTGGGCGGTTCATTAATATGCCTCTTCAACTTAATCATTTAAGAATAAAAATCATACAAAAATCATCCAAACGTTGTCTTTTTAAAAAACAAAAGTAGGTATTTAGGTTATTATCCCAGAGGCAATGTTCTGCTCAATTATTCATGAAATAGCAGCACTGCATTGTGTCATATTATATAATTAGTTGATAGCAGTCCATTATTTCTTTGATATCAACGTTCAGCTAAAAAATAAGCATTATGCGATGGTACAAACTGTCTAGTATGAAAATTATCTGCATTCGATCCCAGCCAGGTATGAATAGTCGTAATAATCTAATATCGTTATTCAATACATTATGGTGTATGTATTCATCAGCGTATTTCGGCATCTGTTGGTTGCGGAAACATCAATGGCTTAACAACCAAGCATGAGTTCCGTCACTTAACGCATAAGAAACAATCGCTACAATTTATGACTGGATTATACTGTCGATGGATTGGCCGCCGCTGCCGTAGTTTGGCGGTACTGCGCAAAGAGGGAGAGATGTATACATGTTCGTTAAAAAGACAGCTACTATGCAAAACTACAATGATGAGCTTATCTCATTGTCACTCGGACGTTAAAAGTACTATATAAAATAACGTTGATTTAATTGTGACGAGATAATTTTAGCACAGTTTTATAACGCATCTCATTGATTTATGTTACTTACTTGATCTGTGTAATTGGCTCATTATATATTAGCCATATCCTTCCCATGCCCTTTGGTCGTCGCTGCTGGTAAATGTTCGTCATAAAATCCCGATCATGGTTCCACGCTACAATGTTTGATACCACGCATCAACTTCATCAGTCAGAACGCAACTGACTGATAGATATATGCCATTCGTGTGAATAGCCCTATTCGGCACCAAAGTCATCACGCAAACGATAAGCAACATGATGCAGATGCTGCCACTCAATTAACCCTTAGGTCGATGTTTTTTGTCATTGTCAAGACTGAATGAGTGTTGACAGATCTAACCATTCTTTACGAATACTGCTTTAGTCCCACACAAACGTTGTGCCAGGTTGATGTGACATTTGACGACTGTTACAATATGTGATACATATAACCAATATTACAATGTACATATGGTACTGCACGTAACACGAAATACTTTACTTGATATCGATCCACCATGGCCTCAATACTTTGTCATTTCAGGGCTTACGAATAAGGCCATTGCAGTTTAAAGGACGTCAAGAGCCAAGGTTAGTTAACACCTTATTTAATTCTGCTTATATCGGAACGCAGTCAATTAGCCGTGAAACTTATTATCTAGCATATCAATTACTTTCGAGAATATCCACCACTGTCTGAAGGGAGCTAGAAGCAACAGCAGCGTGTAAAATAACGTAGATTGATGGTGACAAGATAATTACAGCCAGGTATTATATTGCTATCTGAGTGATGTATGTCATCCCCTGGCGCTGCCTTTTTTATCTATGTTTAAGATGCACCAACAGGAAATACCATTAACTTTATAGGTCAACGTGTATGAAAATGATTTGCAGGGATGAGAATCAATGTGGATCAGCTTAATCTTGGTGTTACATTAAGCGTGAAGATCAGCATATTTGCTCTCCTAAATGGGTTAATCTCGATGATACAATCGATTTGTTATCACTGTGGATGACTTTGCGTCATATTTTCACAATCATAGTCTTACTTTGCAGTTGTTAGATACCAATGGCAATAGTGATATAAACATTGGCGAACACGATTGTCTATGGCAGATGTCCACAGTGTAATTGGCCTTACATACATCCATAATCAGAGAGTAGACGATAATCATCATGATCACTTTTTATGTCACTCTGTTACATACCTGGGTCAAAGGTGTTTGACATTACGCCGAGTCAATTTTTAGCTAAGACTAGACTAGGAAAGAGGAAAAAGGCCGACAAAGTTTTTGCACCGGATGAAATACGATGACCAATTTAACCAATGTACGCGAATAATACTTTCATGAAAGTCCGCGGTAGCAAGCACATGTTACAACTCGTGAATGCATGCATCGAGGAAAATTACATACCTAAAAATACATTTGCACCTGACGATCTTGTTGAACATGGTATTTGAGTAGCAACCATATAAACAGCCAGGAGGAAATGCATGTTATTTGTAGAATTGCGCAACACATCCCCGATAATTTAACAATTAATTGCAATGTTTAAACCGTCATAAGATCAATACTGTCGCCAATAATTGTACGGTTAAGTTGGCAATGGAGTGGCTGGGGCACAACAATCGTTGCCTCTGTATGCCTTTTCAGTAGGATATGCCCAACATCATAACTGCACGCACTAAAATTTATTAGCTTCGAACAACAATCAAACAGCAGTGTAAATTATTCTCATGCAGAACAATTATGTCGTGGATGCATAAATATTTCAGGCAGCATGAAAGCGTTGCTCTTTCAATCGGTATTTACATTCATCTCCTGAGAAGTCGTGTACAAATGCATGTATATTTATCGCCTCTGTGAAATACAAAGCATGCTTTACTGGTCATGAAATGCTTTGCAACACAGTTAACATTACCATAATGCATATAAACGCTTGAAGTATACCTACATCTTGCAATGAACGGGTTGTTCATAAAGAAATAATCGGAAGGGACTATACGCAACTAACAAAGTAATTCGGAACCTCACATGCCATGCTGATTGTTCAGCTCATCATGCGTACATCTTTTGTTAGTGAGATAAACTTAAACATCTTACTTTTACTTTAATGGGTTTGGATTTTCGCATACTTGTGTAAGATAACAAAATACCTGCATCAAATACATTTGCCTCTTTAAAACGAATGCATTCAATCGACATTGTTTCACACTATATGCTATTTTCAACGACTGTTGAGGGCAAATATTGCCAGATCTATTGACTTCGGACCAACTCAATTAATATTTAATAGAGCCTGGATGGGTTGTTGTTGTTGGCGGTTGCATTGTGGGGTGTTTGTCAAGGGGCCGTGCAAATATTTATTTCTCCTATTGATCATTCCGAGTTTGTAACGTACATAAATGACGCATAAGCGTATGTCACTTTAGTTTAATGGAACGTTGGACTGCGAAGCGGTCAATATATTGTACAATGTGCAGTGAAAGTTCAATAAAACCCATGTTCACCAGCACTGTTTCGGTCATGAAAAGCAATAACTGCACAATTCCTTCATAACATTCCTGCTTACACAGAAGCGGCATCTATACAACTGTGTAAGGCAATTTCATTACCAATGATGTATGCAGCCTTTATTAACTAAACCAGCAAACCGTGCCATTGTTATACATTAACCTCAGCTTCTTGTAATAATGATTGATAAAGTGATTTGCAAAAGTCAATAAAGGCTAAGCTAAACAGCACAATGCATAATACCTGACTACACAATTCCTTCATTAAATACAAGAAATGTTTCAGCGCATTCAATGGAGAAAACAATAATAAACACAAATAAAAGGTCATGCTCATCATCATTATCGCACCAGATTAGGTAGCGAATGCGCATTCACCCATCCCTTCACTCACCTTTGTCACATCTTCACTCCTTCATTTACTTACCAACACGCTCACATACTCATAGCATTTATTGGCTTGCTCACAGAGTATTTGCTTGATCATTCATTTGCTCCCCCACATACCTATTTCACTCACCTACTCGCTTAACAAATCTTACATTTACAGTCATTCATAGACACACTTTCGTTTGTGCACACACACAGTATTAAATGTACTCACACATAAGCATATATGCTTGTCCGCGCTCGGTAGGCACCTTGTAAATCAGTATGGGTAAGGAAACTAGGTTAATTTGTTTGTGGAAGGTTCAGAATATTTTTTACATTAATTAATTTTAGCTGAACCTGATGTATTTTTAAAAGAGCGTGGCATCAATCAAGTGCTTTCAGTGAATTGTACACCGAAGTATCCTAGCGCATTATGATACAAATTTGTAAATGAGTATGCACTCCCTTCATACAGGATTATGCATTTAAGAATGTTTCAATAGAGCTCAGGTGCATTCACCAAATTATAGAGCGGAACCCGATAAGCAAGCATTTATGCAAAAACTTTTCCTGTATACTAATCATATTAGTCTTTAAGTATGTACTAGACCGTTTCCTACGTTTGCAAATGGTCTGCCAAGCAAATAAATGTAATAGCGATTCAACACATCTTGTCCGTTGTCATTAATTGGGGTCATACCCGGTAGTTGACATATTATATATCCTTTTTTAGGTAAAGATATTACATTACCTTGGTTGTCATAAGGAAGTAAGCATCGAGAGATTAGCGACGATGCATTACATATATTTATATATGCTGATGACGAGCTTCCTGAAATATGTCCACGGTGCACGGTTTATTGTGGTTCATGAACAGCCCTCTAACGGATCCAATGACAAATCATAAATAAGAGTCTTAATGGTGATTGCAACAGTTTCTGATGACTGGCAATTTTGTTCGTTGAGTTATTAATGATAAAGGATGGCACGATCGCAACGCACGTAGCTCAGCACACAGCTGCTGCACTCGGTCAGTGAGTGAGACTTTTTTTATCCATGAGCCAGTTGTACTGGAACATGAAAAAAGGTCTGCCTAACCACAATTAACATTTAATACCATGCGCGCGTCTCCTATGCCTTGAAGAGAATAAACCACTGAGCCAAGCACATGGTAATTAACAGTTGCATCATGTTTTCATCAAACAAGGCGGTATAACTTGCCAAAAAGGGATCATATATCTACATCACTATGTCATCATCATACATCATACATGACGTGGAAAACAACTACAAAATTCCCTCATTATATTCGATAGGTTTTTAGTGCAGTCAATGGAGATATACACACAATAAAGGCCATGCTCATCAACATAATCGGAAGCAAATGCACATTCATCTCCTCACTCACTTATGTCACAAATTACTCCTTCATTTACCTAACATATGAATGTGTGTATTTGTGGGATTCTTAGATGTAGGTAGGTTGCTGTATGATTCTTCAGCATCGGTTATATGATCATCATCATTATCTTCATCATCGTCCCCATCATCATCATTATCATTATATTATCATCACCATAATCATTATCAATATAATCAACGTAACTTGCCATAAAATATAACAATAAATCCCCAAACCCTAAATGAAGCTTTACAAAATGATAGGATACTTTAACATTCCTGTGGTACGTTGCAATTAGACTAATATTAGATTGGTCTCTCAATCATCAATAAATCATTCATTCTCGTGTGGCATTGTGGATGTTCGCTTGTAGGTCTAATCGGCCGAATTGGTAATGGTCGTTACAGTAAACAAGCTACCCATTTGGAACAAGGCAAATATTGCACTTGTTTAACTTGTTCTTGACAAACAAATGCCGGTCTAGATATACCTTGCAATGTCAAAAACAGTTTGACGGGACTAAACTTATCCTATTGTAATTTCTGCTCAGATCGTTTTCTTATCAGCAATATATATCAAATTGAATTGAGCGCGTTTTGCATCTGTAGCAAATATTTACTCGCGATTGGTTCATGACAGATTTGTTGGAAATTCTTGTAGGAAATAAGGAAGGTCCCGTCAATGGATTAATTTGCTTTCCTGAATGAATACGAAAGACAGTGATCGTTACTGAGCCGATGACACATAATGTCATCACAGTTAAAGTTTTATGCCAAAGAAAGTTCACGCAGTAATACTCGAATAAAAGAAGTAAATGTTAATCTGGTTTAATAACAAATCACGACAGTGTTCGAATTTGCTTTTCACTTATAAAATGTATATAAGCAGAAAGAAGACCTTGAATTTTCATTCATTAAATATCTACTTGGCACGGATAGTACCTATTACTCCGAAGCCCATACCTAACGAAAACAAAGCTGCATATTGTCATATATATTGTTCCGCGTAAACTAATCGCAGGCTTATATGACAAAGCATGCATCGAACCTGCTTTCCAGCACATGTTATTGTCCGTTAAAAACATGCACTAATACGGCGACATTTGCAAGCTGGGTAATGCTGTTGACAATCACATTATAGCGACAAAACATTTCCGATGGTCAAACACAAATACATTAACAATGTTGTTAATATTCACAAATATCGACAATATGTTGATACTTGAGTTAACACCTAGTTAAAACGACTAAAAGCCATTATGGTTAAAATCCATTATGCTGAAGTTGGTATCATTTATCATTATATCAATTATTTGAATAGGCTGAAAGCAGCTCAAACACAATTACAAGTGAAACAAAGGCTTGAGTTGATTATGGCAGTGGCTTGCCATATTGCTGGTATGCTAAACAATTCATTGCGTCGTCACAATGATTAACGCGCGCGCTTGGATTGGTGCTCGCAAGGTCAACAAAGTGATACTGTAATAAAATCGATTATCTACCCAGTTTGCTGTGCATATTAGCAATCATATCTTACCAGTTCCCGTGTATTGTTAGATGTAGATCATATTATGTTTTCGCATTCTACAACATACAATTTATAGCCATTTTGTCGACGCCTCTGACCAAGTCTTTACCCTATAAAATTTGTTGCGAATGCACTAGATTCGAAAATGTATATAGAATCAACGTGCAATTCGCTCAATCACAGCACCCGGTAACCTTATACACTCCGCATGCAAGTCTTAAGCCTACAAAATCCTTGCCTAATGGGGTATATATTCTTCACTTATATACTTAACGTGGTGAAGTTGTATCCAATACAGTTGCATTCGGACGAGCATAGCCTGTGAGAGAGCTGGAATTGTCTTGTGCTACTGGCGCAGGTCACAGAAATAGCCAAATTTATTCTGAAATTTAACCAAGAGCACTTGCCACCACCATTTCAATTAAAAGATCATTGCTGATTGGTTACACCAAATATATGCATACTTTGTGCTGCCAACCGCTCAGAAATGTTAACCTCCCCACCCCTACTCCCCTCCTTCATTCACGGCCCCTCCCAATCTGATCACATGAGGCAAGTAACAGGTCTTGACATCTGAAGATGGTGCAATTATTGATCGATCACTCTGCTAAGAGAGCAAGTGATAGTGCCAGTGTGTATTTATTTCATTGTGCGCCCGTTTACTGCAATTACATTGGCTATATTCGTGAGTTATGGCGAATCTTTATTACATGTAGTTAACCTCATCCAAATAATGTGAACAAATTATTAAAGCATAAAGGATTCTTGTTTTTGTACTTCGAACGATGCATCTGAAATTAATGCAATAAAGCTCAAATATGAAAGACAGTTAGTGAATCATGACGTCACACTGATATTCGGAAAATCCGATACCGCTTGATCTCGTCTTAACTTGTACCTTATAAACACCATGTGCTAATTTGTACAGCAGGTAGTGTTTGATGCAATACTAGGTCAGCGTTGAACAACAGGGCTCATGTAAGACATATCAACCAGAGACTATGTCTCAAACACAAAAGCATGGTTATGAACATGAAGCTTTGTCGATAATAATTGTAACAGTTCGCTTTAATATAATAGTTAACATAATCATTCAGCTTCAAAAGTGGCGTGCATTACATATTTCAACAGTTTAACTGTTGCATAGTGACGAACCTTAATGATATATGAGCTGTAATGCAATTGTTCGACTTTTGGGATATGATATTAAAGCGCTAATATACACTGGTATTATATGCGCAATGACAATCTGAATTCAACAGTAACCAAATTATTTTTTAATTTATTTATAGAAATCCTGATGTGATACCATATAAGGCAGTAACATTTGCGATGGCGAAATAAACAATACTCTATGTGTCTAATGGAGCAGTCAGTACTAACCTCTCTGTTAAATACGATCTTCGTTAGAAAGTAATAGAGAGTGGAGCACCTGGCAAAATTGCAATAGCTACGATGCGTTAAAACTATGATTTTCTTGTTAGTGGGATCTCATGTTATGCACAAATTACACATACTTCCAGATAATTTATCTTAAACATAATATTAACAGTCTTTGCGACGTGTTGTAGTTGTCCGCACTGCAAAATTTAGTGCATGACATTTTGCCTACATAGCTCCATCGATTTGTTCGAAACCAATATTATAGTCTACCAAGTTAATCATCTAAAATCTAAATAACAACATGCAGGTTATACCCATAAACAAATATGACAAGCAACAGGTTTGCACCTAGAAGACTTTATTAATTCACATGATATGCAATCAAAACACGTTCACTCATTTATTCCTACATTATCCCATACGTTCCTTTTCCCCATCAGATGTGACTTCATCATGCCTATTTGCATGACTATTACTTGATAAGTGTATGTCATGATTCAATGTATTAACGGACTTGGTCTATACGTACACCTTCATTCACATAATATACAATCAAATACGTTCACTCATTTATCTCTAGGTTATCCAGTACGTTCCTTTTCTTCCTGTCAGATGTAACATCATCATTCCTAATTGTATGTCTACTACTGGATAAGTGCATGTCGTGATTACTTTATCAAAAGGTTTGGTCAATACGTGCACCTTCAACAAGGTTTGTGTTACACCAAGAGCTCTATAGACCTGTAAGGAAAGCAAATCATCAAACATTACCTGAAATTGAAAAACAATTCGGGACGCATTGCATCTCAGTGTTACTTTGAGTTTTTAAGTTCTAGACAAATACCTACACATGCGAAATCAGAGGCACTTGTTTACCGAAGCCAAGCTTCCTATACGCAAAGCCGCAGCCGGGTGCCGAGCAACAATCTACATGTATTTAGAAGATATGCAAACGATTGTCGCCAGTGCCTTGTCCTTTATTCATTTACACATATATACCTCACACATTAGATATCATACGTTGCTTAGTGTTTCTTTGGTATTCATAGGAGTCGTCCGATATTCCAGCAATTAGTTATATGCGGTTAATTAATACAAGTAATAACAAGGCGGCAGCGAGTTATTGTTGGTAAGCTTGGCAATGAGCGGCTATGTTCAAGAGGATCGTTCTATTCGGGTGCTGTTTTATCACCCTTACACTGTGCTTGCTCCATTAGTCAATATATCATGTGAGACAAGCAGCTTGGGCAATTCATTGTTGCTGCTCACTATAACGACCGTGTAGCCACACTATTATTCCTACAGTATCGACAACCACTTATTTCTATCGGGGATCCAATATTATCGAACCTGTTTTTTCATAATTTACCCGACATTAGCGAACCCGAATCTGAATATCCTTGGCAAACGAACCGCCGCTATTGCCTACTTTGCCTGCCCAATGTTTAAACTTAACTGTTTGTTATCGAACGCCGATCTTCTCTTGAATAGCGTCAATGTCACCCATTATTTGCCCTATGATAACTGCCCCTGTCTATATATGCAGACACCATTTCACCTTAGTAGTCATGCATCACTGTTACCTTCTGCATTTGGATGCACACCTCTTCTCCATGTGACAAACTCAAATTAGAAAAGGCGGCTCTCATTGATTATCCTTCAGTAGAGTCCCCGGGTAACAATCCACATGAAATACTTAGACCCTGTAAACGCATAATTAATCCTACGTAAAAGTATCATCAGTAGTAATCCTACTACATTCGCGGCCTGATAGTAGGATTATTTATCCTACAGCGAGGACCTGTTTCCTCATCTAAGACACTAACATAATCGCATTGTGACAATACTGAATTGAATACAGCTTGGCAATGCACAATGGTGAATGCAAATCATATCAAACAGTGTGTGCCGCTACTCGCTATCCAGTTGTAACGAAAAGAGAGATTTTAGCTCAGTCTAATGTTTGCTTGCCTGATCGCATGAAAACATGGTGTGCGTCCGTTTGATTGATATTTCGTGTCCTGATTGTCTGTGTGTAAAAACGCATTCGAGGGGAAAATCATGTCCTCGTATTGGCATTGATCGGTCATTCCGAAGCTTTTTCATTAATAAACCTCTAAATCACATCGACACTTATAATGTCAACATGAGTAATTTTGTATGGGACAGCAATAAGGCGACAAATCGATAACGCAATGTGACACTTTTGGAAATGCCTTTCTGAACTACTTGTGTATGATAGCCGTATGTCACGAGGCTCTTACTCGACTATTGTTATAGAATGACGATCATAACGAAAGTCTACAAATGTCAATCTATTTGCTTTTTCATTCGTGATAACATGGTTGAAAACCAAAAGTAAAGGTAAAATGATCGGTTGATTTCACACATAAACAAAACAAGGCATAATCCTTTCACGTACAACATTCTGACATTATCAACATGCGACAGGATCTTCGCATTGTGCATCAAGAGCAGTGATATCGAGCAAACATGCCACTTGTGTTATTTCAACAATTTAAGACAGTAGCGGATAATAACTAAAGCAAACTTTTGCTCCTTGGAATTGAATGACAAACAATCAATGAATACAAACATTGCTCGATCATTTATTTTGGACACAGAGTATTTGGCTGCATTCGTTCGACCGATCGCGTACTTGTATATTTGCGCTATTGCCCACGAACTATGCTGTATATCAACGCCTGACCTGAATAGTTGCAGATGAAGCTGCCATTCACTATAATGGTTAACTGTGTGGATATAAAATAAAGTGCGTTAGTATTTTACTACTTTGTTGTGATGGTAGTGGGATCATCAAAGCATATATTGTACTTAAGCATCGTATTGGCAGACGAGATTTTGTTCGACAATACAAACTGCAGTGCAAATTAATATCGCTTCAAATCATGACGTACAAAATGGAGAAAATACTGTTTCTGTTTACATCGGATTGGTCTTGTCGAAGCTAACATTTGATAGATAAGCAATTTCGGTGTGATATTGCAGTACTTGGCAAACGCTGATAGGCTAAATACTCCTTTGGACGCATCATTGAAGTTGCATTCAATATGCTAAGGTATCCTCTCTTAGCAGAATTTACTAAAGGTGTTGCACAGTAACAGTAAGGTTTAGTTTTCTTCAATTTCGAAGACGGTTCGACCCAGTTGCGCAGGAAGTAAATGATAAATTTATCAAATCTGCATATCAGATTATTGAAGCTACAACAATGTG
This sequence comes from Urechis unicinctus, assembly GCA_034190875.2. NCBI lineage: Eukaryota > Metazoa > Annelida > Polychaeta > Xenopneusta > Urechidae > Urechis > Urechis unicinctus. The sequence continues at coordinate 27,394,465 of CM067355.1, forward strand.
GTCTTTGTACGTCGTTAACTGTAACAGATATATGACGACCTAGCTGAAATTATCAGAACGTAATAGCTGCATCCCCTTTCTATTTAGAAGGCCAACAATGCCAACATGTGATGAATTTATTTCGCCGGCCATTTTTATGCCACCTGACTGTCAGAGTATGCCCTACCAGTAAACAGCAGACATAGATGTTTGGTAACATTAACCACACCCCCTTTATATAGGGAAGTTGCGATAACATATTACTGTGTATGATATTCTAATGATAAAGTCCTGAAATGACCAATACACAACACAGCAAGGTAAGATGAGCCCGTATCAGCTAGTGTAGGCAAATTACCGTCGACGTTTGTTATGTGGCATTCATTTTGTTTTAATCACTAACTATCGCACTAAACCTAACTCGTTCTATGTACACGATAATACATGGACTATTAACTGCGAAACCGGACCTATAAGACATTCAGCCACTGTGTAGTTTCTGCAACCAGAGTGTATGGTAGCCAAATGATATTTGGTCTGGTGATGTGATGCATGACAGTGATCGATATATGTGAAGACTATGTAGACAATACCGCCACCAGCCAGTGGTCAAGCTATATAACAAGAGTGAGATGAATCGTTAAGACTTCATAGTATAATAATGAATAGAAATGTTGTTGTACTGGAAAACATAACGTTACATCGTTGATGATCGTACTATATTGGCTTATTAAAAACTAGTCAATCGTTAGTACATTAAAAAACTGCTCAAGCGTCCAGGAATCACAACTGTGACGCATGGAATACCTAACTTCATACCGGTAGGTAGACTTATTTCTCGTTATTAGATGTAATAAAAAATGCCAGGAAGGTGTGTAGTTTAAAGGGTGTTGGCAAGTGATATTCACAATGTGTAAGTGCGCGTATCGAGTATATCGAAGTTTTCAGGTGCATTAACATTACGTTCTGTGTTTGAAACCATCAGCCCGTGCTATAAAGTAATAACATTGATCATTAGCGAGTTGTTACGAATTTGCAGCAATGGTATCTTGCACAACGCGGCGTTTTTCACAGTTGTATACATCTAAACTAGCCGCTACACATGTAGCTGATACATGATAAATTTACCGTCATTCACAATCAATCTGGACGACATTAAAAACTGCGTTTGATACACTTTAATTTTGAAAGTAACGCTCGACTAGCCAATCATATATATACATATATATATATATATCGGTAATGCATAGATGGCTAGCGTTTCATGCTGAATTTGATGCAGCTAAGCGCACTTCCACATTTAGTAAACATTCGTTATTGTGCTATGTCAAATATTAGCGCCCTGTGGTTGCCCGGCAATCAATGTTTTTTTGTTGTTGCTCTTGATAATGTACTTGATTCTCCATTGTCGTTATTTGCTATACCTATGTCTATTTAATACAGACGTATAACCACATTTTGCCGGATATCAGTGCGAATACCTCTATTGAAAATGAGTCACCTATAGATTGCACCCCGTGGAAATAAATAATTAAGGGCAATGGGTCATAGCAGGTTACAATGGTAATCCAATAATGTGTGAACTCGATATTATCCAGCGTAAACATCGTAACTCAGAGAAGAGGGAAGAGAGGGCTTGCGATACATTTGCGCGAAATGGCGTGGTTTATCCGCATAATGTACCCGTTGTCTACCTACTGTTCTTTTGTTCATTATCAAATGCACAATGTTGACTGGAACGCAAGGCTTTTAAAGACCTTCCTAATCAATTATATGTGAGTTAAGTTTCTCTACCATATTTTGCACACTCTACACCTGCTTGATCGATGCGTGTTCAATAATTGCGGCGTCCCCTACACACCAATATACAACAAAACAGAGAGGCTAATATACTGCAAATGCCATATACCGGCAATAACACGACAGGATGAGCCCGGTTTTGTTCTTGACAGAGATCCTTGTTGTGCAGCAAACATATGTTATTGACATCTCGTTGCTTGACATCATAAGCGCTAATATACACTGGTATTATATGCGCAATGACAATCTGAATTCAACAGTAACAAAATTATTTTTTAATTTATATAGAAATCCTGATGTGATACCATATAAGGCTGTAACATTTGCGATGGCGAAGTAAGCAATACTCTATGTGTCTAATGGAGCAGTCAGTACTAACCTCTCTGTTAAACACGATCTTTGTTTGAGCGTAATAGAGAGTGGAGCACCTGGCAAAACTGCAATAGCTACGATGCGTTAAAACTATGATTTTCTTGTTAGTTGAATCTCATGTTATGCACAAATCACACATACTACCAGATAATTTATCTTAAACATAATATTAACAGTCTTTGCGACGTGTTGTAGTTGTACGCACTGCAAAATTTAGTACATGACATTTTGCCTACATAGCTCCATCGATTTGTTCGAAACCAATATTATAGTTTACCGAGTTAATCATCTAAAATCTAAGTAACAACATGCAGGTTATACCCATAAACAAACATGACAAGCAACATGTTTGCACCTAGAAGACTTTATTAATTCACATGATATGCAATCAAAACACGTTCACTCATTTATTCCTACATTATCCCATACGTTCCTTTTCCCCATCAGATGTGACTTCATCATGCCTAATTGCATGACTATTACTTGATAAATGTATATCGTGATTCCATGTATCAACGGACTTGGTCTATACGTGCACCTTTATTCACATAATATACAATCAAATACGTTCACTCATTTATCCCTAGGTTATCCAGTACGTTCCTTCTCTTCCTGTCAGATGTAACATCATCATCCCTAATTGTATGTCTACTACTGGATAAGTGCATGTCGTGATTACTTTATCAAAAGGTTTGGTCAATACGTGCACCTTCAACAAGGTTTGTTTTACACCAAGAGCTCTATGGACCCGTAAGGAAAGCAAATCATCAAACATTCCCTGAAATTGGAAAACAATTCGGGACGCATTGCATCTCAGTGTTACTTTGAGCTTTTAAGTTCTAGACAAATACCTACACATGCAAAATCAGAGGCACTTGTTTACCGAAGCCAAGCTTCCTATACGCAAAGCCGCAGCCGGGTGCCGAGCAACAATCTACATGTATTTAGAAGATATGCAAACGACTGTCGCCAGTGCCTTGTCCTTCATTCATTTACACATATATACCTCACACATTAGACATCATACGTTGCTTAGTCTTTCTTTGGTACTCGTAGGAGTCGTCCGATATTCCAGCAATTAGTTATATGCGGTTAATTAATACAAGTAATAAAAAGGCGGCAGCGAGTTATTGTTGGTAAGCTTGGCAATGAGCGGCTATGTTCAAGAGGATCATTCTATTCGGGTGCTGTTTCATCACCCTTACACTGTGCTTGCTCCAATAGTCAATATATCATGTGGGACAAGCAGCTTGGGCAATTCATTGTTGCTGCTCACAATAACGACCGCGTAGCCACACTATTATTCCTACAGTATCGACAGCCACTTATTTCCATCAGGGATCCAATATTATCGAACCTGTTTTTTCATAATTTACCCGACATTAGCGAACCCGAATCTAAATATCCTCGGCAAACGAACCGCCGTTATTGCCTACTTTGCCTGCCCAATGTTTAAACTTAACTGTTTTTTATCGAACGCCGATTTTTCTCTTGAATAGCATCAATGTCACCCATTATTTGCCCTATGATAACTGCCCCTGTCTATATATGCAGACACCATCTCACCTTAGTGGTTATGCATCACTGTTACCTTCTGCATTTGGATGCACACCTCTTCTCCATGTAACAATCTCAAATTAGAAAAGGCAGCTCTCATTGATTACCCTTCAGTAGAGTCCCCGGGTAACAATCCACATGAAATACTTAGACCCTGTAAACGCATAATTAATCCTACATAAAAGTATCATCAGTAGTAATCCTACTACATTCGCGGCCTGATAGTAGGATTATTTATCCTACAGCGAGGACCTGTTTCCTCATCTAAGACACTAACATAATCGCTTTGTGACAATACTGAATTGAATATAGCTTGGCAATGCACAATGGTGAATGCAAATCATATCAAACAGTGTTTGCCGCTACTCGCTATCCAGTTGTAACGAAAAAGTAGATGTTAGCTCAGTCAAATGTTTGCTTGCCTAATCGCATGAAAATATGGTGTGCGTCCGTTTGATTGATATTTCGTGTCCTGTTTGTCTGTGTGTAAAAACGCATTCGAGGGGAAAATCATGTCCTCGTATTGGCATTGATCGGTCATTCCGAGGCTTTTTCATTAATAAACCTCTAAATCACATCGACACTTATAATGTCAACATGAGTAATTTTGTATGGGACAGCAATAAGGCAACAAATCGATAACGCAATGTGACACTTTTAGAAATGCCTTTCTGAACTACTTGCGTATGATAGCCGTATGTCACGAGTCAGGCTCTTACTCGACTATTGTTACTGAATGACGATCATAACGATAGTCTACAAATGTCAATCTATTTGCTTTTTCATTCTTGATAACATGGTTGAAAACCAAAAGTAAAGGTAAAATGATCGGTTGATTTCACACATAAACAAAACAAGGCATAATCCTTTCACGTAAAAACATTCTGACATTATCAACATACGACAGGATCTTCGCATTGCGCATCAAGAGCAGTGATATCGAGCAAACATGCCACTTGTGTTATTTCAACAATTTAAGGCAATAGCGGATAATAACTAAAGCAAACTTTTGCTCCTTGGAATTGAATGGCAAACAATCAATGATTACAAACATTGCTCGATCATTTATATTGGACACAGAGTATTTTGTCTGCATTCGTTCGACCGATCGCGTACTTGTATATTTGCGCTATTGCCCACGAACTATGCTGTATATCAACGCCTGACCTGAATAGTTGCAGATGAAGCTGCCATTCAGTATAATGGTTAACTGTGTGGATATAAAATAAAGTGCGTTAGTATTTTACTACTTTGTAGTGATGGTAGTGGGATCATCAATGCACATATTGTACTTAAGCATCGTATTAGCAGACGAGATTTTGTTCGACAATACAAACTGCAGTGCAAATTAATATCGCTTCAAATCATGACGTACAAAATGAAGAAAATACTGCTTCTGTTTACATCGGATTGGTCCTGTCGAAGCTAACATTTGATAGATAAACAATTTCGGTGTGATATTGCAGTACTTGGCAAACACCGATAAGCTAAATACTCCTTTGGACGCATCATTGAAGTTGCATTCAATCTGCTAAGGCATCCTCTCTTAGCAGCATTTACTAAAGGTGTTGCACAGTATCAGTAAGGTTTAGTTTTCTTCAATTTCGAAGACGGTTCGACCCAGTTGCGCAGGAAGTAAATGATATATTTATTAAAACTGCATATCAGATAATTGAAGCTACAACAATGTGGTCGTTGTACGTCGTTAACTGTAACAGATATATGACGACCTACCTGAAATCATCAGAACGTAATAGCTGCACCCCCTTTTTTTTGGGATGCCAACAATGCCAACATGTGATGAATTTATTTCGCTGGCCATTTTTATGCAACCTGACTGTCAGAGTATGCCCTACCAGTAAAATGGAGAAATAGATGTTTGGTAACATTAACCACACCCCCTTAAATAGGGAACATATTACTGTGTATGATCTTCTAATGATAAAGTCCTGAAATGACCAATACACAACACAGCAAGGAACGACGAGCCCGTATCAGCTAGTGTAGGCAAATTACCGTCGACGTTTGTTATGTGGCATCCATTTTGTTTTAATCACTAACTCTCGCGCTAAACCTAGTTCGTTCTATGTACACTATAATACATTGGCTATTAACTGCGAAACCGGACCTATAAGTCATTCAGCCCCTGTGTAGTTTCTGCAACCAGAGTGTATGGTAGCCTAATGATATTTGGTCTGGTGATGTGATGCATGACAGTGATCGACATATGTGAAGACTAAGTAGACAATACCGCCACCAGCCAGTGGTCAAGCTATATAACAAGAGTGAGATGAATCGTTATGACTTCATAGTATAATAATGAAGAGAGAGGAGTTGTTGTACTGGAAAACATACCGCGACATCGTTGATGATCGTAGTGCATTGGCTTATTACAAACTAGTCAATCGTTAGTACATTAACAAACTGCTCAAGCGTCCAGGAATCACAACTGTGACGCATAGAATACCTAACTTCATACCGGCAGGTAGACTTATTTCTCGTTATTAGATGTAATAAAAAATGCCAGGAAGGTGTGTAGTTTAAAGGGTGTTGGCAACTAATATTCACAATGTGTAAGTGCGCGTATCGAGTATATCGAAGTTTTCAGGTGCATTAACAAAACGTTCTGTGTTTGAAACCTTCAGCCCGTGCTATAAAGTAATAACATTGATCATTAGCGAGTTGTTACGAATTTGCAGCAATGGTATCTTGCTCAACGCGGCGTTTTTCACAGCTGTATACATCTAAACTAACCACTACACATGTAGCTGTGACATGATAAATTTACCGTCAATCACAATCAATCTGGACGACATTAAAAACTGCGTTTGATACACTTTAATTTGAAAGTAACGCTCGACTAGCCAATCATATATATATATATATATATATATATATATATATATATATATATATATATATATATATATATATATATATATATATATATATATATATATATATATATATATATATATATATATATATATATATATATATATATATATATATATACATCGGTAATGCATAGATGACTAGCGTTTCATGCTGAATTTTATGCAGCTAAGCGCACTTCCACATTCAGTAAACATTCGTTATTGTGCTATGTCAAATATCAGCGCCCTGTGGTTGCCTGGCGAATAATGTGTTTTTTGTTGCTCTTGATAATGTACTTGATTCTCCATTGTTGTTATTTGTTATACCTATGTCTATTTAATATAGCCGTATAGCCACATTTTGCCGGATATCAGTGCGAATACCCCTATTGAAAATGAGTCACCTATAGATTGCACCCCGTGGAAATAAATAATTAAGGGCAATGGGTCATAGCAGGTTACAATGGTAATCCAATAATGTGTCAACTCGATAATATCCAGCTTTAACATCGTAACTCAGAGAAGAGGGAACTGAGGGCTTGCGATACATTTGCGCGAAATGGCGTGGTTTGTCGGCATAAAGTAACCGTTGTCTACCTAATGTTCTTTTGTTCATTATCAAATGCACAATGTTGACTAGAACGCAAGGCTTTCAATGACCTTCCTAATCAATTATATGTGAGTTAAGTTTCTCTACCATATTTTGCACACTCTATTCCTGCTTGACCGATGTGTGTTCAATAATTGCGGCGTCGTTCCCTACACACCAATATACAACTAAACAGAGAGGCTAATATACTGCATATGCCATATACCAGACAATCACCCGACAGGATGAGCCAAGTTTTGTTCTTGACAGAGATTCTTGTTGTGCAGCAAGCAAATGTTATTTATATCTCGTTGCTTGACATCATCAGTGATGTCCTACAGTCACCAAATGGCATCCTGTTAGCCAACAATATATGTTTTCAGGATATCATAAATAACATATTACATCGACTTATTTAATGGATCCATCATATGCCCCTATTACCTGCCATTGCTGAGTATCTGTCTCTTTAGATAAGCAAAAGCTTGAACCAAAAAATATTAAACTTCTATAACAAACTCAAAACAAAACAAATGTCACATTACGTCATTGTGTTTAAAACGATTCGAGGCACCAATTGAATATTAGGTATCTACCGCCAGCTGTAGGTTTGAATAAAACGAACAAGTGTCACGCCAAAAAGGGTTCGACCAGATATACTTATAAATTAACAATTTAATCCATGACAATCATAGAAGAGACTTTGAATGTACCATTTATGTTGATTTTCGATTCCCAACAGTAAATATTGATGAATAAATAATTTTTCATCGATTGTGATTTTCTAATACTGCGTCTCTAGGAACCACTTGCAAAATTATTGCGTCCCAATGTTTTTCATGGCCAACGTCAAAAGCCGATGTCAAACATCACGACAAATTATGCAAACACCATAACTATATTATTCGTGAGCCGTGATATGGAGTAGTTTTTGATGAATAAAGAGTAAGGATGGAAGTTAACGTACATGTCTTCATCACACACAATTATTGAACATTAACACAGTCGTATTTCATAGCGGTGCATTACGTTCACTGCACTGAGCTGTGTGATATAAATAAGGAGAAGCGCTTAATGTCTTAATGAATTATCATAAGCAGCGTGATTGGGTAAACTCGAAATATGTAGCTCTTTAATCATCGCATGATCACCGGAGGGTTTAGAGAGAGTACATACTAGTAGCCACTCAGGAACCTTTGTATAGGCACTGGTGAACTGATGCATCTTGCAAGTTATTAATCACTGCAAGGACACAATCTGCGTAATTCCTCGTATATCATAACCTAGATACGAATTGAAGCCCGTAACCCAACGCTATCTCTACGATTCATCATTCTTATTATGCGATGCAATAACACACTGTTCATATCCAACATGGTAACTTTAACCCTAATTAATTTGTTCTAAAGAGAGCACATATGGCAACAGCATAATAACTGATTTAGCAAAACCGACAGACACATAATGTGATTTAAAAATGTATGTCATATGGTTAACCCATTATTAAATGATGAACATTCAGATGAGAATTTGGTATAATTACAGAAAACGAAGCGCCAGCATAATCAGATTGTATGCATAATTCGTCAATATACGCTTCTTGCAAATCAGCTGTGCGTTCACATACATTATGCAACAAGAAACTGTCGTCGGCGCTACAAAGAAAATTCACGAGTTTATGACTTACTATTTAATAATTACTCACCTTGGATGAAGCACGACATTTTATTGCAGTCAATCAGCATAAATAATTTTATGTTATCTACTTAAACTGTGTAATCGGCTCATTTTACACCAGGCGAATCCTGCTCATGCCCTTTGGTCGTCGTTGCTTGTAAATGTTCGTCATAAAACCTCGATCATGGTCCCACGCTACAATGTTTGATACCACGCATCAGCTTCGTCGCATGAACGCAACTGACTGATAGATATATTTCAATCGTGTGAGGAGCCCTATTCAGCTCCAAAGTCATCATACAAACGATGAGCAACATGATACAGATGCTGCCACTCAATTGCATCCTTATGTCGAACTTTATTGTCGTTGTCGAGACTGAATGAGAGATGACAAATCTAACCATTGTTAAAATATTAGAATATGGGATCCACATTACCAATAATGCACTGTACATATGTTACTGGACGTTACTCAAAATACTACACTTGATTTGACTTGACTGTTCAGGGCTAACGATTATGTCCACTGTATTGTTTATAGGACTCCAAGAGCCAAGCTTAGTTGACATCTGATTTACATTGGCATATATCGGAACGCAGTCAATTAGTAGTGAAAAACATTTTCGAACATAACAATTATTTTCGAGAATACCCACCACTGTCTGATGG
>CM067355.1:27404083-27457303 GCA_034190875.2 Urechis unicinctus
CGATTCGACTCATCAACATTGTCATTACTGACTTACGTATGAATTTATTGTCATTGTTGCTGTGCGATCGGGATTAACTACTCCGCACATTATGCCTAGATATAATACTTGATGCGGCTAATGTTTGCAGACGTCCTGCTTGTTTTACCTTGGACCTGAAAGCGCAATGGCGTCAATAAAATATGTATTACCTCTTCAATTCGTCCAAGCTAAGTTGTTGTCAACGCGTGGGTGAGGAACAATGACATGCTCCCTACAATTGTATTTATGCCTGCGCTTATTGAAAGGCTTAATCATGGTACTGCATGTATTGTGGTTGGTTTATGGTAAACAATCTAACCACCTGACACAGCTGATTGCTGAATCCATTGGTAAACATTTAGCTTCAATACTTTGCGATTATCAGGAAGGAAACTAGAAAAGCGTATGATCGTGCGTGTATTTGGCGATCCACTGCATTAGATGATCATATTAACTCCACGTTGTAGCGTCAGGCGACCATTCTACTGCTGCCCCGTCATGATGATGTCAAGGTTTGGTTTGCCAGAGCTAAAGAGAGGTGGCGCTAGCACGTGCATTAATACGCCTGCAGTAGGAGTAGATACGAGGAAAACCTTGCTCTTTGTTGTAAATATTTGCAACGACACAGGGTGTATTTTTTGGACAAAGCCATGTGTTTCGAAGTGAATAATAGCAAGGCTGAGTCTATTCACACGAATAGGTATATTTAAAAAATACCGAACACCACAATGGTTCTCAAACACATGGCCTAAACAACATTGCGGTTGCTTAAAATTATGTTGTAAATCACTGGTGATAATAAACCAAATATGAAAGATGGAATGACTAGATTAAATTCGTTGGTACTTTCAAACACATTCAAACTTTATATCATCGAATATTGTCACGACGCATGTGATCACAACAAACAGGTAATATGGAATCGAGATAGCAATTATTCGCAGATAATCAGGTTAACAATCGGCCAATGATGGGCTGAATCGCATATCGCTTCAATTTGACCATACTGGATTGTGCAACACCTCAATTTCATCCCATGTCATCCAGTGTACCAGTGTCTTCTTCATCTTCATGGTTCCATTAGTCTACTTGAGGTATCGTACAATGTGAAACCATGTTTGCTTCTTTAACATTATGGTCGGTATGGCCTGATCCGTCAGATCCGCCAGAGAGGACCGCTTAGGTAAAGTTAAGGAGGTGAGCATACTGAGAAACCAGCAAATTATTTATGCTGATTGACTGTAATAAAATGTCGTGCTTCATCCAAGGTGAGTAATTGCTAGATAGTATGTCAGTATTCGTAGTAGTGTCGACGACAGTTACTTGTTTAGAGTCGCATAATGTATGTGAACGCACAACGGATTTGCAAGAAGCATATAGTGACGGATTATTATACTGACTGATTATGATGGCGTTGTATGATAAAAATTGCGACGCAATAATTTTGCTAGTGGTTCACAGAGACGCAATAACAGACAAGCACAATCGATGAAAAATTATTCGTTCACCAATATTTACTCTTGGGAATCAAGCATCCTCATAAATGGTACCTGCAAAGTCTTTTCAATGATTGTCATAGATTAAGTTGCTATTTTATAAGTAGGTCTGGTAGAAAGCTTTTCGGTGTGACACAGAAACCGTCACATTTACCAACTTATATCCATTGTTTGTTGAATTAAAACCTATAGCTCACGGTAGATACCTAATATTCAATTGTGGCCTCTAATCGTTCTGAACACAGTGTCGACCGGGTCAATGAAAGTGATATGACACCCATTCTGTTTTCAATTGGTTATAGACGTTTTGCAGCTTTTAGTTCAAGCTCTTGCTAATCAAAAGAGACTGATACTCAGAAATGGCAGGTAAAATGGGCATTTGATGGGTACGCTGAATAATTCGATGTAAAATGCTTTTGATGATATCCAGAAAACATATGTTGTGGGCTTACAAGAAGCCATTTGGTGATCAGTTAAGATGTCAAGCAACGAGGTGTTAATAACATTTATATGCTGCACTGCAAGGATCTCGGTCAAGAACAAAACCTTGCTCACCATGTCATGTGATTGTCTGAGATATTGCATATGCAGTGCATTGGCCTCTCTGTTTTGTTGTATATTAGTGTGTAGTATATTGGTGTGTAGGGAACGACGATGGAATGGTTGATCACGTATCAATCAAACAAGTGTAGCGTGTGCGCTATATGTTACCCATACTTATCTCCGTATAATGGATTAGAAAGGGTATTAAAAGACCTGCTTTCCAGATAACATTGTGCTTTTGATGATGGACATAAGAACATTCGGTTGACCACGGGTACATTATGCGGATAAATCACGCCATTTTACGCTAATGGATCGCAAGCCCTCTGTTCCCTCATCTCTGAGTTACGATGTTTAAGCTGTCTGTTATCGAGTCAACACTTATCCTTAATGGATTGTTAGCGTAATCTAATATTCATGTCCATGGGGTTCAATCTGTCGGTGAATCATTTTCAATAGGGGTATTCACACATAGTCCGCTGGGAAAACCGCTCAGTCATGGAATTTGTACAATAACAAAAACGTGTCCTGTCAAATGCGTAAACATATTGTCCCGTATTAATCATATAAGTGGACCGGAATAGACAAATTGGGCGTAACAATTTGATTGCGCACAAAGCATGATAATACACAGTCTACTAATATGATATTATATGGTTATACTTGAGAACTATACTTGTAATAAAACGTCCGCCACAGTGCATTTCGCTTTAGCAATAAAATGTTATGTAGCGGTCATTTGTAAACGGAAGTGGGTGGTAATTTGTATCTAACTAATTGCTCTATCCTGGATCCTATTTTATACAAATCGAGCATTACCAAAACATTTTGTTGATACTCTGCATTGAAATATTATAATCCCAATACGCTGTTAGTCGGCTTATTTGATCATCTGAAATAAACAAGTCCAATGTGTTTGACTGTGCAGAGGGTATGAAATAATTTGAGCTTATTACAGATCTACACATGTTCACCTGGTACTCGTACAATCCGTGTTGTAAGAATTGTTTCTGCTTACAAGTTCTAGCGGGATATATGTGACAACAACAAAATGCTACAAATATATTTAATAGATGTACGCTAATAGTATATGACATCGGGGAATAGAGGGCATTATCAAGAGCAACAAAAGAACACATTCATCGCCAGGCAACGACAAGGCGCTGATATTTGACATAACACAATAAGTATGGTTACCGTATGTGCAAAGAGTCCAAACGACGCCGCTTAGCTGCATCATGAAACGATAGCCATCTATGCATTATCGATATGTATAAGAATGTCTATTCAAGCGTTACTGTACAAATTCCAGTCTATCAAATACCGTTGTTAATGTCGGGCAGATTGCTTGTGAATGACTATAAATTTATCATGACCCTGCTACATGTGTAGCGGTTGGTTAAGATTCGACATCTGTGATAAATCGCCGTGCTGTGCTAGTTACAAACGCAGCAAATTCGGAACAACTCGCTATTACTATATCGGATTAAGCTGTCCTTCATTGCTTGAATCGTAATGGTTTATATAGCCCTGACTGAAAGTTTCAAACACAGTACGTTTTGTTAATGCACCTGCAACCTTTGATATACTCGATACGCGCACTTGCACATTGTTAATATCAGTTGCCAACACCCTTTGAACTACACTCGTTCGTGGCATTTTTTATAACGACTAGTTACGAGAAAAAGACCACTTACCAGTATGAAGTTATGTTTTCCCTGAGTCGTGGCTGTCACTACTGGACGCTTGAGAAGTTTGATAATGTACTAACAATTGACTAGTTTACAATAACGTTATGTAGCAGTATTATTTCCAGTTCAATAACTCTTCTATTCATTAATATACTATGAGGTCATAACTATCCATGTTACTCTTGACCCCTTGCTGGTTGCAGTATTGTCTACGTAGTCGTCACATTCTTATTTCGATTAATGTCATGCATCATCTTATTTCTCTGTTATGAATCGACACTTATCAGACTGCTAGAAAATAAGAGATTGGTAAGAAATCTTTCCACAATGATTGCGATGTCGATATTATGTTGTTACCAGTATACTCTTTCAAAGCCACTCTCTGTCAAAAGTGTTGGATCGCGGTACACTTGGGTCTAGGAAGTGTATTAATATGACAGTACTCGTCCAATATGATAGCGAATGTTAATGGCAGCATTTTCTATAATTGGCTGCGATGGGCAGGCCACAGTAATGAACAGTGATGATAAAGTGACATTGCTAACAAATGTCAACAAAGGGGTTATTGGGACAACCATTATAGCCAGTTGCAAACAGTTGCTGTCGATCACCAGACCGAACATCATTAGCCTACCTTATACTCTGGTTGCAGAAACTGCAGAGTTGTTGAGAGAATTATAGGTCCGGTTTCGCATCATAGTCGATGTATTATCGTCTACTTAAAACGAGTAAGTCTTAGTGCGACAGTTAATGATTAAAACAAAATGAATACCACATAACAAATGTCGACGGTTATTTGCCTTATTCACTAGCTGATACGGGCTCACTTTTCATTCTGTGCTGTGTATTAGTCATTTCAGCACCTTATCATTAGGAAATCACACACATTAATATATTATCACAATTCTCCCTATGTGAGGTCGGTACTGTTGACTACTAGACTCTGCATTATCACAACAGTGGTCAAAAATACCAATAGGTTACGTCTATGTCTGTATTTTACTGGTAGGGCATACTTTGAGAGTCAGGTTGCATAAACATGGCCGGCGAAACCAATTCATCAAGTTTAATACAATATATGCACTGCTGATCCCACAATATTACAACAAAGTAGTAAAATACTAACGCACGCTATTTTATATCCACATATTTAACCGTTATACTGAATAGCATCTTCTTCTGCAACTATGCAGATCTGGCGTTGATATATAGCATAGTTCGCAATAGCGCAATTATCCAAGTATTCGATCGGCCGAACGAATGCGGAAAACATAGTTTGTGTCCAATATGAATAATCGAGCATTGTATGCAATAATTGATCGCTCGCCATTCTATTCCAGGGATGCGCAATACTCAATGCAAAGTTTCTGCCGCATGTAGAAAATGTCGGACAGTTTATTTGTGAAATCAACAGATCATTTTACCTTTACGTTCAACCATGTTAGTAAGAATCGATTAGCAAATAAATTGTCATTTGTAGATTGTCGTTATTGACGTCATTCAATTACAATAACAGGATAAGAGCCTGATTCATGGCATAAGGCTATCATACACAAGTAAATCAGATGGTGTGTATCTGCTATAAAAGTCAATTCCAAAAGTGTCACATTGTGTTGTCGCCTAATTGCTGTCCCAAACTAAATTACTGATGTTGACAATATGAGTGTTAATATGATTTAAAGGTTTATAAATTAAAAAGCTTTGGAGTGACCAAGCAATGCCAATACGAAGCCATGATTTTCCCCTCGAATGCGTTTTTAACACAAAGACAGACAGGACATGATATATAAATCAAATGGACACACACCATGTTTTCATGCCAAGCAATTATTGGACGGATCTAACATGTTCTGTATCGCTACACTTTGTCTCTAGTTAATGTGTCTCTCGTTAGCCCTATGTCCGTCGCTGACCGAGTATTGCATCAAATTCCAGCTGCTATAAAAATTAGCACATGATGTTTATTAGGTACAAATATTGACGAGATCAAGCGGTATCGTGGGTTCCGAATATCACTGTGATGTCGTGATTCAATAACTGGCTTCATTGCATTTATTTCCAATGCATTTTCCGAAATACAATAACAAGATTCCTTCATGCTTAAATCAATTTTCAAATAATCTGAAGGAAAAAAAAACATTTGAAAATAATTCGCAATACTCATAAATATAACGAATGTAATTGCAGCACACGGACGCACAATGAAAAAGATACACACTGGCACTATCAGCAGCCCTCGTAGCAGTATGATCGATGAAACATTGCATCATCTTCAGAGGCCAAGAGACCTATTACTTGTCTCATGAGATAAGTTTGGGAGGTGCCCTGAATGATGGAGAGGACTTGGGTGGTGGGGGGGGGGGTAATACTCCGGAGCGGTTGGCAGCACACAAAGTAGGCCTCTGTGTGAAGCAATCAATCACAAATGGTCTTCTTTTAATGGAAATGGTGATTACAAAAGCTTAAGGCTGATTTTGCGAATAACTTTTGCTATTTTTGTTACATAGCAGCTATCGATACTTCAGTTGCACGAGACGGTTTCCGCTATCTCACAGATAGCAACCTGATTATGCTGGCTAAAATGCAACTACAGGGGATACAGCTAAGAACGTTAAACTATTGTACGCATATAAGTGCAACATATACACCTCGTGAGGCAAGGATGTTTAAGGCTTAATACTTGAAAGAGGAGCGACTGAGGTGACGGGGTTATGTGATTGAGCGAATTTGACCTCGCTTGCACATGTTCTCAATGCAAGGTGATTGTATTTCCATTTTCGAATCTAGTGCATTCTCAATACGTTTTATGGGGTTCGGAATTGGTCAAAAGGCGTCGATAAAACGGTTCTAACTTGTATGTTGTAGCATTCGAACACATAATATGATATTGATCGAACAATACAAGGGAGCTGGTAATATATAATCGATTATATGCACAGCTAACTGTTTTAGCGTACAGGCAATACGGCAAGCAACAGCCATAGTCAACCAATGCTTTGGTTATTAGCGTGGTCGTGTAAGTTACTGCCAGCGAAGCTTTCAGCCTATGCACAGAGTTAACATAGTATTATAAGATACCAACATAGGGCGGGATTATTCAGCATCGATACGTTTTATGCATAACAGTGAAAAAACTACATTCGAATTTTGTGTTTATGGATCAGCATAATGGAAATTAGTCATTTAAACAAGGTGTTAACTCAATAATATTGTCGATATTTGTGAATATCAGTAACATAGTTAATGTAATTGTTTTGACAATTGCAGCAAGTCTGGCCGAAATGGGTGTGCAAATATAAGTTTTTAAGGGCGTTGGTGTACGCACATTTAATATGAACGAGGGATAATGTTTAACAGTGGGCTGTTGCATAGCTGCAGTGCAACTATTGCTGTCCCCCAGCAGTCCTATCGGTGATGTTATCAATATAATTGTAATTGTAATTCATGTATTGACCATTGCAAGTTATAACTAAGTTTAACTGTATATTCATTTGATTTGCTATAAATCATTCATATGATAGGCCTCCAAGATACGAGGGTGGTTGTTTCAGTAGAATATCAATGCATTATTACCGTCGTTTTACATTTGCATCACAATGCGATCAGTACAGGCTTTTGGCGATCGATAGAAAATTCAATTCAACAGTTTACAAGTAACACCCCTTGCATTTGTGCTTTAACCATGGTTGCTTAGCCGCTTCAAGAACAAAATATTGCACTGAACTTATGTCAAATTCATGCTGATTTTTTAAATTTGTAATGACGCTATTGATTCGTTAGGCTAGGTTATTGGATCCTGGAGATGGAAGCTGCCTGAATTTCCATTCGTTCTGTACAAACACACACCCCTGACCCAGACTGTTAATCGATAAGTCTTTCTCGCAAGTTCCTTCACCAAAGGTGGTTGTTAGAGCACGTTGGCGCAACGTATATGCAGGCCCCGAAATGTGTGTTTCAAAACATTGTTTGAATGTAGACAAAATATTACCGCCTTTGCCTTTTCCTGTTCTACAAAGACTTAAAATGTTGATTTTTTTCGGGTTCCTTCAATCGCAAACGTAGCTTTCTATCATACTAAAGATAAATGTGCAACTAATTATGTAACTTTAAATGTGGTATTGGGAATTTGAAATTATTATTGGCAGTGCCCACAAAACCCTCTCGATGTTTTAAGAGTAGGTAAATATGTTTTAATATTATGTTGAGACACTTCGTGTCACAAGAGCAATTCATTAGGATCCCATACGTATAAGCAATTATTAATTGCCCTCATTTAGATCAACTGTATATCGGACGGCATCCATGATGATATTCGGAAAACATATATAGATGGCTAATTGGAAGCCATTTGATGAATACTGTTGCAATCACCATTTAGACTTTAATTTAAGATTTGTCGTTGGATCCTTTGGAGGGCAGTTCATGAACCATAATAAACCGTGCACCGGGGACATATTTCAGGCAGATCGTCATCGACATATATAAATATATAAATAATGCAGCGTCGTTGGTCTCTCGAGGCATAGTTGCTTGATATCAACCAAGGTAATGCAATAACTTACCCTAAATAAAGATCTATAATGAGTCAACTACTAGGTATGACTCATATTCATGACAGCGGGCACAATGTGTTGAATCATGGTAACAGCTATTAAATTATTTGCTTGGTAGGTCATTTGCAAGCTTAGAAAACGTTCTAGTACATACTGAACGACTAATATGATTTGTAAAGAGGAAAGGGCTTAGCAAAAATGTTCGCTTATCGGGTTCCGCTCTTTAACTCGGTCAATGAGCCGAAGTTCTATTGAAACATTAATAAATCCATACTCATGGTTGAAGGAAGTTCATACTCATATATAAATCTATATTATAATGCGCTAGGAAACGTTGGTGTACAGTTCTCTGAAAGAACTTGTTTGGTGCAACGCTCTTTTAAAAATCCATTAGGTCAAGCTATTAGTCTATTGATGTCAAAGTGTTTCTGAACATTCCTCAGACAAATGATCCAATTTGCTTTGTCCATACTGATTTACAAGGTGCCTAACTCGTGGACAAGTAGATATACTTATGTGGCAGTGCATGTGAAACTGTGTGTGTAAGATTTGTTAAGTAAGTAAATGAGTGCAATAGGTACATGAGGGAGCGGGTGAGTGATCCAGTAAACACTGTGTGAGCGTGCCAATGAATGCTATGAGTAAGTGAGCGTGTTGGTAAGTAAATGAAGGAGTGACGATGTGACATAATTGAGTGAGGGGATGGGTGAATGTGCACTGGCTTTCTTTATCTGGTCTGATAATGTTGATTAGCATGGCCTTTATTGTGTGTATTATTTTTATCTCCATTGACTGCGCTACAGAAATTATCAAATTTAATGAAGGAGTTTTATATTATTTTGCCCTGTCATGTATGATGCATAGTGTTGTTAAGCATAGCTTTTACTGACCTAAGTAATTCACTTTATTAATCATTATTATGACAAGCTGAAGTTGATGTATAACAATTGCACGGTTTGCTGGTTTTGCAACGTTAACACTTATACAAAATAATCCACGTCTGCATTCACATTTTCCACCATGCAGCACAAAGACTCAGTGTAGAGACCATAGATATTATGGCGACCGGTTAAACCGAAGTCATAAGAGAGCGTAGTAATCTAGTTAAACTGGCAGAGCAAATCATGGCAAATACGGAACACAGAGCATCGGCTTTAATCTTGCCCGCCATCTAATGGCAGTTACCTGGTAAGCTATAATATTGAAGCTATCATGCCGCAATGTTGTCAAATATTACTCGGACAAATTGGTTTAATTGTGTGGTAGTGGCATATGGTGATTGAAACACGCCAGAAGCAAACTGTGGATCGATTTCCAGAATAAATACTAAGTGACGGCAATGTTTTTGTGGTTATTGAGGACGCTTAAATAAAAGATACTACATTCAGTCGAAGATGCTTGCGTGCAATGATGTCACCAATGCAGCGGTCGAATACCCAACTGGATTCCATATAGCTTCAGAAAGCAGCTTTTGAGCCCAAGAGACTCAATTCATGGGAGCAATATTAACGACAGTATTTAGAGTCTCCTTTTCGCTAAGACTAGACAAGGATCGATGAAAAAGCCGACAAAGTTTTTGCACTGGATGTAGACGAGGGAATATTTATTTTTTCTTGTAACAATGAATGGAATTCCTTGCAACACTTTAACGATATAACCATAGGCACAAAATATGGACGATATGTTAATTATTATGTTAAGAAATATCCATCGCCCATTCAGCTTGATTTGCTGCTTCGAGATCTCCGTAGAGAGTATGCACAATCATTACTTGTAGAGAATGTTTTGCAAATATGACTCGATATGGATTACGACCACGATCTGCCAGCTCCAAGTTGGGATCTGCGCCACTCTGCCTTAGTCGTCTACTTTTGACATACGAAAAGCTACAAGTGCCCCATAAATTTGTTCAATGAAGCTGTCAAGGGTCACATTTTAAAAATCTTACATCTCTTTTATTGGACCACAAACACTAGTTTTCTGTTTTCTGGAAAGACGATGGATCAAATTCAAAGAGAGAGTATATTATCCATAGCAAATCCTCCATTTTCCAAAGTGACTCAAGAGTCATTGGATGCCGAGGGACCTTCTTTCGTGTCGAATAAACTTGTCTCCGACGTACGGCTTGCTCCTAACACTCTTATCAGGCTGTGGCAGTTACAATTACCCCTACAAAGCCATACATTGGTGCTCTGTAGATAATACAGAGAGACAATGTTCATATAATCAGTCAACTTCCACCTTCACTGTTTTAATGTTCACAGTAGGTTATGGGATCATACAAAATTATCATGCCTCCCTACACAATACATCTTTAACTTATATTTATATAAATCATTACCTAATCATCTGGTTAGCTTCATAAGCGTTTTTAATGTAGCCAAACTACTCCAAAATTCGTGTTTTAGCTTAGCAAATCGTAAGAAACCTCATCTTCGGGCATACAGTTCGTCCTGTCATTGGCACTTCAATGCTCAATATAGAAGGCGCTCTCGACGTTTAGCCGCACGTTTTTTCACCGAATGTATAGCTGTCTTGTTTATGTGATCGTTTGAGCTCGCATTGTCCCGAATACAATAACAACGCTTGGGTTCAGTGTGATTTGCATCTTGGTCGCGTGACATATATCTCGTCGGACAAAACAAAGGACATATGGCGTTGCAGTGACCCGCCCATTTACTGTTGTTGATGGTAGAAAACGACAGCATAAATAACAAAGCGGGTATTGAATGTGGGAAGTTTGTGATTTGTAGATTCTATAGCTGATCGAAGTTAGTCGGGTTTGGCATGATTGTTACATTTCATAACACTAGCTTATCTGATAGGATTCACAACATTTGGTCAACATGTATACACAGTGTAAATATTTGTAGCGTTCATTGAGATGCAAATTACAGATCACTCATTTTGACTCGAATATATACGATGCAACAACAAATGTTACCGGTGTTTATACCTGAAAAAGATCAATTAGCTTGAAAAATAATGCTGTGCCACGTCTTACAGAAGCAATCGTTAATGATTCCCATTGCATAGGTGACAGGGAAAAGCCCTTTTTTAAGTAAATTTGTAGCAACGGCAGCTTGCTCGGCACATTTATTTTTGCTTACATATTAATGCATTTTTCAAATATGCCAGTACGGATAAATTATCGCCTGAACAAATATGATTGCGTTTTCACTCTCCGTGTTTATCGCGATAATTATCATCGCACTAATATATCCAGTTTAAGCATGGTGAAGGAGTCTCTATATAATAAAGCTAACATCGTAACAATTTTTTAATTTGTAAGACCCATTTTCCAGTGTTCAGACAACCACATCTTCTCCTATCAAACCAATTTATGGTACTGGTACTGATATGCTGATGTTGGCCAAAACACCACATTCATGAATTGATTGTATGATGAATGACACTCTTTGCAGGCTTTGGCGAAATAATGACAGCAATATGCATGATATCCGCGTGCAGACTCACAGCAAACAAGTTCGGAACAGCAGTAGGAAATACAGCTATTATCGAAATCTCTGTTTGACCTCAGATATTCAAATATTATAACACTCTTATTGCCAGATCAAGGTTATCTATTTATCCGCACCATTTTCAGTTGTGATTAATTTGATTTGATTTGAGTGTTGTACACAAACATTGTTCTCGAGGAAGTGCTCACTCTGTTATGTATCCCAGGAGACACACTGCACCCCGAATGTCCATTATTGACTGATCCGACTTTTTATATTGGCACGTTTAACGAACGTTTTGAAAGATTAGGAACCAAATTATTGTGCAGATATTACCGGCCTAGGACAACAAACACAATGTTTAGCAAGAATATGTTTTAATTTCTAGAAAAGAAGCATTGTTATGATCTCAGTAATGCTTAATATGCTAATTAGAGAATTAAAGACGCAAAATTGGTCTATGGGCACTCGCACAATAATTGTTTAGAATATGCGATAAAAGCCTTGACAATGTTATGTGAATCGTTACATACCGCGTAATACACGATATAACAATTGATCTTGGTTGTCATTGCGCTAAACAGATGGAATGAGGTGAAATAAGAAACTAGTGTTCATCATAATTAACATAACGTATGCTGAGGGAAGAAAGACACCACCGGATTGCTCTCTAGTTATGCGTCAACACTGATATGCTTATATATACTTCGTAATCATTAGCTCAAGAGCGAGTCTTACAAAGTCAGTATCGTCACAAGCAATATTAACAACAATATCCTTCAAATCAATTTGCGATCGATAGGCGTTGCTACCGCCTTTCTGTTCAAATGTTAAGGACTAAAAGATTTTTATAGATGATATCCCTATTAGACAATTGTAAACAATATTTAAAAGGCCATTACTTCCATTGTGTGCATCACTGAACATTCCATCCAGATTCCCTCTTCGGAACCATAATAGCACATCAAGGATTTCATTGCTAACCATTCTCTTTACTACCAAATCGTAGCATTAAATGTGACCTTTTGGTCTTATTGGTCGTCATGCGTTATAAGGCACCGCTAAGGACCCAAAAAGAAACAGCTACTTAGGCTACTGACATCGTTGTATCAGAAATGGTACAAAGAAATGCTAACAAGCTCGAATTCGCCATGCATGGGTAAGGTTACAAGCTAATACTGGCTTGTAAGGGACGACATCAAATAAAACATGGCGTATCCTTAGGGATATAATATAGTATAGAATATTATCGTTATTTTTGATGCTATTAAGATTAATCTTTGTCAGCTCTGCAGTTCCGGGGCTTTAAGACCATAGGTCAATGTGTGCATCATCAGCATAACACAACTCGAATTAGCTCATATAATCGCGTAATAAATACTATTTTATGCAACATTTTGTCAGGTAGTAAGTATTGTTCTAACCCGACAGTAATGGTAGTCAATTGCGGATGACCTTTATCAGACCACCTATGGAATGAAGAGTTTTTTCGTTCATCATAATAAGTTATTTTATAGCTATCTTTGTAAGTCTTTGCAAAAACAGCTGTTGATCGAATAAGATATCCATTTGTACAAAACCATAAATTGCATCATAATTTGATCAGTGTCTTGGACGATGCACATCAAATTCAATCAACCGTTATAGACAACAAATGCTCAATACATATGTTCTGCACCTCTCACAACATCCCCTGTACAAAACCATAACTCAAGCCTATACTAAAGGAAAAAAAGAATAATACAAATCGAGACTGGTTTGCACACGAAACATGGGTTACTACACCTATTGGACTCATTAGCATGGTCCGTACTGACCTATTCACCTATGAATTTGTCGTTGTTGCCACGCGGTCGGGATTAACTCCTCCGCACATTATACCTAGCAATACTACTGCATGCGGCTAATGTTTGAAGACGTCCTGCTTGTTATATCTAGGACCTAAAAGCGCAATACCGTCAGTGAAATATTTATTTCCTTTACAATTCCCCCATGCAAAGTGGTTGCCATACAACTTTATTTATGCATGCAATAAAAAGAAAAACTTGCTCTGTATTGTAAATATTTTTACAGACAATGAGTGTAATGGTCTTTTTTGACAAATGACAAAGCCATGTGACTCGCAATTAATGATAGTTAGGCTTATTGAATTCACACGAATATGCATTTTTTTAAATCCCCAACACATCGACGGTTCTCAAACATAAGGCCTAAGCAACGTTTCGGTTACTAAATAAGTATATTCTAAATCACTAGTGATAATAAACCAAATATGAAAGCTTTAATGGGTATAGTAAATACGTTATGCTACTTATTTTCGATCGCATTGAAACTTTTCATATCATCAAATTATGTCACAACGAATGTGATCGCCACAACAGGAGTACTGACGCACGATAGCAGATTACTTGCAATTTGTCGCAGACAATCGGCCAATGATGGGCTGAATCGCATTTAGCTCCTACTTGATCCTGCTGGATCGTGAAACAGCTCGCTTTCGTTCCATGTCATCAAGTAAACAAGTGTCTTCTTCATCAGCATGATTCCATTAATCTACTTAAAATGACGTGTAATGTGAAATTTACAACCTTGTTTTGCTTCTGCATAAGCGCACCTGCACAGTTCAGCCAATGTAAAGTGCGAATGATGCATGTCGAATAATTTGCATATTGTTCTTTATTAATTGTTGTCATTTGCAACGGTATGACATCTCTGTTCGGAACCAGAGATTGTCAAAAGTCGGTGGCGTACAGACCTTCAGATTCAAGTGTAATTACTTACTGACAAGAACCGTTATATTTACGGGGATGGGCGGGGCAGGTAGATCCTTTAATATTAGGGTCGGTACGGTCTGATCTGTTAGGGAGGAGTGCTAAGATAGAGTCGTGGGACGGGGGGGGGGGGGGTGGCGAGCATACTGAAGAAACACCAATTGATTTATGCACATTTGCTTGAAATGTTGTGCTTCATCCAAGAGTGGGCACTATCGCGTGTAAGATCTTAAGGCGTTTGGTTTAGAAGAATCTTAAACCATATCACTTTACTTGACTTTTAAATTTGGGATGTAGCTTTCTAGAGAGATGTATAGAGTTCAGAGGCCAAAGTAGAACTTATTTTAAAGTGTAGAAGTGCACGCTATTGCAATTCTCATAGGACATGCATTGACCTGGTTAGTGAGGGCTAAAAATGTTGCTTGGGCTTTCAGGCGTATGCCCCTTGAATATCGGGTACGAATCAGGAGGTTGCGGATGACACGTGGGTCACTCGTGGATATGGGAAGCTGAGGTGTATAACTAATATCCTCTGTAGGAGGTTGCTCAAATTGATCACACTGATGGCTGAGTGGGTACGTTATGATGGTCGGTAGGTTTGCTGTTAATTTGGCAATCAACAATCACCACAAAAATATTATGAGTTATATGTGAGCTAATACAATTCGACAAACAACGGGAAGACAGCTCTCTGAATGAAAATATGACACAGCACGTTTAAACAACATCTCTAATAACGTAATATTATTGCACCCAATATTTTACACACATTCGCTATTTCAGATTGTTGTAAACCATCAACTACTGTTGCAATGTTCCTCTCACATTTGCGCTACTTCGAATGTCAATAACATTATATATTCAAATACTGACTAGCAAATCAAGATTATATATAATATGGACAGAAATGAAGACCACCCACACAGTCATATACTCATGTTGAATATGTTGGTGTGAATCGGGATAGGCGTCGACTCTGAAACTCTCTGTTATGACAAATGTCGACTAATGTTAGTTGTAATAAGCAACTTATACAGAGTTTATTCACTATGATGTGCTGTGCTTATTGCATATCATGACTTTATCACTCGAATATTATTTTTCTTAGCGGATATTTGTATGCTCCAATACATCATTGAGTATGCCATCTGCAATTACGGGAGCAAAATACTATGCCAGTGCTTTTTGTTTTTTTTCTAACATTTCGTATGTAGCCGCTTCAGAACACATGAGGACAAGTATTTGCTGGTGGCAACAAAATAATGTGTGTGTTGACAGTTTTTGCTTTGAAATGGGATCGGTGGGTATTCAATTACCATGAACAAACATCAGCAAGTAAAAGTGCCTTCTACTTAAGCACACATGCGTCATTCTAGGCTGAACGCATGTTCATAAAAGTGTTCCCCATAACAGTTTGTGACAGATGCTATTAGTTACATTAGTTTTGGTTTCCAATCAAAGAAGCATAACTGATATCCCGACGTCAAGATATACGATACAATAAACCAGGAAATTTTGTGATCTCTGCTGCCTGATGTCACTTCATTGACCAGCGGAATGACCAGTAACTCATTAACGGACAAAGAGTTTGCATGTGGCTGCAAAATAATATGTGGGTCGCCAGATAGAGTAAATTTAAGTGGATGTGACAAGAGCTTTAGCTTCAATGTATGAATCACTTTGGCTATTTAACGCCAGTGGCATAAGACAAAGACAGACCTCTCCCAGACAGCGAAGTGAATCTGCGGTTAGGAATGCAACTGTATGGGATACAACTTTACCTTATGAAATTATTGTTTGCATCTAAGTACAGCACATGTACCCGATAAGTCAAGCGTATATTAAACTTAAACCTCTCATGTGCGGGGATGGTGCTCACTCTGTTATGTATCCCAGACACAATGAACTCCGATTGTCCAATATTGTCTGATCCAACTATTTATATTAGCATATCGAACACACGTCATGAAAGGATAAGTACAAACTTATTGTGCAGATATTACCGAAAAAAAAACAAATGTTTATTATGCAATAGATTGTGTGTTTTAATGTCTAGTAAAACAGCATTATTATGGTCACTGTAATGCTAAATAAGCTTAATAGAGAAGTTAAGATACAAATTCCTCCAGGATCACTAGCACAATAATTGCTTTTGAATATGCGCAAGTTCGATCAACGCCTTGACAATGCTGTATAAACTGGAAATGCAAGTTGACGACTAAATCTGACCCCAAGTTTTATGTCGATTGTTACATACCGCGAAAATACACGATATAACAATTGATGTTGGTTGTCATTGTGCTAAGCAGAAAAAATGAGGTAGAATAAGAAACTAGTGTCCATCATAATCAACATAGCATATGCTGAGAGACGATCGACAACACCGGATTTCTCTCTGGTTTTGCGTTAACACTGATATGTTTATATATGCTTCCTGATCATTAACTTAATAACGAATCTTGCAAAGTCAGTATCGTCACATGCAATATCAACGACAATATCCTAAATTAGCTCTTATAATCGCGTAATAAATATTATTTTATGCAACATTTTGTTAGGGAGTAAGTTCGGTTTTTAAACCGACAATAATGGTCGTCATTTGAGGATGACCTTTATCAGACCACCAATGGAATGAACGGTATATCTATCCATCACTATAAGTTATTCTTCGTTCCTATATCGTTATAAATGATAGACTTCTACGATTGTTACTATAATCATAATGTAAATTATATTGGAAATCGTTCTGATTAACTACACACGGACTACCTTCGCCCATACGTTATCAAACCAACTGCGCAATGCAGTCAATGAAATATTTATTTCCTTTACAATTCCCCCATGCGAAATTGTTGCCATGACACTTTATTTATGCATGCGCTTATTGAAAGGCGGAACCATGGTACTGCATGTATTGTGGTTTATAAATGGCGAAC
This sequence comes from Urechis unicinctus, assembly GCA_034190875.2. Classification (NCBI taxonomy): domain Eukaryota; kingdom Metazoa; phylum Annelida; class Polychaeta; order Xenopneusta; family Urechidae; genus Urechis; species Urechis unicinctus. Next base: position 27,421,556 of record CM067355.1, read on the forward strand.
AATGTAACCACCTGACACAGCTGATTGATGAATGCATCGGTAAACACTTGGCAATCAACTGCATTGGATGATCTCATTGATTCCACGTTGTAGCGTCGGGCCACCAATCTACTGTTGCCCCGCATGATGATGTCAAGGCTTGGTTTGCTAGAGCCAAAGAAGGGTAGCACTAGCACAGCCATTAATACGCTTGCAGTAGAAGCTGATACGAGGTTGTGTTGTAAATATTTTTACGGACGCTTAGTGTAATGGCATTTTTTGACAAATGACAACGCCATGTAATTCGCAGTGATTAAAATTTAGGCAAATGTAACATTTATCATACTAGGCATATGGTAGGTTCAATGCTTACAACACATCCTTTACTATCTTAGGCTGGAAACATAAAAAAGTATTCCTAACACGATGGTACACGGCCGGTGTCACCCAAATCTTCTACTATAATGCGGGGATAATGCACACGAAAGATGCCTCGAGCATGGTTCGCGCCAATACAGATGGTAGGTTATTGCAATTTGCGACAGGCTCGTGCACTGCACCTGGGTATCTTCGCTCTATAGATGTCACGATTTGCTAAACGCATCGACATTGTTTTAACTGTCTTACTCACTGCATGCACTCTATTGTATTTGTTGTCAGGCGGTCATGATTAACTACCCATCAAATATGTGTTACTGTTACTATGGGTTCTGGCAAAGCTGTTGCCAGCGCATGCTTTGACAAGAATGGCGTATGCCGTGAGTTTTCATTTATTCATGCACGCATAGGAAGGCTCAACCATGGTAATGCATATATTGTTTTTTGTATACGGCAAATGATATAACCACACCCTTAATACAAATTCGCGATGGGAGCGGTATGCCACCATAGACTACACATGAGTCAGGCATGGGATAATTATGTGGGAACCGACGAACGTTTAACAATAGTATCAAATAAATGAGTTTAACTGAGTTTATGCGCATAGACATGCCGTAACCCTGGCAGAAACCTGAACGCTTGGCTTGGATTGTACAAAATATGTCACGCATATCGCTTTGCTCTTAGGCTGACAGGTGTGTTTGCCGCAGATAATAGCCCGTTGTCGTCTGCAGCAATACTGGCGGGATTGGGTGTGCAAATATAAGTGTTTGAGGGCTATGGTGTACCCACATTTAATATGAACGAGAGATCATGTTTAACTGTGGGCTGTTACATAGCTGCAATACAACTTTTGATGTCCCCCAGCAGTCCTATCGGTGATGTTATTAATATAATTGCTTATATTCCATTTATTGACCATTACAACTGTATATTTATTTGGTTTGATATAAATCATTCATATGATAGGTCTCCAAGACACGAGGGTGTTTGTTTCAATAGAATATCAATGTATTATAACCGTCGTTTTACATTTGCATCACAATGCGACCAGGCTTTTGGCGATCGATAGAAAATTCAATTCAACAGTTTACAAGTAACACCCCTTGCATTTGTGCTTTAACCATGGTTGCTTAGCCGCTTTAAGAACAAAATATTGCATTGAACTTAGGTACAATTGCGCTCACGATTATGGACTGCACTAGAGGGCACAACTTTCAGACGGCCGTCATGAACATTATGTCAAGTTCATGCTGATTTTTTAAATTTGTAATGACGCTATTGATTCGTTAGGCTAGGTTACTGGATCCTGGAGATGGAAGCTGCCTGAATTTCCATTCGTTCTGTACAAACACACACCCCTGACCCAGACTGTTAATCAATAAGTCTTTCTCGCAAGTTCCTTCACCAAAGGTGGTTGTTAGAGCACGTTGGCGCAACGTATATGCAGGCCCCGAAATGTGTGTTTCAAAACATTGTTTGAATGTAGACAAAATATTACCGCCTTTGCCTTTTCCTGTTCTACAAAGACTTACAATGTTGATTTTTTTCGGGTTCCTTCAATCGCAAACGTAGCTTTCTATCATACTAAAGATAAATGTGCAACTAATTATGTAACTTTAAATGTGGTATTGGGAATCTGAAATTATTATTGGCAGTGCCCACAAAACCCTCTCGATGTTTTAAGAGTAGGTAAATATGTTTTAATATTATGGTGAGACACTTCGTGTCACAAGAGCAGTTCATTAGGATCCCATACGTATAAGCAATTATTAATTGCTCTCATTTAGATCAACTGTACATCGGACGGCATCCATGATGATATTCGGAAAGCATATATAGATGGCAAATTGGAAGCCATTTGATGAATACTGTGGCGATCACCATTTAGACTTTAATTTAAGATTTGTCGTTGGATCCTTTGGAGGGCAGTTCATGAACCATAATAAACCTTGCACCGTAGACATATATTAGGAAGATCGTCATCGACATATATAAATATATAAATAATGCAGCGTCGTTGGTCTCTCGATGCATAGTTGCTTGATATCAACCAAGGTAATGCAATAACTTACCCTAAATAAAGATCTATAATGGGTCAACTACTAGGTGTGACTCATATTCATGACAGCGGGCACAATGTGTTGAATCATGGTAACAGCTATTAAATTTATTTGCTTGGTAGATCATTTGCAAGCTTAGAAAACGCTCTAGTACATACTGAACGACTAATATGATTTGTAAAGAGGAAAGGGCTTAGCAAAAATGTTCGCTTATCGGGTTCCGCTCTATAACTCGGTCAATGCGCCGGAGTTCCATTGAAACATTAATAAATCCATACTCCTGGTTGAAGGAAGTACATTCTCATATATAAATCTATATCATAATGCGCTAGGAAACTTTGGTGTTCAGTTCTCTGAAAGAACTTGTTTGGTGCAACGCTCTTTTAAAAATCAAATTAGGTCAAGCTATTAGTCTATTGATGTCAAAGTGTTTCTGAACATTCCTCGGACAAATGATCCAATTTGCTTTGTCCATACTGATTTTACAAGGTGCCTAACTCGTGGACAAGTAGATATACTTATGTGGCAGTGCATGTGAAACTGTGTGTGTAAGATTTGTTAAGTAAGTAAATGAGTGCAATAGGTACATGAGGGAGCGGGTGAGTGATCCAGTAAACACTGTGTGAGCGTGCCAATGAATGTTATGAGTAAGTGAGCGTGTTGGTAAGTAAATGAGGAAGTGACGATGTGACATAATTGAGTGAAGGGATGGGTGAATGTGCACTTGCTTTCTTTATCTGGTCTGATAATGTTGATGAGCATGGCCTTTATTTTGTGTATTATTGTTATCTCCATTGACTGCGCTACAGAAATTATCAAATTTAATGAAGGAGTTTTATATTATTTTGCCCTGTCATGTATGATGCATAGTGTTGTTAGGCATAGCTTTTACTGACCTTAGTAATTCACTTTATTATTCATTATTATGACAAGCTGAAGTTGATGTATAACAATCGCACGGTTTGCTGGTTTTGCAACGTTAACACTTATACAAAATAATCCACGTCTGCATTCACATTTTCCACCATGCAGCACAAAGACTCAGTGTAGAGACCATAGATATTATGGGCGACCGGTTAAACCGTAGTCATAAGAGAGCGTACCAATCTAGTTCAACTGGCAGAGCAAATCATGGCAAATACGGAACACAGAGCATCGGTTTTAATCTTGCCCGCCATCTAATGGCGTCTAACTTTGACATACGAAAAGCTACATGTGCCCCATAAAATTGTTCAATAAAGCTGTCAAGGGTCACATTTTAAAGATCTTAAATCTCTTTTATTGGACCACAAATCACTAGTTTTCTGTTTTCTGGAAAGACGATGGATCAAATTCAAAGAGAGGGTATATTATCCATAGCAAATCCTCCATTTCCCAAAGTGACTCAAGAGTCATTGGAGGCCGAGGGACCTTCTTTCGTGTCGGAATAAAGTTGTCTCCGACGTACGGCTTGCTCCTAACACTCTTATCAGGCTGTGGCAGTTACAATTACCCCTACAAAGCCATACATTGGGGCTCTGTAGATAATACAGAGAGACAATGTTCATATAATCAGTCAACTTCCACCTTCACTGTTTTAATGTTCACAGTAGGTTATGGGGATCATACAAAATTATCATGCCTCCCTACACAACACATCTTTAACTTATATTTATATAAATCATTACCTAATCATCTTGTTAGCTTCATAAGCGTATCTAATGTAGCCAAACTACTCCAAAATTCGTGTTTTAGCTTACCAAATCGCAAGAAACCTCATCTTTGTGCATACAGTTCGTCCTGTCATTGGCCCTTCAATGCTCAATATAGAAGGCGCTCTCGACGTTTAGCCGCAATTTTTTTCACCGAATGTATAGCTGTCTTGTTTATGTGATCGTTTGAGCTCGCATTGTCCCGAATACAATAATAACGCATGGGTTCAGTGTGATTTGCATCTTGGTCGCGTGACATATATCTTGACGGACAAAACAAAGGACATATAGCGGTTCAGTGGCCCGCCCATTTACTGTTGTTGATGGTAGAAAACGACTGCATAAATAACGAAGCGGGTATTGAATGTGGGAAGTTTGTGATTTGTAGATTCTATAGCTGATCGAAGTTAGTCGGGTTTGGCATGATTGTTACATTTCATAACACTAGCTTATCTGATAGGATTCACAACATTTGGTCAACATGTATACACAGTGTAAATATTTGTAGCGTTCATTGAGATGCAAATTACAGATCACTCATTTTGACTCGAATATATACGATGCAACAACTAATGTTACAGGTGTTTATACCTGAAAAAGATCAATTAGCTTGAAAAATAATGCAGTGTCACGTCTTACAGAAGCAATCGTTAATGATTCCCATTGCATAGGTGACAGGGAAAAGCCCTGTTTCAAGTAAATTTGTCGCAACGGCAGCTTGCTCGGCACATTTATTTTTGCTTACATATTAATGCATTTTTCAAATATGTCAGTGCCGATAAATTATCGCCTGAACAAATATGATTGCGTTTTCACTCTCCGTGTTTATCGCGATAATTATCATCGCACTAATATATCCAGTTTAAGCATTGTGAAGGGGTCTCTATATAATAAAGCTAACATCGTAACATTTGTTTAATTTGTAAGACCCATTTTCCAGTGTTCAGACAACCACATCTTCTCCTATCAAACCATTTTATGGTACTGGTACTGATATGCTGATGTTGGCCAAAACACCCACATTCATGAATTGATTGTCTGTTGAATGACACTCTCTGCAGGCTTTGGCGAAGTAATGACAGCAATATGCATGATATCCGCGTGCAGGACTCACAGCAAACAAGTTCGGAACAGCAGTAGGAAATACAGCTATTATCGAAATCTCTGTTTGACCTCAGATATTCAAATATTATAAACACTCTTATTGCCAGATCAAGGTTATCTATTATCCGCACCATTTTCAGTTGTGATTAATTTGATTTGATTTGAGTGGTGTACACAAACATTGTTCTCGAGGAAGTGCTCACTCTGTTATGTATCCCAGGAGACACACCTGCACCCCGAATGTCCATTATTGACTGATCCGACTTTTTTATATTGGCACGTGTAACAAAGGTTTTGAAAGATTAGGAACCAAATTATTGTGCAGATATTACCGGCCTAGGACAACAAAGACAATGTTTAGCAAGAATATGTTTTAATTTCTAGTAAAGGAGCATTGTTATGATCTCAGTAATGCTTAATATGCTAATTAGAGAATTAAAGACGCAAAATTGTCCATGGGAACTGGAACAATAATTGTTTAGAATACGCGATGAAAGCCTTGACAATGTTGTGTGAATCGTTACATACCGCGTAATACACGATATAACAATTGATCTTGGTTGTCATTGCGCTAAACAGATTGAATGAGGTGAAATAAGAAACTAGTGTTCATCATAATTAACATAACGTATGCTGAGGGAAAGAAAGACACCACCGGATTTCTCTCTAGTTATGCGTCTCAACACTGATATGCTTATATATACTTCCTTTATCATTAGCTCAAGAACGAGGTCGTACAAAGTCAGTATCGTCACAAGCCATATCAACGACAATATCCTAAATTAGCTCTTATCTAAAGATAAATGTGCAACTAATTATGTAACTTTAAATGTGGTATTGGGAATCTGAAATTATTATTGGCAGTGCCCACAAAACCCTCTCGATGTTTTAAGAGTAGGTAAATATGTTTTAATATTATGGTGAGACACTTCGTGTCACAAGAGCAGTTCATTAGGATCCCATACGTATAAGCAATTATTAATTGCTCTCATTTAGATCAACTGTACATCGGACGGCATCCATGATGATATTCGGAAAGCATATATAGATGGCAAATTGGAAGCCATTTGATGAATACTGTGGCGATCACCATTTAGACTTTAATTTAAGATTTGTCGTTGGATCCTTTGGAGGGCAGTTCATGAACCATAATAAACCTTGCACCGTAGACATATATTAGGAAGATCGTCATCGACATATATAAATATATAAATAATGCAGCGTCGTTGGTCTCTCGATGCATAGTTGCTTGCTTGATATCAACCAAGGTAATGCAATAACTTACCCTAAATAAAGATCTATAATGGGTCAACTACTAGGTGTGACTCATATTCATGACAGCGGGCACAATGTGTTGAATCATGGTAACAGCTATTAAATTTATTTGCTTGGTAGATCATTTGCAAGCTTAGAAAACGCTCTAGTACATACTGAACGACTAATATGATTTGTAAAGAGGAAAGGGCTTAGCAAAAATGTTCGCTTATCGGGTTCCGCTCTATAACTCGGTCAATGCGCCGGAGTTCCATTGAAACATTTAATAAATCCATACTCCTGGTTGAAGGAAGTACATTCTCATATATAAATCTATATCATAATGCGCTAGGAAACTTTGGTGTTCAGTTCTCTGAAAGAACTTGTTTGGTGTGCAACGCTCTTTTAAAAATCAAATTAGGTCAAGCTATTAGTCTATTGATGTCAAAGTGTTTCTGAACATTCCTCGGACAAATGATCCAATTTGCTTTGTCCATACTGATTTACAAGGTGCCTAACTCGTGGACAAGTAGATATACTTATGTGGCAGTGCATGTGAAACTGTGTGTGTAAGATTTGTTAAGTAAGTAAATGAGTGCAATAGGTACATGAGGGAGCGGGTGAGTGATCCAGTAAACACTGTGTGAGCGTGCCAATGAATGTTATGAGTAAGTGAGCGTGTTGGTAAGTAAATGAGGAAGTGACGATGTGACATAATTGAGTGAAGGGATGGGTGAATGTGCACTTGCTTTCTTTATCTGGTCTGATAATGTTGATGAGCATGGCCTTTATTTTGTGTATTATTGTTATCTCCATTGACTGCGCTACAGAAATTATCAAATTTAATGAAGGAGTTTTATATTATTTTGCCCCTGTCATGTATGATGCATAGTGTTGTTAGGCATAGCTTTTACTGACCTTAGTAATTCACTTTATTATTCATTATTATGACAAGCTGAAGTTGATGTATAACAATCGCACGGTTTGCTGGTTTTGCAACGTTAACACTTATACAAAATAATCCACGTCTGCATTCACATTTTCCACCATGCAGCACAAAGACTCAGTGTAGAGACCATAGATATTATGGCGACCGGTTAAACCGTAGTCATAAGAGAGCGTACCAATCTAGTTCAACTGGCAGAGCAAATCATGGCAAATACGGAACACAGAGCATCGGTTTTAATCTTGCCCGCCATCTAATGGCGTCTAACTTTGACATACGAAAAGCTACATGTGCCCCATAAAATTGTTCAATAAAGCTGTCAAGGGTCACATTTTAAAGATCTTAAATCTCTTTTATTGGACCACAAATCACTAGTTTTCTGTTTTCTGGAAAGACGATGGATCAAATTCAAAGAGAGGGTATATTATCCATAGCAAATCCTCCATTTCCCAAAGTGACTCAAGAGTCATTGGAGGCCGAGGGACCTTCTTTCGTGTCGGATAAAGTTGTCTCCGACGTACGGCTTGCTCCTAACACTCTTATCAGGCTGTGGCAGTTACAATTACCCCTACAAAGCCATACATTGGTGCTCTGTAGATAATACAGAGAGACAATGTTCATATAATCAGTCAACTTCCACCTTCACTGTTTTAATGTTCACAGTAGGTTATGGGGATCATACAAAATTATCATGCCTCCCTACACAATACATCTTTAACTTATATTTATATAAATCATTACCTAATCATCTGGTTAGCTTCATAAGCGTATTTAATGTAGCCAAACTACTCCAAAATTCGTGTTTTAGCTTAGCAAATCGTAAGAAACCTCATCTTTGTGCATACAGTTCGTCCTGTCATTGGCACTTCAATGCTCAATATAGAAGGCGCTCTCGACGTTTAGCCGCAAGTTTTTTCACCGAATGTATAGCTGTCTTGTTTATGTGATCGTTTGAGCTCGCATTGTCCCGAATACAATAATAACGCATGGGTTCAGTGTGATTTGCATCTTGGTCGCGTGACATATATCTTGACGGACAAAACAAAGGACATATAGCGGTTCAGTGGCCCGCCCATTTACTGTTGTTGATGGTAGAAAACGACTGCATAAATAACGAAGCGGGTATTGAATGTGGGAAGTTTGTGATTTGTAGATTCTATAGCTGATCGAAGTTAGTCGGGTTTGGCATGATTGTTACATTTCATAACACTAGCTTATCTGATAGGATTCACAACATTTGGTCAACATGTATACACAGTGTAAATATTTGTAGCGTTCATTGAGATGCAAATTACAGATCACTCATTTTGACTCGAATATATACGATGCAACAACTAATGTTACAGGTGTTTATACCTGAAAAAGATCAATTAGCTTGAAAAATAATGCAGTGTCACGTCTTACAGAAGCAATCGTTAATGATTCCCATTGCATAGGTGACAGGGAAAAGCCCTGTTTCAAGTAAATTTGTCGCAACGGCAGCTTGCTCGGCACATTTATTTTTGCTTACATATTAATGCATTTTTCAAATATGTCAGTGCCGATAAATTATCGCCTGAACAAATATGATTGCGTTTTCACTCTCCGTGTTTATCGCGATAATTATCATCGCACTAATATATCCAGTTAAAGCATTGTGAAGGGGTCTCTATATAATAAAGCTAACATCGTAACATTTGTTTAATTTGTAAGACCCATTTTCCAGTGTTCAGACAACCACATCTTCTCCTATCAAACCATTTTATGGTACTGGTACTGATATGCTGATGTTGGCCAAAACACCACATTCATGAATTGATTGTCTGTTGAATGACACTCTCTGCAGGCTTTGGCGAAGTAATGACAGCAATATGCATGATATCCGCGTGCAGACTCACAGCAAACAAGTTCGGAACAGCAGTAGGAAATACAGCTATTATCGAAATCTCTGTTTGACCTCAGATATTCAAATATTATAACACTCTTATTGCCAGATCAAGGTTATCTATTTATCCGCACCATTTTCAGTTGTGATTAATTTGATTTGATTTGAGTGGTGTACACAAACATTGTTCTCGAGGAAGTGCTCACTCTGTTATGTATCCCAGGAGACACACTGCACCCCGAATGTCCATTATTGACTGATCCGACTTTTTATATTGGCACGTGTAACAAAGGTTTTGAAAGATTAGGAACCAAATTATTGTGCAGATATTACCGGCCTAGGACAACAAAGACAATGTTTAGCAAGAATATGTTTTAATTTCTAGTAAAGGAGCATTGTTATGATCTCAGTAATGCTTAATATGCTAATTAGAGAATTAAAGACGCAAAATTGTCCATGGGAACTGGAACAATAATTGTTTAGAATACGCGATGAAAGCCTTGACAATGTTGTGTGAATCGTTACATACCGCGTAATACACGATATAACAATTGATCTTGGTTGTCATTGCGCTAAACAGATTGAATGAGGTGAAATAAGAAACTAGTGTTCATCATAATTAACATAACGTATGCTGAGGGAAGAAAGACACCACCGGATTTCTCTCTAGTTATGCGTCAACACTGATATGCTTATATATACTTCCTTATCATTAGCTCAAGAACGAGTCGTACAAAGTCAGTATCGTCACAAGCCATATCAACGACAATATCCTAAATTAGCTCTTATTATCGCGTAATAAATATTATTTTATGCAACATTTTGTTAGGTAGTAAGTTCGGTTTTAAACCGTCAATAAAGGTCGTCATCTGAGGATGACCTTTTTCAGACCACCTATGGAATGAACGGTGTTTCTATCCATCACTATAAGTTATTCTTCTTTTCTATATCGTTATAAATGATAGACTTCTACGATGGTTACTATAATCATAATGTAAATTATATTGGAAATCGTTCTGATTAACTACACACGGACTACCTTCGTCCATACGTTATCAAACCAGCTGCGTTTATCCATCAAGTGTACCCAAGCTTCGTCCTCAGCGTAAGATGTTCAACCCAAAGCATATCGACACATTGCACTATATCCAACCCGGGTTTGCCGATATATCAAATTCTGTTACGCAACCGTTAGGTTATATCTTGCGTTATGTGCTGCATAAAATATGCATGTTGCACAACATATGCATGGCGCTATAATCCAAAACACCATCAATGCGAAAGGTCAGTGTTGATTCTATAGCATTCGTGGTGGTCATTGCCTCATAACAGATAAGATGTGGCACAACTTCTGGCAATATTTCATTACCGATCAGAAATAACCTATCAGAAATTCGTAATCGATGAAACAACCCTGGCAAAATGCCAACTTTCTTGGTTAACATATTTACCTTAATGAATTCGCGATAACAAATAATGGGTTTCGAAGTTAAATGTTGCGGTTTAATTTAAATGCATTATAATCAATGTACATGCATTTGCATCGTTATTCGATCAGTGTCTTTGTCGATGCATATCAAATTCAATACAGCCGTTAGAAGTTAGTGACAAGATCCGCTCATTGCATATGTTCTGCATCTTTCACACCATCCCCTGTGCAAAGCCGTAAGGTCACTAAGCTCAGGCCAATACTAAATGGAAATAAAAAATAATGCAAATAGAGACTGCCTCGCACACGAAACATGGTTACTGCACTGATTCGACGCATTAACATTGTCCGCACTGACTTACTTATCTTATGAATTTATTGTTGTTGTTGCCACGCGGTCGGGATTAACTACCCCGCACATTATACCTAGCTATGATACTTCATGCGACTAATGTTTAAAGACGACCTGCTTGTTATATCTAGGACCTGAAAGCGCAATGCCGTCAATGAAATATTTATTTCCTTTACAATTTCCCCATGCGAAATCGTTGCCATACCTCTTTATTTATGCATGCGTTTGTTGAAAGGCTGAACCATGGCACGGCATGTATTGTGGTTTATAAATGGCAAACAATCTAACCACCTGACACAGCTGATTGCTGAATGCATCAGTAAACACTTGGCAATCAACTGCATTGGATGATCTTATTGATTCCACGTTGTAGCGTCGGGCTACCAATCTACTGTTGCCCCGTATGATGATGTCAAGGCTTGGTTTGCTAGAGCCAAAGAGGGGTAGCACTAGCACAGCCATTAATACGCTTGCAGTAGGAGCCGATACGAGGTTGTGTTGTAAATATTTTTACGGACGCTTAGTGTAATGACATTTTTTTGACAAATGACAACGCAATGTAATTCGCAGTGATTAATAGTTAGGCTGATTCAAATGTAACATTTATCATACTAGGCATATGGTAGGTTCAATGCATACCACTCATCCTTTACTATCTTAGGCTGGAAACATAAAAAAGTATTCCTAACACGATGGTGCACGGCCGGTATAACCCAAATCTTCTACTATAATGCGGGGATAATGCACACGAAAGATGCCTCGAGCATGGCTCCTGCCAATACAGATGGTAGGTTATTGCAATTTGCGACAGGCTCGTGCACTGCACCTGGGTATCTTCGCTCTATAGATGTCACGATTTGCTAAACGCATCGACGTTGTTTTAACTGTCTTACTCACACTGTATGCACTCTATTGTATTTGTTGTCAGGCGGTCATGATTAACTACCCATCAAATATGTGTTACTTTTACTATGGGTTCTGGTAAAGCTGTTGCCAGCGCATGCATGGACAAGAATGGCGTATGCCATGAGTTTTCATTTATTCATGCGCGCATAGGAAGGCTGAACCATGGTAATGCATATATTGTTCTTTGTATACGGCAAATGATATAACCACAACCTTAATACAAATTCACGATGGGAGCGGTATGCCACCATAGACTACACATGAGTCAGGCATGGGATAATTATGTGGGAACCGACGAACGTTTAACAATAGTATCAACCAAATGAGTTCAACTGAGTTTATGCGCATAGACATGCCATAACCCTGGCCGAAACCGGAATGCTTGACTTGGATTGTACAAAATATGTGTATGCCTTGTCAATGTATTTTATTAAGCGATTAAAACAGAGTGTATTGTCGACGCGACAAATTACTCAAGATTGCGCAATATGGCGATACATTAAAGCACCATAATTAAATGCGGGCACCAAATGAAACGACATTGGCCTTCTTTTTTTCAATTATCGAAGGTATTGAAGGTTGTTAATATCATGCACATTTTCTAATGAAATATTGCATAAATCGTATTAAACACATGGGTATGTCTAATTAACTTCGAAGCTTCTTTGAGCAATAATGTAATCGACAAAAACATGGCGGGCGAAGGTGGCTGATTAGGAAAACAAATGACTCGTTTTTTAACTACCATGCTAACATTTTTTTAGCCTAAACAGAATAACAAATTCGATTGTCTTTGCAAGTTTTTGCCTTCGATTGTTAAACGTACCGATTGGCTAATTACAATACCTGCTTAGTTTGTTTTATCAGCAGTCAATCCTTCGTATGGCATATACTATCATTAACTTCATCCAATAAACCTTCGAAACATCTTCAAATTTGTCCTTCGTCACCAAACGTTGTAGCAACCCGGAACAGCTGGAAAACATTTGGTCACATTACTTTGCGATTATCAGGATGAAACCTAGACAGATTTGTTATATCATGTGCGTGTATTAGGTGCCAACGGCATGTGATTATATAATTGATTCACCGTTGAATCAAGAGGCCGCCATTCTATTAATGCACGTTTCTGGCTGATGTCAGGCTGTTATCCAAATTGTATTTTCTAGAGCGTAACACGGGTAGAACCAGCTTGACAAGTAACACAATTAATATGTTTGCAATAGAGGTAGGAACGAGGTGAACTTCCAGATTGGTGATGATGTAATTGTCGACACTGTGTAATGATCTGTACGTCGACAAAGACACAAAACAACGAAATATGTGTTTTTTTTAAATATCTAGCGTGTTAATTAAATGGCCTGCATAGCCTTTGTGTCATTAAATAATGCTCTTACGTTAGATGATTAGGTATGTCATAGATGAAACGTAACGACTTCGCACTCAAAGTCTTGCAATAAGACATTCGAAAAGTACATTGTTTATCATAACATTTGATTGACCATTGATAACTGACATTGACAAACCATTACATTACATCAAACCCCAGTTTTGCGGTAGTTAGCTTTAACGTCGTTAGTTGTATACTGAACTGTCGCAGGATTAATGCATGGCATGCCTCGGCTTTTGTTGTATTCAAGCTTATCGTTTCGGCCTTTTATTCGTCAACATCATTTGAATTTCCGCATAATGAATTATTTGTCTTTCAGAGGCACAACACGAGTAAGCATCTCACAGCGCTTTTGCATTTTATTCAGAGCCAAGCAAATGAACTCTTTAATTTGACAGTCACTGACAGTCCTAAATATATATAATAATGTACCGAATATGAGGCCTTGAATAGCTAGATATACATTGTTTAACTAGTTATTGTCGTTCACATTCAAGCGAAGTCAGCTAAGAGCTAACAAGGAGAGCAATCAACTACACTTCGCCATATCATTGAGTTATGGCAAGACGATGGTAATTGCAAAAATACAGGTAATATAGAGGCACGATTGCAAATAACTTACAAATGTCTGCAGAGAATCAGATTATCAATCGGCAATTCATAGACTGAAACGTACTTAACATCTCCACTGGATTTGTTAGTATTCCATGCTTTCTTCCCATATTATCGAGAAAACGATGACATGGTAGGCTGTAAAGCGCGATTATATTTGTTGTATAATTCCGTTCCAATGCATGTGCATGTTGTACTCTTACAATCATATTCAACGATACAACAGCTATGGTCGGAACCGCAGTTTGTCAAATGTCGATGGCGTGCAGCCCTTGACATTCAAGAGTCATCACTTGCTGTTAAGGTAACCTATCGAAACTGGTTGATTATCAAGATAATGTAGCATAGACATAACTCTGACTTAAGTTCTACAAAGCGTCCATTACGGTGTGACACACGAGGCATTACGTATGTCATGTCCATGCAATGATTCATTACCTGTTCAGCTCCTATACAAAGGATTCCGAGGGGTTACTAGTGGCTTATCATACAAGGCCCGGTAGACATTCGGCAATGATTAAAGGTCCACAAACGTGTGGTTTATATTTGAAACCGCAATAACATGTTTACCTCTGTTGAGCAAATCTATATCGGTGTCATGGCTCTTAACGAGTATTTTTTTGCCCCGTGCACCGAACATAGTTGGTGAGAGGTAGGGTAGTGATAGAGTCGCTAAAATACTTTCACTCGATATCAAGTCATGTGTATAGCTCTAATAGATAGCTAGCTTTTCGTGTATATTTAGGTTTACTTTTATAATTCGTCAGCACTACCGAATATTGCTGTAGCTGTCAAATATAGACAAAAAACGAATACCATCGATTATGTTTCCAGCAACTTGGATCGACCGGAACAAAATACATACACGCTCTAGACACTGTTATGAACATCACAATTTACAAGTGATTACGCTTCGTCTATTCGCAATAAAACAACAATAAAACAATCGTCGAAGACCAATGTATTGATTTAAATGGCAGATGCTTGTCACATTAATCAAAATACGTTTACTTGCGCCACAATTATCTATTAACTCCAAATTAAATTCGATATTGCAATGGCTGGTTATTTTTCATATTGCATTTGGATTGTAGTTTGTTAGAATGCTCCGACATATCCGTTGCCTGAAAATATGAGAGATGCGTAACACTTTCGTTTTGATGAAGCATGGGCCATTTCCATTAGACGCCGAATATCGTCCTCTGTTGGTATCGTACAGTATCTTAAGCATTTCAGCAGGTGTGCTAGTAAATATTTAACAGGAAATGTAGGATACTATCACAATTCATACAAACTAGAAATTGATTTTGTATGTTTGAAAGCATGTCATTACCGAGCTTATTAGCTAAGATAAGAGGGATCACCCAGACCGGTTATATGCTGAACCTTTGAATGAGTGCATAACGCGCTCATCTTCGATCGGCCCCAGAAATGCATTCACCATATGATTTGGGATGCAACGTATGTCGGATTGCTGCATGGCTACATATACTCTCCATTGAGCACACATGGACGTAATGACAAGCCGCTCAATGCACATATATCGCGTGTTTACCTATGTGATGAGAAGGGAGCCATTTACGCCTAGCCATTAGCTCTTAGATATCGTGCCTTATCTATCATGTTCAGGCTTAAGACCATGTGCGTCGAATGCGCAAATGTACCTGATACATGTTTATATATGCTTACTGTTCGGGGTTTCTTTTGCATGCAAATCAAGTCCTGTAGCCGCATAGAGGTGACCTGTGATTATTTGAATTTATTTTTCATCGGATATATGCTATACCATAAACCGGCCGCTTGCTTTTTTATTTTACCTTTATCGGATCGGACAAAAAAGTATTGTCTTTAAACGACGTCATTAAAATTTGTAGAGGGTATTTTGCTGGTGAAAAAAAATAACATTACGCATATAGCTCCTACAACCTAGATGTGTGCAATATGCGAATAAAATGTACAACGTTTGTCATACCATAATTTTGGCTCTGCAAATTAAAATGCTAGCGTCTATTCATGATGGCGCTAAAACAAGAACTTTTAGCTGTGTAACTAACGGAGTCATGTTGTGCATAATGTATCTATGGTTTGATTCCTTACGTCGCAGTTCAGCAGGTGTCTGGCGTCAGCAAACTAACGCGTTGACAAAACTAGCGTGTATGACTTCTAAGCTTATTTATGGATGGATTTTCGAGGGTTTGTTGAGAATGCTTTCCTTAAGCGGATTAGATTTATATTATTGTTACTGCGAAAACGTAAAAATATGCTTATCCACTTGTAGAAGTTTTTCTCCCATTTAATTGCTTAGCAACTTTCTGGGCAATAGCTACTCCATCGATGGCTCGCGAATAATATAGTAATGGTGTTTGCATAATTTGTCGTGATGTTTGACGTAAACCATAAATAACATTGGGACGCAACAATATTGCTAGTGGTTCCTAAAGACGCAATAATAGAAAACTTCATTCATTCATCTATATTTACTGTTGGGAATCGGAAATCAATATTAATCGTACATGCAAAGTCTCTTCTATGATTGTCATGGATGAAGGTGCTAATTTAGTAGGTCTCTTAGAAACCTTTTCGGTGTGACACTTTGAGACAACAGAGCAGTTCGTCAGGAACCGTTGCATTTACCAACTTATATCCATTTATTGTTGTATTTAAACATATAGCTGACGGTCGATACCTACTATTCAATTGTGGCCTTAATCGTTTTGAATACAATGCGGTACGGGTCAATAAAAGTGATATGACATTTATTTTGTTTCGAATTTGTTATAGAAGTTTCGCAGTTTTTGGTTCAAGCTCTTGCTAATCTTAAGAGACTGATACTAAGCAATGGCACGTAAAATGGTCATTTGATGGGTCCCGTAAATAATTCGATGCAAAATGCTTTTGATGTTATCCCACAAAATATGTTGTGGGCTAATAGGAAGCCATTTGGTGATTGAAGGACATCCCTTATGACGTCAAGCACAATAAGGATCTCTGTCAATAACAAAAGCTGACTCATCCTGTCATGTGATTGTCTGGGATATGTCACGTGCAGTGCATTAGCCTCTCTGTTTTGATGTATATTGGTGTGTAGGGAAAGACGCTGGAATTGTTGATCACGCATCAGGTGTAGAGTGTGCAAAATATGGTAGAAACACTTAACTCACATAAAATTCACAAGAAAGGTTATTAAAAGCCCTACGTTCCAGTGAACATTGTGCTTTTGATGATGGACATAAGAACTGTGAGTTGCGATGTTTAAGCTGGATATTATCGAGTCAACATTTATACTCAATATATTGCCATGGTAACCTGCTATGACCCATTGCCCTTAATTATTTATTTCCATGGGGTGCAATCTGTGGTGACTCATTTTCAATAGGGGTATTCACACTGATATCAGGCAAAATGTCGCTATACGGCTATATTAAATAGACATAGGCCATAGGTATATCAAATAACGACATTGGAGAATAAAGTACATTATCAAGCACAACGAAAGAACACATTCATCGCCAGGCAACCACAGGGCGCTGATATTTGACAAAACCCAATAACGAGTGTTTACTGTATGTGCAAAGATTCCAAGCGACGCCGCTTAGCTGCATTAAATTCAGCATGAAACGCTAGCCATCTGCGCATTACAGATATATGTAAGATTGACTTTTCGAGTGAATGACTGTAAATTTATCATGTCCCAGCTACATGTGTAGCGGCTGGTTTAGATATCTACATCTGTGATAAATCGCCAACTCAGCAAATTCGTAACAACTGGCTGTTGATCAATGTTATTACTACTATATCGCCATATGCTGTCATTCAATGCTAGAATCAAAATGTTTTATATCTATTTTATGTATCACGCACTGAAGGTTTCAAACACAGTACGTTTTGTCGATGCACGCGAAACCATTGATATACTCGATGCACGTTCAAACCTTCTGTGAATATCAGTTGCCTTTGAACTACACTCGTTCGTGGCAGTTTTTCTATCGACTAATTACGAGAAATAAGTCCACTTACCAGCAAGAAGTTATGTTTTCCCTGCGTCGTGGATGACACTACTGGACGTTTGAAAAGTTTGATAAAGTACTAACGATTGACCAGTTTATAATAAGCCAATGCAGTATGATCATCAACGATGTAACAATATGTTTTCCAGTTCTATAGTCTTCTATTTATTATTGTACTATGAGGTCATAATGTCCTCTTGTTATATATCTCGATTCCTGGCTGGTGGCGGTATTGTCTCTAAAGACATCACATTCTTATTTCGATTAGTATCATGCGTTAATTTTATTCTGTTATGAATCGACACTTGTCGGGCTGCTAGAAAATATGGTATTGGTAAGAACTCTTTACACGACGTCTGTGAGGCCGAGGTTATGTTGTTACAGGTATACTATTTAAAACCACTTTCAGTCAAACATGTTGGATCTTGGTACACTTGAGTCGCGTATTGATTTGACAGTACTCAAAGAAATTACCGATAGCTATACTTTTTATTCGGCCAATATGATATCTAAAGTCAGCAGCAGCATTTATAAAAGTTGCTGTGATAGACAGGCCACATTCATACACAGTGATGATATAGTCACACTGCTATCCCCCAATGCCAACAAAGGGGTTCTGAGGACAACCATTAAAGCCTGTCAGTACCAGGTGCTGACGATCATCTGACCAAACATCATTAGCCTACCTTATACTATGTTTGCAGAAACTATACAGTTGCTGAGAGACTAATCAGTCTGGTTGTGTAGTTCATGGTCTGTGAATTAGCGTGTGCTTAAGACGAGCAAGGTTGAGTTCGACAGTTATTTTTTAAAACAAAATGAATGCCACGTAAAAAAACGTCGACAGTAATTTGCGGCATTCACTAGCTGATACGAGCGCACTTTTCCTTGCTATGCTGTGCTTCGGACATTTCAGCACTGTACCGTCAGGATATCATACACATGAATATACTATCGCAATATCACAACAGTGATCAATGTTACCAATGTGTGATATCCATGTTGGTATTATACTGCTAGGTCATACTCTGACAGTCAGGTTGCATATAACTGGCAGGGGAAAGGAATTCATCACATTTGGGCATTGTTGGCTACGCAATCGAAAAGTGGATGTGCTTCTGTTACGTTCAGATGAGTTTAGCTAGGTTGTCATATATCTGTTACAGTCAACGTCGTACAAGAACCAAATTGCGCCACATGGGTCATCAATGAACATAAAAATAAACAGAGCTTTTCCATCTGCTGGAGGTACTATCCAGATCTTGACATTATTGGGGCATGAAAAATAAATAAATCTTAAGTTAAGCGTTTTGGTACGAAACGGGTTTTTATCGGTACAAAGGAAAACTCTATACACGTGGTAAATTCATGTCATCCCCAAAGACGATGGAATATACTTGTTAGCTTTATTTTCGTGAGCATTATGCTACTCTCACTGTTGTCACATGTAACAGAAATGTACGTTTAATTGCTTATCCCATACATTAGGGATTGAGACTCGGAACATTTGCGGAAACAGCTACTTAACTTGTGACAGCTATTCAGATAAATCCAGTGGCGTGCAGCATCGAAAACCGTAAGTTGATCATATTCGTGGTTCGATATCGTTCAAGCAATATTTTCTGTGATGCTCATTGATTTATGCGGTTCGTTATAGCCTCCATAATCTATTATGCAGCTTCAATGAATATATTATTGACTTCCTCATCAGCTATTACTTAGCCAGAACTAATTTCCATAAATGTCACATAGCCTTATTGATTCGTCACCTGATTGCTGTCCCAGGCCCAATTATTGATTGTGAAACTATGAGAGTCAATGTTATTTAGTAGTTTATCTATGGAAAGGCTTCGGAACGACCAAGTTATGCCAATACATGGATATGATCCCCCCCCCCCAAACAAATACATTTTAACACAACAATAGACACATTAATCAAACGGACACACCCCATGTTTTCACACGACCAGCCAAGCATATATTTCTTCTCGTTACAACTGGATAGCGAGCCGCTGCAAACACGTTTTTATTTGACTTGTAATCGACACCGTTTAATTGACAAGCTCTATTCAATTTGACATCGCGACAAAGCGATTATAGTAGTATCTAAGATGTAGAAACAGGGTCCTTGCTGGAAGATGAAAGATCATACTATGTTGCCACAAATGTGGTAGGAGCACTACAGATAATAAGAAACAGTTAAGTAAAACATTGGGCAGGCAAAGTAGATTCGGGTTCGTTAATGTTGGATCTTTGATGGAGATAAGTGGTTGTCATTACTGTAGGATATGATACAAATGATATATTTTATATTGACTCTAGTCATATTTAGAGCAAGCACAGTGTAAAGGTGATAAAACAGCAGCCTGATATAATGATCTTCTTTGTCATTGCCGCTCGTTGCTAAGCTTGCCAACGATAAGCCGCTGCTGCTTTATCATTACAGGTATTAATTAGCTGCATATGTGACTAAAGCAAGCCTTAGCGGTGTATAAAGTCTCATGTGAGAGCATATATGTGTCAATGAATGAAGGACGACGCACTTTCGCCGGTCGGTTGCATATCTTCTGTAAACATGTAGATAGTTGCTCGTCACCCTAAAGCGGCTCGGTGATATTAAAATTTGCTTCGGTAACCAGGTGGCTCTGATTTCGCATGTGTAGGTACTCATTGACAACATGAGAACTCAAAGTAATACTGAGATGAATTGCATCCCAAATTTCTTTCCAACTAGTTATTGTCGTTTACATTCAAGCGAAGTCAGACAATAGCTAATAATGAGAGCAATCAATTGCACTCCGCCATATCATTGAGTTATGGCAAGACGAAAATACAGGTAATATGGACGCACGATAGCAAATAACTTACAAATGTTTGCAGAGAATCAGATTTTCAATCGGCAATTCATAGGCTGAAATGTACTTAACTGGATATGTTAGTATTCCATGCTTTCTTCTCATATTATCGAGTAAACGATGGCAAGGTAGGGTGTGAAGCGCGATTATATTTGTTGTATAATTCCGTTATAATGCATTGGCATGTTGTACTCTTATAATCATTTTCAACGGTACAACAGCTTTGGTCGGAACTGCAGTTTTTCTAGTGTCGATTGCGTGAGGCCCTTAATATTACAATTGACTAGGCTTTGCCTATTTGTAACAGAACAGCAACAAAGCAAAGTTCGAAGATGGATAGTTTGACTGGCCATATGTTCTCTTCAGTTAAAAATGACTTCCAAAATATGCTGTCAACGTTAACATACAAAACAATGCGATGGGAAGCAGGTTCTGTCATAGAAGCCAGCACGATAACTTACGCAGATGCATTCAGATTAGCCGAACATTACTAGAGGATATCTAGCAGTGTTTTGGAAATATATATGCACTGGGAGATACATATCCTATCTGAGCAAAGTGGTCACTTTGCATCCTACCCATGGCATAGTTGGTTTGGAGTCGACGCACGATAAATGTTTTGGCCTGCAATATCAAATGTTTATAAACTCGTACAGACCATTCTACCAAAACATATATTCCACCTGTATGTACTTCATACAGTTGATTGCAGTTCAACATAACGCATGACAATGACTACATCGATGTTACATTTCAATAATTTTATGCATAGATGACTTATTCATTCGTGATTCTCCTTACCCTTTAGGCGTCACAAGATATACCTCACGAATAATTTAGATAAGATGTCTTTAAAATTTGTGGTGGTGATGGACATCGATTGTTGAACCACGCCTTGCAAGAAACATTGCAACAAAATAGTCCTGCTAGTGTGTCCTAAAGCGCAATGCCAGACAAACATAGTCGATGACACATTCAATAATTTTACTAAATGTGGTATTGGGAATCTGAAATTGTTATTGACGGTGCCCACAAAATCTCCTGCATGATTGTCATTTAGATTTATGATTATGTTTGGTGGTTACATTATGGTGTGACACTTCGTGTAAAGAGTGCAGTTAATTAGGATTCGATACGTATAACCAATTATTAATTACCCTCTTTTAAATCAACAGTATATTGGACGGCATATATGATGATATCCGGGAAACATACATAAATGGCTAATTGGAAGCCATTCGATGAATAAAGGGCATCATATCCTATAGATAGCAATGACATACAAAGCATATTTGCTTTTAGCCGAAAAGTCAGCAGCAAGAAGCGTTGATAGGAACGGAAGCTAGTCCGTCTGGTCAAGGAATCATTTGGGATATTGCATATGCAGCGCCTCTGTCTCTTTGTTGCTATATATTAACCTCTCTAGAAACCTGATTCGTGCGCATTAAACGGGTAAGGTTGTAAAGCTTCACATACCATACCTGTCACTGTACATGTATACCATAAATAAATTGCACCTCTATTCTAATAACATGCTACAAACTGTCGTCATTTTATGCATATTATAGCCATCATGTTTTGAGGAAGAATGGTTTAAATATTATCAAATATTTCTGGCTCTGGGGAACGACACTGACTGTTCTTGGCGAATTATTTGATCATAAAAGTTGTCAAAAACGTCAGTGCCAAGAAGCCCATGAATACATTATATGCCAATATATGACGACTTTCAAGAAATATACTGGCAAACAAAGGGGACCTATCATAACAATGTAGTTATCATAACAAGCATTCAATGCATGCGGCTAATGATTGTTAAAACTTGCATCCGCAATACCATGTTAACTTGAGTTGGTCTATTCCTGTGTACCGAGCAATACATTGATGGTTTGAGGTAGCAATGCTGCCACTATAATACTATTACTCTTTCTAATCTTATATGAATAGCTAACATGAGAAAAGGCGGAAAATATTACCATTGGAAATACCTGTCGACATCTACATGCAATACTTTTCCAGTGTCGTAATGCAATTCTAGACAACTGCACCACTTCCATGTTTTGTCTATTTAAATCCATTTTACACAGTTCGCCAGCAAAATCTAAAGGTCATATTCAACGATTTATCTCATTCCATTCTTTATTAAGTTCAAAGTTTGAAAAGGTTGCAGAAACCTACATTATGTCGTCTTTTGGTCTGTTGAAAAAGTGATTTCAAAATACACATTTTCCAAGTCATATCGATCGACATGTCGCTCTGTAAAATGCGGGAAATTCCAGACAATGACGTCACATATGCTTTTGTCGTAAAGATATCGATGGTCACTCACAGGTGTTGATTCAACTTGACAGAGAAAGTTTGTTCAGCCCGTTTGTAGATATCTTGTATATTTGCCGCCCGGGTCGGGGAATTGTTCTTGATGAGTTTATCACACAGGCTAGCAGCACTTTCCGATTTTTATTTCAACCAAGTCTGGGCCTTACCCAGAACTGACTGTAGGGTTGATTCCTAAATAATCGGAAGCAATATATCGTTTGGTTGTCTATGGTTTTGAAATAAGTTGCACATTTGGACAAATTGTCATGTGTCAGCAATTCTTTCACTTTGTGATTCTATTGTTAGCTCTTCTTATGGATATGGTGTTGTTATAAATTTATGGCAGTATGAAACATATTGTAGCGTAATAATGTAGGCACTGTATATTGTGCACAACGTGGTTAAATATCCCTTAGGGATAAATGATACGATTGTTCAACCGCAAGCCTGTACTTTTTGTGGCAACAGTAGTTAACATACTTATTGGTAGAGAACTCCGTCTATTTGAATAAATTCCAATTTGGACGCCTCCGAACAATTTCGTCATCGCCGTTTGACACGATCCGGGATGGTTTTTTATGCATGACCATTCCTTCATCATTCTCTCTCTCTCTCTCTCTCTCTCTCTCTCTCTCTCTCTCTCTCTCTCTCTCTCTCTCTCTCTCTCTCTCTCTCTCTCTCTCTCTCTCTCTCTCTCTCTCTCTCTCTCTCTCTCTCTCTCTCTCTCTCTCTCTCTCTCTCAACGTATGCAGCACACGCACCCTTTTGCTGTGCTCATTGGACGCCGTGCTGACAGTTACATCTAAGTCAGGGGGATTGGTTACGATTAGACTGTCATTGGAGTTATATTTATGCAGTGTAATTAGATTGATGTAAAAGGTAAAAGAAATGCAGTTTACGCTGCAATCAAAAAGCAATCAACTATATTGAATAGGCGTGGGGTACAATGACAAAGCCATATTCGCTAGACAGATTATATTGGTAGCAGGTCCTGCATGGATCCTACATCCGAAGCGGAGTCAGAGTCGCACCTCTCAGTTTTAATATCCGAGCAATAGTTTGATAATGCAACCCTCACTCGTTATCGTCATCAGACAACTTAATTAGTTGGTGTATTATGGTATAATCTAAAAGCAGCGAATTTTTTATTAGCTCTCGCAGTTGTCCAATTCAGAGCAGCCGGGGCGACCTCACGTAACCTGCTGTCTAGCGACAAACTGATGCAAAATGGGATCGATAAGTTGTCTTCATATTTTCTTCCGAGTGGGATCCATTTGGTGGATGTTTTGTCCTTATGCAATCCGGTGCAATGAATTACAGGCCTCCATTGGTTAATGAGTTATTCATCTCCATTTTGAAGGACATAATATAGAAAAGATATCAACGTTGTATTGGACCCTTACGAATTTTGTGCTTGCTGTATTGAAAAATAACGCAAACACTATAAACTCGAATTACCGCAACTCGGACAGAACGCAGTAATATATATTAACGCTCAACCGATTGTTATTATCATCAAAATTCACAACATTGAACAGAGTTTGTCTATTTGTAATAGAATAGTACAAAAACAACTCTTTTATTGCCGATTGCTCGAACCACCGAGTGGAATTACAAAAGATTGCAGTAATGTTTTAACGGACAATAACATGTGCTGGAAAGCAGGTTCGATGTATGCTATGTCATATAAGCCATCGATTAGTTTATGCGGAAAAATATGTTTTCGTTAACTATGAGCTAGGGAGTTATAAGTACTATCTCTGGAAAGTGGTTATTTTGCATCTTACATATGGCATTGTTAGTTCACAGTACGATGAGTATACTGCGCTGCAATATCAAATGTTTTTATTATCTTATAGCGTCAGGTCTATTTGTTTTCCTCGTCACGCAGCTTCGGATCACTCCTGTAATCATACCACAGCGGCTTTTAGACATACGACGCCTCTCCACATTAACAACATCCAGCTGGCTGCAGGTCAACGTGATGCATCGCAATGAACTACGGAGGTGCAAGATTTAAATAATTCTTACTCTTTTATCACTGAAAGCAAGCCCTCAACGCACCAGAAATTATACAATGTGGTGTGAGCAGAATATCGTTGGATCAAAACAGTGTTGGTAGTGGCTCCTAGAAACGCAAATACCGACAAACAAGATCAATACAAAAATGATTATTAATGGTACTGAATGTCTCATCGGAAATAATATCAACCTGGCCTTCTCCTCGATAATTCTCGTGGATAAAAGTAGTCATTAATAGGTGGGGCTGGTAGAAATAAGTATACACCCACCCACCCACCCACCCACCCACCAACCGACCCAAAACAAACACACACACGCACAGACACACACATATACACAAGCACACACACACAGTAACTCACACGCATACATATTTACATATACAAGTATATATATGCAAATTTATATATATATATATGTATATATATGTATATTTTTAGAACTAACTATAGACGTATGTATATTTGTATATATATATATATATATATGTCTCTATGTAAAAACATATATATATGTATATATCTATAAACATATATATGTATATATATTTATGTATATATATATATATATATATATATATATATATATATATATATATATATATATATATATATATATATATAATATAAATATGTACAGATATATGTATATACATTTATAAACAATATATATATGTATATTTATATATTTACATATATATGTGTGAATATATATTTATAAATATATATATATATATATATATATATTCATATATATATATTTATATGTATATATATATATATATATATATATTTGTATATATATATAGATTTACGTTTGCATGTTTATATGATCTAGATGGAAATGCGCAATGTGAATCAATCGAATAACCTGTGGCATGAGATAAGGAATACCCAAGGAATTTCTCCTACTTATATACATTGTTTTAAAAAAATCACTGTCTTTTGTATTTATTCAGGAAAAAGATAAATCTATTGACATGCCCTTCCCTTTTTCCCTGCAAGAATTTCACACACAGTTGTGTAGAACCAATCGCGAGTATAAATTTGCTACATCGATGCAAAAGACGCGTTTGCAAAGGGTCCTTGCGATCCCGCTGGCCCTGCATCAACTTATTTAGCATTCATGTATTATCGATATGTACTAACGGTTAACCAGCAAAACCATTACGATATATTAACTGCTTAGCGGTATTGATTACTATTCTATTTATGCACTATGTTATGATATCATAGCTATCCATCTTTCTTTCGTGATATATCTTAACTTCTGCCTGATTGATGTATTGGCTCCCGCAACGTCACACTCTGCTTTCTATTCATGTCAAGCATCACGTTATGGTATGCTTAGACTGCTACTAAAGAGGAATCTGGTATGGACTCAATGTTTGCGATGCAGAGGCGATGAAACGGGGTTATATTTTAAAAACTCAAACAGTGTTGTCAATTATGGGTTGTGATGGCCAGGCCACAGTCATAAAAAGTTTTCATATTCGAGACGCTGCCATTTATAAATGCAAACAAGCAATTGGAACAAACAGTTGAGCCAGTGACAACCAAGTACAGGCGGTCACTATCACAAACATCAACGCACTTCCATACATTCCGGCTGCAGAATCAACACAATTGCAGACAGTCTTTATGGGTCAGGTGTCGAAGTTCATAACTGGTTAGAAGCGTTTACTCTAGCGGAATTTATTTAAGTGCTATATATTTTTAAATTGTGTTACAAATAAAAAGTCACAGAGATATTCCGACGCACTGAGTCGGTGCAAGGTATTGGTCATTTTATTAAAGATGCTAACTAAATATGTAGGTATGTTATACATTTGTCGCATAATTGTTGTCCCATGCTAAATAACTGATATCAATTGACATTTTTCATTGAATAGTGCATACCAACGTAATGGAGTTCTTTGTATGACAATGCTTGATAATGAGCAGGTAATGCTACTGAGGGTTCGTGTACCGGAATTCGGATTAGACACGAAATGTTAATCCAGCGAAAACACGTTATCAACCAACTAACTAAGCAAACATTTGGCGGACAACACATATTATTGCTGTGAGCAACTGTACAGCAAGTACCTGATTTGACGGACACCCAACACTGTTTCATGGAAAGGTTTCACTCCGACAACAACGCAGCGTTATATGCAAAAGCATCGCAAAGAATACCTTTGCGTTATTCTACATAATAAGATATACAATGTGATATTCCATGCGTACATAGTTCTTGCACTTGGTATTGTTGGACAAATTATAAAGATAAGTGGTCGTTATCAAGGGATGAACGATGTCGGACAAATCATGTCGATGCATGGTTCACTGTTTAAGGGTTAATTAGAAGGCCATTGGTTTTGCTTGCTATTACATAAGCTGAAGAAAAAGAAAACATTTGGGTGAATTATTCACAAAATTGGGCGCTGCGGAAGAATAAGCGACGGTAGAAGCCTCTTCGATTTAGGTATCGATTACGCAGAAGGGAACATGTCCACTAGTGTTAAATAGTTGCACCACACCTGCAAATCATCATGTCCTCGTCCTACCTAGCGCAAAAATATTCTTAGGGTGATAGATCTTGATTGAACGATCTTCCCATACACAGCTGCTCGATTTCCAAATGGCAAATCGTTGACAGAGAAAGTAAATATTTCACAATTTCTGCAGTTATAATGCATTGGTCGCAGTGGCAGTATATCAAATAGCGCACAGTCAAGTGTGAAGGGTTTCATTTTCAATTTCAGTTTAATTTCTCCCATACATCATAACATGGATTATATCCCCGGATATGCAAGTCAGGTATACTTGGATGCCAGCTGAAACTGCGAAATTCTTGAGGGTTCATTATTTGTTTGAAGCGCAGCAACATTCAATTGATAGACTGGTAACATTACGTGATTACAGTAAAAAAAATTACAGTAAAAAATATCATATTCGGATGCTGGGAATCATTCTTAAATGCTGATCAGTATTCATATATAGAACTTTGAAGTTGTATCATCAACATGATAAAGGATATTCTCTGTCTTTTCTGTAATGTCTACAGCTTATCCGTATATACAGTGCCTTGTTACTCACTTCAATATTTGCTGTCCCCATCATTTCCATATCGTACTTTAACTATGCGATTATACCACCTTATTGCATGCACTGGGTGATAAATGGACCGAAGAGTCGTGCGGACCATTGACAACAGACACCGAAGGCCTTATGCAAAAGTATAATGCTATTGTGATACGTAATATGTAAGAAATACGTTCTGAATAAATGGGATAATACACGTTTAGGCAATACATATTGCAGGAACTTATAGGTCATACACCACACATCGTTCCGGTGCATTTTATGGAAATATATATCAACTGAGGTTAATCTTAACAGTGTACAATCTACAGTGTTAGAATTCCAGCTCAAATACGGTACAACTTACGTCGCGTGGCAACCATCTGCATGTGGTCTAATGGCAACTACTGGGGCAAACACATGAGCATATTTATTACAAAACAGTCCCTAGGGGTTAGTGTCTGGCATAGCAAATTATTAAAACATTCAGCCAACGCCTGCTCTGCCACTACGCATATTTCCGCTGCAACATCCGGTATGCGTAAGATTTGCTATCTGCTTACTTCTTTCAAAGCAACAGATTTGCAACTGATGAATTTGGGATAAGAGTGGTTTTTGGATAGCCGTTGATTTACAAGGAGCCGAGGGGTGTTATGGCTAGTTAATCTGCTATTCTCTGATACAGGGTTCTGCAATGTTACATCGCATACATGAAAGCAGCGTGCTTGACAATGAAGTGCCTGTTCTTTGAAAATACGAAATTAGTGAATAAATGCGCGTAAAAACACATTGTGGATGTTTATAAAAGTGTATATCCAATATGCGCTGATATTCTATAGAAGCCTTAACACAATCGATTTTCTTACACATATCTATGATATAATGCGATTTGATCCTACCTAAATATACTATTCTTGTTTATATGGTGGTCTTGGCCGTGTCATTGAATCATGATTAGGCATTCGATTTTTTAGAATTAACGCTTATTTATAAGTAATTTATTAGCTTGACATATCATTTAACACAACGAACCGAAGCTACCATTGATATGTTGGTCGATGCTTGTGTTTGGATTTTCGCCGTAGCTCACCAATTCTTTTTCCTTTCTATATTTATTTCTTTTTCACATTTGACGTAATTAAACCTGATATGTGACCATCTAGGACATGCTTGTCAAATACAAACCTATAAGCGTGACGACAGTTAGTGGACTGACTGCATATTACAGTTGTTGTTGAGGCTTTTGGGCTTGTTGTTGTAGAGTATGGGGTACGCATGAGGAGGTGGCGGGTGACAAGTAGGTCACTCGTGGATATGGGATGCTGAGGTTTATAATTAATATCATCTATGGGGGGTTACCTCTATGAAACTGATGGCTGAGAGGATACGAAATGATGATTGGTAGGTTTTATGTCAATTTGGCGATCAACGTTCCTCTAAAAGCCAATGCAATTCGACCAAGAGCGGATTGACAGCTGTCAAAATGACAATATGACACAGCA
The DNA here is from genome assembly GCA_034190875.2 of Urechis unicinctus. Classification (NCBI taxonomy): domain Eukaryota; kingdom Metazoa; phylum Annelida; class Polychaeta; order Xenopneusta; family Urechidae; genus Urechis; species Urechis unicinctus. The sequence continues at coordinate 27,451,294 of CM067355.1, forward strand.
CCTCTATACACCTCTCACAACGTAACATTATACCACCCCATATTTTACTTTTTTAGGTTGTTGTAATCGATGAACTATTATTGCGTCGTTCTTCTCGCATTAACACTTAGAATACTGACTAGCATATCAAGATTATATATAATATGGACAGAAATGAAGACCACCCACGCAGACATATACTCATGTTGAAATATGTTTGTGTGAATCTGGATATGCGTCGGCTGTAACACTTTCAGTTATGGAAAATGTCGACTTATGTTTGCTGTAATCAGCAACTCATACAGAGTTTATTTGCTATGATGTGCAGTGCATGTTGCATATCATGACTTTATCACTTAAATATCATTATTCTTAACGGATGTAAGCCCCAATACATCATTGCGTATTGCGTATGCCACCAGCAATTACGGGAGCTGAATATTATGCAAGTGCTTTCTCATATTTCTAACATTTCGTTTGTAGCAGCTTCAGAACACACGAGGACAAGTATTTGCTAGCGGCAACAAAATAATATGTGCGTTAAAAAATTTTGCTTTGAAATGGGATCGGTAGGTATTCAATTACAATGAGCAAAAACAGCAAGTAAAATTGCCTGCTACTTAAGCACAATGCATCATTCTAGGCTGAACGCATGCACATGAGTTCGCCGTTACAGTTTGTGACAGATGCCATTAGTCACATGAGGTTTGCTTACTAATGAACGAAGCACAACTGATATCCTGACGTCAAGATATACGATACAATAAACCAGGAACGGACTCGTTAAGTTTTGTGATCGCTGCTGCCACATGTCACTACAATGATCGTTAATGCACCGGCGGAATGACCAGCAACTCATTAACGGGCAAAGTGTGTGGCAGGATATTAATGTGGGGGTCGACAGTTTTAGTGAATAAAACTGGTTGTGACAAGAGCTTTAGCTTCAATATCCGAATCACTTTCGCTATTTCATGCCAGTAGCATAAGACAAAGTCAGCCCGCACTGGGGCAGCGAGGTGAATCCGCGGGTTGGAATGCAATTGTATGGGATACAACTTTACCTTGTGAAATTATCCGACGCATATAAGTACAACACAAGTCAACAGTATATTAGACTTAAGCCTCTCATGTGCGGGAGTTTAAAAGGTTATCGGGGTGCTGTAAATGAACAAATTGCATATTCTAGATGCGCGTTGATTTATTTGTCGTATCCAATACTTAAGCCGCATAGTATATAAGGTTTGGATTTGGTTGACAGGAGTCAGCTCAATGACTCTTAGCTGTATGTTGTATGTCGGCTCTAAAATGTGATTACGCATTTCTAAGTTAAAATTGCTTGGTTGGTAAGCGATTGCGATAAGCAGTTAATTGCAATCGCGACATGTTTCACTTTGCTGACCTTGTTAGCTTCAAACATGAATCAGAGTGCGCGTGAATCATGGTGACGACGCAATGTATGCTGCCTGTATCTCTTGAAATCAATTGCTGGTCCTTAGCAACCCCTATATATCAGCCTAGGAAGTGCTTAGCATCGCTTCCGTAACAAATGCTTAAGAAGATACCGGCGATATAGCAAGCCATCCTTGGACTCAATCAACTCGAGCTTTCTTTACGAGCGTAGTCTTTTAAATTACTTGCTTGGTGTTACCAGTGATGCGCGGGCAGGGCTAATTTAAAGCGAATGTGTGTTGGGAAATATATACTTCTACAATGTCTTTACTCTAATGAGATGTGATGTTAATTTTCCACATATTGTGATAGTGAATGTTGACGACACTGTTAATATATTTGATATACCTGTCACTACTTAGATGTACTTCAATGGTACAATTGTCTAGTCGCGACACAGCCTTATGATCTAACTCCATTGAACTTACCTTAAACTATTGTACATACCCTCAAATGTTACTATTACATAGAAATTTCATTACTTGATCAATTGATTTCAAGGAATTGAAAACAAAGCGACGAGTCTAGCTGTTTCAATCCCTGGCAGGCGACACTTGGTCAACCACCCTATCAATGAACGACCTCGTTTTTCTCTCACACCAGTATATCCCATGCATTCATCTTGAGTATCACTACATTTGTTTTCTTCCAGATGTGTATTTTCGGTGCCCATGCGTATGCAAGCACATGTGTGAATATGCTTATAAATGTGTGCGTGTACGTTTGTGTGGGTCAGTTAGGTCATTTAATATAAAGTGCAGTCTCTCAATCTAGTTATCTCATTATCTCGTTGAAGATGACTACTCCGTCCCCGTAGGTGACTTTCTGTTGACAGCCGAGTTGGTTGACTAAGTGTGGATGATAGAGGGGGCTGTTGCTGATGATGAGGATGATGTCGATCATGTCATTAGCTAAAGGGCATATTCGAGTAACCGTTCACCCCGATACCACTAACACTACGGGACTCCGGGGTAATAAGTTGCGTGATTTATGAAGACCAGCCCATTAACAAGCACTCGAATAAACTTATTCAGTCATTGAGACCAACCTGCAAGCCTCTATAATGCCACACGAAAATGAATAATTGATTGATATATTAGAGACCCATCTAATGTTTGTCAAATTAAAAAGTACCGCAGAAATATCAAATTATCCAATCATTTTGTAAAGCATCTTTTTGGTGTCTAGGATTTATTGTGTACGTATGGCATGTTACGTTGATTATAATGGTAATGATAAGGCTGATGAAAATGATAATGAAGGTAATGATGATGGCAATGATGATGATGATGATAACGATTTGGACGATAATGATGCTGCTGCTGTGACTGCTGCTGCTGCTGCAGATGATGATGATGATAGTGATGATAGTGATGATGATGATAATGATGACGATGATGATGATGATGATGATGATGATGATGATGATGATGATGATGATGATGATTATGATGATGATGATATTGATGATAGTGATTTTGTCTCGACTAATCATAGGCCCATTTTACAGCCATAAACGTTGTGCGAAAAAGTTTATTTTTGATTATCAGAGGCAAGGAAAGTCTTTTAAGTGAATATTTGCTAAAACATACATTGCAAACGTTGTCTTTTTTCTCGTAGTATTTGATCCCCTTTGTAATATCGCCTTGATTGATGAAAGCATGATGCAACTGTGATTTACCATGTGCTTGGCTTGTTAGTATGTTCTCTTCAAGGCGTAGGGGACGCACGCATGGTATTAAATGATATTTGCGCCATTCCCTATCGTAAAGAAAAAAATTGCCAGTCATCAGAAACTGTTGCAATCACCATTAAGACTTTTATTTAACATTCGTCGTTGGATCTGTTGGAGTGCTGTTCATTTACCACAATAAACATTGCACCGTGGACATATTTCAGGAAGATCGTCATCGGCATATAATAATATATGTAATGCATCGTCGTTGATCACCCGATGCATGCTTGCGTGATATCAATCAAGGTAATGCAATAACTTACCCTTGAAAACGATCTATAATAATTTAACTACTAGGTATGACTTACATTCATGACAGGCATGGTATTTAATGCTAATCGAGGTAATGCAAACCATTTGCAAACATAGGAAGCGCTCGTGTACATACTAAACGACTAAAATGATTTGTATACAGGAAAAAGCTTAGCATAAATGGTTGCTTATTGGGTTCCGCTCTATAACTTGGTAAATGCGTCTTTGAAACGTTCCTAAATGCATCATCCTTTGTGATGGAAGTACATACTCATATACGAATCTGTATTACAATGCGCTAGGATACTTCGGTGTACAGTTCACTGAAAGTACTTGATTGTTGCCACGCTCTGTTAAAAATCCATCATGTCCAGCTATAAGTAAATTATGTAAAAGAGTTTCTGAACGTTCCTCAGACAAATTATCCTACTTGCCTTGCCCATACTGACTAGTTGCCTACCGAGCTTAGATAAGTAGATATGCTTATATGTCAGTACATGTGAAACTGTGTGTGTGCAAAAACAAAAGTGTTTCAATGAATAAATGTACAAGTAAGATTTGTTCAGCGAATAAGGGAGTGCACTAGGTGTGTGAAGGATGCAAGTGAGTGATAAAGTAAATCCTCTGTGAGCGTGCCAATAAATGCTATGAGTAAGAGAGCGTGTTGGTAAGTAAATCAAGGAGTGAAGATGTGTCATACGTAAGTGAGTGGATGGCTGAATGTGCATTTGCTACTTAATCTGGTCTGATAATGTTGATGAGCATTGCCTTTATGGTGTGTATTAATGCTATCTCGATTGAGTGCGCTATAAAACTTTTAGAATTTTAGTAAGGAATTTTGTAGTTATTTTCCCTTTCATGTATGATGCATAGTTCTGTTGAGCATGGCCTTTATTGACCTTTGCAAATCACTTTATTAATCATTATTTTGGCAAGTTGAGGTTTATGTATAACAATGCCAAGGTTTGATTATTTAGTTTATCAAGGTTGCATACATTTTTGGTAATTACATTGCCTTACACCAGGTGTTTAGATGCAGTTTCTATTAAAGCAGTGTATTGAATTTATGAAGCAATTGTGCAGTTATTGCTATTCATGAACGAAATAGTGCAGGTAAACAAGGGTTTTACTGAACTGTTTTTGCACATTGTAATATGTATTGACCGCCTCGCAGTGTTCAGATGCGGCTCTTCTCTCGATATCTATGCACAACATATTGGTTTGGTACCAAATTCGATTTCATAAGTAGCGTGACAAACACGCTATTGATTAATTAGCCAACATCACACAGTCATTGGGCCTGTCCCAGTGGATTCATTTGTGAACGTTCAAAGGGGGTAATCGGGAGTTATAGTTTCGTTCGGTTTTCTTTCATTCCTCTCGAAGTCGCACAACCATATTGCATGATTGTGCACCTTCAATTTCTACTTTATCGCTGTATATTCCTAGTGACCTGGGTCAACGTGTACACTTTGGTATGCACTTTCTGGAGGTCCAACCCTACCCGGGTATCAACAGTGGGAAGTATAAATGATGTCGCATCTTCTACCGAACAATACCTGATTTCAGACGTGATAGCACTGTGGCCATTCAAAGAGTTATCGATAAGGAGTATTTTTCCATTGGGTTTTAATTGAGGGGTTTGGTTCATCTCGCTGTATCGCTCTTCTTGTATTTGTAGGTGTATATTTCGTCTTCCCCTTGGTGCCAGTTAAAAGTAGCCGTTTTTCTATATTTATTCGTATATATACAACGGAGACAGGACCGAGTCCCTGGACGCCCTATCAACCAGATTCTGCGCTCCCTGAGACTATGAGCAAATGCAGCTCTATGTGTTCTGACATTATTCATTAACCAACCATATTCACGATTAGCACTGGTATAACTACAGCCTTACTTTCTAGAAAACTAAACTGGCTTATACGTCATCTATATGCATTACATACTCAGAATGATCAGTAAGAGTCAGACGATCTAATCAAGGGCAATAAATAATTGCATGGCCACTTGACATACACTCCACAATGCAACCGCCAACAAAAACAACCCATCAGGGCTCCCTATAATATTAATTCAGTTTGTGCGGTGTCAATAGATCTGACATTATATGCCCTCAACAGTTGTTGAATATAACATATAGTGTGAAACTATGCCGATTAAATGCATTCGTTTTTAACAGGCAAATGTATTTGACGCAGCCATTTCGTCATCTTATGCAAGCATGCAAAAATCCTTCCCATTAAAGTAAAACTAACATGCTCAAGTTTCTTCCATTAACAAAAGATGTACGCATGATGAGTTTAACAATAAGCATTGCATGTCAGGTTCCGAGCCACTTCGTTAGTTGAGTATAGTCCCTCTGATTATTTCGTTCCGTTAAGCATGCTTTGTTTTTCACAGAACCTATAAATATCTACATGCATTTGTACATGACCTTTCCAGAGGTGAATGTGAACATCGATTGAAAGAGCAACGCTTTCATGCTGCCTGAAATATTCATGCATCCACGGGATAATTGTTATGTATGAGAATAATTCACACTGCTGTTTGTTTGCTGTTCGAAGCAAGTAAAGATTAGTGTGTGAAATATTGATA